>JAJTTY010000005.1:662252-1324505 GCA_036971295.1 Dactylellina cionopaga | reverse complement strand
TGTTGGTAACCCAGCTTGAACCTCCCAGCTAAAACGGTTATACAAAGCTAACTATACGAAATAGGGTTCCACGGAACTGACCTCCGGCTTACCACCCCGAACCATGGAGCAAGCTTGCATCTTCCCGTCTCGTGAATTAGCCTGCATGAACACTTAGCCAGAATACATATAATAGAAAATGTCGGGATGTACATCCGAGACGAAGATCAACATTAGATAGATTAATAACATAACTAGTTTAGAGAGAGAGAGAGAATCCAGACATCATCACACTACTCTACTTCACAGTGGCGACACAGCTTAGTGATCACGAACACACACGACATTTGAGAGGTGAGACCGAAGACGCAATTTCGGGGTTCATGGAGAAGGTTAAGTTACCTACGATTCAACACATAATACGACACGCTTTGTGCGTCAGGCGCGGATTTCGGGGCAGCATTGGCACCGGACCGTGGTGACGTAATATAAACAACAACACTTTTTTTTGATGGTTTTGGTTTTTTTATTTTTATTTTTTGGGTTATCGGAAGTTGTTTGGCTAAACAATATATTGTTACTGGATGCGATTCTCTTTGGTGGGTTTTTTTTATTTTCGCTGACCGGGATTCCAGGTCGATTTTATTTGGGGGGTGTCGGGATGTACATCCGAGACGAAGATCAACATTAGATAGATTAATAACATAACTAGTTTAGAGAGAGAGAGAGAGAGAGAGAGAGAGAGAGAGAATCCAAAGCTTGAGGACGACTCTCGGTATATTACATATATGTACTCTAGCGTTTACTTGGCGATGCAGACCTATTTAACGAGCCAGTGCGTATAGCTCTTTTTACGGAAGGAACGGTGGAGCAGCCGAGAAAATTGCCGATGTATATAAATTCCCATGTTATCTAAGATTCTAATATTTGAAATAGGCAGAAATTGCAGTTTTGTCAATTGTATAAAAGATGCAGTGCCCGACAACTGAGTTTTCATGATTGTTCAGTTCAGCACCAGTAGCACACGCTCTCGGATTGAATATCAGGCATATCTAACCATATAACTCCAGATCGGTCTAAAATTTCACCTCGGCATCGTAAAAATGGTAGGAAAAACAAGTGTATCTCGAGGCTTCCAGACCATTGGGGTTATGGCTATTGGTTTATTGTCGACAAATATAATTATCAGCGTCAACGCCCAAGCGCAGCCATATGCGCAATGTGGAGGGTACGTACGGATTTCAAATTAGGTGGTTGAAGTTATGATTCTTTTTATATATCCTTGGCTATGGGTTGACTGAAATGATGCAACAGAGAGGGATTCACTGGCCCAACCACATGTGTTTCAGGGTGGACATGTGTCTACTCCAACCCTGTGAGTTTATATCCTCCATTAAATCTGGAGCCCGTAAACAGTTATCCTACTCACGTGTTTCATACAAATTAGTGGTACTCGCAATGCATCCAAAGCTCTGGCTCCGGGTCTACGACCACAGCTACCACAACTAGTAGGACCACAACCTCGACCTTATCATCATCATCGTCAAGGTCTATCTCGGTAACCACAACATCCCGTTCAACCACTACTACTACCTCTGCTGCTCAAACCACCACCTCATCCTGGCCAGGCAATGGTAGTGGGAACACCTTCACAAACCCCGTACTCTGGAATGATCTTGCGGACCTCGAAGTAATCCGGGTCGGTGATGTTTTTTACTATACTGCCAGCACCATGGCATATTCTCCAGGAGCGCCTGTTTTACGATCTTATGATCTCGTAAACTGGGAGTATATCGGCCATTCAGTCCCTACTCTCGACTGGTCTTCGAAGTATAATCTTGCCAACGGCGAGCGCGCTTACGTCAAGGGTATCTGGGCGAGTCTGTTCGGTTATCGCAAGTCCACTTCCACGTTCTATTGGGGAGGGTGTATAGAGTTTGGCAAAACTTACATGTACACTGCAACAAACCCTGCCGGACCGTGGAGTAAACGATCAACTATCAATACATGCTATTATGATGCCGGTTTACTTGTTGACGACGACGATACTATGTATGTAGCGTACGGAAGCTCAACCATCAGCGTCGCTAGATTGACTTCAGACGGACTCGCACAGGCGGAAACGAGAGTTGTGTGGACTTCTCCTAGCAGCATCGGGTATATTGAAGGCGCTCGGTTCTACAAGATTAATGGCAATTACATCATATTCTTGACAAAGCCTGCGAATGAACAGTGGGTATTGAAGGCGAGCAGCCCATGGGGGCCATACACTGAGCGACAACTACTAAAAGATATCACACCACCGGTATCTGGTGCAGGAATCCCACATCAAGGTGGCATGGTATCAACGCCTGCAGGGCAGTGGTACTATATGGCCTTTATTGATGCGTACCCTGGTGGAAGAATGCCAGTCCTGGCGCCGATCACATGGGGCAGCGACGGCTATCCTACTATTACTAAAGTCAGCGGGGGCTGGGGTGCATCGTACCCTTATCCACTTACCAAGCGACCGCTCAAGGCCCCCTATGGAACGGATACTTTCCCTGGTACAGCTTTGAGCCACGAGTGGGAATGGAATCACAATCCAGATACTTCGAAGTATAGCGTTAATAACGGTTTAACTTTGACAACTGTTACCGTTACGACAGACCTATACGCTGCTAGGAATACTCTCACCCATCGGATCCTAGGACCGATCTCTATCGGCACCATAGTTCTTAACTTTGGTAGTATGAAAGATGGGGATCGCGCGGGCTTGGCCATGTTCCGTGATCAATCCGCCTGGATTGGAATCGCCAAAACTGGAACTACAAATCGAATTTCTTTCGTAACCGGTATCAACATGGATGCAAGCTGGAATACAGTTTCTGTTGGTGCAGAAGGGGCTGGGGCGACGATATCAGGAACAAAAGTCTGGCTGCGAATCCGCGCCGATATCAGACCCGGAGGAACAAGGACGGCGACGTTCAGTTATTCAACTGACGGCACAACCTTTACAAACCTAGGGGGCGGGCTAGTTTTGAAGAACGATTGGACTTACTTTATCGGTTATAGATTTGGTATCTTTAACTATGCGACAAAAAGTTTGGGCGGTAGTGTCAAAGTTGATCAGTTCTCCATGGTGTTGGCTTAGTTCTGTAGCTCAGTGTTCGTATCTCTGCATACGATTGGAAGGAATTAGGAATGGGATTTATTTGTATAGAGACCCTGAACATGAGAGAAAATATAAAAAATATATAAAAATATAAAATTGTTGGGTGTAAATTAATGCGACTGAATCAAGACTAAGCGCGCTATTACCCTTAACTAGGATGATTTAGACTAGGAGGCCACAACGGCACTCAAACCCAACTAAAATTTACTCAAAAACAAACAAAAGTAAAAACAATAACGTCCAAAAAAGCCTAAAAAAACTCTTCCAAAAAAACTTTGGTTCGCTACAATAAAGTTCACATCGGGCAATCAGAAGTAGTCTTGTAACCAAACCCCAAATCTGGATTTGTGAGCCAGAAGTAGCTTATTAATTACTAAGCATTTTCTTTTTGATAATTGCTTTGATTGCACCACTTTTTCTGATAGGTACAGGCTGGGTGGAAAAGCCATACAAATGCTCAGCTGCTGCTACGCAGTAGGTTTAAATGAGACCCTCCTGTTCAGTCGGGCATTAACTCTATCGTGTATTGCAGAATGCCTAGACGTATATATTCGCCTATTGTTCCAGATGTAATCCATCGCATTCCTTCCTATCTATCACCGAAATTTTGAGATGAAATTCAATTATGATATTACAATATCAGTTTACCCTTTGACAAACGCCCAGCCGCCGGAAAATCACAGACCCTCTAAGTAAAATCAATCCTCTGAATTCGATAGCTCTTCAAAGTGGATTGGGAGTTGGTTACCAAACTCTGAATCTATCCAAGGCCTATTTGCCATTTTCAATCTGCTAATTGCAGCTACTGTATTAGTTGTAGTAAAAGAGTCAGCGCGGTTACCACTTTACGTTATATTTATAATTAAACGGGAGACTGTACCATGACTGTGTCCGTATTTCTTTGTATCAATTCTTTACCCTCCCACATGCCATCCGTTATTGATTCCCAAAACCCGTCCGAGTCCCTCAGCTCGTGCGAATCAAGCTCTTTCGCAATACATTTGGATAGAGTCACACTCAAACCGTCAACGGGTTCTACCTCGACAAAACAAATAGTACTCTCAAGAGACATATTCCCTTGCACGTGAAAGTTGACCATGATCGGGCAATCAGGACCAGATTTCTCGTAAAAATGCAGCAGCATCTCGAAACTGAGCAAAGTGCTGTTTTGTTTCAAGTATTTGAGCAACCTAAACCATTCTTCCTTGCCACGATCGAAGATGCAATCCACAAAATCGAGGTGCTTTAACGTGCCTAGACAGGGGCCTAGGAAACCTTGGAGGTCGCCTATGTCAAACCGGAACTGATGAAGCACTAAGTTTTTAAGCTTAGGAAAGCTGCATGGTGTAAGGGCAATATCAACTTTAAGTGAATGTTGGAGCCGCAAAGTTATCAGGTTCTTGCCCACTGATTGAAGCCAACCGAGAAAAGTATCATTTGATAGGAACCTATGCATCTCTGATAGGCTTGAGTCATTACTGGGAGCAAACTTGATCCCAAATTCCTGGAGATTTGGAAACGCGGAGCCGAAAGAGCTCCAGCGCTGGGAGGGAAAGCGAAGATAATCAATGGATACCGCCCCTGGACTGATCTTGTCTTTTATAATTTGAAGTGATGATAAACAGGAAATCTGAGCGGCAGACAGTGTGCTAGTCCACAGCTTCGCTCTCATGTTGGTCTGGGGAATTTCACATAAGGGAAGTCTCGCAAACTCATCAGGTAGACGTTTCCCGGGTACCAACTGAAGGGACGGATAAAATAAATTATATTCTTTGCGAGTCATTCCCGGTCCGGACTGCCGCTCAAACTCGATAGTATGGATGTTGGGAAGATTCGCAAAGGCCAAAGTAAGAAGACCGACCTCATATCCCGAGTGATGCAGATTTATTTCTTCAGATATGTGGTCTTGGGATATCTCCCATAGTTTGATGACCGTATCTGCATGTTCGGGTGATACGATCGAAGGACTGTCGAAACCATGTGGTGCCCGATCTGAAACAATTATATGCCAGACTCGAAATTTCGTTAATGGATGTGTTGAAATTTTCAGTAGATTTTCAAGACTAGCTGGGTCAAAGTAAATACGTCGGCAGCAATAGAGAGACTTTAGATGAAGCTCCTGAGTCTTGTAATTGAACGCCTTCGAGGTCATCCTCAAAGCTAAAAGGTCGTCATCATCAAGCTTCTCCCCGATCATGTTTATAACTTCCATTGGAATGGTTGAAAGAGTCGCCATTGTGTGTGGCGGGTGGTGATCTATGGATTTAGATTGAAGCTCGAATAGGCGATCGCGTTGATGCATGAATGGCTGCCGTATGATCCAAGTTAGTACCAACGAAGGTAGAAAGCTTTAGCAACGATAGAAGCCCGGAATTTACAATATACGAAACCCTGAACCCTAAGCGGTTCGCAAACAGAAAACTAGGATCGATTCCTGAGTAGAAGCTGGAGCGCTCGATATACTGGATGAAGTCTGCAATGTTTAAGGGATGGGGAGTTGGATGCTCAGAAGCAAATGTAGCCCCGATTTGTTTCTCGCGTTGACAGGCCGCTAACAACAGCCTGCAACGAGATTAAGCAAAAGGCCGAAATCTGCAACGCGCAACTCAAAAGAACCTAATATCAAAATGCCGACCTGGCGCTCATGCGGAGAAAGAAATATACGAGGCCGTAAAAACTACCTAACTTGTACGCTTGTAGTTGTATATTTTTAATAGAGAACTGGATAGCTATTATAATTAAAATGCCGAGGCATCTGGCTGTGTTTTTTTCCCTTGACCCATACAACTAAGCAATGTGCAATAATAAACAACATGCAACAATTATAATATCTTGAACTCTTGAATGAAAAATAAATGTGAATTCAGGGTAGTAGGAGTAATATCATCGTTGTTGGTATCTAGACAGGATTTAAAGCACGGAGCATCTTCTCATTTTCCCACCTACCATCAGTTATAGCATCCCAAAATCGATTCGCCTCGTTATGAACGCCAAGTTCCTTTCCGATGTCCTTGGATGATTCGTAGTCCACTTCACCAGAGACCATTAGAGAAACTTTGGAAAATTGCCCTTGTGATGCCCAACCCCTCTTCGCTTCGATATATGGTAGTAGGTAGGTTCGAGGGGATTTATATATAATCTCGTTGCTGCAATAGGGGAACATCGGGGCCAGCTTTAAACTTAATAAGTCGCTATATTCTCGTTTCAGGTACTGAAGGAGCCGGTACCATTCCACCCTTGGCATCGGACTTTCCAGCGAGGACTTGTCAAGTTGTATCTCCTTCAGGCTGCCCTTGCACAGATCTAAAAATTCGATCAAATTTTCAACAGCGAGCGGTGCTCCATGTAACCTTATTTCTTGGAGCTTAGGCAAACCCACCGTTACAGGGCAGAGGAAAGGTTCGACGAAGCCCGGCCCAGTTGGGCATACTGTGAAGTCAAGCTGTTCGAGTTGGGACCCGATAGCTTCGAGCCAGTCGCAGAACGCAAGGTTCCATTTTTCATATTCCGTGATCGCAGTACTATATCTCCTCGAGCCCTGGGGGTACGGATCACCAACCAAAAGAGTCAAACTGCGTAGATTCATAAAAGCGGACTTGAATTGAGACAGTCGCCGAGAGGACATTTCGAACCAGCCAAGGGATAGTTTCGTAATGCTAGCCATGGCTGGGCGGCTGCTCAGCGTGGCCAGATATGACAAGTTTTGCAAAGCTAACGGTTGCTTTGGCATAAATAGCGCGGCAGCCATTGCGATATCCCAAAATTCGGTTGGTCTGGGCGAGCACTCTTTTCTTATTTTGATATCGATATTATGATTCGCGAACAATCCATCTGGAAGCCGCCGCCCAGGTGTCATTCGCGCACCTGGAAAATATAAATTCATTTCCGAACGAGGTACAATGAGGTGGCTCTCCGTGTCGGAGGAAAATTCAAGACCCAGAGAAAACCTTAAGCTCCGGACCATTGGTAGGTTTGTTAAAGCGAGCGCTAAAATAGCAGTCGTCTCTCCAGCTCGATACTCATATCGTTCCTTCGAATAGTACCATTGGCATGTACGATTTATCTCTGCGTAAATCTCCCTAGTATCCAAATCAGTACCAGCAGAGTCTCGCAGCCACTCGACACCAAAATATGGTTTCCAGTAGATCAATTCTAATTCTCGCACTCGTAAATTCATTCCAGAAGGGTGTCTTGAGATCTTGAGGAGGTTTTCAAGACTAGCGGGGGCGATGTAAACGCGCCGGCTCTCATATATTGACGTCAGATGGTTTTCGCGAAATCGGGCATTGAGGTGTTGGCAGGCCATCCGAAGAGCGAGGAAATCATCTTGGTCGTCGATGTATTCGCTAATCGAATCAATGAGTTCGATGGGTAGACAGGAAATTGACGTCATGGCACAAATGCGTTTATCGAACGGCGGTATATCCGAACGCGTCGTTTTGAATAAAAGAACGTTTGGAAGCAGAATACGGATTATTATTATTATTATTATTATTATTATTATTATTATTATTATTATTATTATTATTATTATTATTATTATGAAGTATTATTTCCTTGAATCGATAATGAGCTACGCTATATTGGGAGGATTATCCTTGGCAAGTGGCGATTAAAGAAGCACTGGCCCCCAAACCGCGAAGGTATGAGATAAGAAGCGGGGCGAGAAAAGAAAGAAATTTGGCCTGTCTCAAAAAGGGTGACCCACGGATCTCATGCCAGGTCCCGAAATGAGGGTTGCCGTCTAACCTCTCAAGGCTAGAATTAGATCCGTCATCCCGGTTTTCGGTCTAGATTCCTGTTCGCTAGCTCGGACTGTTTACAAACGCGTTCTCTTGATATAACAGCATTCCAAACACTCTCTCGCGTGGCTATAAGAGCCCTGAATTCATCGACGCGAAGGTCTCCGAGTTCTAATATTCGTCTTCTCGAAATTGTACACATTTTTGTCTATTTTCTAAGCTTCTAAACCTGCGTCCAATTCTCTCGAGATCTGTGGGCAGACTAAAATACCACACTATCAACGCATATACTTCTCATTCCCAAAATGCCTGCCACAAAACGCAAGAGCACGGAGGCGGACCTCGAAAACCAGGTTGCATCGTCCCGTAATTCAAAGCTCCCTCCTATCGCAGACCTTCTCAAGGAGAGTCCCATTGCTCCTATAGCTGCGAAAAGTAACAAACGTGCAAAGACAACCAAAAAGAACAGTACCCCTCTCGCAGACATCTCCAACAGCCCAGCTCCAATAGCCTGGACTGCCTTTGGTAATGATAAACTTGTGGTAGATCCACTTACCAAGCTGATTGCCCCTGTATCTATTCCACGTATACAGGAACAAGGCCTTTCTCCGCTTCTTATAGCCTTGGATCCAAAGAAAGCAGCCCCAAAGAAGGCAGCTCCCAAGGCCAAACCTAAGGGGAAAGCAAACGCTACTGCTAAATCAGCAGAGGCACCCGCTCCGGCTCCTGCACCGATCGAAGTTACGACCGTCGCTGCTGCCCCCGTCGCTCTTAAAAAGAAGCCTGCCGCAAAATCCACCAAACCCGTTTCCTCCAAGAACGCCATCCCAGACGTCTCTGCTATATACCTTGAGGGTGAAGAAGACGATGAGGTTCCGGTATTCGACACCTGCGACGTCGTCCGCCGTAAAATAACCGCCGCTTTAACATCCACATCGCACACCAAAGCATCCCTTATGCGAGCTTTCGTCGCCTGCACTTCCTCCCCTGATAGACCTATCGCACCAAACAGCTTCCAGCGCTTCATGGCCGCGAAGGGTAAAACTGGTGGTTCTCAGAACAGAGTCTTTTACGCCGGTTACGTTTACTTCGAGAAGTTGAGGATTGCGGAAGGGAAGAAGAAGACTAAGACGCGAGAAGAGATGGAGGAGGCGTGGGGTGAAAACGGAATGGATTATATGAATGTTGGAAAGCCAATGATCCTTCATGTATCAAGTTCTTTATATACCAATAAGTATGGGCAAGACGTCGTTGTGAATGCATCAGGTAGGGAGCAAGTGATGAGAAGTATGTGGTAGAGATCAATCGGCGTAAAGAACTAGTCACGGTTTCGGTTTTGTATTTTTGTTTCGGGGAGGTTTCATTGAATTTTTGCTTATCATTCTATTTTCAAAATTTTGTTTTTTCATTTACTGTATTATTCGGATTAAATACTTGAAGTTGAATCTTTTGTACTTTAAAGTTTGTAACTCTTGCATTTCTATAACTTATTAACTATCACCAGCAACTTTGCCATGAAATCCGACGTGGTTGTGTAAAAGTTATTTCTAAGATGCCGGAAGCATCTTTGATCACTTGCTATCTGTACTTGATGATTGCTAGTGGCATGTCAATTGCTCTTATAAACCCAAACCTCCTTAGGATGGCGCAGCTGAGAGATGCCTCTAGAGTTAAAGGGATGGCAGATGCTTGATGTTGTTGTGCATAACTTTGCGTTAATTTTGCATGGTTATGTTGATGGTCACGTCAAGCACGTACCCGTGATATTATGTCAGCAGTGTCTCAAGTGAGATCATATAGATTGTTTGTTGTCCTTCCTGTAGAACAAAGAGATTATCGCAATGCCAACGCAAACCATCGCATAACTAATTAGTCTGAAAACAAATGCTAAGTATATGGCGTTCCTCGCTCTGTTACTGGTATATTCACATTTATATGCTTAAAAAAATATTGGTCTATAAAACGTTTCCAACACTCCGTATATATCTTGGCATAAAGTCTTCATATCTGTATAATACAAACTAGCGTTCCGCTATTGTCTAAAACTATACTAGAAATCGTCCTGGTATCATTCGCTTCAGGAGAACCTCGCAATGCTAAAAAACAAGATAAAGAAAAGAGCCGAGAGCAACAAGCTATTAAACCGGCATCAACTTAACAATCCTTCGACCAGGCCATCTTGGCGTACGCGGGCAAAAAGTCATTTGAAGTGAAAGTCTTCGGTAAGTAAAACGACACATCAGATGCAGTATAAGTGGTGCCGGTCTTCGCCAATGCCGTCAAAACGTAATTCCTGATAAAGTCGTAAAAGATCACATCGACAGTTTCCGGATTGCTTCCATCTTCTGGGAATCCTCCTTTCGCCACGACGTCGTTCGTAGTACGGAAGTATGGGATTGTAGAGTGAGGAGTATCATCTCCGTCGATGCCAAAGTCATCCTTGGTAGTATATCCCGGAGTCACGATTTCTTGACGACGGGTAATAACCTTTCTCTTGACAAGACCGGTGTTGAATTGCTCACCGTCGAGTGGGCAGGAGTCGACTGATCGGGGAAGGAAAGAGCGGTATTGGCGGTCCATGTCGCGCTTCTGCGGAGCACCCTTGTTTAGGAGGTCAAGGAGCTGGGAGGCAGCTGCGTAAGGAACATTGGGGATATATTCGAAGGCGTTGGTGAATGGGGCAACAATGAAGCTGTCGTCATAGGTGAAGGGGCCTTTGAGAAGGTCGAAACGGAAGCCACCAGTGTTGATAAAAATCATACGTGGGGTGGTTTTACGCTCCTCATTGACGATAACGGCGGAGAGTGCCTTTTGGACGAGAGGGAAGATACTAAGTGGGCTGTCTTGTGGAGCGCAGGATAGGCAGTAAGTTTGTGGTGCGCAGCCATAGAGATTAGTGAGGTTAAGGCGGTGACGTTCGTCCCAGATTTCGCCAGATACAGACTCGCCACGTGGTGTGTCGAAGGTGCGGACGTTGTCCGAGTGGTATTCGAAGGACATGCGGTTCCAGTCGATGTAGCGGCGGTCGTAGAGAAGGGTGGAGGTGGTTCCATTGACAGCAGGTCTAGTTGGGTTTGGAACACCTTCGGGCTTATGCTTGCCCTTACCCGCATCGATACCAGATATAGTGAGCCATCCCAACGTTTCGCAGTAACGACCGGGCTCAAGAGCAGTGCTCGAATTGTCGAAGACCTTGAAATCACGGGTATGGCTGTGGCCACCGAAGAACTGAATAGGGGTGTTTGGGTGAACCTTTCGGATAGCTTCACGAATGATTGGGAAGGTAGAGGTAGAACTACGGATAGAGTTGTGTCCGAGAACGAGGAAGAGATCGATTGGCTCTGGAGTATTCAAGGCATCGAGGAACCATTGTTCCTTGACCATGTCCGCCGCCTTGATGATCTTAGAGTTGTTGGCATTGCTGGTGAAGTCAAAGAGAACGCCGAAGGCCATGATCCTGACTCCAAAGTAGGTGGTCAAGTACTTGTGTGTGCGACCAACGTACTTGAATTTTCCATCTTTGGGATCTCTGATCTGGACGTTACTGGTGAGGTATCGGGATCTGTAGAACTTGGCAAACTTGTCGAAGACATCGTATGTGATATCGGCAACGTAGAGCTCGTGGTTACCTGTAGCCATTCTCAACATTAGCACATATGACTCTACAACACATCGCGACTTCCATGTATGATATCATACTGCATGAAGTCGCGATAGACAGAAAAGCATGAAAGAAGAACATACCAATAGTAAGAAGGTCGTAGTCTAGGTTCTCGAAAATAGGCAAGCTGACTTCGCCGTTCACACCTCCCGGCAACTTGGCAGTGGCGTCTGAAATGCCTGCGCCATCGTGCAGGTCGCCCGAGTCGACAACGAGAAAGTCGACACCCAGCGATCTTGCCTTGTACCTCATGTGGCGGATGAAGCTGACATAATCACCCCAGTCTGCGCCGTAGTTCTGTTCCTTGACATGCCCCATAAGCCAGCCGTGGGTATCAGATGTATGCGCGAACGTAATCTGTCCCCATGGTAGGGGTCCCTTAGGGCCGTTTATCGCCGGTAGGGCATCTGGCTGCATACGCGGCTGGATCAGTCGCGCACGTCGAACCATTTCGACATCGCCAGTTCCGGTGCACCCGCCGCATGCGAGAGCGGTGGACGAAAGTCCGAGCCCGAGGACAAGAGCCTTTAACATCTTGTTGGGTGTAAATCTGCCGCGTAGTCGTCGTCTAAAGAGTGTGATGATGTCCGTCTCGAAAGGGAACGTCCGTGGTTGAGCAACAGAGAGCGAGATAAACTGGGAATTCGAAGGGCAGTTATGTTCCTTATATAATGCCTGGTGTCCCTGCCCTCGTCAAGTCGAGTATGACAGGCAGCTGGCAACCGGGTGCCGACTCCGCAACCTGAACGTAATCTGTGCGATCTTCGAGGCTGTTCAAGGCAAATGGAAGGATGTCAACAGGGACATGCGGTACCACACCAGCTGCCACGCTGTGGGACACGGGTGTTGACGGAGGAAGGTAGATCGTCGTTCAAAAGGCGCGCTTAGGATCAGAGAGGAAGGAAGCTGTCGATGTGTTCCGGCGAGTCGTCCGGAGTCACTATTGCGACCCAGGTAGGACCAATATGGACTTGCATTAACTACAGCCTTGCCTGCATGCGCCCCTTGCTTGTAGACCGGGCGTAGAAAGGCAAGGGTTGGCGTGCCTGGAGGACCTCAAGCGATTGGCCAAATGCTGGTGGTTTCACCCGAAGGAACATTCTCTCCTTCTCTTTCAGCCCAGCCAATTTGCCAGTAGAATACCCAAACACCACAACACAACCGTCCAGGGACCCACCTGAAGAATTATATTCGCAGAACTCTGCTTCCAAAGACCCAAATCGACATAGACCCACTACCACTTTAACTTTTTCTTAGAAAAATGACCAGAGTATGTGGCAAGTGGGTCCCCTTTGTTCTGAGAAGGTGCAAAGAGATAAACCAGCGCCGTAGCCATGGAATATCTCTCCACTCCGTATCCACTCCATATCCCGATATCCTATCTTGCGATCTCTTTGGTCAGGGTACAGATACTGGCTTATCAACTATCCAAGTGCTACCGTTTCTACCTCATTGGTTCGCCAATATCAGCAAAATTTCGGGCCACTCCTACGTACACACTGCGGATGGTACTTGTAAAGTGAAATTCCTCCACAATCTCAAACCTAATGTACCTTTTAATCTTGCATATACTTCTTTCCATTATATCATCTACTTCTGCTTCAATACTCTCGTTATGTAATCGTAGGATTCGCTGTTTCGCAACGTTTTTATAACGATTGAATATAAGTAGTTTACGGGCAGTACTATTGCTGACAATTCGATCATTTGGTTTCATCAATGGGTCATGCTAGTGCAGCGGTGTTATATTTTTTGAACATCCAGCAGAGCCAAACCCGGGCGGCGCCGGGTACTGCCAAGACATCCACATTGACCAACTGCTTGGAAGAACAGGCACCAAATCGCTTTTCGATGGTTCAAGAAGCTGAAGAACATCCTTCATATATGTCGTAACGATGCATGACAATCGACGACTGCCTAAAAAGCCAACCCCGGTTGACATTTCCAGGAAGACGGGAAGGATGGTACTCAAATTGATTCAGGCCCAATCGCTTGACAATGTGGACCCCTGTTTCTCCCGCAACGTGTGTGCCACCACATCTTATTTGCGCCTTCCGAAAGAAGCTTGAATCTCCAGATATTCCTTCCAATGTCGACAAACGTTAGTTTAGGCGTCTAGTCTAGAAAATTCTTGAGACGAGGAAACCCGGAAATGAGATAAGACAAACCAAGAATTGGGAAGATGCTTGGTTCCTGAAATAAACGGTCAACTTTTCCGGCGCTCTACGGTGAAAGGAAGGAGACAAGTTGGCAAAGCTTGCCTTCGCGTCAGTGAACGATTGATTGGTCTCCGGAATTTCCGAAGCAGCACTGCACCTTGACAAACTGAAATCAGGGCCAATCATTATTAGTGGCGATTTCTTGTATTACCAACATTTTCTCCAATATCGGTCGCACGTTGTGCAAGGGCTGGATATGAAGCATCATCGCTTAGCTAGCTGCACATTTATGCATACTTAAACGGTATTTACTGTTCATTGCTTGTAGGTTTATGGTATATACATATGAGCTTAATTCGGGCATCAGCCCCTTTGATCGTTAGGTAAGAAGTTGGCATTGGCAACAGTCAGCACATTATATGCCGTGATCAAAAGATGATTCGGCGGCCAGCCTCTACACTTAACATCGGCGATCCGAAACCATATCGCAAAGCACCCTCTTCATACTTTTCGCCTTCTTTGCGCAGGTATGTTGGCGGCCACAGCTTTTTTCTATCCTCGTAGTATTGATCATGCAGATCACCTTCACGAGCGTAATTATAAGTCGCGTAGATGGCCTTCCTGTCTTTGGCGCTGTTGTTGGGGCCGCTCCGATGCGCTAGGTAGGAACCGAAGATCAAAAGCTGGCCTGTACAGGGATTAGTTCTTCAGAGGTCCTTTATTAGTTTTAAGGCGGGGAGGAATTACCAGCTTCGAGATCCACTGGGGTCCACGTTTGCGATTCTACCCACGCTCTCTGGATGCAGTTGTCATCCTTGTTGACCGGAACGGTCATATCCTGGCTTGCATCCACAACTTCTAGACCGCCATTGGTCATATTTAGATCATCCACAGCAAGCAGGATAGTAAGATGCTTCACGTCCTTAATATGCGTGTAGGCTACAGCGTCGATATGTGGTGCGAAGCCACCTTTAACCAGTGTATTTGTCAGCGGAATTTATACATTTACATTCAACTGAGCCAAGTTCAATGATGCATTGTCACTTACCGCTGCCTGCAAGCTTATAGTTGATCTTCTCCTTGAAAAGTAGCATGGGCTCGCTCGAAAGATCCTCGAGCAACCCGAGAAGTTTCTCGCCACGGAGCAGACCGTTGAAGCCCTCATGGCTATTAGCATAATTCTCCGTTCGACAGAGAACTCGCTTGCCGTTCACGTTCACTTCCTGAGCTCGCATCCAGGGTTTATTAGTAAAGCCAATTGCAAAAAGTAACCGGTGGTATTGGCTGCAAACCTCATAGGGCATGAATTCAGACTCCGCCGTCGGATTCCAATCGTGGACTTCCTGCGCCCACGTTTGAAGATGCCCAACTTCTTGTGAGGACAAGAGATGCCGTATGATCAAGTATCCATTCTTTTCGAAGGATGTGAGTTGCTCTGCGGAGAGCATTGTTCAACTTATAGGGTAGGATCGTGTATAGTCAAAGCGAATCCCATGATGTCCATCTTCGAGATACTTCCGGTGGGGCCAACAAATGCGTTGACACTAGCGTCCTATGATGCTTTAGTACAAGCCGCTGGAGTTGTGCCTCGTTGTGAGCTCATTCGGGAAGCCAAGCCATTTGAGATTGGCAACGGACCAACAAACGCATGTATGCCTATCTCTCGATCTCTATCAATTCATTGGTGGTCACTTTATGACCTGATAGTTGATGCTTCCTTGCGACGAACGGAATCCTTCAAAGCGCATATTTTGAGAAATATAGCGAGTCTCGCTTCAATAAGTCAATCTGGTCTCGTAAACCAGACAACACGAAAATCAGTGTTGTCTGGCTCGCGAGACCAAGGCAATCTGGACCGGCTGCCTAGAGATCTTTCCCTCGTATTTGACTTGAGTTGCATGGAAGTTCTCAAGCTTACCGGTGATGCTCGCGATCTGACGGAAATGATGTTTTTCGATACAAGAAGGGTTGACCTTCCTCGTGTTGCATTGAGTGAGTCGCCTGATCTCGTAAACCAGCAACACGAAAACATCTCTGTGCGATAACACAACTCACAAAATCCAACACCGCATATAGTTAACAAAATGTTTAAGGTTAACAGTTGAACAATTTCAAGACGGGTATTAGTTAGGGAGCTAGCTTAGGAAGTAAGTCAAAATCCCTCAAAATCGAATTAATGTTGATTTATCTGTGTTATCTATAATTTACTTGAAGGCTCTATCTATCTCCTTTGCAACACTATATTAATTATACCAATAGCCGATCTTCCAGCACCTCTTCCTATTCCATCCGCTAGCCCTCGTGGAATATTTAACCCGGAGCGTGATGAAATCAAGGGCCTTGAAAGTATTCGTAGGGTAGGTCGTGATGAAAGTTCCCGGGGATCGGCTTAAAATCTTACCAGTATTTGTATTCATTGTAAGTACTTAAGTTCCTAATCGAATGTATCCGAGGCCTGTTATCATTTGGCTTCTCATTCGTCACAGCAGCCAAGAGCATTGAAGTGATGATATATGGGTACTCGCTGTGCTGCCTATATTAACAATGCGATTATTCCTCTCAGTACAAAGGTGGCGCCATTGCACTGATTACTAGATTTAGTAATTCCAGGATTGATTATTCCAATTGAAAGCCCTTCAACTACAAGAATGACGCCACTCATGCAGTAGTACCATAAATATTGGGTCTTGTATGATATTAAGTCTAGAATTTCGAACGACACGGCCATAACTGCGCTTATCACGGATATTAGTATCTCCAAATATAGACCTAACCAACAATAGCTAGTACTCCTGGATAATTGGGCACTGGTTCCTAAGAACTGGTGTGATCTCCGCGGGTTCTTGCTATTTAATACCCTCGTTAAGAAATTCTATGCAGTGGCAAATAGGATAGTCGAGGAAAGAAGCCAAAATAAAACCAGGTTTACCCAGGCGGCCACGCAGAAAACCCTTGAACAACTGGCGGCGTGTGCGTTGTGTTGCCCGCCCGTAGCTTTGTCGTGAAGTCCAGCCTCGTCATGGTTTAGCCGTTACAGCATTCTTGACCGTTGAGCGCATCTATCAATTTAAGGTTTATTCTCTAAGAGAAATCATCACTTCGAAACCGTATTAATTCTAATCTCTCCCATGGTCTGGTTTTTTTTTGCAGTGGTATAGCACGGTTGTTTCTCGCTTTTGTCGCTTGATTCGAAAAGAACATTATAGGCGAGGGTATGATCCCTGTTTTGAGCATGGTTCAAGCTAAATTTAACTACCTCCCTGCCGCCTGGTGCTATCTCGAGATAACGGTTTAGACACAAAACTTGTCGGAGGAATTATATATAGACTAAGAATAAGTGTTATCAGACAGAAGATGAATCGGTACCTGGGTATATATATTACACCGAATCGCCTTGAGTTTCCAGGATCAAAAATATGATTATTCGGCTCAACCGGCGGCCCACCCGCAATGCTAGCGCAAACACATATCGAAGCGACACCAAGCGATGAGCAGGCGAGTTCTTAGAGTCCATGGACCAGTTCAATCACGATTTAGTCAACTGCATTTATTTCAAAGGGATATCCTAACTACGTTTCAATGAGAACGTGTTTTCCTTCCTAGTTCGCTCTACAAATCTATCTTTCTACTCATTGAGGCGTGAGAGTCGGTTGGCATGTTGACGAAAGGTTACACAAGAAAAATAGTATAACAAGATTGAATCGTAATATAGCCAAGAGTTGATGATTTGGTTCTGGTTTTGAGGTCAATTAGGTGCTAGGTGCGATATTGCGATTTCACGGAAAGTTTCGGATGCAAAGGCGTTGGTATATATAAACTAACTCTGTTCTTTCTCCCAGCTTCATATTCCTGACCCCGAGCGTTATACTTCGCGATACTACCAAAACACCCACATAAGGAAAATGACACCCGTTTCAATTCTTCCGGTCGAACTTATCCAGCTTGTTGCCAGGGATCTATCTCTAGAAGATCTTCTTAACTTGCGCTTGACATCTAAGCAGCTTAATTTCACGACTCGCGAACCTCATCTTAATGCCTTCTATCGAAATCGAATATACTACCTCTCCTCTCGCAGCCTAGAAATACTACTCAAAGTGTCAAAGGATCCCGAGTTGAACTTCAGAGTGAAGCATCTTCAACTCGATACAGCATGCGCCATGTTCAATATTGCCAATGCCTTCCAAGATGATGAAAGAGCAATCCCTGATAGGAAGGCTAGTTCTCTTTTCTCTCAGCTATCTGGCGGCAACACCAACTTCACTTCTAATCGAGGCGACTCTGATTTTCCTTTGGAGGGCAATGATGCTCTTATGCTATCCGCTGCATTTGCTGGACTACGAAATCTCAAGACTGTCGGAGTGACAAACGGATACAGATCCCACGATGAATTGTCACTGCGCACTTTTCAGCTATACAGCCCAATAAGTGAAAAGGGAGTCCACAATATTAATATGAGAGAGTACGAAGCGGTTCGTTTTGGTGGATGGGTCGATGTCTACGCGATCAGTGCCCACGATGTGATTCCAACGATCTTTGAAGCTGCCATTGAAAACAATATTCAGCTTGAAGGGATACTTTTCGATCCATGCTGCCTTGAAGCTCAGGTTCTTAAAGATTACAACAGCTCTCTTGCCTCCTTATTGCCAGCGCCAGCAGTTATTTCTGAGAATGACCAATGTCGGCGCGCATTTTCTAAGCTTCAAACGCTAGAGCTCCCTCTAGGAGCACTTGAAAACGGCGGAGAGCAAAAGCGCATTTTTGCCCTCGTCTCTCTATTTTCCGAGTCGATCGAAAGCCTTGGTCTTGCTCCTCGAAAACTGGGCCCTTTTGAAGACTTCAATCCCGTTTTCGACGATTCTTTTGAAGCGATCCCTACTTCTAGCCTGTCAGACAGGTTTCTAGACATCAAATTCCCCTACTTGACGTCCCTCTCGATGAAATATTTCATGACCACATTCGAAACTATAAATCTTCTACTTCTCCATCTCAAAGACACGCTTCGTGTTCTCGATCTCGACACATGCTATATCGATGATCCGTTACTGAACTGGCGTCTCATTCTCGAAACAGTCGACACATCGATGGCGTTGACCTCTTTCAATCTGGACCTTGGAGAATCAGCCATGCACCAAGAACCATACGCAGTCTCAAAAATCGAACACCAAGGGCCGTGGAATCTCGATAGTCAATTTGTTGTCTTTTTCAACTTTGTTCCAGATATGTCTTTGTCAATAGGGTTGATCAAAAGGCTTAGAAGCTGGAAGGAGAGTCAATTTGATGATTATAAGTTTTGGCTCATTGATTAGTTTAGATTTTATTTAAATATTTGCCTCTGTTGAAATTTTAAGAGATATCAATAAAATATGCTTTCATAACTCAACACTATTATGTCGAATAAAGGCTACGGGGAATATTCTGAGTTTTCTTTGGTTCAATTGCTTATCATGTTTTCTTATAGCTATTTGTTTTTTAATAAGGGGGCTGACAGAATTAAACTATATGAAAGGAAACATTTTCTGGTTGAGATACTCCATATAAAAATTGTTCGAATGACTCGCTTGGGCAAAGCTTTTGGTTAGAGGAAATTGTCTAGTGTATTTGTCCATTTTTATTGCACATTAGTCTGTTTTAGCATACACGTTCTGGCTGACCACGGATATTAGCTAAGATTCACAGTTGTTCGCATTTTTTCTTTCTCTCTCTTTTTGTTTTGGGTGATTCCAATGGAGATAAAATACTCGCTTTTCTTATCTGGGGCGTTAATATACCTATGAAATTTGGCAAATTCATACTAAATAGAGTATTTTAATGTTCGCATCTGTCACAAGAATCAGTAAGCCTAATATCAGCACCTTTCTCGCTCTGTAGGCAAAGGCTTATTGAAAATCAATGGGAAAAGAAAATAGAGAAGTAAAGGGAAAGAAACTCACAACCCAAACGTTCTCCCATGAATTTTCTTGCTGTCGCTCGTGAAGCTTGAGCGCTCCTCCATTAGATCTAGTCTATATTGTATAGCTTTCTCCTTGCTTATAACAGGAGGCACATATGTAAGAATATGATTAAAGATTTCTGCGGGAAGTTTGCCGAGGGGCCCGGCACGAAGAAGTTTTTCGAATTCGCCAGAAACTCCTTGCTGCTGGGGTAAGATGCTTTTAGTGGTTGGGACCTAGATTAGTAGTTACGACGCGCGATTTAGTTAGTCGTTTGTGGTTAGAGAGGCATAAAATGCTTGCATTGGCTGACTTTTGGTCCCTTATATAGCCTATCTACAGAGATAGAGTTGGTACTCACATCATGGGAAGGGTCACAGAGGAAGAAAACAAGGATCTTGCGATATCCAGGTTTTGTCTTATCAATAAGTTCAAACTTCTGAACTTGGTGCTGAAATATATTCGGGAAAGCGATGCAACGATCGTTCTAAGTTGTGATTTTGTAAAAAAAAGCGTTAGCTTAAAGGACAAACAAAGTGTACAAGGCTAGAGTAATATAGGGTCAATATTAATAATACCTTTGTTGCGATTGCGCCGATGTCTTGAACGCTTGAGGGATCCCATCTGGGCATGTCATAAACTTCGTTCCAGCTAGAGTCGTGCATGCTGGTATCAAGGCCTGTCAAGCGAACAGTGCGCCGAAACGCAAGCTCAGAGTCTGTGATGTTTTCTTGATCATAATAATAAATTCCAGTTGATACGATCCGCTCATTCTATTCTATTGTTAGCTATCCCCGCTGTTTTATCTTGTTGGCGAAGATCCTATGTTTAGGTCTAGGAGTCTTACTTTCATAGCTTCCACATGCCATGAGCCTCCTTCGTACACAGGATTTTCAGGTGTAAGTACGATATTTGCTAGCTTTACTATCACCTTTGCTGTTTTACCTTCCAATCTGATTTGATCATTGAGATTTGGTGGAGACCACGTTTTTCGGATATCTCCTAGACCTTGTGTAGTGTAATTTCCCCCTTCCCCTACCTCTTGCCATGATTTAGCTTCCGCGTCAAAATCTATCGTTAGGTCTTCTCCTCGTTCGAACTCCCCTAGGAGTTGTTCCCACATTTTACGATACCTGTCAGCTTGGACATACATGGTTGGCTCATATGTATAATCGTGGCTAAAGATCCATGGATCAGAAACCCGATTGGTTTGATGTCGGCGATTGGAGAGATCTGCTAGGACGTGATTGAATAATGGCACGAATTTGGTAAATATCTTTTCGATGATGGGATAAAATGTCCCTCTTTGAGTTGACGAAGACAAGTTGTTGATATAAGAAATGATTTTGGTCTCTTTGCCGTCGGCGGACACCTCAAATTCTGAGGGGAGCCAACAGAATTTTCTGGAAAAGCCATTCATTCCGGGAGCACGCCATTCGCCGTCATCAGATTCGACCGATTGGTACTCATTTTCGGGGGAATTTGGACGTTCGTAATCATACTCGTCCGGAATTTCGTGAGCTTCTTTAGGCGGTGTAATCAACTGATTCTCAAGCTCATTCACAGTTTCGCCGTAAAAAATTGGCCAAAGCGAAGGATGAACGAGATCGAGAACCTGGTTCTTGGAACCGGGATGCCAGTCTTTCTCCTCTTCTGGTATATTTTCAAGAGTCGCCACCGCTATATATATTCATATTTGGAGCTGTATTAGCATTACCGGTCTACTTGATTGATGATAACATGTGAGTTTTTGTGTTCGGTATCATATTCGAACGTTCAGGTATACACAATATCGGGATAGGTCGAAGATGGAGCTCATATAGATTTTGGGTTACCAGCAATTAATCGTTTCTTCAACTCCTCGTCAACCAAATTGTCGGCTCTCCAAACCGAGTCAATATCAGGCTCTAGAGGAATTCCAGCAGCCCTCATCTTCTCCACATAAGCTTTATACAAATTCAGTTCATTGACAACGTGGTCAACGTCCCCAGCTCTCCACATAACTATTTTCGCGTACCCGCGATACCCGTTATCGGCTTGTTGCTCTGCTTCTCTGAGCCATTTAGTGAAAAGACTACGATCGGTGATCTTTTCAGTCCAGTTTGGTTTGTTTCGGATAGCCGCGGAGAATTTGCGGAGGTTCACTTCGCGACGGGTCAGGACAGAGCCGTGCGGTTGATCGTCGAGCGGGTGGGGATACATGCGTGGCTAGGTCGCGATAATTGTTGGATGGCACTCGATCGATTCTATGTTCTAACTATCTTGAAGGACTTGGGAATATATCTGAATTTATATAGCCTTCCACCCCTCGTAGCTCCATTGACACGCTTGTTGGCAAGTTAGCCCATACTAGCTAGTTGTATCTCGAGCCGAGTTACCTGGCCCATCTGACTCCTCGATTGCATAGCGACACACAGCTCGATACTTTTATCGGGCCATTGACGAATAAGATCAGTTCAACACCTTTGAATTTCAAGCTGAGTTCTGAGACATGGTGACTCTTCGTATGACGGGGTCCCGTGTCGACGTGGGCTGGCGAGCGCGTCGCGCGACGGCCACTTTAGTTGTACCCTACTCAACACGTTGATCATGATGATTGATAACTGACGCGATAACAGCTAACTCTGTTAATATACCCTGCAGCTGAAAGACGAGCGCAATTCGATGGATCGACAATCGCCAGGAAACCCGTACTGCCTGGAAGTGATCGATTCTTAAGGGATCTTACTTTTGGACTTGAAACTGTCGGGTGGCGGAATTTAACGACATCCCCGTTGAAATCACGGGTCAGATCGCATCTTTGGTAAGTGGAGTAACTAGTTGCACACTAGCACAACCCTTTATAATTTGAGCCAAGGCACTACGATGGCTCTTAATGTTTGAGCATCTTTGCCTTACCTCGCTGTATTCTTCCCCATCTCCTTTTCACAGTTTCGTTATTTTTCAATTTTATTTGTGGTTGGCGAATGGGCAAACTGCGCCTAGGTTTTTACTATTTTAATTGTTTTTTTGTACGTAGCCTGCGCAACGAAGGCCTAATTTAAAGGAACAAATACGTGATGATTTTCGAATTAATTTTGGACAACCTCTAGCTGGTCTTATCGAGTGACCGCTCCAGTTGCACCTCAAGCGCTTCTAAGCAATGTCATTGTAATAGTAGTAGTGATCCTCTGACCTATCCCTTAGTGTGAAGCTGCTTGATCTTCCCGCCATTACATGCGAGCTCGGAATTCTCTAAACCCCTTGACTCGGACTGCCCAGGCACCACCCAGGGCTCTGCGATATGATCCACGGATAGCTCAGCTCAGCACGGCCTGGTCTCATATCCCTAAATGTGACAGCACGTCGCATCCTGCCTCTCTCGTGCTCTGATCCAGAATCTGAGTCACCCGCAGCGGTAGTTTCGGCCCCATCAGTTCCAGTATTCCCCTCCGTACCTTTAAGACTAGCAACGCTCCATCTGTCCATATTCGGGTCATTTGGATCTTCTTCACCAGTCGTAGGTCTAGCTCTTTTCCCTTCCCACTCGAATACATCGTGTGGATCGCAACATAACAAATATTCAACCTCGTCCTTGAATGCGACTCCACTCTCAACGCTCAGCTCTGCCATGGCGCTTAGCACGCCGTACACCAGCATCCAAACTCCTTTCCTAGTTTCAGCGATGCCCTTCATATTCTTCCCCTTTAACAACGCCTTTTCGAAGCCCATAAAAGCGGACGTGATCCCCTGTTCTTCCCTTCTATCGGTCACCATGTTGCGCGCTCCAGCGTCGTTGTACATCTTCCCGAGTAAGTCTGCGAGCCCATCGGAAGTGAGCTTTTGATGCATATCGTAACGGAAGACTTCTGGGCGACTGGAGTCACCAATATCTTGACTAATGGGTTGGGCAAAATAGCCTGGAAGGATAGGAATGCCGTAAGGCATGCTTTGGTTGTGTCGAACTATCTTTCGATCGATATGACGCAGAGCCCCGGCATAATAGAACAGGCTCGGGTAAGAATTGCAAGCGTTGGAGGTGGTATACTGTCTATCGACTAAGAGTCTGTATAGAGCACAAAAGTCTGCATAGATTGTAAGCAAGACTGGTCGACTGATGAGGTTTTTGGGAGGCCATTTGGAAAAGCCGATGCTTGTGTAGTATTTGTACAAGAACGAGCGCATTGCTTCGTAGCCTTGTCGAAGTGCAGAAGAGAGCTTGCTGGCTGGTGATTTGACGGTCCAAAGCTCCGAGAAGTGAAAGTTCTTTAGATTTGTAGAAAGGATGTTAGTCTTCTTGGTGAGAGTTTCGTGTCGGCTGGTGAGCAATTTGAGAATGGGTTCTGCTAAGATATCATGCGCATTGGTTGAAACAATTTGCGGCCACCTTGAATTATTGATTAGTTCCTTGTATCTTGTAGGATTTGTATCGATATTTTGGAACTTACATTCCAACGCAATGTATGAACGCCTCGATGTATAGTGCTTCCATTTGGTAAGTATAGGCTAGGTGAAGCAAATCTACAGCTTTGATTGGGTCATTGCTAACGTCCCATAGTCCACTCTTGATGATGAACCCTGATAACTTGTCACCAAGGCTGTCTTCGGCTCCGTCAAAATACATCAACATCCGATCCACAAGATCACTGAGAAGTGACGATTCATCTTCCATCAAACCAACACAGTAGGAATCGAAAATGCAAGCGAAAACATTCCGCATGGTAATGTAGTGTCGGAGCAAAGTCACAGGATCGGTTTCCTCTCGTTTCCCGTCAGGTCTATCAGCAGCGAAGAACAAGGCGTATTTCGCCGTTGGGAAGGTTGTCTTATCAATGTCAAACCCGCTTTGCCAGACAGGGGAGAAGGCCGTCACCCAATAGTCGGAAGTGGCCTGAAGGGTAAACGAGTTCACCAAGAAGCTTGGACCACGAGGAGTGGCGCTATTTTTTGCGCACAGGTAGATCAACGTGTCGCCGTCGGGATCCCATAATTCAAGAACTGCTCTTCCACCATACAAGCTGGAGTAGTTGTAATGAGGACTTTTGCGCGCGTCTTTACCAGCCATTATTTGATAAGCTTGCGGCAATCCAGGGGGCGTTTGGCCAGCCGATTGAGAGGCACCGGGGAGGGTTTCGGTAGACGTTTGTTCATTTGGTGGGTAGTTGGGAGCTTTCCCCTTTCCTTTCAGGTCTACTATTTTCTCAGCTCCGCTGCTGCGTCGATCTTGGGCGTCCGGAACGTGGCTATCGAGGTCTCCCTCAAATAATGGGCGCCAGCCGGCTTGTCTCTGTTGCTCGAGGTCAACCAAGTTGGAGATGCTCCTCCTATTGCCCGTGAATTGACCATCTGGAGCCGTTGAAGGCTGCCCGAAACCGAAAGCCATAAATGTATCCATGGGAAGGACTGATGCTGGGTGATCGGGTCGATCATTTTCTCCTGTCGCGTTTTCTTTCTCTTTGCCCCGCTGAAGTGTAATTCGGCTAGATTTTAGGTTTTGAAAGAAGCCCGACCGGCTCCCTTTTGGCCTCTGGTTTGCGACGTCTGTCAAACTTGGCTTGGGTTTGGAGAATAACCCTGTCATGCTGCTTTTTGGTATGAAGGGCATCCTGGATGAGCTGGCCTTGGGCGCAGGCGCAGTCCCTGTCGTTGTTGCCATTTTTGCGATGATGGAAGTTGGTAGTTTCGGTATCAAGATGGATGAAGTTAAGAAACTCCAGGCTCGCGAGGGTTGATTAAAAACCTGGGAATACGTCTGCGACAGCCTTTCATGATTGCGTCTGATGGTGGTGCGATGATATCCAAATGCGAAGCCGTTTCATGCGAAAGGTGAAGGACTGGGAGCCTTCAGCCTCGGCATTCAGTGTTGACGTTTGCTTGTCGTTGACAAATTCCCCCGCACCCAACACACAAGCTTGTTTGCAGGGTATATAATCCACATCTGCTAGCTTTCTCAACGTTCCCTTCTTCCTTCTTTCTTCACCAACGTCCCCATATCCTCTACAGCATGCCATTTCATACCAGACATTCAATGCTATAAGTCTATCCCTCTATCAAAACTATTCATCATTGTTGTGAAATAAATCAGTGTCTATATACGATCTATCTCTATTATGATTCTTGCGATCATAACCTAATGCATCACCCATTTAGTTCGTGACATTGAAACAGCCGCTATGATGTTTAAATTGGAAATCGATTCCGATGGCTATCACTTTGCAATCACTATGGTGGATGCAGCTAAAACTCTACAAATTCGTTTGATATATCACGCTTTGCATTGTCTTGTGCGACCAACAAGACAGATGTGTTTTTGAAATAAGAAAGATAAAGAGTATACTTTCGATCCGATAATATGAAATACTGAACCTTCATCTTTACGAGAGAGTGTGATATTATTTGCTTTTTGATGAAAGCATGACTGGGTTGCGGTGGGCTATGTTAGCCAGAGAAGCTCTAGTCTATTGTGGCATTCAATTTTTATCAATCCTTCCAAATTCCCCGACATGCTTATTTCTAAAGATCAACTAGCGCCTGTATCAATTTTTTGCTAAGAAAAATCATTGTCTAAATATAATATGAACCTATTACACTATGTCTCCTTCGCAAGGAATTTATGGAGTACAGCAGTATCGACGAATGACATCATAAATTCCCTGCGAAGGAGACGATCATGGACCGCCGTATGCTCATCGAATCCTTATTTCCATCTCTATATTTCTCATGTCGCAAGCGACTTTAACTAATTCCTGACGGCCCTATGAATCGAAAAATATATATCAACCTATATAGAATTATTTGCTGGAAATTTCATTACAATGGCTGAGGTTGAAAAAATTATTTACACAAATGAAATTGAGTATGCTATAAGCTTAATTTGTACGTATTGCCTAAAGGTCATGAGCGCTTGGATTATGACGCCGGGTGAAGATCCGGACATCGTTGCTAAATCGTCGGGCTGTTTATCATAGCCAAAAGTATTCATTATTGTCTACGTCTAAGTGCGTTGAGGTCTTGAATGGTTTAATTACACATGTTACATCATCCAGTATGGCAATACCACATCAAAGACGACTATATGATATGATCGAATTTATCACTTAAATACCTGTTACAAAGTCAAAAGGATAGCAAAGCGCTGAAACTCTTCGACTGTTATAATCTGATTTAAATATATGCGAAAGCGTAACAACTAGGGAGCATAAGACCTCCTGGTTTCTTTTTAGTACAGTAGGTAGCTAAATCCATGTCAAGCGACTGGTTTACGAGACAACCAGCTATCAAATATGGGTCTATCTTATAACGAACACTACGAATCTCATGGTTAATACAGTCAACTACCAGTTCACGTTCAACGCCATGTAAGAGAAGTTGACTGTCTATTTATGAATACGGAAACGGCGGATTTCCCCACAAGCCTTCAACCAACCCAGGAACAGGCTGGCGTTGCCTAAACGGACGCCAACCAATAAATTCGACAAATACCACAAGCGTACAAGGTTTATGGCCCGTGAGAGAAAGTTTTGTTTTTTCTTAACCACTTCTATGAGAATCATACCATCTAACTGAGAAGTGAATATCTGCAAAAGACTCAACCATGTATTTAAACCTTTATTGCAAATGCCTCGATCGATATGAATCAAGCTCGAAAAGTACCGTAAGATCTATGAATAATTAACATCAATCGGAACTCTCCATCAATAAGCACGCTGACTAGGGCTGAAACAATATGGCTAGAATATGATTTCATCTCTTCTAGACTCTTTATGATAAGGGGGTTTGTGAGGCTGCCTGTTATACCTAATTGAATAAATATATTCGCCAATGACAATCACCACAGCCTACGATATGCACGGCATTCCGACTACCTGGCCTATATCTGGATGCAGCATGGATCTAAACGATAACTTAGAGACAATGATATCAGATGAGTTCTAAAGATGTTGCCGATACGATATATTTTCAGGAGACGGAATTGTTTATGCATATATACTACTGATGATGCAGATACCCACTGAGTTGAAAGCAGAAGAGCCTCAATCGAATGACCATAATTTATGAGCGTGACAGCGCCTAAAATAAACATCATGCAGGCCCGAGACGACCCTACTTTGAAAAGTCACCTTATGGAGGATAAATTATTAGAAATAACTATCAGAACTTTCGGTATGCAAAATTTTGGATTGCTAGGTAGAATAAAAAGGGACTATGTGAACGCCATTGGCATCTCCATACAATATGCAAATAAAGATACATCTGCGCTGCACGCACTCAAGGAAGAATACATGATAGCTCTTGAAATACTCAACAAGGTCATGTTAGCAATCTAGCTGGGAAATAATTTGCAGGGGCACTATCGAGGAAGCCGCATAATTTACTACAGAATCATCAAAAACAGTTATTTCCGACTGTCGATCTCGAATAGTGTGTGATTGAGCTTAGGAGATATATTTCTTATACTGAAAGGGCTTTACGCTATAAGACCTAGTTTTTAAGACCTAGCTATAGAGATATGCTATGAAGAGGGAGTTTGGCCTTACGGGACCAAGGGTATGTGGAATTCATGATGTTTCTGGTGGTAATTAGATATCAGTTTAGGATAAACTTGTGAATTATCAACTAACTAGATGGCGAAAGAATAAAACGTGGACCTAATGATGGTAATATCGCCTGGGCCTGTAACCAAGCCCACCAAGATATGAAAACAACTGTATTGAAATATTATTTATGTAAACAGCGCCAAGCAAAATGTTCTCCAGCCAATAAATATGGTTCCATTCTTGTTTCAATCTCTCCGCCCCAAAATGTTGACAAGACTCTAACAAGGGCTTATCCGGCTTGCACGATTGCCAAGGTTTTACCATCTAACGCAAGCTCGTCTAATCTTGCGACTTCTTCATCTGTGAGACGGAACCCAAGAGCTTTTGTGTTCTGTAAGTGAAACAGTTTATTAGCACCCTCCGTTAAGATTAAACGATTTTCTTAGTCCTATAACTGTAGCTTTAAATCAATAGAATGAGAATGTTAGGTTATTCTGACCTCATCTGCTTGTTTGCCGTTCCGTGCACCACCAAGAGGAATCGCGCCTTTGCAAATTACCCAGTTAAGAGCTATAGCACTCATTGGGACATCTATCAAAGTACCTGATTAGCAAGCTCTACAAAGTACAATACTTGGATTCTGAGAGTTTGGCTTACCATGCTTTTCGCTAAGATCTTTGATAACTTCCAGAAGTGGATCAACCTTGTCCCATGGCTGGTTCCCGTAAAGACGGTTGCTAGGTGGAGGGTTTTTAGAGCTATATTTCCCAGCTGTTGCTAAATGTCAGTAATCAAAATTTGATAGTATGATGATAAGTTTAACTCACTCAGACGGCCCATGGCCAATGGTGAGTAAGCAAGTGGCACGATATTTCGCTCATGGCAGGCTGCAAGGAGGCCGCTTGACTCTGGGATTCTAGATATCCAGTGTTATTTCATCAGCCACAGTTCAGTGTACAGATGCACAATGGCTATCTATTTACCTTCTAAGGAGGTTGAATTCAATTTGGTTGCTTGCGACTATTTCGTTGAGCAGTATTAGCGATAAGCATTTGGCCTCAAAGATTCGGCTCCCCAACTCACGCGGAACTCCAAGCTTGTGCAAAGCTGCGAAAGAACGAATAATTAGCAACTGTATTTTCTTTGAGGGTAACTTTCATCTAGATATATTCACCATCATGTATCTTGATCATCTGATCTGTATTGTAGTTGCTCACACCAACGGTTTTCGTCAAACCAAGGTTGACACACTCCGCTAAACCCTTAGCGATGGTTTCGATGCTATAGAACCAAAAGATCGGAATGTGAACTTGGTAAAGGTCCACTTGTTCGACGCCCAATCTTTCCAGAGATTTCTTTAAAGCGCCGACTATGCCAACCGGCCATAACCGACCTAGGAAGATCGGCATAGGAATCCTATTACATAAAAAAGTAGGCCAGTATTAGATTAGCGAATCGCCTTGGTTATCCGTAATTAATTATACGACTGTAAAAGATTTTTTGGGTTTGGGCAATCCATACCACTTAGTCGCGATAACAACGTCCTTTCTCTCATCGGCGGGAGTCTCTTTGAGCAATCGCCCAATGATTCTCTCATTCTCCAGAGGGCCGTAACCTTCCGCACCGTCATAGAACCCAATTCTAGCTTTGTTTAGCTGGCCCCAGACTTCCTTGATACCCGGCAGATCTCTTTCTTCTTGGTAGCCCCATTGGCGCTGATTTTCCAAACTCTTAGTGCTCTATCAACTCATACGTAGTATAAAACACAGCTTACCTTTTCTCCCCAGGACCAGGTTCCGCAACACGCCTTCAATTTTTCGACGAAGTTAGCTTACTTAGAACCGTTTTCTCAAACACAAACAAAAGGGGAAAGAAAAACTGACTGCTGGGACCTCCACACTATGCTTGAGCCCTCTTAGTGTCACTCTCGTCGTCTTGTCAATAATCTTTGCAGTCTTGAGAGACGCCATTGTTGTACCTTTTTCGTTCGAGTATAGTCACAATTTCAATATTTTCAATGATCGATTCGTAGAGATTCTTCTCGTTGATTTCGGTGAGAAAAAAAGAATGATTTCCAAGACGATTTAATATTTTGAGCGTCCGAAAAGCGCTGTCCTTCACCCTTATTTATACTTGATTCTTAGAATTCCAAGGCGTTCATAGAGGACAAGGATGTTCGTTATCGATAGCTCGTGCGCGTGCCAAGAGAAATACACGCTAACCTTATTTACAAAATGAGGTTAGTGCCTACCCGGGTTTTCCGGTGGAATTAACTAAATACCGCCGACTGATAGACTCTGTAAGTCAGACGTCACCTAATCTTGCTGGTAGGAGAATTCGGAGAGACGAAAAGAGTTGTGGGAAATTTGAAAGGACTTGCTCAAGTAGAAGGATCGGGCCAAGGCTTGGTACGTATATATAGTATGCAAGCTAAGTTTTGCATCTGGAGATCGAGCCGGCTTATCATCGGACACATATCAGACTAATATAAAAGCAGTTTCCGAACTGCCGACATATTTAATGCTCCGCTATTAAGTATTAAGTTTCATGTAAATATCCAATCGTCAACTTGCTACAATTTATATAATTACGCGCAACTCGTTATTCCGATCTTCAATGGTGCATGCAAGACCATGGCACCTAGCTGTCACTTTGTTTAAGCTCGCGGAAAGTGTACCGTTCTGGAGTGTCATAGATTGAGTTTTCTAGGCGTTCACTCATAATTCATAATCATCGAGCGTGTAAAAAAAGCATAAAATTTATAAACTACGATCTCCTGCATTACACGCACCCACCTGGCATTAAATGCTAGACTGCGTCACCGAGGCCGCTGAATATCAATATTTCCGACAGCGCGAACCTTTTGGGCTCATGCACAGCCTGGTACCAAGAGATCTCGTGTAACTTCGAATCGTGCAAGCATATCGTTTCCCGGTTTTCAAAGTAGTATTACGTGCGATCACATGCTTACCGATGTCTTATGCATATATACTTAGTTACGAATACGTCTTCCGGGGACTTGGTTCTATTGTATATATCTCGCTGATCAACCGCAACTAGGCAGTTGAGAGAGCGGATTCCATATCATTGGTTTTTGTTATTTTCTGTAAAAATAATAAGGTAAAAAAGTGCTGATTCGCCCTGATAGCATATCCATGTTCAAATATGACAACCAAATGTCTCCCCGATTAATAATTCCGGAGGATACAAAAAGATAAGAGCCAATCAAAGGGGGGGAAAAGAGCATCTTTTCTCCATAAAAGAACGACAAGAAATCAACTACACCACTAGATCCGCGAAAAAGGTTCCAATATCACATGGCTTCACCTTCAAAGCAACCGAATAAGTAGAAAGGATAAGGTAAAATGATACGTCGACGCAAAACTCGCAAACCCGCACACCGCTTTCATCATAAAAGTATTTCGTCAAATGCTGATGCCCGGCTTTAGGCACCAACTTCGACGGCATTTGCGGTTTGAGCGCTCACACCGGCTTGCATCATCATATCCACCCCGACCTTCGAAATATTGCTGTTGTTTCTCGCAGCGATATTCTCCATGATCATATCGGCAAACGCCATTTCCTCTTTATTAATCTCCGCCACGCCTTTCTCGATTCCCAATTGCTCGTCAGTCCAGATGTTTTCCTCAGCCTGGGGGTTGGGCACGCCAACGCCAACGTGTCCTCCCTTCGCAGCCCAGTCACTTGTGCGTGGGATTTCGAGTGTGGTCCAGACTTCTTCGAGCGATTCGAGGAGGTGGCTTTGGAGTTCAGCCGTGTGACCAGGAGTAGGCGTGATACGTAGGCGCTCCTGGCCAACGGGTACGGTCGGGTAATTGATCGCTTGCACGTAGATCCCGTGGACCTCCAGAAGCCTATCTGACGCCTTCTTCGCCAACTCGGCGTTTCCGACGAGCAATGGGACGATGTGGCTTGGGTTTGGAATAACAGGAATATCACGGGAATTCAGCTCATCTTTCACCTCACGGGTGTGGATTTGCTGCATTCGGCGGTCACCGGCGTAGTTCATTTGGTATTCGATGGCGATTTTGGCACCTGCCATGACCGATGGTGGTAGAGAGGTTGTGAAGATGAATCCTGGAGCAAGGGAGCGGATGGCGTCAACTAAAAGACCGGAGCCAGCTATGTATCCTCCGACGCAGCCGTACGCCTTGCCAAGTGTGCCAGTGATAATGTCCACACGATCCATAACAGTTCCACGGGGTTGCCCGGTGGCATGAGCTTCGAAATCTAGATGTTCAGCGACACCGGCCCCCGTTGGACCATACATCCCGACGGCGTGAACTTCGTCAAGGAAAGTGATAGCACCGTATTTATCGGCCAAGTCGCAAATTTCTTCGATCGGGCCGACGGAACCACACATGGAATACACACTTTCAAAAGCAATGATCTTTGGAACCTCTGGAGGAAGAGATGCAAGCTTGGCTTCAAGGTCAACGAGATCGTTATGCTTGAATACCATTTTTTTAGCCCCGGAATGCCGAATACCCTGGATCATTGAAGCATGGTTCATCGAGTCCGACAGGATGACACAATTTGGAAGTTTGGAGCCGAGAGTGGCTAGAGTAGCGTCATTTGCGACGTAGCAAGACGAGAAAACGAGAGCGGCCTGTTTTGCGTGGAGTTTGGCGAGCGTTTGCTCCAGACCAACTGCATGCTGGTTGTGGCCGGAGATGTTTCTTGTGCCACCAGCGCCGGCACCGTAGGTATCGAGGGTTTTGTGCATGGTTTGGAGGACATGCTTGTTTCGTCCCATGCCAAGCTATATTACATATTTATTAGTATGGGATATATATCATCAATCAAAAAATAATACAGAGTACATACGTAATCATTGCTGCACCAAACGGTGACCTTGTCTTCTTTTGTGGCCATATGAGCCTTGGGGAACTCTTGGGCCAGGCGATTGATATTATTGAAGTATCGGTAGGATTTGTCCTTATGCTTTTTGTCCAATTCATTGTAGTAGAATCCCTCGTAATCGAAAGTTGCTTTCTTTCCAGCAGTGGCATTTTGGAAGACAGTGAGTTTGTGTTCGGCGGCAGCGGCCAAATTCTCGGCGGTTTTGGCAGCTTTCATGGCAGCAGCACCGTGTGGGCAGATACCTAATCCATTGACATTTCACATTAGCAACTGTGTGAAATATCCACCAGCAAACTCCATCTCCGCTCCATATATCTCTCCACCTCTAACCGACAACAACCAATTGAACGAAAAGGACACTGAACCCACCCTTCGAAGTATCAAAAACCCCAGCCTTGATGTGAACATCTTCAAGACTGCTAGCCATAGCCTCTGCCTTCCTGGTGTTCTGCAAATTCGCAGCTTTGGTCGGGACGATAAAGCCCCGTCGCTGACCAGTAGCAGAAGCAACTCCGCCAACGCTCACGCCTCCGATCCTGTTGCTAATCGAATTCATCCCATTGCGAGCAGACTGAACGGCCAAAGCCTTCCCCATGACCGGGCATCGCCTAGCGAGGATCTGAAGGTTGGACATCTTGCCGCCAGCGATGCCGGGAGCGCGATAGGTCGACGTTGAGGAGCTAAGGGCACGAAGGGCCGACGGAGATGTCTTTTTGAGAAACGGACAGACGGCCCGAGATTGTCGGAGGAGCGTCTCCATCGTTTTTGAATTTGAGCGTTTGGATTTGATCGATTTCGAGATGCTGCTTCGAGTAAGACGGTGTCTGAATTTTCTTGACAGACTTTGATCAGATGGGAAGGTGTTGTAGGCCAAAATCAAACAAATCGAGCTGACAATCAAGTTACGAGAACAAAACAAGGAAATCAGACGATCCGAAAACAATTGAACGGTCGCAAAAAGGGGCGAGGCCGTATCGGTATATAAGACGGAAATTATAGTATTGCGGTCGAGGTTATAAAGAACAAGTATGGTGCAGAGGAGAGAAGGAGAGGAGAAGAGAAGGTTTTAAGAGTTGGGATGGTGGTGGTCTTTCGGACCAGTTGAAAAGGGAAACCCGAACAAACAAAATGAGGCCACACCAGAACTGCTGAAACGCTACCCTCAACGGTCAGGTACAATATCGTACGACCAAACGAGACCACTTTCGCCCAAGCTATGCCGTATGCACATAAGGTGCTTGTATCGGTCCGAATTGGACGAAAATGTGGACATCGTGCATGCATAATCATTCTGCGCAGCTGCAAGAAGCCCTCATTCCAGAAAACCTCGCCCGAACCGGCAACCTCAGAGGTCTTTGGCGATCCCTCCCTCACACCGATGCGAATTTGCCATCAATATGATCAATCCTATGCTTCAGCATACTGCGATTCACTAAATATACACGATACAGACAGGCTATTATTCTGTGCGATATTAAATCGGTCTCCAACAACGACGAGCATGCGATCTTACGGATTACTCCCTCTGACATGAAAGACGCATGCATATGATGGAAATACCCAGTCAGGATATATGCAACTTCCCCGGGTTTCTTTCGTCTAGCTGCCCCAGCTCGAAGGTGCTCGAATAGGCAGATGCCTTGCACGGCCCAATCATACGCTACACAATTCCAATCCCAAAGACTGGAGCTCTCATGAGGCACTTTTTTACCATGCACAAAAAAGTGGTTGCACCAAGAATTTTCAGCCCATGCATCATAGAGCTTCGAATAGAATTCCGCGCATACAGATCGAAACTTGGATTTAGAATAAATTAAAGCTCGAGTATTCAGTAATTGCGATATCATTGCATCGTGTATCCCTGGACGGCCATGCCCGCTGCCCAGAATTCAAACTCCGTTCCGTTCCACGGATGTCCACGTTGTACCCTTTGAGGTGAAGCTGCCTATTCGGAGTCTACGGCTCCCATTCCCCCTGCTGCCGAAAAGCACAAGCGTGACCACAAAAATAAATTAAACTTGCGCAATCTCGATGAAGCGTAGTTCCGAAGCCGGGGCTTTCGGCATTCTGAAAAAGCTTGCCAAAATGACAAAAGCCTGCCAAATGATTGGCCCGTGACCAACCGCACCCCAACAAAAAAAGGCTCTAAGTTAAATAACAAGCATTTGCTTGCTTGTAGTTACGTCAGTTTGGTTTGCCGAGGTCCATTTTGACGGTCAGCTGGTTGTTTGACGGAAAGCATTGGCTTAGTCATCTAATCAACAAAACATCTGGTAAAATTAACACAGCAACAACGCAAATCTAAGCTCAACAGGTGCAATTTAAGTGTAAATAAATCAATTTAGATAAGGGAAAGGATTCATACAGAAGATAATAGAGGTAAAACATCAAAATCGTCATGAGAATGAGGCCATGTAATCATTTGTTCGAACTCCCCGAACAATTGAGACCTATGTTGCGAAAATTACAAGAACTTGCCTCAGTTAAAGGTCTTCGCAAGCTCATAGAGTCCAGGTAAGAACTCGAGGAATCCTAAATAATGTAGGAGAAAAATGATGCCAGCATCAGAGTTAGCTTCGTGGTAACGATGATGATTAATAAAGGAGCTAAGACTCTGCTAAGATTCGTAAAAATACTTAGAGTATTTAGAGATACCAATGGTTCTTTAGCTACACCTAAGGAAATTACTAGTTTAGAAGGGAGGTAAGGCTTAGTTTAAGAGTGCTAGTACTGTTGGTTTTCGAGCTAGGAGTAACAGGGCTTTTTCTTTTGTGCTTCTTAGCCTTGAGAAAAATCTACGTCGCTTCAATTTAGAGCATCTAGTTCAATGAGGGTGTCGACCTGGTTCATACAGTACCAGTTTATTTATGTGTACATGTTTCATATAGGTTCTACTACAGAAATACATGAAAAGAATTCTCCATTAGGGGTAGAGGGTCCCAGATTATATACCGCCATCGCTTCGTCTCAAAGTATTTATAAAGTAAAAAGCAAGGCGATAAGACTTAAAAGAGCTGAGCTACCCAAAAGTGTAGAGGAGGCACTGGAGCTATAGGTTGGGACTGGAAGGCCGGTAGTGGTGGTGGGATTTGTATTATTCGGTAGGGAACCGCCTTTCTGGCATGGAGTGCAGCCGAGAGTGAAACCTGATTTATCTGTCGCCGAACAATAACGAGCGGTGATAGCGCCTTCCTGGCATATATATCCGCATTTATCATTGAATTCAGCAGGGCAAACTTCGTGGGGTGGGCCGCCATTGCAGGATAGACATGAAATGAAATCGTGTTGCGAAGCTTGATCGGTTTTTGAGCAAGCTGCACCGTTGATGAAGGCTTCGCCTCCTGCACAGAAGAAAGGGCAGTTGGGATCACTAGTGGAACCCGCAGGGCACTTCAAATCTGGGTAGAAGTTCGAGCTAGGGAGGACAACGGTGGCGCCAGTGGTCGTCGCAGGAGGAGTGGTGGTATCGGTATTGTTAGGTAAGGAACCGCCTTTCTGGCATGGACTGCAGCCGATATTGAAACCTGATTTATCTGTCGCTGAACAATAGCGAGCGGCGATAGCGCCTTCCTGGCATATAAACCCGCATTTATCATTGAATTCAGGAGGGCAAACTTCGTGGGGTGGGCCGCCATTGCAGGATAGACATGAAATGAAATCGTGTTGCGAAGCTTGATCGGTTTTTGAGCAAGCTGCACCGTTGATGAAGGCTTCGCCTCCTGTACAAAAGAATGGACAGTTTGGATCGGTGGCAGCATTCGCAGGACAAACCAAGTCGGGGTAAAAGGTTGATTTTTGCGCCGACGCTCCGAGAGCCAAAATACTGCCATTTTTATTAGTAAATCAAAAGGCACTTTTCTATTCAGAGGAGGTTGAATCTCACCTAGCGAGGAGGACTCTGGAGGAATGCATTTCGAAAAATATGCTATTGCGAATGAAAGTAATTGTAAACTAGTATTAAGAACGTTTTAAATAACGATTGAATGTATTTCAATTGAGTAAGGCGAATAGAAAACATCATCGGGAAACTGGGTATTCACGACGCTATTTATGTTTTCGTCAGAGCCCCGTGTGCCGAAATGAAAGTCTGTAGTTTAATTAATGTATGCCTTGTTCTGTTAGTCTACAATCTAGTTAGGTTACCAGAATTCCATTGAGTGATGGTACTGAAGCCTCCGCACGGATAAACGACCGTATGCTACAGGCCCTACGCCTAAAGATGGAGATTATGGCGGTTGAGCTGAGGAAAGCGTATAATTCTATTGGTAATTATCGCGCGCATGTATTGTCGAGCAAATCTGTTTTGATAATATCTATCCGCTATCCCGCGGAAGCAACTTGTGGCGCTTTTTAAGCTAGTTAGGTTGTGGTTTCGTCACGAGGCAGAGACTGCCTAGTAGCCATGGTAGCCAGGGGACAAATTTTATATCACCAAGCGCAAACCCCACATCACGAAAATGGACAAAATGCCAAGGCAACTATGATATTTCATGAAAAACACGATGGAATTATGACAGCTAACTACCGTTGCCTCTCACGTGCCTCTGTAGCCGTTGCTTGAAGGACGTAGTTGGGTGAAGTTCTGCACTCGATTTACCTGCAGGCATCTATTCCATAGCCTCACAAGCTAATCGAGAAATTGATACATCACGTGACAATACGGAATTTTGGTCACAGATTCATGGTGCTGTAGGTCAATGATCTGCGTTAATTCCTCTGAGGTGCCTAGCGGAAACCCAACCAATTTGAAAATGGACAAAAATATATACCCTATAAGTAAGGCACAAATCCACCAAATAAACACGGAGAACATGATGAAGAGGTGAAAACCCGCCTATCGAGTATTTTCTATACCAAAATTTATACCGCAAGATTTTATATTTAACTCTCCTCGCCGCCCAATACATTTCACCTTTGAAAGGAAATCTGGTTGGATATTTTAAAAGGTTTCGAGAGCAGCAAACTACAAACATTTGCTCAGCAGCGGTATGCGCCTGAGCAAATGTTTGTAGTTTGCTGCTCTCGAAACCTTTTAAATTCTTCACTAGGTATTATGTTTTCCTGCATCTATTCCGGTAACCCCGAAATGAACATATTCGCGGATTAACATCCCGTTTCGTGTTGTGCAGATATCCAATTAACGCCTTTCAGTGTAACCCAGCCTAACTGCATGCTGGCCATGACCATAATATTGATAATTTATCCGTCTTCAAACAGTTTCTACTGACGTATTTAATTATAAAGGATGTCGATGCAGCCGCTTGTCTTGAAGCTATTTTGAATTAATCGTCATATTCAGTCAAAACTTGGGCTATAGAAACAGTATAGCTACCCTACACGCCTCTCGAGATCTCGTCACATATATTTGCTCGCACAGTAAATATTTATTGCTTCGGGGTATCTTTTTTGAACCTTTTGTTAGATCTATCTACACCAGGGTGAGATACCTGTTTGGTTGTCTGTCATTGCTGGCGTCCGTTGTTAACGGCCTGGCTGAACAACCACGAACCTATTCCGCCAGAAATTATGCCTGCAGCTGCCGCCTTCAAGAAATCAGATGTGGTGGCAGCTAGCGCTGCACCTGGCGGTGTATTTCGAGCTCCCAAGCGGACTTTAGTCGTCGAAACTTACTTCCATGTCATTTCTGAGAATGCAACCATAGGAGGAGGGAATATTCCGCGCAGCCAGCTTTCAAAAAAAAGTACGTTCATAGATATTGTGTACTTTTCTTCCACCATACCTAGTTTTGTTATAAAGAATGCTAATACAGTTTCTTAAAAAAATTAGATGAAAGTTCTGAACGACAATTACGCCCGCGCCGGTATTGCGCATAAGCTGAGGAACATAACTCTTACTATTAACGCGGAATGGGCAAATTGTCTACTCAACCCAGTCCCTCCCCAGGAAGAGAAAGATATGAAGCTAGTATTGAGGCAAGGCTCATACGCTTCCTTGAACATCTATTTTCGGCCTTTGCTCAAGAATACCGAAGGTCTAGGTACGTTGCTTGCTACATCATCTTTTAACGGGTGCCGAGAATTAATAATGACGGTCTCTCAGGTGTCTTAGGGGTATGCATATTCTCTCAAGAATACACCGGCTGTCAGATCCAGGCCGATGCCGTCCCAGGCTACTCTGGCCTACATACAGGCACGACAGCCACACACGAGATAGGACACTGGCACGGTCTCTTCCACACTTTTCAAGGTGGCTGTACTGATGGCGATCTGATTTTCGATACCCAGCAGATGCTGGACCTACGCGTGGATGTCCGGAAGAAGCTCCACAATTGCGGGAAAGCTTGATCGTGCCCCAATCCACAATTTCATGACCTATTTAAACGAGTCCTATTGGAGCGAATTCACCCCTGGCCAAATCCAGCGAATGTTTAACATATGGGACGAGTTTCGTGCACCACATGTGGCGTAAGAAAGCCACATACAACAAGCCTTTGACAAAAAACAAAGCTGCCAAACACCAAGTCGACAAAGTCCAAAACGACAAAGGTCAAATCCACAAAGTCCAAGACGACCAAGTCTAATTATAACAACAAAGAAGGCAGATAAATTCTAACAGGCAGAAGCTTTGGAGTGAAAAACCATATTGCAGATTGATATAGAGAGAACAAATTGTCTAAACTATTACTTGATTCCTAGAAGCTTAAATATGATATTTGCATGTTTAGCTATATATTTAAATAGAACCAAAGTTACCATTACAGCTTTCTACGCGGTTGCATTGATGTTGCTATTCAATTACGATACCGTTGCACTTGTCCAATCAATGAATAACTGTGTGACTCTACGAAATCTCGGAAAGGATTGGTTGTTGCGATTTCAATCCGATATCAGCTTTATAAAGGTTCGATTTAGATGAATCTAATTCTATAACCGACTTGCGTCTTTTTTCTAACTATACAACAAACAATTTTTATCTAGAATTCCAAAAATCTACACAGTGATAGTAATGCTCCTAAGCTATAATCTTTACAAGCGTAGGTGGTCCTTCCGATGGAAGAGTTTAGGCACCCCTTAGATCTTCTTGACGATGAAACGGGCGAAGGAGGAGTGTTGTGGTGGGAAGGAGGCAGCGGTGGCCAATATTCCGAGCTCGGGCTAAAGGACAATCAGTAACTCTTCGACTTTGGCAAAAGCTTTTGCAAGTATAGCAGTGATTTTGACTTACTTGGACCAATGGAAGCGGACTTCCGCTTTGGACCGTAGGAAGGGCCCATGCAAACTGTCGGTCGAAAGATTCAATGCTATGTCGCCACTCCCGTTAGTTGTTTCTCGATTTAGGTAACCTTGGTATTGTTTCGAGAAATGGATGCTTACAGGTATTGGTTCTCTCCCTCCCAGTAAACAGAGGTGAGTCTCCAGCGGGTCTCAAGTTTTGGCTGCTGCTCTTGCAGTTGAGCGAACATCTTTTTGTTGACTGCGACCATTGGAGCACCATTGATCTTCATGGTGTACGATCCGTCCGCGTTTTTGGTGATATCCCACTGTATAGGTTACAATTTTTGTTAGCACAGCGTGGATCATTTGGATGGAGCACTAGAGGTTTGCTCTTACGGCAGATGCTTCGACGCCAGGGGCCAAGGTGACAATTTTCTTAGGGAGGAGAGATTTATCCTCAGCTGGAGATCTAGAGATGAAGATACGTTCGTTGGCAGCGCTGCTGATCTGGTATTTGCCAGTCTGGAGAACAGGGCCAGGTCCCATGTCGAATTTGTCGTTTTGAATGGCAGGCATTTTATATTTTTATCCGTAAAGAAGATAGAATATTAAATATTAGATGATTAGATCGATTTTGGAATGGCTGGTTAGAATGTAGAAATGTTGATACTGGCTCTGATAGATGCTTTTGTGATGCTTGTGAATAATCTAGAGATGTGGCACAAAGCCAGGTCTTATATACTATCCGGTGGAGGTACAGATAGAATGGGCTCTGTGCTAATGTAACCGTCAAGATGAATATAGAAGCTGCTACTAGAAAAATTTTTATCTTCATGCCTTGGAGAAGCCTTCTACTCTGAGATGTTTGGAGAGGAGGTCGTCATCCTCCAAGTTCTCGGCAACCGCCTTCCAATGCGCATTTCACAACCTTCAACGCCAAAGGTATCTGGATGCAGAGTGGTGAGCAGACTCAAAATTTACGCGTTAACCGAAATCCTTTTCTGGAGCAATGTTTGCAGCCTGTCAATCAGAGACAATATGAGAGGCCCTGCATGAAGTGGCCTGGCCAGGAAAGCAGGGTTCTCAGGGAGAGCCTGGAAATTGCTCCAACTGGCCAGCCAGCCAGCCTGCATTGTGTGTAACGTTGTAGCCAAGGCCGACCAAATATTGTAACCTTGCACGCACAACCCCACGCACAATAGACAAGCTAGTCCAAGCGATGCCTACAATTTAGTGAACAGTCTTATTTAGCCGACCAACAGCTCACAATTTTCTTTCTCCAGCATTAACTAATTTCTTCAGGGTCTGGCAATCAGATGGCCACGTAATTTTAAGTATTGAACATGCGGAGATCCGGATCTTGATGAAGTTTCTCGAGAGCTCCCATAAGAGCACCAACATAACTCGGATAGAGATTGGTTTGATCATTCTCTCACGAGCTCGGGAATTCAACCATAGGATTCACAGGCTGAGCCCATCATTATGGGGTATCCTCCGTCTAAGGTTCATTACCTAATGCTGGAACTACAGGCCGAAGAAATGAACTGATGAACAACCCATCTTTATTCTTTTGGCGGCAGATCTCGTTTGCGGTAAAATATTCTCCGGATCCCGCTATTTAAAGTGAAAATCATTTCTGTTTCAGACCTGCCGTTCGGGTATTCTGACAGGGCGCTTCTATGCACAACATTCGCTACTGAATGTACTGAGGTCCAAAAATGTCACACGCAACACTTCTCTCAAATTGAGACGCAGATAAAATTGAGTAACGATTATAAATTTCAATCCTGCATATTCATGAGAAAATAAGCGGCCTCTGAGGTTTAAGGAAGGTTGAAATATGGGTGGGATCTTGGAGTTGGAGTTGGGTGTTAAGGCACTAAGAAATTTTTGAATGGAAGCTTCCGGATCTTACCTGCATGCATTGTAGATGTAACTAATGTATGCTACCAGGTCGCGGACCACACCAATTCGAATCATAACCCTACTTCGGAAACCAGCTTGGGGTTTATTTAGTCTCAAAACCGCGACCTTCTTTAACTATATAGTACTTTGTGCCGCCTGGTTTACGAGACCAGGTGTATTCAATATCCAGATGGTTGCAAAATATGTAGAAAACCAATTTGTAACACATCTCAACAAATATAATACGCCATGACGCCAGCTAGATTGTGAATAAGTTTGAGGCTTGAAGACCGGGCCTTTGTTTGATATGCTTAATAATGTACATCGAAACCTTCTTCTAATGGTTACTCATTACCACTGTGTGAACCTTGTATATCTTTCAGATGTTCTGGGCTGTTCGTATATGTCGATAAATATACATCAATCAAGGTAATATTGGCTTTAATAAGAGCTTAATATTAAATTTTGAGGTCGAACACCAGTCGTTTTTGGTATTAATTACATGAGAACCTTATTCTACCAACTGGTACCGCGTTATGGGTATATAAGCGGCGAGAAAAGTAAATGATTAAAGGCAGTAATATTTTATGTTTCATCGTGGTTACGTTACAATGCATGGATCCTATCCAAAATGATTTTACATGAGGAACCGAGAGCCAGAAATTGAGGAAACCTTAGGGTTCCATAGCTATTACTAAAGAAATTTAAATGACCTCAAAGTCTCCAGTTATTTCACGGCATATTTTTGTCCAATCTTTCGTGACCAATAAATCTCAGCTATTTCTCGAAATAGGCACCTGTAAACCTATTCTACGCACGACCACCGGCCGCTGGTACCGCTTTTACACAAACAAGAGCCTGGCCCGCCTGCAAATGATTTGTTAGTGATACATATATGGATATTATGAAGAATCAATCGGTTACTTACGACAGGAATCGCGCAGCACATCAGCTCCTTGCCTGTGCATAGGAAATCGGCATCCGCTATGAAGATAATTAGCTCAGACCATTTATGTCAGAATTATGAGAGTTCGCGCTTACGAGTCTGACAATCGAGGTCTACTACACCAAGCACGTCGACGGAACAGCATTGCGGGTTGCTGTTAACGCCAGCAGGGCAGACTGAAGCTCTTGGATGAAGAGGGAAAGCGAGAGCATTGGCAAAGAGCATGGTTATCATCATAAGGAACTGCATTTTGACTTAATTCGTGAAACGAATAAAATTTAATCAAGATAATAGGCCGCCGAGATTATATAATAGAATCGTGAGGATTTGAGTGGAGTGAGTATTCTGAGGCTGGAGTGGGCAAATGTGGATGCGAGCTGTGAATAATAATCAAAGTTGAGTTTACTGAACGAGTATTGAAGATATTTATACTTGAAGTGGTGTTTTAGCCGCGCGAAAGACATGCGTAAACCCTTCCGCGTGCGTCGGGGTATCGTATATTGAGGTCGTATGATTATGGTAAAGCCTGATAGGATGGCATCGTGATGAGCGGCCATTGCTCTGAGCGGCCTACCATGACCTAATCCTTCAAATTTGGGTCTTCGATCTTTAAAATTCGGGATGGTGATGATTGAAAACAGTGATAACTTGTTGTGATATTCGCAAATCGGTACAATATCCGACTCTCGACTAAACCTGGTAGAATTTCGGTTACGGCACTGACTAGGACCAACTCGGCACCGGTATAGCGAATGTTTCGGGCTATGATTGACTGCTGTGGGCATTTGGTAGTACATAGGCCGATCACTATTCTAAGATACAACAATTTAAGACCCTAAGCAATGTAGACTGGGGAAACTTCTTATAGCTTGGAATTGTTCATGGCTGCCACGCCATACGCGTGCGGCCTTGAAATCGCGGGCTAGTCCAGGCTTCACGATTTAAACCAATTTTATCCTGTTTAATTCCTAAGATAATGATCATAGAAAGGAACCGAAGAAAAATAAGAAAATTTCCTAACAAGGACACTTGATTGATATTACGTCAACATTACAATTATTGAAAAATAAAATACCACTTTGAGACAATACGGGAGGAATGTATCGAAGACAACACATCTCGAGGAAATTGAATTCGCACAAGACTATATTGGATGCTGTCCTGAAGGATAGGTCAGAACATCCTAATTATAACAATGCCCATTGAAGGCTTTTTTCTTATAAGTGCACGGACAGGCGGAAGAAATCTGATTCAAAAGGCTCGTTTTTCAAACATTTCCTCCCGGTTTTTATTCATTTGTCTAAGATATGCTATTAAAATCGTTGTTGCATATGTGCCAAGAAGCTAAAACCTGGGGAACCCCGATATACGCCGATGTCATTAAGCTTGAAAGTGAGACTCGGATTTTAATTTACCAGGAGGACCGCGAAATGTGGGGTAACGCCGATTGTAGGCATTCCAACGGCAACATTGAACCGAGAAATATTACAAACCAGATGATACTATTATTCAATTGAAATATTCGGTCGTATGGAACTATGTGTTAAAACGTGGGGTTTTTCATTGTACCGAGGTCTTTTCGGCCCTTTAAAAGGGCACATGCTGTATTTGATCTATCGTGATATCGCAAGTTCAAGCCGCCCACAGCAAGTAATCCATTCTGAAGAAAGTTACAAGTGCAAACAGCCAAAAGAAAAATAATATTATCAATCTGCAATGGACGAACCAAACGCCGTCCAAGTCTCCGCAACCTCGGAAGGTATCACCACAATCACCATAAACCGCCCCAACCGGCGTAACGCCGTAGACCCCGCCACTGCCAAAAAACTCTACGCCGCAGTCACGGCCTTCGAGGATGATAAAACCCAAAAAGTCCTCATCATAAACGGCGCCAATGGCACCTTTTGCGCAGGCTTCGACCTGCACTCTCTCGCCGCCAGCAAATCCACAGACTCCGCTCTCGCCGGCGGCGCGGATTTCGTAGACGGCGAAAGAACACTAGGACCCATGGGTCCTTCGCGCCTACAGGTTAAAAAACCGGTGATAAGCGCGGTATCCGGTTACGCTGTCGCCGGAGGGTTAGAACTTAGTTTGATAGGCGATATGAGAGTCGTAGAGGAAGACGCCGTCTTTGGGGTTTTCTGCAGACGCTTCGGCGTGCCGCTTATCGACGGTGGAACCGTACGTTTGCAGGCTATAATCGGCCTCGGTAGGGCGATGGATATGATATTAACGGGCAGACCGGTCGGCGCGCAGGAAGCGTTGAGTATGGGGCTTGCTAATAGGGTTGTACCTAAGGGTAAAGCGCTTGAGGAGGCGGAAGCGATCGCCAAGCAGCTCTTGGTTTTCCCGCAGGAATGTATGAATAAAGACCGTACGAGCGCTTATAATGCCTGTTATAATGCGAAGTCGTTTGAGGATGCGATGAGGTATGAATTTGAGAATGGAGTGAAAGTTATCAGTGAGGAAAGCGTGAAGGGTGCGATGAGATTTAGTTCCGGACAGGGGAGGCATGGAGCGTTTCAAGCACCCACAGAAGGGAAGTTGTAGATATACATTCTAGCATTCGTTTCTTGAAGTCCTCTCCCCTCAGTCTTTATATCTAATCACGGCATTTTACGCCTCATTAATACAAGTCCATATGAAAGAGTGAGCGGAGCCTACAGTCAGGAATATTATAGTAACGCAGATAAAACTGTGGTATTCACTTATACAGAGAAAAACTAAAACTCCGAAAACGATAAAATGCCATCCAATGCGTAATACAAAAACTTGCCCGCTATCCATTTTATATATCTCGCGCCGTGCCAACCACCTCCTGTTTAACAAAACACCACCCGTTACAACTTCGCATTTACTAACTTCCTCTTAGCCATATAATGCTGAAAAAAATTGAGACCCCTGTTAGTTTCGATGTTCTTCAAGAGTCTAGGGAAATTATAGAGAAAAACTTACTGGCAACTCCTTCAATCCAACCTTGCTATCCGCCGGCTCTCCCTTATCTTCTCTATCGTCCAACGAGACATAATCCCTTCTCTTCTCGCCCACGTACAACTGTCTCGGTCTCGCGATTTTGTTTGTTCCGCTATCGATCAACTGCTTCCAATGCGCGATCCACCCCGCAACACGCGGTACCGCGAACAGAACCGGGAAGAAATCTAGTGGGAATCCCAACGATTTGTAGACCAGACCGGACCAATAATCGACGTTGGGGTAGAGTTTCTTCTCTTGGAACCTACAGCGAAAACAATACCATTAATATCGGCATAGTGATATAACTTTGGGAAAGGTGAAAAGCAACATACCAAGGATCGGCCAACGCAGCATCCTTCAACGCGATGGCGACCTCAATCAACGGCTCTTTCGCGCCGATAATTTCAAATACCGTATCTGCAACTTCTCTGATAATCTTGCTCCTCGGGTCCGTATTTTTATAGATCCTGTGTCCGAATCCGAACAGCAAAACCTTTCTAGCTTTCACTTTCTCGATAAAATCGGGAACAGCCTGAACGGTACCGATCGATTGGAGCATTCGGATGACTGCTTCGTTGGCACCGCCATGGAGGGGACCGTAAAGGGCACAAGCGGAGGCGGCGATGGCGCTGTACGGATCGACGAGAGAGGAGCCGACGTGGGTCATTGTTGCTGTCGAGCAGTTCATTTCGTGCTACCAATTCTCTTAGCTTTTTTCTTTATTAAAATCGAGCGAATGTTAAACTTACGTCGGCGTGCAAAACGAAGAGCGTATCCAAAGCCTTTGCAAGCTTTGGGTCTGGACGATAAGAGCTAGGCTCGTTCATGTGGTCCATCATATACAGCATGTTTTCCGTATAAGTCAAATCGGATCTCGGGAGCACTGCATTCCAAATAAACCGCTGTTAATACCATCTCCCCCCCTAGCACCTGTTATGATTCCAGAATATACGTACCAAATGGTCTGTTAATTCGTATTCTCATCGCGTTTGCAGCCACAGTTGTCACTTTGCCTAGAATCCTCACAATCTGCTTGTTCATCGCCGCCTTGTCGTTGATGTACAAATTCTGGCCCTGTAGTGCCGGATTGGCTTCTGGTGCGAAGGCCGACATGGCGCTGAACGTCGAGGCGAAGATTGCCATTGGGTGGGCGTCATAACGGTGGGCTTGCATCATGCGGGATAGATCGTCCTATCAATGCCATTTCTGTTAGGGCCATCCCCAACTAGAATATACCCAAAAACTGAAAACTGAGAAGAGTTACATACCGACAAGAAAGTGTGATGCATAATCTCCCACCTCCACCTCTCGCTCTGCGGCTTGCTCGGTAAGTCTCCATAGATGAGCAGGTATGCGGTCTCCAAAAAGTCCGACTTTTCCGCCAATTGCTCTGGGGTTCCCCACAAATTAGCATTTATCTCCGTTTTCTAACCTACGAAAAGGAGTGGCGACGGTAACATACCGATTGGATACCCCCGATGCATCAACGTTCCTTTCTCTCCGTCGATATACGTAATCTTACTGCTCAACGCTGCGGTGTTCATGAACGCCGGGTCGTAGACTCTCAAACCAGCCGCTAGGTCATCTTCTTCTCTATGTGTCGGGTGGGAGGGGTCCTGTGCGACCTTGAGGGCTTTGAAGGCGGTGGCGGGAATGCTGTTGTGTGTGATGGGAATATCGATGGTCTTGCCGGTTCGGTTGTCGCGAACAGTGAGCGAGTCGCTCGCGCTAGATACACGACATCTTGTGAGCTATCTCTCTTCGTGGTAAGATAAAGTAGAGAATAACTTACGTTGACTTTGTTACTGCCATCTTGGAGAGGGAGTCTGGCAGATTCACCTGGGGCTATGGCGGCAATAGGTCAGAATGTGAAGCTGGACGGGGCGTGTTGGCGGTGACGTTGAGTTAGAGATGTTGCGTCGCGCGACCAGGAAAAATGTATAAATATAGCAGTAACGGGAGTAAAGTTGTATCACGGAAGAAATCTATCAACGTTCTTCGAGGTTTCCTTTAAAGGTTTGAGAAACTAAGCAACTACAATTTCAGCTGAGGCCGGCGAACCCGTAATCCTCTCCTCTTATTCCTTACTCGGAATGCTTAGGCCCACGGGGTTCCCTTTCCTTTCTTTCTTTGGGCCGAGAATACGCGCTACGAGATTCTCGGTTGTTGCACAGATCTGGTCAAGAATTAACCGGGGCAGTCCATCCAAGCAATTGGTGGGTCTGATGACGGAGCCCGGCCTTTTTTTGCATGTGAAAAGTTTGGGTCTAACCCAGTTTCCTAACGCGCATTCCATTCGGCAGAACGGGATTGGCTGGTCAAACACCTCCACATTCGACACTTTCTGGAAAGGTAGACTGTGTTTTACTGCCATATGAAACCTACAGACTAAATTCAAGGCGACTATGATACAGGTGATAGTGAATGAGATTCTCGTAAAGATATATCGGGCCGCTTAGCTAAGAGGCACCTGGCTTGCTCTCGAGATTATCTACCCCTACGCAACACACGTTTCCCATGAGCAACTTGTATGCATCGGATATCTGAGGTGAATTTGGTCAAGGTCGGAGACGCCTGTTCATTCTCATAGAGCACGCATTCTCACTCATTACGCTTATATTTATACTTCATCCACCCACATGGAAATCGGGAGTTAGTGGGCGAATTCTCAGATCCGTGCTACCGATCCGGATACCGTTGAAAATCCATCAAAGATATATTCCTTAGCGGTAGAGGTTCTTAAGCGGCTATTAGGATGTCGATGTCGACAAATTTATTCGAGCATGTGTTCCGGCAATCCCTGTTGAGTGCATCTGCATGCCTTTCGTCCGAACAAACTTCAATAACTACAAGGTTAATATCTATCAAAAGTCGTAGAGATAAACAGGATGGGTTGGTCCGGTCGACGCCTATGGACAACTTCGGCGAATACCATATGCCCGAAAATGTAGAACCCATGTCTGCCTAGGCATAAAGTCTATTTCCAATGTGGTATTTTTTTCGACACTTTATCTATTATCATACACGAATTAAAAAGAGAGCGCTAAAACGAGCCAAAAGCTAGCAGTAATATAACGACCGAGGTCTTTCCTTCCAATCTCCAAACATCTACAAGGTTACCAGCGCCACTGCCGCCCCCACAATACCCAACAGCCAACCCATCCCCATCCTTCCTCCAATCCACCTCTCAGCCTCGCTCAAAAAATACGCTGCCCCCAAGTAACTGCACGTGATGTCCCCATCTTGACTTCTCCACCCGTAACTACCGTCCCCTCTGCCGCCGCTGGGACAACTAAATCCCAAACTCGCCGGACAGCTCTGAACCAGACTCCAGCAAAGATCCATACACGGCTTGATCTCCTTGTACGGTCCAGGACTGACCACTTCATCGATCAATATGTTTCTACTCGCCGCTTTAAACCCACTGCCAGCTTGTCTGAGCTGAGCTTCTTTTGTTTCGCTTCCATCCTCCGAAGCCATATCCACTATCCGTCCGTCGTCCAGAAAGATCTTAGTAGGCCCTCTATCTTCTCCTTCTCCACGTGATCGCGTGGCTAGGAAAGAGGCATTGCTACTGTAATCCGCACACCGTGGAATAGTGGTGGCACAAAGCCACGTCTTGTAGGCTTTGTCGCAGTCTGCACAGCTCCTCAAGTGCGAATACTCTCTGTCTACCGTGGTGTTGCACTGCACTTGGTCCAATGAGTACGAGAAATTGGCGTACCAAGAAGAAGCGTAGGTATCGTAGAAGCGGGCGAGTCGAGGCATGTTGCTAAATATCGTGTCGTTTGTGGGGACCGCGTAAGCGACTTCGGAGCAGAAAGAGAGGTCGTATATAACGCGACAATTGCCATCTGAATATACCAAAGATAAGACATATTAGCACAGCTCTTTCCTCTATTTAAACATTTCCTTTTTTAAAAATAAAAAAATATTACTCACCAGATTTCGTGGTAAGATTGACGGCAGAATACACCCATCCGCCAGCGGTTTCGTTATTCTGTTTTGCCAACCACACATTATACATCGTGTTCGGCTGCAGCCCCTTGAGGTATAGCTGCTCCTTTACTTTATTTCCTAAACCCCTCCTCGTCATCGATATATCTCCATTAGAAGCTTGAACCTGTGCGCGGTTACTAAGACCGCACCAACTCCGTCTCAACCCGTTTACACTAGTATCGTTTGCGGGATGTGCGAAGAAAGTATAAGGTGGCCGGATCGATGATATATTGACGGATTTATCGTAAGAGGTTTCGTTGCCGGATATCAACAGAGCATTCGAGGAATCGCTGTCGATGAGGTAGAGGTTTTGGTTCTTGTACCAGCCGTAGTAGGGCTTTTTCGTGGATGCGATGATGTCGTAGTTATATATGCCCGTAAAGTTCCCCATGTCAGCGGTGATGTTTGGTGCGACGACGGAGACGTATATAGTGGAAGTCGCATTTAGGGTAACATTTGCAAAACCCTCGAAGACGGGGACGACGATTTGTTGCCGAGGGTTGGCGAGAGGGCCCGGCGATTTGTTATTGGTGGAGTTGGAAGCGTAAAGGACTATTCCGGGGGGTAAGCCTTTCGTCGTGTTTGAAGGTGAGGGTTGCCAGCAGGTGTTGAAGCCGAAATAGACGGTCCGAATGCGAGCATTCTTCTCTATGTCTATAAAGATATTTGAGGAGCCACTTTTGTCGGCATCAGCAAACAGCTGTTCGGTGTCTAACCCCCAGAGTTGGATCTCGCCTGGTTCGATATTAAGGTTCCGGCGCTGGTCGTTGACAAGTGAGTTTAAAAAGGGTCCTTGACGCTTCTCGACGATGCCGGGGAGTAGGTCATGCGGCACGGCTTCGTCGTCGGAACTTGTGTCAGCCCACGATTGTGATTCCTCGGTGGATTGGATGAGCGGGTTGTAAAATCCGCCCACCACCCCGCCAAGTGCCACCGCATGATTCTCCTGCTCAGGGGATTGGGAAGAAGGGAGGATATGATGTAAACGATGGCTACTGCCGACGTTTGGTATCGATTGCGAGTATGCTGAAGGCGGTAGTGTCCATAGGACTAACAGCGTGATCATAACAACCGTCGCGAACGACGAAAGGGCAACACGGGACTGCAATGGCGTGAGCCGAGGACATGATATCGTAAACGCCATTGGGGGCGATATCTTCTGCAGAACCCTGCAGCGATGGATGGAGGGCGAGATGCGTTTGTGCCCCAGTCAGTAGGTCAGACCCGATGAGAATGAGCTAACCTAGGAGGGTATTGCCGGCGGACAACGGGCTCAGCCAGCGAATCGATTGGATAAGAAGCTCGAGCTCGAGCTGCAGCTTAAGAAGGCGATGACTTCAGAGGAAGATAGGAAAGCCGGGCTGCTATCACTCCTATTCATTATGCCGAAGGATTCGAAATCCGAGGTTGTAGAGATGCGCGGATGTTATATACCGGAAATGAGCGTTACAAGCTGACCAGATGGTCACAGCTCGACAGTGTCGGTTTGGTGTTGCTGGGCCCTCAGGGGTTCTACCAAAAATAGCAGTTGGCTTCTCGCTGAAAGCGGTTGTGCCAGAATGCCACACGGCCAACGCAGAGCAATTGAAAATTTTCAATATGAAGACACCGATATTTCAACATCTCGTTCGCGACAGCTGATCAAATGCGGTTAAAAGCGCAATAGGCATTGACTCGTAAATGAATACAATTTCATATTGTAATAGTTCCAAAATAATTAGGAAATTCCAAGCTACCATCTCGCTTTATTACATGGCCCTAGTATCAACTGAAAGAGGATCTCACAAGGAAGAATAAGCAACCACGATGTAACATGGTATCAACAATAAGGACCAACAGAATATGCCCAGTACTAAAGCCACGAGTCCTGATGTAAGTCTATCTAGTAAACTAGATTTATCATTAGCCTATCTGAAAAGATGCCCAAAATCCAATCTACAAGGCTAAGTCTAAGCATGAAAGGGTATAAAAGCATACACACTTAGTGTTGTCTGGTCCTCAGGACCAGGTTGAAATGTGTTGAGCATCTAGGCCCGCACTTTATTTATTCGTATCTGGGCCGATTTACCTTTGCAGATCTGCAAGGTGCCGGGCTGACTCTGAAGTCGTCTCGTAAACCAGATTGCCAGCGCCATGCCTTGTAGGATTCTGACCTTGGGCCCCGGCTTCGGCCTTGCATGTTGACCAGGGATCACGCTGCGGGGAGCTCTTGATGTAATGGTTGATATTGTAGTGATGACAGCCCGTCCGTTCCGTAGCTTGGCGGTTTCTTACAGTACTCGTTTCGTGGGGAACGTCTCGCCGAGTGTGCTATATCGCCATGGTAGAAGATTCTCAGATTAGCTTTTTGTTACATGTAAGGACGAGATATGAACACGAAGCCAATGAATACTAACAAACGGATAAGCCTTACCCCTTCTCTAGAGCGAAGATTATCCCACGCGTAAGTGGAGCTGAGGGCAGCTCCGGGAAGAAGCATTCCGGTCTTGTGTGGGCCGACAACGCAATCACTCTCCATTTCGTGAACATCCTCCTCTCGAAAATGTTCATCCAATTTGGTGAGAGAGTCTCCAGTAAGGCGAAGAGGATTGGGATTATTGACAGGTGTGACTGAGTCTCCAAGTCCTGGAGGAAGAGTACCGGGTTGGCTTTTCGAGCCTGCCATTGTGAGATTCGGAACGAAAGCTTTAGGCTATTAAACGAATAGAGTAAGAAGGTAATTAATTTTATCCACGAAATCGGTTGCGTAGTGTTACAGCCGGATGTCTAGAAGCGGATAAGTGCCAGGCTGACTTTCACATTGTGATCAGAGGAGAGAAACAGTTCGCCATATATACATCTTATTTCCAAGAAAGAGCGTAGTCAATTACCGCTATCACTCCCCCGTAATTTTTGTGGTTGCACAGGAGAGTGTTTCAAAAAAAAAAAGTATTATTGGGGCCCTCTAAGCTATACACTTCCACTATCTGACTGAGTCGTACATACAGATTTGTGAGTGCAATCTTGGAGTCGGGTATCTTTGGGGGCCTTGGGGGCTTGGCAGCGCTCTGCGGGTGTTCATGGTTTCTGTTCGAGTTGTTTCCACGGGCATGCAGCATTGTAGGATCACTCAGAGCTACTATGCACTGATTTCACCGCGCGGTCCGTGTCTGCTGCAACATTGCATATTCAATCACATTCTGCAAGGATGAAGCTCGCGTTCTTGCATATCAGACCAATTTTTCAGCAAATATTAAATTATACAGCGACAATGTGGCTTGGTCAGTCTGGGCTCACTTTTGAGGAATTCAGCGGGCGGGTCGGGCTGAATTGGCCACCCACCGGGGACCAGAAAATATGACAAGAAAAAAAGTGATTGCAATTTCACCTCCTTACCGCGCATCTGTTTTTGGACAATGCCACAGCGAATCAGCATGCGATTCTCTGAAACACTCACGGTCAAACACTTCCTTGAACGGTCTCGTGACTATGTCTCACTTTTTGTGTTGTCGTTTGGACCTAGCATACATCTACGACCATAGAACAAGGAGAACTAGGTATCCCGAGTGTCCTTCAGTTTTTGCTTTGTCGCTTGGATTTTCTCTAGATAAATACCATAGTTTGGTTTTGATATGCATCTACGACCACAGAACAAGGAACACTAGGTATCCCGTCCGCTCTGCCTTATATAAGCCTTGTATCGATCAGCCAGTAGTGCAGTGGGTGACCATGTGCGAATCCTGATTGTTGTAGATTTATTTTTGCATTTTTTGCCCTCTCTCAAGGATGCAAATGATGTCTTTTTTGTAATTTTCGATGTAGAGAATATCGAGATACTAGATACGGACGCTTGAAATTCATTTTCATCATCAAATCTGCCTCGTAGACTTTTGTCAAACGTTGTGTTGAACAAATTTGCTTGTGGCGGCTGTGGCTGATGTGTTGAAGGAGGTTCAGAATTTCCTTTTTAGGTCTATCAACAAAAGACTTGGCAACACCCATCTCTCTGCCCTGGTAAGTCGGCCTCTGTTCTTTTGTCCCGTGGTCGTCTCTCGTTCCGGGGAGCCTAACTTCCCGAACCCATAAAATGCCCCCGAGATTTACACATCTCAAGCTCCAAAATTAGGTTGGCATCAGCCTTACCATCCCGTTTTACAGTTAAGACGTCATTCAAGCTGCAAGGCGTGTTCCACATGGTCCTCCCAGGATTGTGCAATCCGACCGTTTTAAAAATCGCGGCCTTTTCCAGTCCATTTGCTTTCTTCTGGTTCTGCCTCTCGCGGTCGCCGAATTTGATCCCCCCATTTGGTCTCCTATTCAGATCATCTGTCTCGTCTGGTGTATAAAGCTTCCATCGCCTGGTCACATTATTAATCACCCTTTTTGTGCTTTTAGTCGCTAGGGGAAAGTTTCGCGAAGTTAATATCATAGAACTCGATTCCATTTTTTCGTTCAACTACAATAACCACAGCACGCGAGGTTTTCTGTTAATTGTTGTGCAACACCACAACAAAGAAATCACACAAAATAAGTTACTTTGTGTCGTCTGGTTAACGGGACCAGGCTTTCTCGGCTTATACCGACAACACAAACACAACTGTGGGGCTGCGCTTTGATACAATACAAGACTAGAGGATTTCTACCCTAGTTAACAACCAGATTATATACCTTGCAAAAAAGTTCCCTCTGCGAGCTTATCCGCAATTTAGAGGCGCAGGATTTTCTTGGCATAACAAGTACTTACCCAGTTCGCATGTACCCACATACGATCGCAGCCAATGTATTATTATTATTGAACTCTGGAAGCCAAATTTGAAGTTTCCACTGAACTAACAGTAACTGATATGGCATAGTAGTTACTTAGAGACCCACAAACTTATAAATTTCCACTATCGAGTTCATAAAACGATTCTACATCGTGTATTATCTGCATTTCACGCCGTCGGCTTTCCTAACTAGAATGTTGAACCATCTGGTTCGGGCGCAGTTATGGTAGACTGCGCCGAAGAAAATGTTTCAAGTCTATGTTGGACCAAATCATAAATTCGAACCAAAGTACTTATTTCGAAGCAGATAGTGAGCAAGAGGCAGGATTCATTAACGATGAGATTGTAGCATGGCGCCGTGCACTCACCCGACTGTTAGAGATGCTACCCTTATTTCTTGCGTTCGTGGAGGCACCCGGTATTTTATATGGTATCGCCCCTGTTATGGTCTCACCCTCTAACCCACAAAATCCGCCTCTATCCGAACACAAGTTCTTTTCGCGAGGCTAGGTTTCCTGCCGAACGAACTGTTAGTGTTGTTAGCTCCGATACGCATGTTTGTGTGCATCACTTGTTGGGTTTAAACGACGCGGACTCGGCGCTAGTCGTATTTGCAATAATTGCATGTGGAGATTCACTTTTTTTATTCTCTGCTTTCACGTTTTAGTGGTCAGTTCCATCGTAGAAGCAATAGCTAGGCAAAGCCGACATATTGGAAATGATCATATGAAGCATCCAATAGTTCTTGAATATTGATGGTGATACGATAGATAATATTGGAATTAATATATCCAGTAGGCATCCGGACTGTCCAACGTCGATGCACCCAACCAACATTAACAACCCGACTACACAGCCTTCGTTTAGTGAAACTACGAGCATAAAATATATAAACCCCGGGAATTCCAAACGCCCTAATATCGATATATAGTCTTCATCTGGAAAGAGTACAGGCATAAGATATAAACTTTTAGAAATTCTAGAGACGAAAAATTGACGTATTTAATCCATATCGACAATCTGATGCAAAGCCTGTATTTAGAGGGACGATAGGTGGCTCATAAACCAGACGGCACAAGAAGCAACATCGCTGCCTCGCAGCCAACCTAAAGGTACAGTCTGGTTTCACGAGGCAAGGGCTATAGGTGTAACACGCGTGTTATAGAAATTCCAAACACCAGTGCCGTATTCAAAATGGAACTTGGATACTACGTCGTTAGAGCTGGCCTTCATACTCTATGCGGGAGAGTAAAACAAAGCAGATCAAAGATCTCAAGTTTCTCAGATGTACCCCAATATTCCGATATGAAGCAAACATAATCTGATTGAATGAGAATAACCGCCTGAACGCAACGGCGTTCGAAACTTTGAAAGTTTTAGACTTCTCGTAGTGCTAATGCTGTAATCCGTCCCTTCGAGATCTCAGTATTGATGTTGCGAAACACCACGCAGAACAGCTGCAAGCTTAAGGCGCAGCTATTTAAACTGCAGCTGATCACTCAGCCTCGTTGCCAAAATGAAACTCTTTCTTTAAACAATACATAATAGATTAAAGAATGAGGCTTACTAGGTCCTACTCGATGTATAAATACTAGGTATCTTAGCGCTGCCTTGTCAATGTAGTCCTTTATAAGTGTTATTTTCTCATCCAGCCTTGAACACTACCCTTTTAACCCAACCGCTTTGAGTATCGAGAATACAACAATGAAGCCCAAGATAATTGCCGCTATTTCACATCTTTTGGCGGTAGCGATCTTGATTATTTGCGAAGAACTTGAAGTTCCTCAGCGCCTGCCTTTGATAGGTACTCTGGAACAACACTTTGAGTTCTACGCCTGGATCGTAAAACCGAAATTCAGACATGACGTCGCAGAACTTGAAAAACTTCGGAATGCTGCCATGGAATTAGCTATTCCGCCTAAAACATACGGCGTCTATGAGGTAAAGAGTGAACATTTGGGTACATGGGTATTAGTCATAGAAACGATGGCAACGTTCGAACAAATTAATGACGTCTATAATGCGCATAAAGATTCGGTAAATATATAAAAATCGAAATACCATACATCGATCGATGCATGAGTTTTGACACTGACACGATTCGATGATGGAATAGCTCCAATATGGAGGGCTGGCTCCGGTTTCTTTTCGCTCCATTGGGCCAAAGCTTCGAAAGTTCCGAATCGATGCATATGATCCTCTATCAATGTTTACAGAATCAGAAACGCAACAACTTGGAACGAACCAACATGTATCATTCGGTATACAACCGAGGGCTGATGATTCGGAAACTAGCTCGGGGCCATGGCCAGATTGGGATGAGTCAAGCAGTGACTCAAACGGACTCCCTGTCTCTGCTTTTGAATCCACGATTAGAGAGTTATTGACAATATCTCAACCGCCAGGTACAAGTATTGAGGACATGAAAAATACCTACTATACACCTAGCGAACCAGGAAATGGGGTAATAGCCTATGTTGTAGACACAGGGTGTAATTTAAATTACCCTGTAAGTTGATCCTCGATCTCCCTAACTAGTCTTTAGTATCTTAGACTTACGTTCATTTGAAAATCTACTATAGGCATTTAAAGATCAGACTCTCACTTCGGAAGACTGGTTATTCGCGGGTCCGCTCCCAAGTAATGAGATGACTGAGGACGATGTTTCATCCAAAGGTTATTCGGACATTGCATATGATAAAACAGGATACCATGGAACGGTTATTGCGAGCAAGCTAGTTGGCTGGCCGATGGGAGTAGCCAATTACGCAAAACTTGTCGTGGTGAAGCGACACAGTGGCCGCAACGCCGCCGCGCATTTTAATGAGGTTGATTGTCTTCTTAAAATCTATGATGACTTGAGCAGAAGGATGGAGAATGAAGATGTTAAAGGTGCCATTATTAACTTCTCATTCGGCTCCGACATACACAAAATTACAAATCTCTTCCAAGCCTGGAGCATTATGTATTTACAGTTACTTGAGGAACTCTACAGAAAGAAGGCATACATAGCAGCTGCGGCGGGGAACAGAGATCCGGTGAGTGCTTCGAACATCGAAATATCCGTAAAGAATCAGAATTGACTGACAAGTTTTATTCTTCTGTAAAGAGTGAGCCGATCAAACATTTCCCCGCAGTATTAAAAATAGATCACGACACCAATAATCTTATCATCGTTGGCGGAACCGATACAGCCACCAGACTTAATAAGTTTCAAAAAAATGAGGAGGCGATTTATGCCCCAGCAACTGACATCGTCGGCCCCTTTAGTATCGAGGCTGGTATGCCCCCACTGACCGGAACTTCAGTTGGTACGTTGATGACTCTAAACAAGTATTGCTATTTTTTCCCTGAGCTAACAGTTATATCGGTACTGGTAACCGTCATCAGCGACTCCGTTGGCTGCTGGAATTCTTGCTATATTTATTGGTCAACGAGTGCTAGATCCGCCTGGAATGTTGGAAAGACTAGCGTACTCGAGGGTGGAAGATGGCCCAAAAATAATATGGAATGGGATCACGAGAAGTCAGTGGGCTGGGGTGATGCGACAAAGTGGTGATGGTGGTGGTGGTGGTAGTGGTGGGGTTGGGGGAAATAAAGGAGATAAAGATAGTACTACGACACGCAATGAAAAACGCGATTTTGGAATATGTGGAAGGAGCAATGATTCTATTACGAACAAGAGAGAGGAGTATAATAGAGCCAAGAAGATTCTACCCGCGAGCGAACTTTGCAACCGCGAACGACAACGTATGAAACTCTGCAGGCGGTACCCACTTGTGTTTTAACCCTACGATTTAGGATTAATAACAAAGCTGTAAAGTAACTTGCCTGCGAAGATGGTTATAGGTTATAGAGTATCTTGGCCGTCTTTTATTTAAGCTTCTACTATTCCCATGAGGTCAAAAAATTCTTCAAGTAATAAGTGCGTATAAATATAGTCTAATTTAGCGGAGTCTGGTTACGTTATCCCTGCGTTTATTCAGAGCGGGGCCGTTCTTTTAGAGCGCATACAATGAATACGTCAAGAAGTAAGTGAAGAAAATCATAATACTGCCACTAAATTCGGTATGCTTCCGATATTCCTATTGAGCACGAGGAGTAGAGCAACAAGTCTAAGTAAAAAATGCATCAGCCACAGGTTTGCACTAGACAATCATATTTTACACGGCAGGCTATGTTTCCAGGCCGACCAATAGTCCATTCCAGTACTTAGACCAAATCTAATTCGCTATGGAGATCCGAAGCACTCCGATGCGATATACCAATGCTTGTAAAAATGAGGTTCATAAGATGATAGGAATTCTGACATAAGCGTCTCGGGGCAAAGGTTTAAAAAAATAAATCTGGTTGATCACTGGGGTTACACCCGTCAGCTGGATTCTTTTTTGAGCGGGTAGGCCACGTTCTATCAGCGATGCTCAAGCCTTTCCTTTCGTTCTCGGCTGGGATGGGGTTAGAACTCGGCTCTTCCCATTCAAGCGAGGATTGGGTGTCTTGGGAGTGGGGATCGGAATCGGCTAGTGGGTCAGAACTCTTGTGGTTGGTTTTATTCTTCTTCGCCCTTTTGATCGCGTCATTTCTGGCCCATGTGAATAGCCATTTGTTATCCCCGTTACTTCCCGGGTTTTGCAGTTGATACCACCATATCCGCGATTATAGAGCGATATTGGGCGCTCATTTTTTGCGCTTCGAGCTTTTCGATGAATACAGCGTATACCTCGTCTGTAGTCGACTCTCCCTGCTCTTTAGAGTGTTTAGCGTGTGGAGACGGCTCGAGTTTGGACTGACACTGGACGACAGCTTCGTGACATTATCCCTGAGAACAAGCCTGTTAGCTTTTGGAAATAATATTTCGTAATTCCTGAAATTAAACCTTTATGATCCTCAGGATTGGGTCGGGCGGAACAAGAGTCCAGTCTCTTGTTCTGAGTTGGTAATACTCAATATTGAATGTAGCCTTGACTCGACTATTATCCATCGATTCGCCTTTCTGCAGCTTGGGCTTCGGGATCGATTGGGGATTCGAGGCCGATATGTATTTGTTGGCGTGTGAGGGGCTAAATTACCTTGTAGTAGCTGCCGGCCTAAACTTTTGGGCTGTCCCCACCAAATTTGGCTGTAACTAACTAAGTTAGCACGAGGAGTGCCATACTGCAACACAAAATAGCTACAACAATTTCGTGCACTCGGTTAGTTAGCATCAAATACGATTGTAAAGATGCAGAAAAAACTACAAAAGAAAATATGGATCAAAGAGAGCTCCAAAATGGGAATTATATCTACAACAATCAGGATTCGCACGTGTTCACCTACTGCACTACTGGCTGATCGACACAAGGCTTATATAAGGCAAGCAGACGGGATACTTAGAATCCTGTGTCCTTCGGTTCCTTAAATGGGAGTTGTAGATGGTTTTTTGGGATTGTGTTGACGTGTTTGAAGATTTAATGGTAGTTAACTATTTAACTGGTCTCGTAAACCAGACAACACGAAAATCAGGTAACTTAACATTCGGTACCTGCCAAGACACCACAACGGATTTCAGCCCTGCGAAAAATGTTTGGCATTAACGTTTTTGACAAAAAAAAATTTCGGATACCTGGGCGCGGGGCTTTTATTTTTGAAATTTGCTGTTGGTTATTTTAAATCTTGAGCCTCTCCAGAATGAAATTTGGCGGTTCCAACACTTTTGGTTTGCTCGCTTACAATTGGTGAGGACATTTCTGAAGCTCCAGCCATGGTGAATGATGGCGTTGTGTTGCGGAGTTATCGGAGATCGATGCCCCGCAAAGGAACTTTTTAACGCTCCTTTGAGTTTTTTTTGGTAGTCACTATCATTTTCGCTTCCTGGGATGACAACAAAGAAGTGCATATCAAAGACAAATATATGCATACGTCGTTCGACGGCTACTGTTCCTCCTCTTAGGTTAAAAACGTTCTCGCTATACAACTAAATGAAGGTACCGTTCCTTGAACAATCTGTGATCAGAAGAATCCGGAGCGCTCATTGAGATGGATTCGGAATTGCTTTCTGCTGATGGAAGTGTTGGCTTTTGAACTGCTGCCCAAATAAACATTAACCATATCCTTCTCTTCATCACCTTCCAAATACCCAGCCCTCTGCCCAGTTCTGTGGCGCAACATCAAGAGTCAACACTAAAGTTTTCTAGGGAGGCTTAGATGGTGAATGAATCGCTCTGACTTGATGGCTATTCGAGCTGTCCTCAACGCATTCGGTTACTTGAGAGTTACCAGGGAAGGCAAAAATATGGAGTACATCTGAAGCCTTGACATCTCGAAATTTATCGGTATGATCCATGGTGACGGACTAAAGCGATAATGATATTGAGGCTGAACCATCAATAATGTTTATGATGAACTTCGCCAGCTATTTATACCCACAGTGGTGTTGGATTTTGGTGACAGCCAATTGAATTACTGGTATGCATCAATGCATCAATGTATGTATATCATATGACTTCGGCCTGCCTGGTGCATCCCCAAGGCCGAACCAGATGCTCCAAGATGCATTGGTCGGTACGCTTTTCTAGGTACCAGTTTCGTCTCAAAGCATACTGCCACCGAATTGCCCCCATGTATTAGACAAAGTGCATACATCCACTGTTTTCTTTTTCTGCTCATTGCACGCTTGCCTTGCACGCCCATCGTGTGCTACACTCTCGAGGGTGCGAGAGCTAGCATAAAGTGAATGAAAGACTTAAACGACGAGGCCACCCAGAATCCTCGCAGTCATCCTCATCAATTATATTTTCTTCCAAAAAGAAACATTCACTCGACTCTTAGGCCAAGTTAACCCCCAGCCCTTGATAAAACCTCAAGATGCCCAAGTACTATTGCCCGGGCTGCTGGCATTAAAATTGGGCGCAGGCTTTCGTCTCCGAGCCAGACTGGGTCTCCCATAGCAGGCATGCTCACCCAAGCAGGATTTCTATAAACGTCTAGGGGGGCAGGATAGCACCTGCTCAAATGTCTTTCGTAATGCCGACTTTGACATTCACATTCGGCTTCTTCACCCCGATAACGAGATCTCAGAACAATATCACATCGGTGGTACTACTGGCAACATTTGGTGTAAGTTTTGTGGCCCAAGTCTCTCCTGATATAGCAGAATGTTTCCGGGGAGAAATTTCGCTGGTGTTAAGCACCACCCCGTTTATAGGTAATAGTGGACGTATTGATGTATTGTACTTTGGCAATTTTTGATTGTGTGAGATAATTCCAAAGACGGTTGAAAGGTTATCTTTCTTTTTATGGTTTCCTAACGTCTATTTAAGTATATCGGTATTTATACATCGTTGGTCGGGATTCTTTATCTTAAATTACAATTTAATGTTAAATGCTCATAACATAGCGTCTAAAGGGAAAAATCCTTAGCTAAACATAATTATCATTTTTCTCGGGTACGTAACTTTATCCTCAAAGTAAATTTTAAAGGAAATAAATCGCGAAGTAAGGCAGCAAATGTTATATATCAAAAATCAATTAAAGTTAAAGGAGGGCCACACGAAGCCATGAGATAGTCAAATCATCCACCAATTATCGATCATAGCGTGAATACCCTTACGAAAAATTCAGCCCCGCGGCGCTCCGCAGGAACCCTACAGAATACGCACGAGAATGATAAAAGCAAAACAGGCGCGATCTAACACATTAACAGAAATGAAAGGCCTTAAGTATAAGATCCAGTTTTTTGGAAAGGGGATGGGAGGATCTCCAGCGTAAAATTAATACCCAAAAGGTAACTTTCTATAATTGAATTAGTCATTAGCATGATAACAGGATATTCGAGAGCGAGGCGAAAAGCATTTTCGGAGTCCGCACAATAATCGTCAAACTTTCTCCACATATTAATAATAGCCTCATTGTTAAAAGTGAAGATGGTTGGACTATATCAAAGAAAAGGGGTTTTCTGAGCAAGTCATCATCAAGCGAGCTCGAGGTTACCAAGAATGACAATATCAATCTTCAGTGCAGCAGCGACAGATATAGAGACTGTTGGTCTCATCTGCGCGATGCAATAATGATGAATGACAATATTAGCCATTAATGCAGGGGCAACTGACAACCCATCCGTATACGCGCTCACGATCAGATATCATCTTGGGATATTGTGTATTGCCTTAGTATCTTAGCTCGGCTAATAGCATTTCTTATAATATGTAAGGATTGTCGATAGGAGTACGTGAGACGTGTAGTACTGTAAGAAATCGTATAATAGACAGCGCTCTAGGTATCAAGGTAATACACAAAAGGTCACAAGGTTGGATCTAGGTAGTACGCAAGTGTGTATACAGACTAATACTTGATTGTTTCTTGACTTTTAAATACATGATGGTAAGCGACTGTGCTTAAATAACAAGTAGCAGAGGAAATAGGATTATGAACTGGATAGGATATAAGACTGAAGTGGACATGCCGGATATAGACTGCTGAACAGGACAGGATATAAGACTGTGAAGTAAATAAACGGATATAGAATGCTGAACTGAAGAAGGGATAAGACTGTGAACTGGACATGATGAATATAGTGAGTTGAACTGCATAGGATACAGAACTGTGAAGGACTTGACACCTGTACAGGCATGTAGTCCGAATTGGGTGCATGCCAGATTAGGGCTTCTCTGGCTTTGATGAATATAACACCCTTTATCTTATTATAGGATTAGTGAAGTGCTGTTCAGGGTGCCACCTATTTTGGTTTGTTAATATTGTGTTACCCCTGTGGCCTCTAACCACAGCAATGCTTGTATATCGCCGACAACCATCCACATGGCTCCGCCGGCTGCCTCGATTTCTGCTTTGAGTTTATTGTGTTGTTGGAGCTTTGTTACAAGTACAATAAATAAATAAATATCCTAAGGCATTTTAAACTGAGATTGAGAAAATAATTAAGATCGATTTAAGAGTTTCAAATACTTTTAATGACTTTACCTTGTATCACAAGGACCAAGACACATATTTGTCAGCGATCTTGTTTAGCAGCAGCTCGACGACCTCGTCGTGACCTCCGGACGATGCCCCCTGGAGCGCATTGCCGTAGTAGCCAACTTGCGCGTTGACGTCGGCGCCTTTGCTTAGCAGTAGCTCGACGGATTTGCCGTGACCTTTTTCTGATGCCGCCCAGAGGGTACTATTAGCGTCGGCGCCTTTCCTTAGCAGCAGCTCGACGACCTCGTCGTGACCTCCAAATGATGCCGCCTGGAGCGCATTGTCGTATTCGCCACCTTGCGCGTTGACGTCAGCGCCTTTACTTAGCAGCAGCTCGACGACCTTGTAGTGACCTATTTCTGATGCAGCATAGAGTGCATTGCCGTAGTAGCCACCTTGCGCGTTGACGTCAGCGTCTTTGCTTAGCAGCAGCTTGACGACCTTGTAGTGACCTCCATACGATGCCGACTGGAGTGCATTGTCGTATTCGCCACCTTGCGCGTTGACGTTGGCGCCTTTGTTTAGCAGCAGCTCGATGATCTCGTCGTGACCTTCATATGATGCCGCCTGGAGCGCATTGCCGTAGTAGCCACCTTGCGCGTTGACGTCGGCGCCTTTGTTTAGCAGCAGCTCGACGACTTTGTAGTGACCTCTGGACGATGCAGCATGGAGTGCATTGAGTTCATTGCCGTGGTAGCCTTTGCTTAGCAGCAGCTCGACGATCTTCTCGTGGCCTCCAAATGATGCAGCATGGAGTGCATTGCCGTAGTAGCCACCCTGTTCGTTCACATCGGCGCCTTTGCTTAGCAGCAGCTCGACGGTCTCGTCGTGACCTTTATATGATGCCGCCTGGAGCGCATTGCCATAGTAATGTTTAGCAGCAGCTCGACGATCTTGTCGTGACCTCTAAATGATGCCGACTGGAGTGCATTGCCGTAGCGACCACCTTGCGCGTTGACGTCGGCGCCTTTACCTAACAGCAGCTCGACGATCTTGTAGTGACCTCCATATAATGTCGCCTGGAGCGCATTGCCGTAGCGACCACCTTGCGCGTTGACTTCCGCGCCTTTACCTAACAGCAGCTCGACGATCTTGTCGTGACCTCTAAATGATGCCGCCTGGAGCGCATTGTCATATTCGCCACCTTGCGCGTTAACGTCGGCGCCTTTACTTAGCAGCAGCTCGACGACTTTGTAGTGACCTTTTTCTGATACAGCATGGAGTGCATTGCCGTAGTAGCCACCCTGTTCGTTCACATCGGCGCCTTTGCTTAGCAGCAGCTCGACGATCTCGTCGTGACCTTTATATGATGCCGCCTGGAGCGCATTGCCGTAGGAACCACCCTGTGCGTTCACATCGGCACCTTTGCTTAGCAGTAGCTCGACGACCTTGTAGTGACCTCCATACGATGCCGACTGGAGCGCATTGCCGTAGCGACCACCTTGCGCGTTGACGTCGGCGCCTTTGCTTAGCAGCAGCTCGACGATCTCGTCATGACCTTTATATGATGCCGCCTGGAGCGCATTGCCGTATTCGCCACCTTGCGCGTTGACTTCCGCGCCTTTGCTTAGCAGCAGCTCGACGATCTCGTCGTGACCTTCATATGATGCCGCCTGGAGTGCATAGCCGTAGCGGCCACCTTGCGCGTTGACATCGGCGCCTTTACCCAACAGCAGCTCGACGGATTTGCGGTGATCTCCATATGATGCCGCCTGGAGCGCATTGCCATAGTAACCACCTTGCGCGTTGACGTCGGCGTCTTTGCTTAGCAGTAGCTTGACAATTTCGTCTTGACCTCCATATGATGCCGCCTGGAGCGCATTGCCGTAGTGACCACCTTGCGTGTTGGCCTCGGCGCCTTTGCTTAGCAGTAGCTCAACGGATTTGCCGTGTCCTTTTTCTGATGCTGCCCAGAGCGTACTATTAGCGTCGACCCCTTTCCTTATCAGCAGCTCGACGATCTTGTCGTGACCTATAAATGATGCCGCCTGGAGCGCAATACTATATTCGCCACTTTGCACGTTGACATCGGCGACTTTGCTTAGCAGCAGCTCGAGGACTTTGTGGTAACCGCTTTCCGATGCCGCCTGGAGGGCGCCTTTGCTTATCAGTAGCTTGATGGTCTTGTCGCGACCTCGCGCGTTGATTTCAGCGCCTTTGCTTAGCAGCAGCTCGACGATTCTGTAGTGACTTCCGGACGATGCAGCATGTAGTGCATTGCTGTAATAGCCACCCTCTGCGTTGACGTCGGCGCCTTTGCTTAGCAGCAGCTCGACGATCTTATCATGACCTCCATATGATGCCGCCTGGAGCGCATTGCCATAGTAACCACCTTGCGCGTTGACATTGGCGCCTTTACCTAGCAGCAGCTCGACGATCCTGTAATGACCTCCATATGATGCCGCCTGGAGCGCATTGCCGTAGCGACCACCTTGCGCGTTGACGTCAGCGCCTTTGCTTAGCAGTAGCTCGACGGATTTGCCGTGACCTTTTTCTGATGCCGCCCAGAGGGTACTATTAGCGTCGGCGCCTTTCCTTAGCAGCAGCTCGACGATCTCGTCGCGACTTCCAAATGATGCCGCCTGGAGCGCATTGCCGTAGAAGCTACCTTCTGCGTTGATTTCGGCGCCTTTGCTTAGCAGCAACTCGACGACCTTGTAGTGACCTTTTTCTGATGCAGCATGGAGTGCATTGCCGTAGTAGCCACCTTGCGCGTTGACATCGGCACCTTTGCTTAGCAGCAACTCGATGACCTTGTTGTGACCTCGATATGATGCCGCCTGGAGTGCATTGCCGTATTTGCCACCCTGCGCGTCGATGTTAGCGTCCCTGCTTAGCAGCAGCTCGACCGCATTTGATAAACCTCCAAATGATGCGTAGTATAACGCCGGAACCGCTCCATATCCTGTCCAGACCCTATCCTTCCAGGGGTTATCCGGTGACCAAAAGTTATAGCAATTCCGATACGTACTTCTATCGTGGCAAAACAGTTTTCCGATCAGATCTTGTAATGTTTCGTCTGTATTTTCGGCAATTGCAGAAAAGTCTATCCAATATTGCGCACAGTATTTTGCAAATGGGAAAGTCTCTATAACCTCCTCCGTCGGAAGATCAACATCTAAATCCAACAAATACGCCACGCAAACTCTTGCCATTGATGCTTTAGCTTCGACTTCTCGAAAGGCTTGCGCAATATCATTATTAAGCTGGTCTGACGTTAAATACTCCTTTACTGAGAAATGCGCCAACCGGACCTCCGCGGATTTATCAGCCGGATCGTTCGAACGTTCTTTTATAGACACCGCAACTACTAAACTGGAACAGTAACACAAGATTTCGCTGTAATCGGGCATTCTGTACTTTGGTTCAAAATATCGTTTCCCTTCTATATCTATTGCTATTGCGTCGACGGCCTCCTCGATCCTTAATGGCCTCTGGGAGTATGTCAGAAATTGAAGAATCCGTATAGCATTCTGCTTACGTTGCTCGGGGATGCCGCGCAAGATCCTTGCATAGGTTTCGCCCAAGGTCTTCGGGAGCGACCTGAGAGCTTTAGAGAGACTGCGATAGTCCAAGCACTTTTTCAGATCGTCGAGCTGACATGCAGCCCACCTAAACCTAATCATTTTTAGTGTTTCTTATATAAAATGGATGAGCGATAGTAACCCAATCTTACATTCCATTTGCATTTTCCCCAAGTACCGTTTTGATCTCATTCTGGACTTCCGGGTGTGATCGCCACCTCTTAAGGCCATCGTCCTCTCTGACCCTCCAACGAACGTATGCACAAATATCACTAGAGACACAGTCACCCTGGATGGGCAATAAACAACGGGCCAGAGCAAACTTGGTTATTTCATATTCGATATCCCTTTCTTGCCGACTTGTCAGAAGAAGATGAACATTTCTGCCCCCCGGATTTGTCAGTATTTCTTTCATCCATAATAATAATTCCTTCCTTGCTTCCTCGCTACATTCATCAAGTGCATCTAAAACAAGCCAGACTTCCTTGACTTCCTCTATCATGTGAAAGAAAGTCTTGGAAAGTGATTGACATGTTGGTTGTTGATCTCCGTCGCTGCAGGAGGAAAAGAGAGAGTCTAGATATTGCGAGATCTCTGCACGCTGATACTGATAGTAAAGCTGGCTAATAAGAGCTCGGATCATTTTCTCGAGGGTTTGCTTGTTCCTATCGTTAAAATCGAAATAAAAGTAAAGAGGTTGACAAGGTGAGAGACTCTCAATAATAGTTGAGCTAAGAACTGTTTTGCCGCAGCCGGGAATACCATGGACCCATAAAAAAGAACCTGGTTGCGCCTTCCATTTATTGAAAGTATCGCCTCCCAGGAGCCATCGGCCCGAGCCTTCGTGACGTTGCTGGAGAGCTTTTTTGTAGTTCGTTGAAGGGTCTGGGGGTGAAAGCCAACGCTTCATCTCAGATTGCCTCTGACCGGACCTAAGGACTTTGACGTTATCACTAGTATCTTGAGAGTTGATGTGTATTTCGTCCACGACTTGAAGTTCGTTTCGTTAGAAGAACGATGACTATATGCTCCTATCGTGCACTTAGAGAAGCAGATGTAAGGATGTGAGGACTAACTCTCAACAAGTATATCTTGCACAGACTTTTCTCTTTCAATATCTGATCGTTGTATATATCCCATAAGTTCCTTCGCAAACGCCGCAGCTACGGCTGCAGCATGCTCCTGCCAATCTTTATTTTTGTGCGAATCCGCGTAGTCGCAAACGCCTCGGATTATAATGCAAGGAAAATTGTTCAAAAGCCCTGCAGCTTCCATTTCGAAGCAGAGAACATTTCCACCAAGATTTTTGTTAAGTTTATCTCGAAAACTGGCATCCTTGATGACCTGATTCCCAGATGCGATCAGACCATAATGGATTCGCATTTCTCTAGGTTTTCTCCTCACGATATTTGCCCTGTCGCAAAATTGGCAGCTCTCGCTTTCCTCATCTTCCTCGCTTCTGCCTTTAACATCCGCAGAGCCTTCACTAACATGGATGTAATCTGATTGAAATAGCTCGTCCTTCAGCGACTCGGATCTTAGATATTTTGATGCCAGTCTTGGATGTTTCTGTTTTAGCTGATCTAGATATTCGTCTATTCGAGATCCTTTCAAGTCGTGTTCAGTTTCTAATTTCGTTAGAGCAGATAAGAGCAGGGTCGGGGGATTATTAAGTGCCCCGGTTCGTTCGAAGCCCCCCCCTTCTTTCGCCTTCCCGAGATCCCATTGAACCACACCAGGATATTGTCCTACAGGTGTGCTAACCACGACATCACCGAGCCTAACCTTAGTGGGAATGCCTCCGCCGATGCCAACCATAAGACCAAACCTGATGAACGGGAACGTATTTACCAAATGAGTGACGACGGTAGCTGCTGGAACGATACCAATTTGGCCTTTGGGGAGGCAAGTTATGACGACATTGTGTCCCCCGATAGATCCTAAAGTATAAACGTTGGGGTCGTTCTGGGGCTTTGGGAGATCGGCGTGTCTCTCATCAAGCATTGCCGTTGCTGCGGTCTGCTCCTTGGGAAGCACGCAGATCCATCCTACAGTATATTCTTTATATTTCTCAGTGGCGACGTCAACCAGCTTCCTTCGACTCTTTCGGTTTGAGGCACCTCCGTTCGAATTAAAGGAAAATGGGTCGGCTAGCGGAGAGGGGGATTTGGAGCCATCGCACTTTCGCTTTTTAGAGGTATCTTTGAGATCTTTGTCCTTGGCCATTGTGGTGGTATGTTGGAGGGGGTCGGTTGGGTGGTCGATAAATGCTTGATGTTGAAGGCTAAGAATTGCCGGATCGATGATCGTTGAGAGTACAAGGGTTTTTAATAGAAGATGATCAACTAGCTACACGATTTCAGCTCGAGCACCAAGCTATAATGCCAATTTGTAGGCTCGGAGGCTTATCGATAGTGGTTGTGGGAATTGCGTTGGAGTATGCTGGCAAAGCGCCCGCCTCGGTTGACTCAGTTTTATGTATTTCGAAAAAGAGAAGACAATACAAAATGTGAAATCTTGATTGAGAAAGCTATAAAACTCCAGATATTCATCAGAAGGAATAAAGATATGATTTTCGCATTTATCACACTTAACTTTCCTGGGCTGTTTAAGGAATGGAAATTATATTTAGCTGGAGAATGGCAAATGCCAGTTGGATATCAATCTCCACAGCCGCGTTCTTAAAAGTGAAGGAATTGAAACTGGTATAAATAAGGCTCGACCTCGTTGTTGTCAGCCTCAGTCTTGGCGCAATCAATGCAAGTTGCAGTTTCCGCAATTTTTAAGGATTGAGGAGACTTTGGTTATCGGTAACTATAACTAAGCCATATTTTCTGTATTAACAAAGTAGTTCGACAAGTATACTCATAAGTCCATCTTTTAAAATTCGGAAAATATTATTAAGTCTTATATGCTCTCCTTGAATAGTCTAGAACCTTTGTGCGCTAAATTTATAGGGCGGGACTGTGGTGGAACCATAGCGGAATTGCTTGGATTTTTCCGTGACTGTTGAGATATCGATATTTTTTGTGTACCATGGGATCACTCGCCCTCGGTTCCTGACTTGGGAGCAGCCTTTTTTGGAGGGCGTGGGCGATGGCCGTGATTATATCTGGGTGAAGTTAGAGGTTGGGAGGCGAGTCTTGGAGGCGAATAAGAAGGCATAAATGGTAATCGAACAGGTAAACACATATTGGCAAGATATTAGATTAACTTTTCTCTCCTCCAAACTCTTCCAAGGATTGCCGCTTAAGTTATGGTGTCTCTGAACCCTTTCACTACGAGGTTCCTTCCACCGGAGCCTATATTCTTGGCTACAACCTTCTTTTAGCCATGGCAATCATGCACTCCAACTATCTCTACCATATAAACTCCGTTATTTTCCCAGGGCCTCCCAAATGCGATCCAACTCGCTGGTTTATATCGGATACGAAGGAATTAGAAAATCTGTTTAGCCGTGGGAATAGGATATATTGTATGTTGGAATGAATCTCGCGTTGTCTGAGCTATCGTTGACAGTCGCAAAGTTGTTCAGGAGGTTTGATATGCGGTATAGCGAGTATTTCAAAGAAGAGTATATGGAATGGAATGGCTCATTCATGACGTTAACAAAAAGACCGTTACTGCGAAAGAGCGAATGGAGTAAACCTGCCAATTATGAATTATACACTTGAGATGCTTAAGTGTGCCAAACTACAAAGCGTCGTTGACGAATTGCGTGTTGGTCACACAATATATTTCGGCTTGATAGCCTTTCCGAAATCCTGAACCATGCCGACCGCACTAAATGCACTTAATGTGATGCTCTCATAAGTATTCTGATATTATCTACGTAGGTAATTTGGCAAAAGAAACTATAAATAGATAACTATAAAAATATGAGTGTTAGCTTGTGGCAAACTCAAAAACCGATCACATAAATTCAAATGCATGGTGGCTGGTGGCGGCGCTGAATAAACAGCTGGTCTGAGGAGCGCTAAGCCTCAATGAAACGAACCGCGAAGCTTAATATAAGCCACCGGCCTGTGAGCCACACCAACAATGAGCCACCTAAACCATCCTGGTTTAACGATTCAACGTTACGACGGCTGAATTAAAACAAATGAATATATTAAGTTTGATAAGATTAATAATAATATAGAAAAAGGTGCAAAATAATGGGGGGGCTTTTTTTGAAGTAAAATGGTAAATTTTGTGAAAGTTTCGGGCCAGATTCATTGACAACGTACCCCATGTAAACGTTCTGCAATGTCTATTGATGAGTAGCAAGAAATACAATGTTAAGAAAAGATAAAAAAGAGAATGGGCTACTAAGATACGTTGCGTTTTGCGTTGCGTTTCTCCACCTGCAACTCTGTGTTGGCTTGCGAGACCACTTGTCGGGTGGTTGTTTTGGTGAAGTTTTAGTTGTGGTGAAATTATTATTGCCCCAAGTTACCACCAAAAACCGATGTGTTATTTGCCCAAAATATATGTTTTGAATGACCTCTGCTCGTAGATTCATAATATTTTTCAATATTTTTTCAATATTTAGTTAGAAACTATTACATTCAATAAAACCGCATGACACAGGGGATACCTGTGAATCTAGGAATCTATGGATCTGGATCTACGAATCTCTAGGAACGCGTGAATGGATGAAAATGCGATAATCTCTTTGTTCTACAGGAAGGACAACAAACAATCTATATATAATCTCACTTGAGACACTGCTGACATAATATCACGGGTACGTGCTTGACGTGACCATCAACAATACCTAGTGTTCCTTGTTCTGAGGTCGTAGATGGAATCTGCATGCTAATGCTATGTATAAAGTAAAATTAATAGGCAAATTTTGGTGTCAGGAAATACAACAAAGTGTTCTGTTAATATCCACCAGCTTTAAGTTTAGGAGAGTTAGATTATTATGGATAACGCTACTTGTTCTAACCTGACATCTAAAGTGCGTTATTGTATAATTCTTGCTTCCTTAGGATTTGGGGTTCGGGATCCAACTCCACACACCACAAGGAGAATATAAGCTAAAGTTTGCGTATCACTAAATTTCAAAGTCGCTCATTAACAAACATCCTATTACCCAGTAGTCCTACCCAACATACGTGCTTGTAATGAGCTAGATGTGTTTAGCTTCTTTGTAAGAATGCGTAAACATTTAGCTGTGCTAAGTGTATCCAGGTGGTCTTTGCCTAATGCCTTCTCGCGGCCAGCAAGTGCTCGCTCGTACCACTGCATAGCTTCGTCATATTTGCCTTGGTTTTTGAAGACTATAGCGATGTTGTTGACTGTGCGGAGTGTATCCGGGTGGTCTTTGCCTAATGCCTTCTCGCAGCCAGCAAGTGCTCGCTCGTACCACTGCATAGCTTCGTCATATTTGCCTTTGTTTTTGAAGACTATAGCGATGTTGTGCACTGTGACGAGTGTATCCGGGTGATCTTTACCTAATGCCTTCTCGCGGCCAGCAAGTGCTCGCTCGTACCATTGTATAGCTTCGTCACATTTGCCTTGGCTGTTGAAGACTCCGGCAATGTTATTGACTGTGCAGAGTGTATCCGGGTGGTCTTTGCCTAATGCCTTCTCACAGCCAGCAAGTGCTCGCTCGTACCATTGCATAGCTTCATCATATTTGCCTTCATTGTTGAAGACTACAGCCATATTGTTAACTGTGCGAAGTGTATCCGGGTGGTCTTTGCTTAATGATTTCTCGCAGCCAGCAAGTACTTGTTTATACCATTGCATAGCTTCGTCATATTTGCCTTGGTTGTTGAAGGCTATAGCAATGTTGTTGACTGTGCGGAGTGTATCCGGGTGGTCTTTGCTTAATGATTTCTCGCGGCCAGCAAGTGCTCGCTTGTACCACTGTATAACTTCATCATATTTGCCTTGGCTGTTGAAAACTCTAGTGATGTTGTGCACTGTGACGAGTGTATCCGGGTGGTTTTTGCCTAATGCCTTCTCGCGGTCAGCAAGTGCTCGCTGGTGCCATCGCATGGCCTCATCATATCTTGCAATATTGTCGTAGTAATTTCCAATGTTATGCATTGCATTTAGGGTATCCAAATTGTGTAGATTATAGTAATTGACAAGCATGATGACTTCTATTGAATGTGCCAGATAAGAATTGCATATATTCTATGAATTATAAGAAGGAATAGGAAATGTATAACTTATGATTTGCCCTGCATACTGTATAAACTTTTTCCATTCCCATTCTTCCAGTTTTCTTTATAAAACCTCTCTAAGAAGATTATGTACCCATATTTTTCCATTCTTTCTTTGTTAGACGAGTGATGATTTTTCTAGAGAAACTATCATTCTATCAAATTCCAATTTCAATTGAGTGATGTCTCTGATAGTGTTGAAAATATGATGACGAAATGACTTAGTGAAGCTTTCATTCAGATTCCCTTGTAACTTGGAATTCAGTTTGGCCTTTTTGAAATTTCGAAGGTATTTATAAAAGTGTATTATCCACTTATTCTCTTCTTTGCCCCCTTTTGATAAGATATTTTATTTAAAGTTGGATGTATTGCCGCTTATTGTAGCATAAACAAGATTAGGAGCTCCTTTTAAGAGAATGCTTAGTGGCAGACCTTGGGGATGTATCATAAGGATGAGATTTAGAAGTACCATATGGACTAGCTCTAATGACTTTAGTGTTATGTCTAAGGTTGTGATGATGTTGGCGTGTTGAGGGTTCTGGGATGAATCTTGGAGTATCTCTTGTTTATTTACCCGCAAGTTGTCATATAGTACACTAAACTCCAAGTGATGTTGTGCGGCATATGTTGTTCCTTGCTCTAGTGCTAGTGGTAGATTTCCGAGTTCCTGACTTATTTTCTTGGCCAAAACAGTGGTGGCACTGTTCTCTAGCTCTTGTTGGTTATATATTTTTAAAATAAGTTCCTTTCCTTCAGCTGGATCCATCTTACGAAGAGAAATACAAAGTTCTGGAGGATTAAACTCATATGCAATGTACCTATCCCTTGTAGACAATAGGACATAGCCACTAAGATGGTGAGGCAATGAATCTCGCAGTAAATCTATAATGTATCAGGCTATATTGTCAATAATAAGGATCCAACCATGATTAATTGAAAATCATCTTCTTAGCGCTTGTGTTCACTGGGTTTATTTGCTAGAGTTTGCTTCAGGGAGATGTAGAGTTTAGACAATGTTATCGCAGTTGTTAAGTTATTGTTTTTTTATGCTGGTTGTAACATAAAATCTATAGTTGTACTCACTCTTGTTGTCCACTGCATATTTGAGGCAGAGTTGGGATTTGCCAATACCGGGGATATTGAAGATAGAGATGATAGCTCTTTGTCCAGTAAGGTCTGAGTGGAAGAAATCATGAATTTGTGCTAAGTATTCCCGGCGGTTACTGAAATATCAATGAAGAATTCTAGGCATGTTAAAGATATATCCTCCAGCATCTAAAGGACTTAATTTTCGAGAAATTCTTATTGGTTATTCAATGTTGATTAGTAGTCTGAAAGAATAATATTTGTTAATAAATAGTATAACTATTTGATTGGGATATGTGATAAAATAGTTCTTTTGTATATGCCACTGCAGCCAGAGTTGTATATGGTTGCTAGTACTTATTTTTATGATTGTTAGAGTAATCACAGATTTCTCAAATCATTAGGCATGGAAAGTGGTCCATAAGGCCTACCGCCTCCATTTCAAAATATATTACCCCAATGTTGTTCCCTATTTTATCCCTAGTTATATTATACTTAATCACTTGATTACCAAACGCAATAATTCTATAATGGATGACTGGATAGGTATTATTTTGGGATTGTCAGGATACTAATTCACCGGCGTAACAGAATTCGCAGGTAGAGTTGCCTATATGTTTGTAATAAACATTATATAGAACATCATTTTCTTGGCCTTGATATCTGTAGTCCTCTAATAGATCAGGATATTTCAAGTAGAAATTTGCAAGATAATCAGAAATATTATTTGCATTCCACTTATGATTGGCTTTAATGCCTGTGATTGTGGTGAGTAATAATTAGGGCGGTTTATTCAGGGCGCCTGATCGTTCAAAATAACCTCCTTTAATTGTTTTACTAAGGTCGTACTGTACAACCCCACCAAGGCTGTTATCGGGCATATTAATGATGATATCACCTAGTCTAACATTGTGATTTATGTTTAGAATTCCTCCGCTAATTCCAATTATTAAATATATTTGTATACAGGGGAAGCTGAGTTTTAGTTGTATTGTAATAATGGTTGTGTTGATGGTGCCGTAGCACCCTAATAGGAGATAAGTAATAACTATATTATACTTCCTGATACTGCCTAGCTGATAGGTGTTGTAATCTTCTAGATAAACCTCTGGCGATCCATTATGTAAGACATCCAACATAATGTCTCCAGCTATTCTTTCTACTGGAAGAGCACATATCCATGTGATGGTATAATCTCGACTGTGAAGCGCTCGGTACATTATTTCGATTGCGGCTGGTCTCTATGAGTGTAGTTTTCTTGCAATTATTTTGGCGCAAAATGGAGTGAAGGTGCGTAGCGTACGAGTTATGTTTCCAGATATATTTATACAAGCGGTTAGTTATAGGTGCGTAATAGCCACTTAAGTTAGTTAAGGAAGTGGCGCGCGGAAATAGACGCTCGGGAATATATCATCGAATGTAGGTCATGGAATGCTAGAAAGAAACTTATTCCTCCAGATACGGTCGGGACCAGGATTTCTATCTAACGAGATGGCCCCGCATTCCCTAAGATATAAACAACGCCAGCCACACTCGGGTATATCCTTCGAAAAGTCCTCAGCCTTATTGTATTTCATTAGAATTGGCGGCCATACGAATGACATGGGGTTTAAATAACATCAAACCGCCAAGACACTACAACACAATAATACAATGTTGGCGATTGCGACAACGGCGAGGAAAAACCAGGTGCAAAAACTATAAAAAAAAAGAAGCCGAGTCAAGGAGACCTCGAAAAAAAAGGATCTACAACAATCAGGATTCGCACATGGTCACCCACTGCACTACTGGCTGATCGATACAAGGCTTATATAAGGCAGAGCGGACGGGATACCTAGTGTTCCTTGTTCTGTGGTCGTAGATATTCGTATATCCTCGGTTAATTATATGAAGTGAGTTTGCTCATTATTTAGCTCCTGCGAGATACTGTGGAGTAGTTGTGTGATGATGTCTGGATTCTCTCTCTCTCTAAGCTAGTTATGCTACTGATCTACTTAATGTTGATCTTCGTCTAGGATGTACACACATCCCGACAGATACCACAAAAGATTATGTTTAACGTATTGTTGGCAGAAGTCGGACACCGGCAGAAGCCGGACAAACAACAACCGAAACCAAAACACCACCAATCTTCTCATGTTATTGCGACAGTTCCTCCTGATTTCATCAACATCACAATCACCTGTCACCACCAACCAGCTGTACTATTAAACCAGCCAAAACCACCGGAATACGACCCGATATGGCAATACCTACTTATATGCTATAATAATAATGTTTTACCACTTCGAAGGTCATTAAATATCAATGTTAATCACGCGACTCAGGACCAAATTTTGGATGATATAGGCGAATCGATAAAATAGCACTTACAAGACAACCGGTGGTGATATAGAGCTCATAATAGCGAGGATGCATTCTATACAGATATAACTACCTAGCAATACGACAATTATATAGAAATAACGATATTTCAACTGTTGGCCGTCATTTGAGTTTTTGTCCGGAATCGTAGATTTCTCCCTAGTAAATTAGGTGTGTTGGTGTTGTTTGTCAAGCTTCTGCGGGTGTCCGGCTTCTGCCAACAATACGTTATGCTCCATGCAAGAATATCAAGGTCAATTCATAGTATCACCTCTAGCAGAGTATCCTTACTAACTATATTCCCCTCGTCACCCTTGTGCCAGGGCTGACCGTCGTTCATTAAACGATCTAACTTCCATGTAACTAATATCGTTCTAAAACAATTTGCACAAAAGGTGGTGACACAATATAAGGAGAACCTCATGCACCATTAGAACACACATTTATAACAAAACAAATTGTAGCATATATTGAAATTCCGGCAGCCTATATCGCAATAGGTCTTCAAAACAATTTTGATACCTAGAAGTTTCTACCCCATCACCTGTAGTCAGATGCAAGTGCAGTCGTCCTATGACCATTACGCTTCTAGCTCTTCTTTGATTTCTACCCCCGACTAAATTATTATCGCTATTATCAATACCACCAAAGTTATGATAATGATTGTCGCGTCAGTCGCTGTTGCCATCGCCACTTAAAATAATTTAATGTTATCATTACTGTCGCTAGAGTCACGGTTGCCACCACTCTCAGTATCAATATCACTCTATAATTTACTCCCAAGGATACTCTGTCTCTTCTCTCTTAGCCCCAGCCCACATTTCCTTTGTGATCCCATTCCATATAACAGGTGGACCATCCTTAACTCTTGAGTAAGCTAGATCTTCCATCTTGCCCACTGGGCCTTGTTCATTTTTCCCAATAAATGTGGCAAGCAAACCTGCTGCCAGCGGAGCCGCTTTATTCAATCAAAAAAGTCAGTTGTGTATGCGTCTATGCGTGTTGCGAAGATAGCTGCTAGTGTACCAAAAGATGTTCCATATCTTGCCTGCCAAAATGTTGATTTACCCACAGGGGTCCATACACCAGTTGCCGGAGCGAAAACTTTTACAAAACTTCCTCTTTGGAATATATTTTGCCCAGTCACGAGATCAACCCCACCAACGACTACAAGATTTTTCATTGGGTGTTCCCCCTGTAGGACTGCGGGAAGGTGCGTAATTGGCGTTTCCTATCAAGAAATTTGAGTGTTAAAATCTATTGTACAGCTCCGGGTTTTCCAATATAATAACAGACTTACTGGGTGTTCATTCCCTGCCGAAACCACCATATATGCCTTTAAAGGCAGAAAGTTCGACATAATTTCCACAAAAAGCTCCCAGGCTGCCTTGTGGAATCCGCGCTGTCTGTCATCGGGCACCCCGTATGAAAAATTGATCACAGCACCCTTTATATCGCTGGAACTGGTCATTTCATTCGACAGGTGGTCATATATTTTCAACAAACAATCAACAAGCTGTATTATGCCGATAGAGAGACGACTAGTTTGGTATTTCACCACCACCAACCGAGCACGGTAAGCTACCCCACCGTATTCGCCAACTGATAGAAAAGAGAAAAGGGGAGTTTATTTTTTAGTTCAAATGGCAAGCTCTTCGAGGATAAATGTTTTACCTAATTTCCCAGCAACAGAAGTTCCATGATAACGTCCACCAGCCGCTATCTCTGGCCTTGTACCATCATCATCATCAGTCATCTCATTACTCGGTAATGGACCTGAAAATAACCAGTCCTTTGGATTCAGTTCTCTACCCTTGAACGCAGTATTACCTAGTTCACATCCTGTATCTATAACATAGGCAATTACTCCCTCTCCAGGTTGGGAGGGAGTATAATAATACTTCATCTTTTTGATAGGTACATCCTGCGGCTTGGATATTATCATTAAGTCCCGAAAGTTCTGCTGAAGGGCAGATACACCCGAGCCATCGCGTTTGGTAACTGGGTTTTTGGGTGCATTATCCTTTTTTTGTGTGGGTGGAGGGTTTGGCCGGGGTTTGACATTTGGAAATTCCTGCATTTCAACACTTAAAATCTTCCAAAAATTTAATATTTGTCAGTATATTTCTGGTCGAAATTAAGAAAACTTGTATTTTGTGAAATTTCGGTTAGGTGTGATATACCATGTGAGAGAACTCGCCAGCTAAATTGTTCGACCTAAGGGTGAATAAATTTGACTCCACAACCACCATCCAGGTACCTAGATGCTGGCTTTTCACCTCATAAACATGAAGCCTTCTTGGCGATATCGCAAATCTTTCTGCTCTTTTTATTAGCTTCCTCAGTTCAACTTGGTTCTTTCTGTACTCCGGCTTTATAATACAATTCCACGTTTGTACGAAGTATTGCTCATTTGTTCCAATGAAAGGTAGGTACCAAGCAAAGGAAGTTTGAATGGCTATAAGCAAGATCAAAGAAATATATGGAAAGTTCCATATGTTTGATGCCATCGTAGAGTAGTGCAAAGGCTTTCTGAGGCATGAAACACAGACTGATATTATATTATCGAATTTCACTAGACCTACCGCGACTTGTATATTAACTGTACTGAAATCACAGTGTCAGTTTTTGGATTCTATACAAACATACGTGCGTATTTAAGCCACGTGTGTATATACTGAATTATTCCTGTTATGGGGACACTAGTCACAATATATCTATACCAAATTCTAGCTTTGATATGTAAAAGGTATTCTAGTGTTGCCCATACCCAACATGATAGCCACAACATCCTCATTGCTGTTGTGTTAAATCGAGAAAAGTCTTCATGTTTAGTGCTGAGTTCAACAAAATGTCACTCCTCTTACTTCTCGTGAGCAGCGATAGTGAAACCGTTGTTCCCAACCTGTGACATAAACAATACAATCTAAAACTATACAATGAAAATAGTCCCAGATCTAGGTGTGCAGAAAAAGGCGGCATCGGGCACCTGTGCCCAATAATTCGATAGGAGAAACAAGGGGTTGTAACGAAACGGTTATATTGTTGGTATAAATAAACAGTCTTGTTACAATTGGATCAAGTTAATAGCAGCTCGTACCTTCCGTTAGCAAATCCGATGTTTTCTCTTCTATGCAACTGCCTCACGAATCGTCCCAGAAGCGAATTTATCCTAGTAATGGTTCAATAATAAAACTATCACTGTCTATTTATGAAGTTGTAGAAGAAAAAGCACAATATCTGAAATTACAAATGACCAATTTACGAAATGATTTTGTTCGTTCGTTAATTTAGACTTAAGGTGGCAGGGAGATACAATTATCAAAGAATGCAACGGGCTAACGTTAGCCTAATTTTCGCCATTATTGTGTGTTATAATAACACAACATAATTAATATTTTGGTTTCAGATGTTTATTATCCCACAAGGATATGCATGAAGAATGGAGCAGGAGTCTTCGTGGAGGGCCGACCGAGAATATGGAGAGAATATCATAGATACTTCTGTTATGCAATTCCCCCTCACAATATCTCACAATTTTATTTCTATAGCATTTGATGATCCGTCTATCTTTCGTTTACATGTCAATAACTGTGATTTCGTATCCTTCCATAATGATTGACACTAACTGCACGAAAAAAGCAAATTGTCTTAACTACTTCGGCTGTTTACTATTCGCTTTGGGTCTCTAGAAGCTTCTTGTAGAGATAAAGTTTTAGGCAAGATATGTGCGAGGGCGTAATCTCTGACTAAATACAACGACCTTGCGGGATTAGGCAACCAGCGGTGTTCATGAATATTGGTCATATATACAGTTCTGTCGTGTTTACCCCCATCTCGATCATCTGCAGATACCTAATATATATATTAAGCTTTGAGTCAGTCAACATATAACACGCCGAGAGCGTGCAGTTTACTTGAGCTGGGCGTAGGCTATCACAACACAAGATGTTACAAACATTGACCTCATATATAGGTATCTTGGATCACGACAACAATCGAATAGCCTTCGCCTCTGGCTACTAATTATACAGTGATAGAAATCGGGATGAGATTAATGTGCCTTTTGAAACTATCCGCAATATTACCCGGTCTCGGAACCCGCGACCTTTCTTAAGTATATGAAAGGAGGTCGTGTCGCCTGGTTAACGAGACCAATATTACCATATTTCGGCAAATGATATATTTCGGATTGATATTGCGATCAACCCCTCTCTTTAGCACCACAAGATGCATATGTCGCTTTCTACCAGATTGTATTTGGTTTTATCAATCAGATGCAGGACACATCGGTGAAACCTCCCAAACTTCGAACCAGCGAATGTTAGCCCAAAGCTCCGTTGTATTTCCCGACATCAAAATTTGCTTGCTAACTAATTTGACTTTATAGGTTAGCATTAGCTTACAGTTTCCATCTACGACCACAAAACAAGAAACACTGGGAACCCCGCAACCTCTAATGAAATTTACGCTTATTTTGTCTAAAAGATACTTCTTTGTTCATTTCTTAGATTTTATATTTCGCGTGAATTGGGCGTAGTTGGTCTCGTTAACCAGACGACACAAAATACAGTGGGTCCACGTGTTGATTTCGCTGGAGGAATTGATGCCAAGTGATTCCGCTAATGTGTCACTTCCCCACTCATCCTAATCAAAAGGCTTTGGGAGTTGGGAATATATCGACAATCAAGAAAGTAACTTTTTACCATATTTAACCTCGGTCTCATTTCAAGGCGTCTCCCAAAACCTTTCAATTGTAACATCAGCGCAACACAGCAACTAACAAGACAAATATCTGCCCCTATCAAGCTTTGCCGTATTTGCGTAGTTAGTCTTGCGCTTTGCCACTGTCATACATCTCCTCCTACTCTAAGCGCCAAAGCTGAAACTATTGTTATTATTCTTTTATTATAAGAAAAGAGGTGGTTTTTAGCCCTTTCACTTCACCTCATCGCATCGTCCACCCCCTCCCTCCCAATCCTCTTCAAATCTCCTCTCTAGTGCACAGCAAACATTTGTCTTAAAAACTAGATGCTCGATCGCGAGACAGGCAAGCGCAAACGTCCCTACTAACCATAGCGTCTGCGATAGCCAAAGTCCCCAAAGTCTCAATACACATTCAGAAGCCAAGATTTACACCTACAACTCCCGAAGAGCTTGAAAAGCTAGAGCGGTTTTTTCATCGTAGTGGTGTTCCAATCACAAAGGTTTCCCCAACAGTGGCCGTCAAGTACGGCAGCGGGGTAGGGGTCAAAGAAGCCACCACGATGGACTTTATCGCAGAACATACATCAATACCAGTGCCCAAAGTCCACACTGTATACACATACGGGCCATTTGATCGGCCAGACTTTGACGCTGTGGATGAATACGACACGTACATTTTCATGGACTACATTGATGGAGAAACTTTAGAGAAAGAGTGGGAGAATCAGGATTTAGCCAGGCTAAATCAAGCATCATGGCCGATATAAACGTTGTCTGGAAGATCTACGGAGCCTACAAGGTGGAGACTATGTGGGCACTCTCGAAAATGGGCCCGTTATGGATCAAATTCTAGACTATCAGCCAAATAAAGGTCCAATTCCCCCCTACTCTTTTTAAGCCTGGGCCCATCAAACACTCTTTTCGAAAACTACTTTTAGGCCTCCAGCTAACCAGAAGTACAGGACCCTTCACATCTGTGAAAAAGTTTCATGACACTGTGATCGATGCCTACTGCAAGATTCGCAAGGGGCGTGTTAGACTATATATAACAGGAATGATGAATGCTCAGGAATACGAGATCGTTTTTACGCATGCAGATTTCCGACCTGCAAACATAATGATCAAAGATGGTCACGTAGTGGCTATCATCGACTGGGAAATGTCAGGCTGGTATCCCGAGTGGTGGGAATTTGCAAATGCTTTCTTCCTCTGGAGGTTTCTAAATGACTGGGGAACCTATCTTCTTGAAATTATGAAACCTTACTACTATGAGGCAGAGGCCCACAGCCGAGTAATGGAGATGCTTCTATGATTTATTTCAGTCAAAGCTCAAACAGTTACCATAGCCTGCGGCCTTCGCGCTGTTCGAAGTAGACTCGGTAGGCATTGTAGATGGCAGACATATTTTTGTTTGGAAGGATTGTCAAAGTTTTGGATTAAGAGAGCAGAGTTTCAAAACGTAGAACAGTAAGGAATCTCCTAGATTCGGTTTCTTTATTGGAGATATTACATATATTTATATATGCAAGTATAATTACACTTTAGAGAGATCTGGTAAATGGTTGCTTCGGATAATGAAAACGAGGGCGATTAAAGGCTCATCTTATACTTGCAATATACGAACAAGTTTCCTAATTGCCCTCCAAAGGTCGAGATTCTCAAGAGGATGATGCACTGGGGGCCGGCGTCAGTGAGCGCTTCTTCTTATAGTGAAATTTGCCTACATGGCGAGGTAGAATGGATTAGCGTTGAATGAAGATTCCGTATTTCGTTGGAATGACCACTCTGATGCGCGGAAATCTCCACATAACCGATTCTCTACTAATTTGCGTTCAAGCTATCTGCTTTAGTATGTGCGTATGGCCTTTGACTGAGTAGTCTTTGTAGCATACAAAATTCCTGCTGTCTCATTATTTGGGTTGGTAAGATCCTGAGATTTAGATCGCTGGCGCAGCTGTGGCACAGCCGCAGTTTGGTCCATTCTTTTGTGGACACGGCATATGTACGGGCCTTTGTATTTGAAACGCCTTGTTGGTATATATACGCGTGTACTGTATCCTAAACTAACACGAATTTAAGGGCTTTAACATTTGGGAGCTCATGGACTATGTTCCTTATTTCTATTTGCTGTGCTTGTCAGTTTCAACTAACACGTGCAGCACAGCGGAATATTTCCCAATCCATTGGCCATTTTTTAAAATAAAAATAATATCATTTATTATATATTAGACAGCAGTCTGGCTTGCGAGACAATATATTTATCTCTTTGGACCTCCTTAATTCCTTTGAGTATTTCTTCTGCAGAGTAATTATTACTTGCAACTTTTTTGATCGAAGTTCATGACACCCTCGATCCATGTAATTACACTGTACCAACTGAAGCAAAAAGAAGCCGAAGCAATCAAACTGTATTCACACTATTGCTTAACCCCTTAAAACGCTACACTTTGTTGAAAGATTACATTTTGAGCACCACATCCCGGTAAATATTGCAATTTACAAGACTTTTATGAGCAACCAGATATCCCAAGGGAACTTGCTGTTGTAGATCCGAGACCAACCCAACCCCTCATAGCGTTGATGATAGACACATCTCTGTGTACCCTCGTATACTTGCCCTGCGTTAAAGTGTAGCCGCAAGCACTGGCGACGTATGCTTGATCGAACGGTACTCCAAGGCACCCACTTCGAGACTGGCTACCAGTGTACAGAGAACAATCGCTTAGACCATCGGGGAATCCGGATGCGCCGTTATCCATGTACATGTAGCTAGACAAGACATTTTTGATTTGCCAGTCACCGTCGGTTCGAGTGAAGAGTTGCACTTCAAATGATCTGTGCGTTGCTGCATCCTTGGACTTGATGAGAACCGATCCTTTATCTCCCATATCGCGGGATGAAGATCCAGGACTGACGTAATATTAGCGGCTGATAAAAGCGGGATAAGAATTTTGGTATAATGGGTCTGTCCTTACTTCTGTTGGTCGTGGTCGTCGTTTTGAACGACGAATCGACTGGGTGGTATGATCCAAGATCCACAGATGGGAAATTCCTGAATGGTCAAAGTTAACCCAACTGGACAGTTTGAAAGGTGGTTAATAAGGATTTATGATCCAACCTTTGGATAATCAGAGCTCCAGATCTTTGTCTTATCAATATCAGTTTGGGACAGACCAGCTGCGCTAAGCTTCGTATTAAAATTGGTATACCAAGACCATTCTCCACCACCGCAAGCGAGCAAACTCGACTCGCCACCCATGATGACTTCGTGCCAAGAAATCCAATCTGCAGGGAGTGTTCCGCCTCCAAGCTTTTGCTTAAAACGACCGAGAATCGCAGCCATATTTGATGGGCCGATATGTTTGGCGGCATCAACTCTGAATCCGCTGAAACCGATGGATATGAGATCGGCCAAATAAGTCGCGATACGATCCTGAACGTATGGTTTATCTGTGTTTAAGTCCAACAATCCTAGAGAGAATATTAATTAGTCGATGAAAACAAATACGCATTTCGTTCTGTGAATTAATGAGCTTCATACCGACAAGCCAGCAGTCAGCCATAACTGCACCGTCCGTCCAGCTGTTAAGAGCACACTCGCAATGGAAATCACTAGGCCCATATGGGACTGCTGGGAACTCAGGGGTCGGTCTGGTGCCAGTGTAAGGATTAATCAAGTAAGCGTTCCCGGAAGTAAAGTATGGTGATCCATCGGTGGCATTATGGCCGGTGTAGGTGCTGCAGTCTGTATTTCGATGATTTTGGATATCGTTCCCGTTACCAGTCATGTGGTTGATAACCGCATCTGCATATACACGGACGCCAAGAGAGCGACAGGTTTTAATCATAGTTCTGAGTTGGTCCCTGGTCCCCATGCGGGAGTGGAGGCGGTAAGAAACCGGTTGGTAGAGAAAGTACCACCTAGTTAGATTCAATGAAATTAGCCATATCTTCTACAGAATCGGATCCGATCACAAATGACTAGCGAACTTACGGGCGGAATTGATTATCTGGTTCGTAATAATTGGAACCCCAGACCTACAGTTTAAAAATTTAGCATCGCTTAAGCGTTTGTATATTTGTGACCTGATGATATCTTGGCTTGAACTTACGTGTTCTTGTGGCGGCCAAACTTTGACGCCCATGTACCCAGCCTTACTTAAAAATGCACATTCTTTTGCAACATCGCTATTGGGACGCAGCTATCAGTGTCAAACCGCCAAGAACAAGCAATATGGCTTTATGGGAAAATGAAAACGTACTCATAAGGCCACCCGAAAAGCTCAACAATAGCTCCCTTTTGTCCGTTGTTGAAGGAACTAAGCCCCCCAGATACCGTAGGGTTTTCCCATACGAACCAAAGGGTATCTAGCGTCAACGATCCACCAGTAGAGTCTGTGATTCTAACGTTAAGACCGCCAGTGTTGGCAGTGGTAACCTGAACCAAATTGGAAGTCTGTGCAACATTATTAACATAGTATGTGAAGGAAGCACCCGTTTTGCTCAAGCAGTTGATGACAACGACAGCTGCGGTTCGGGCGCTATTGTACTGTATATCCGCGTAACCGACAAGTTTTCCCATAGACTGGAAAGATGAAACGTATTGCGGATCAGATTGAGGAGGGGTTTGCCATCTTCGATTTTCTGAAGAATCTGGGAAAGCAATTGAGCCGGATGCACAAGAGTCCTGCCCATTGAAATTGCTGCATCCCGAAAGGGAGACTGCTGGAGCTTCGTACGGTATTGACGAAACCCTGAAAGGAGGTATTGACGAAGGAGATACACTTCCGGTGAATGGAACAGTACTGGTGCTGGTAGTACTTGTGGACAAAGTAGAACCAATTGATGAGGTAGAACCCGCTGTAGTAGTAGTCCTACTAGAAGTAGTAATAGTAGTGGTGGTGGTAGTGGTAGAGGCGGTTGTGGTCTTGGTGGTCGTGGTGGTTGATGAAGAAGTCACCTGAACGTTGACAAAGTTTCCAGGATAATAATAACTATAGCCACCATAGATCTCAGCAAATTGGCCGATATGAAGGCAATCACGATGGGTCAACATAAAAGGATTGAACTTACGAGGTGCCACTAACATCATACTTGATATACAGCTGTGTTGCCCCGACAGCGGTGCCAGAGAAGACCCAGGTTTCAAATCCACTGCTATTTGGACCGGAGGAATATGAGGCTGCAATAGGTGTACCCTGCCAATTGCTTCCCTGTGCCCAGAAGACAGATACTACCTTTGCGTAAGCGATATTCTTGACCTGGTGATTTCCGATAACACTGATGTTAGCGACGACATTTTAAAGTATAATATATGCCTCATCTCTACGGGAAAGTTCTAGTGGATTGTTCTAGGATACGGACATTGATGGAACCCGATAATATGTTGTTTGAGTATGCGTAGGAATTTAGAGTGACTTCCGACGCTCGTCGTAGAAGCACACTTGCATGCACCGAAGAGCACAAGTACGCAAGTGTGAGAGCGAAGAATTTCAGGATGTTTGGGAATTTCATCTTGAATTGAGAAATGAACTTGGAAGTTCTTGGCCTGATGAGATGGATATAGAGTTCACGGATGAGTTTTCTTCCGATTATGGGCAATCTACGAGGTTTTTATACAATTCCAGCTCCTCTCTGACTACACGTCGAAACTAATTCGTCTTCCCTTTGAAAATTAGCTGGAAGAACTTTCATTATGAGCTCCACAGTTGCGTCGGGAAGAAATGATTTTTTTACCGTCGATCATCTCGAGCTAGATGCTGTGGCGTAGCTGGCCCCTCTATCGCTATACCCAAACAGTCGAACTCAGGCCTGTCTCGTGCTCGTTCCTGGTAGCCAAGCCCAGCGACACTCAAAAATTCGGATGAAGTAGATTGTGGAGACCCCACAGATTCTGCATGTCTCTGCGGGTCTCTGCAGGTCGGTCACAGAGCGATAACCGTCATTAAGGTGGTCTCAAATGCGGGGTCCCAAACGCTAGCAGGGATGGTGCCGCCCGGCGTGCCTGACGCTCGGGCGCCAGGAACCAGAAAATCACAGCACCTCAATATCGCACGCCCACACTGAAAATCATGTTTCATGATTTCAGGGATTTTCCCGCGCCTTGTCCGCGAAGCCGACAGACACCGATAAGAAAATTATAAAAAATTCAAGAAAGCTAGACAAAACTGCCGAGGAGGGTAATTCGGACTTTCACAGGCTTTCGCGGAGCGGGATTGGCTTGTAGGCTAAATTACATGCCCAGGAATAGCCGGGCCTTGTTTGCACATGTACATCAATCGCTACCTAGCCGAATGAGTGTTTAAGTTTCCATGGTTCGTTCTCATGACCAGAAAATCAAAAATTGCAAGGGCATCCAAGAGGGATCTGGTGACCAGACGAAAAATATCGCTATACGCAACCGACTGGTTGCAGAATCTATCACCATCATACGTAAGCCCCATTGCCAAATTGCATAGGGATTTAATGACTTATTCTTGCCCAGGCTGTGGATCTTGTCCAGACTAACTAAATTTAGATCTTTATGCAACACATTTTAAATGTTGTAAATTTGAAGTGCTTCTTTTGTCCGAGGCCATTTCTCTTGGCAAGTTGTGATTGGAAAAGTTCTTGCAAAGACAAAAACAGCCAGTTTTCACATAGAATCTAACGCAATATAAACCATCGAACAAATCCCTTTTCAATCATCTCTTGTGAAACCAACTCTCTTTCGTCTTACCGATGCTCTAGTTTTGAGCTTCGTTCGTCCTCTGTGTTAACGATCAAGATCGCATATGCCCTCTTCTTCATACTGGTGAATTTAAATGCACTATGTTACAGTGAAAGAAGATAACCCTCCTTCGCATTCCTGAAAGGACAATAAACAACCACAAAGACGATATTGAAGCTCACTAAATATTATATGTAGGGTTCATGGAAAACCATCTTCCAATTCTGTCCACTTCCACCCCAAAATACATTTCAAAACTCAATTTAAAAAATGAAATGAAATGGATTGATATTTTGGATGTGTTATTTTTTTTGTTAAGATGATATCTCGTTTTTATATATTTGGTATGGTTTAGGTATTGTTCTGAACAACTCATTCTAGGTAGTTAGGCCCCCCCGTCCCCCTTTGGCATGTATCATTGTGTCTTTATATACTTCTGAAAGAAAACGAAACTGTTAGGGCAATTGTGTAATATTATCATAGCCCCATTCTGTATTGACCATCAATCAATTCGATACGCCTCCTGCTCATGCACGTCTTTAGCAGCTCGCATATTTATCAAGATATACTGTTGCAACTCCTCGACGGGCTGCAAAGAGTATCCAACAGTATGATGCTGCTGTATTCTTCGTGTAACTTCTGCAATCTTTGATCTCTTTGTATCGTCGTCTTCTTCGTTATCCTCGATAAAGGTGATATCCCTAAGATAAATTCCTATAAAAACCAGTTTATTAGCATTGATTGAATATTAAATGTAGATAATAGCTAGTTATTAATGTACGAGCACTGCTACTCTTACAGCCGACCCTATCTTCCTAATACACTGAATACCACACCTTTATCAATTCTCGTTGTTTCAATTTGCATAAATATAACAAGTTGAAAACATGTTTGTAAACAGATATCGGTTGATCCAAGTGAATTGACTTAAATTCAAGCCGTGGTACATGCATATATTATATCAAATCTTACGAACAGATGTGAAACATGTATATGGGATTCTATCAGTTGCCACTCCACATGCCTATGAGTCAAACATATCATAACTTTGCAATCATCTTACCTATCCAAGGAATGCATGGTGGGTTCGCCAAGTCGAGCGCTTTTCGATATTCTTGGAAATTGTCTTTTGTGCCCATAAGAGTGCGCAATGTTTCGAAAGTATCCATCTTCTCAGTTGATAGGTGTTCCCAAGCTTTGAGTCGATGAATTGGTAATGTTGACAAGGCTGAAATGATGCATGTTAGGGTCGAAAAGTTGTTGAACGATCGACAGTGCTACGATACATAGATATTAGCCTGGTGAACATGAATTTATAAGTATGGAGCTGGATACCATTTAATTTACAAGCTAATCCAGAAGAGTCTGGATTATCAAGTAATATTAAATTGAATGAGTTCTTACTTCAGCCACCGATACGAATTTGTTGATCATAGTGCCTTGCTTCTCCGCTCCATCTCGATTTAAAATCGTATCAACAACCCAATTAGTCAGCTGGTTGGCTTTCAATAGCACGTCCTTCACGTTTTCCGCAGGATTAGATCCAGGGGAAGATGGTTTTGCCCATGCTTTATCCCAAAACTCGGTCGGTTTCACTTTACTGTAGGCTTGGGACTCAATCAGAGTCAACTGGTGCGCAAGCTCTAATGTATCAACATCAAAGAGCTCAATTTCCGTCATATCTGCAGGATGAATTGGTGTGGTATAGAAACGGTAAATGGGATGAGTAACAAATGATATTGTGAGATTCTGAAGAAAGGTTCCTCAGGTGATAAGACAATCCGTAAGACTCGACCTTAGGGCAGACTCCTTCAGTTTAATAATCAGCTGATACCAGTTTTCCATGTCTTTTCTAGGTGTGAAATAATTATAAATGATGGAAATGTGTTCAAAGCCTATTTGAGACATCTGTACGCGAATTCGAGGCTAAATACCCGAACACCACCAGTACATGCGGAAAATATCAGAACAACCCACCAGCCCACACCATCTGATTCGGGAATTGCTTCTCTTAATAAATAACCAGAAGCAGTAGTGTGGGGCTGTAGGTCGTTCTGATAATGGCTTGTATGGTGGATTGATGATTATTTTGGTGTTTTTGGTTATTGTGGACCACTTCTGGGTTACCTATATCGCTGCTAACTAGGGTGATTTATTTATAGTACTGTAGATTTCGTTAAAATTGATTCAAGGAGAAAAGTTTACGCTTGATGTTTATTTTGGCCAGAAAGCCGAAGAGCACACGTAAAAAGGCGAAGACAGGACTCTGCTAAAAATGTGTAAAAATGAGATGTAGGACGGGATAATGAATATTTAGTGATATGACTGTTTTATCAATGATAAGTCAAAGCCCCTAAATATGGGCACCCCCTGCCTCTGGGCACCCTTCAACATATAAGAGAAATAATATATTATTTGCTGTTGTGGTGAAGTAGAGTGGGCTTAGTATAGTTTTCGTTGCTTTCTAGTATTTGCTTGGCTTGTTGCATTCTGGCGTCTCAACGCCTTCCTATTTCTTTCCTCGGACATGTATATAAAGCAGAGCCCTCGAGGCTTCACCTTTCAGCAAGCATGCGGGCGTCTTCCTTTCTATTCACTCATTCATTTCCTTATTTCTCTTACATACTATCATACTCTCGTCATAACCATACAATAGAATAGTATTATGCTCCTAGCTTCACGAACACAGCTACCTCTTTACCATAGCGTAATCCTATGAGACAGCCCTCTCACGATTATCCTCTCACGATTACCCTCCCTTTTATAATACCACCTAAGTGTGTGAGCCTCTCTGCTATGAACTTCTCCCTGATGGGGCAGATACCCTCTGCTGGCTCCCAGAGCCCATTCCGCAACTTTACACTGTGTTAGAACAAGTTGAAACATACAATTATCAAAGTTTCTACTGATTTTTCGAGCTACCAGCCATACAAAGGGACTTTGTATAATAATTTTAAATAAACATCAAATAAAGTTCTAATTTTTCGTAAATGTTAGTACAATATCATTAATTGCTTTAAAAAATGAAATACTAGATGGTTACCGGACAACTATTTACCCACCAACTTATAATACCGTAAAGACTGGCGAGTTATTTGGTACTATAAAGTTATTTGGTACCGTAAGTTATTCAATACAAATTACGTATAATACTACGGGATTTTACGCAAAACTTAAAATCACCACACAAAAGTCTTCGGGCTTTGCTGACGGTCCCGTGAGTTATTATATAATATATCGCCAGTCTTTACGGTACTCCAAGTTAGCCGTCCCTTTTCCACCATGTGCACCACTCACTTTCTAACCTGCAATGCCGCTCATTTATCATGCGTCTGCTGAAGAGTGAGATGTTTTGTTTGCCCTTACCCTGAGAAAAATTTGCCGAGCCGTGGCCTGGCTGATCAATCATGTTGAAGGAAAATATCTGCTAGCCAGCCAATTCAATCGTAGGCTTTTATCAGTGCATACATCGCATTTCGGGATGACTAAGCAGTTTTGCCTGTATGGGAGTGGGGAATAAATGCTCAGCTGGCATGCAGCCAAGACGGCCCGCTTAATTTTGACCATTTGACTTTTGTGTTATTCCAATAGGCCTACAGCGCCGTTGCCCTGTTGGCGCGGTTATATTTTAATATCTGCAATGTACAATTCTGTAGCCCAATGCCGAATATATCCAGTCAACAGAATAGATAAGTCCGGATTTGCGGGTCATACGTTATTAAGAGGTTACAAACCGAGCAAAGATGGGAAACAAAAATCGGGTTAACGGGGTATTTCGAGAAGTTGGGATTGATATCGCTGCCCTGTAGGAGACCATCTAAATTGGGCAGTGACTTGGTTGTATTACGGCAGCTATGCTGAAAGGTTGCGGTTACATGGAGAAGTATTTCCGTCCAGTACTTCTACCCACTAGCTCTTATATGCGACCCCAGCTGTAATAAAGGGGTGGGTTTCTTCCCATCGATCATTGGATGTCTCTATGAAAGCCTAGATCTCGGGACGGTCCTCGAGATACCGGAAGACACTAATGTATATGGTACACTATACTAGTCAATATTATTATAGTTTATTATCCTATTTGAGATGACTGTAGTAACTAAATAATAGGATTGGTAGCCTTATCTTACAAACTAACGCGAGGCAGAGGCTTCTGAGTATAGATGTTTCAGACCATAACCTCTTATTAGAGAAGTGGATCAACTAAATACTATTATATCTATTTCATTTCATTTCCCAAGGATAGATTGGCAACATTTATGCCTGCTTTCGGGAACTAGAGGCGATGTGTTCATCAACGGCACTGTTTTTGTCAACGGCACTGTTTTCGTCAATGGCTGCATCGACCAGATAAAATATCAACTCGGAACTAAATCTCAGGGAAATTACAATAATGAATCTGTTGTAATCTCTACAATAGGTATTTGGGGTGGCTAACTGCAGGCTGATTTTGGATTGTGGGGCATCCTAGTGAAGTTAAATACCGTTGGCTCGAATGTAAGAGATCGACGACGGGAATGTACCTCGGTGAGCGTGGTGAATCCACACTAGAAACGAGGTCTGGGTCCAACAATATTGCCAAGCAGAAAATCAGTTAGCTGTATATCGACGTCATGGGCCCACGAGGAGCAAAACATATAATATATTTTAGAGAATATGGATATTTTAAGATTCAAATGGCCTAATCCTAGCTGTATTATTGGAAGTAAATTAAAATTGTGAATGCTTAGTAGATTTCCCGTTTTATAACCTTATAATGCTAGTTGAAATTGTTTTTCCTTGCCCCTTCCCAGTGGTGTGTCATACGAGAGGTTTCAATATTGCTCTGAATTTTATAGTCTATTTTCGAAATATAACAAAGTACTTGATTCAGCTATAGGATTGCCGGAAACTATGTCTCTTCTCTTTTAGCTTGGATATAGGGTTCGTGCTCTCATAATAGTTTAGTTTATAAATTTTCAAGTTTATTGTCTATCCTGGTTGCTCTGGCACTAACATAAGGTCGATCGATCAATTGAGGAATCAACTGAAATTCAAATACCCAGTCGGGCTTCTAAAAAGGGGTTTCCAATTATGAGGGCATCTAGTTGTCTTCTTCATCTGTAGCGGGATATGAGTCGCGGTTAACCGTGCCGTCGAGATCTGGGTCTTCCCTTATAGCTAGTTGGTCATGAACGTTAGCTTCGATATTTTCGGAACCCAAGATGTTCCCTCGTGATGTAGGGTTATGATTATATGACCGGAGAACCAAATGGTCTAATATAGGTAGATTCGATTGGGATGGAAATACCTGCTACCACATTTTGAAACGCCTCCACAACGCCCGAGCCATCCAAAGCGGACACTTCTGCGAAGAAAAACCCATTTTTATCTGTTTTTATCAAATCACGCCAATGTTAGTAAACTCTATCTTAGGCGTAGTTGAAGTTTTTAAAAGTAGCCCACCTGCAAAAGCCTTTGCCTCTTCTGCAGTCACAACGAACTCCGACCCATCCTTCACATCACTCTTGTTCCCCAAAATCGTAATCTTCGCTGCTGGCTCAAGCTTCCCGGTATCTCTTATAGCCTGCAACCTCCCAGGGATAGAACCAAAGGTGTCAGGATTGGTAATATCGTATACCAGGAAGACTCCAAAGGCTCTCCAGACGAAACGGCGAAATGTCGCAGGATTACAGCCGTCTGCCGCAGTATCCCAAACTTGCACCATTAAGACTTTGGAGTCGACTTCTTGTTTTCCCATGGTGAATTCGACCCCTGTGGTGGCTTCGTAGCCATCTTCGTATTCGTCTCTGTTGTGACGAACTAGGAGCTTGGATTTTCCGACTTGGGAGTCTCCGCATAGAATCACTGTTTCAATTTTGGACGTGTTGTTAGCACGATATTTCAACGTCTAGCATTTGAATGATTGTCTGTATTTGTTGTCGTACTTTTGTAGCATAACTGCAGGATTAATCGAAAGTTAGTTTCAAGACACCCAATAGTATATTCTAACAGTTCAGGAGTTCAAACATCATAGTCCGGAGTCCATTCTTCCTCGATTTGTTTGGTGTTTCCTTCGTCGTTCGACATGATGTATATATGGCTTTCTGTATATTAAATTTGATATGGGGCGATGGTGCAATTTCAGTGTATTATAAGCTGGTGCTATGATCATATGATTTGCTAATAGTTAAGAGGAATAGAATGTACAAAATCCATGTCAACGATGCCCTTTATTTATCTACTTCTCACGATCTCGATTGTACGATAGATCCAAAGCTCTCTTGAGCAGGTATGTCGAGGCGAATGCAACCTTTCGCTCGTAGGGCAAAATCCAGAGTCTTGCCCAAATATGCTTACTCACAAGCTCGCGAACCCCAAGAATCCCATATATATCGCCTGCGGATACCAATAATTGAGGGATATACCGGTATGAAGCGGGCTCTATATTCTAAAAATAACTTTCATATCACTATTAGGTGTCCAGAAAGTGCTTAGTGTGTCGCAGTTAGATACCATAACCACGTGCATTGCATTAAACTAGAGAAGTCGGCCGGCTGCAGCGCCGCCTAGACCTTTTTCACTTCGAACATTCGAGTCTTCTCGTCTCTGTATTTTATACTGAAATTCCCATGGATACTTATTTCTCGCGTCGCTGAATTAATCTTTTTGTATTTCGTGCACAATGAGGCGCTGATGACGTCACACGAGCTACATGATCACACACCGTCAAGAGAACCCAATCGGGTTAGGTTTGTTGATTGCAAACTAGTTACTAGTTAATTTGAAAAATGATAAGGTTAATATCGTCGAGCTTGGCCTTGATCATGAATTTCGCATCTCTAAGTTAATTGAAAAAATTACTCCGCATATCTTTGGAACCGTTTTTGAAGACAAGCCTCTGCGAGAAGTAAATTTACATTCTGAGGAGCGCAGTGTACCGTGATTTTTGGTCCAAACAAACGACAACAATTGCGCAAGTCTCAAGATGATTGCCAAAAGCGCATCGAGGATATTGATACACCAGACCAACCGAAGACTCAATTGTAGTATCTAAATTTATCATACTCAAGTAATCTGGCGCTCTTTTCCTAGAAGACAGTTCTTGCTTCACTTAAGCCGTAACTAGATACCATCTTTAGTCGGCACTGAGCTCAAGCTTCATCCAGGTCGCACGAATGATAGTAGAAACGCGATACACAAGCGTGCTAGACAAGCGTGCTAGACAAGCTCAGCACCCTCGAGTCTACCCATTTCCTCATCCTCGGCCTCAAAAACGCCGGTAAACCCTCCCTCATCTCACAGCTCGGCGGGTGATGTTTTTCGAAGTCACCACATTTGAATCCGATTTCAGGAAAGCCGTGCGGTCCCGAATAAAGATGAATCCTACAGACTCTAATGGGTTACCCCTTCTGTGCCGACTGACCGACGGGCTAAACGAATTTCACCTCCTCGAGAGGCAAGTCGGCTTCTTACGAACACATCCATTTCTTCACAAACTCGTGGAAATCGTTTTCTGTATCACATCTATGACACGGATGCGGAAGGGAATAAAAAAAACTAGGCCAAGGAAGCACCGCCTTCTTCAGCCTTTTCAAGTTCTGTAAAGGCCGTTCGCGAAGGTCCGAGTACGAGGAATGATGCGCGAGAACCTTCAACTGCTCCAACTCCGGAAACCGGGTCCAAAGCTTTAAAAGAACGCTGTCGAAAACCGGCATTTGGCCAAATCCATTTCCAGTTCCTTGAGATTCGATTACACGTGGAATCTCGCTCATTTGCGACATCATAGGCGAGATTCACAACATCTGTGGTTATTCGCTATTTTCCCACCGTATCCTTTGAATTCGAAAATACGAGATACGGATTCGGCTAATAATCTCGTTCGACCTGTGTATCCATTTCTTCCAGGAATCTGGACTCGGGGGTTTTAACTGGTCGCGGAAAGATGATACCTTGACTGAGATGGTGATGTTTGCAAGGGATCGAGGGTAATCTGGCTTGGAATCGTCTACGAAATCCCAATTATTTACTCTCGCGAAGAAATCGTCATCAGAGGATTGTTTCTGATATTTAGATTCTAAAATTTCGACAAGTGCTCTCGAGTTCGGAGGTGGATATTTTATCCCGGGTGGGGAGCTTTAGTTATTCAATATCCAGCTTGAACAGGCTGTTATAAAAATCAAGGTATTCAAGGTTAAGGAGGAAAGCGGTCAAAAGCGCTCTCGTGGAGCTCCATTATATAGAATAAAACACGAATATTTCTTAGAAATTCAAGTATATATAGGACGTATACAGTAAGGCAAGTTTGGTATTTTTGTCGGTATGCCTCGTAATTAATCCGGCGAATGTAATGTATCTAGGAGACATGTAACTCGAATTAGTAAGCTACTTGCTTGATTTATAAAGTCGGTAAAGGTTTATTGTAATTGCATGCAAGCAGCGGCGACGGTTTTACAAGTATAGGAGCTTAAAATACAAGCGCTTAAAGCAAAGTTGGCACATATTCATATACAATGCGGCGTAAACTTCATAGGCTAAAAACACCACTACCTAAAGAATATCCGGGATCCTTCCTGTTTTCTAATAATATATAATATATACTTGACGTAGCCCCAATACTTATGCAAATATCCACCATCAAGATATTCTTATAGAAGCTTAGGGTACAGTATAATGTGGTAGGGCTCGAGGTCTCGCCCAGCGCTATAGGCGCTGGTGCCTCTATGATAGTAGCCTACGGCTACTATATAAGACTGCCGCCATGCACGTGCAGAAGACTATATAATGGAGAACCTCGCGCATCATGTAATCTAAGAACTAAGCCTCGTAATCCTTCCATAAGAGTAGACTTTTGTAGTGTTTAGGCCTTGATTGAGGACCTGATCCCTTCCACAATAATTTAATTTTAGATACTAGCGTTGAGAATAAGAGTTGATGGTTTAATAAATATCGTGATAATTGTCATTTTAATAGACTTTAGGATAGCGATAGCAGTAATGATGAAATTGTTAATTACAAAAAGATTGAGACTAATAATGATAAAAAAGGAGATTATATCTTAACTGTAAAAACATATTATTCGGGTATTATGATAAAGAGCCAGCTACAGAGTAACTTACTCTGAATATTTAAAGTGATATTGTGTTGATGTGTTGTATTATTACAGTAGTTAATTTGAAACTGGGTGATTTTCGTGTTGTCTGGTTTACGAGACCAAAACTGGGCATGATAGTAGAAATTGTGAATTAGGTACCTATTGGTTCCGTGAGTTATTTATATATAAAGTTTTCGGCGCCTCGCTGATGTGTTTCGTGAGATATTATATAATACAGTATGAATCTTTACGGTACCTTGATTCTCTCGAAATATTTGGTTAGGTAGCATTGTCGACCCTGAAAACAAGCTTACCTGTAAAAGTGTGCGTGAAATGATATTCCAACCTAGGTTCGGTCTTAGCTAGAGCTAAAAAATGAGAATAGCATCGCTCCTCGCCGCTATGAGCGCTATTTTTTCTACGTGGTAGAATAGGTACCAAGGGCGGTCGCCTTCGCAAGCTGGTCACTTCATGGCGCTCGCCAAGCGCGTTCTACGCGACAAGAGCCATCAAATCTATAGTTACCCCTGTACCTCCAAATCCAACCTCCCCAAGCTGCATTTACGCCTCACCAGTAAAGGGTTTAAGGAGCATTATCCTAAAAGTTTACGAAAGCCAATGCAACGTATTAATCTTCCCAAATTTGTATCCTGAGGGGCAAGTCTTAACCCTGAACTAATCAAAGGTATGCATAGACAGGAAAGAGCTCGTCTCAGGTAGCAGTGAGGGTCAGGTAGGGGTTGATTGGAAGGTAGAAAATTGGCACTATCTAGGCTCTATGCGAGATTCTTATCATACTGTATTCTGTTGGTTTTAAATCGTAACTAGTTGAGACCGCGCATTTTGCAACACCATGATGCTGCCTTTACAAAATGGGCAACATGATCACACGCCCATTATAACACAATGTTAAGGGATCACGGATAAATATGTGAATCTTGATAATCTCTCGGATGTCTGAGTAATTACGGTATCTTTGCCGTGACGACCAACAATCCTCACTATTACCCTACAAATGGTATTGTAGATTGAGTTTTATTGTAAACAATTTTGAAAGAATCTGAATCATTGAGCAGAGCGTTCAATATGGGCGCTGGGCGCAACGCAAGTTTTCTCTGAGCAAAATCTGTTGAAATCTCATGACAATAAAATTTTATTTTTTCATAACTTATTTACTGGTATATATGGGTAAGTTTAAGTCCTTGGAGAGTGGCACTGCATCATAGGCCGGTATGTGAAACATATCTTTGGTTTTTTTTTTGGCTGCCTATACAATCACGATGCTAATATTTGATGTACGTGGCATTAGAAATTTGGTACATTGGTGGTACCTCGAAGTATAAGTGCACAAATGTACAGGGGTTTTACTTTTTACTCGATAATACGCACGTATTTATTTGTATCCACGGACAGACACGTGACTGCCATTAACGTTCCAGTCAGTTAAATGTTGCTTGTGATATGATGTACAATAGTCAAACTTTATTCACCTTAGATGGTAGACAAAATTCGAAGACGAGCATCTTTCATTATACGCGTGAGCTCAAGCAATGTACTAGTTTTGCCCCGCATTCTCAAAAATCTGAGAATCTTGAATGTTTCTCCAAAATTCATTCCATCAATAGCATCTGCCATTTAAGGGTATCTAAAGACAAAATTTCTACATAATTAATGCTAGGAGAGGTAACATTTCGCTCATAGAACCCTAAAGAGAATACTATGAAGTGTTTATTATGTTTCTGTAACTAGAAGACATCCTCTCAGAGGGTAAAATGGATAATATTAGCTATGGGCAGGAAGATGACTGTGAATAGTTCTCTAGCTGTAGTCGGGCAGAAGTATCCCTTGTATAGTGGCGTCAATGGGGCGGCGCAAGCCGGCGCCCGTTGACAATATCTAGGGAGAAAAGTTGATTAATCAAGCAATCGATTAATTCATTAATAAACAACTTCGCGGTAAAGAGTGGAAGGAGAAAACGTCCCAAAGGGTGCTTGGCTGTGCCAAGCTACAAAGCAATAACTGTCGTAGAGCGGTGGACTCCGGGCAGCCAAGGCTGACTATGCTGCGAAGTCAGGTGGGAGGATGTCGTTATCTCACGTAATAACAAAGAAAGGAATTTAACTGCATGTGTATATATGTACACTGTATGAGCTATTATAGTTCAATGGGGCATATATAAGTTACACTAGTAAAAGTTATTTCACGTGCATTATGTGTGACCCTAGCTACCCATGCTTCGGCGGTTGAGCTGTACAACATTATTATATGTTTCATATTGCATCGTTTTTCAGGGAGGAGTTCCAACATTGCTAGCACGTAAGATGGATTTCGAGGTATTTGACCCTCTATATATTTCTCTACGAAGCCCAACGATACCATGACCTGAGGAGTTAGTGGTACCATAAAATCATCAAAAATATAAATTTCTGTATTTACATCCTCGTCTCGCTCGTTGTGGGTTACAAATGCCGAATACCCGTGTTAATTGATGATTTAAATCAAATGAAATGGTTCGATCTCATGATACCAGACAGTGTAAGTGGATCCAAATTCAAAGCAACCTGCATACAGGTTTGTCAGAGCTCTCATAACTTGCGCTTTATAGTCTTCTCGCGGAACTCTTAACATCCTACTTTTCGACAACCGCGTGCGTAGTCATCCTAGCACACTCAATTAATGAATATTATCCCCGTTATCAAGCGGAAGTATTGGCGGATAGAGGATGTAACTCCATGGAACTGGGCCCGATTCACTTTCCAAGAGAAACCTGGGAGAACAACGGGTAAATTTCCATGAAGTCTCCATGACACAACGGGAGCAAACTCCACACCTAATGTGTTGGTTTGTGGAACCTGCACCGCTCTTTCCGAATGCAATGTAACCTCGCCTTCTAAAGCCAATTGGTTTACTTTGAACTAATCGTGAGATCAAGAGATCTAGTAATCCTTGCTTGGAAGTACAAATCATCTAATATCTTGCAGCTTACATCCAATCACACATTTATGTATAAACAGATGTGATATGTTGAATTTAAACCTTGTCCTAAGATCTTATGCCTGACTTGAGCCTATAGGCACCGTTCACGAAATTCTGATCATAGGAACGATACATCCAAGCTTCAACGAGCATTCTACATAGGATAGCCGGTTGTCTGACTAGCTGTGGGGAAGAGCTAGAAAGACTTGCAGAGTAAGCAGCTTTTGTGAAATGGATGCCATTGGAGGAATAAAGTAGGTACCTGTTTCTACATAGTTATACCTCATTAATCACATTGTTGCTTCTAAGGCATAGTTTGGGGTAAAGGTTGATGTTGCCTTTGAGCCAAGATATGTTACAGTATCTAGTAGAATGATCGTGGGCACTATGATCATTCTCAACAAGGCCGGATTGTTCTCTCAGTGTGCACGTCCTCTAACCCACCATGAGCTAGCCAATTCAGAAGCTTCACTAACAAATTTAACTTGTGGTGGTCTCAGATATCAATTCATGAGCTTCCTATAAATCCATTGGATTATGAAAACGCAGGCCGTGATATATTATCACCTCTAAAACATCATCCGGGTCACAGTTCGCGAAAAAATAGCAGAAGTGTCCAGCAATAGCTAACTGAAACTGATGACTAATTGGCACTTGCGAGGCAGGTAAAACATTGAAACGTGAAAGCAGTCGAAATATTTTTGGTGCTCAGAATACATCTTGAATATATCTCTTAGACAATATAATAGCAGATAAGTTACAGGGGTGTTCTCCATGGACCAATGATACCCTAAGCTGGTGTAAGTGGTGGGGGTTTTGATAGCATGTGAGGTTTCTTAGCTTGGATAATAAGCTCCTGGGTATTAGGGTGCACAGGATTCTATTCCTGAATTAGTATATATAGAAGGAGATGATGCCCTTCTCAAATTGATTCCATTGCTTCTACACCATCGTAGGATGTCTATATGGCTTTCTCTACAAATAATATAACCATACTTGATATATTGAATCGTCGACCATCTGCGATATTCAAAAATGGCTAGTACGTTGATCTTCTCTTACGCCCTTTTCCTACCTCATTCTTTATAGTATAATTGATTCTCCTTAGCCGCCTAGTCCCCCTTAATTTCGTTATCTTGATAACAAGCTGATAATTAAATATAGATATCCGAGGATTATCATTACGGATGATATATCTCGTGGGATGGCTAGTAGCAAGCAGTGTGTGCTTTCCCCAGCCTAGACCGGATATGCATTTGGAGCGGAGACAACTCGTGTGTAAGGTTTTGTTGCCTCTTCTTCTCCGAGGAATGCATTTAAGTTTTTTAACAGTAGTTTTAAATTTGAATAGCACTCCTCGAAGGCGAGTTAGCTTACCCCGTCAAGGCAGTCTTAGTTTCACCTAATGGCCTCTTCGTTGTAAGTTCTCAACAAGTGAAATTCTTCATTAAATTCTTCAGGCCCAGTCGGTTTATGCTCTATCTAGAAATTTTTCTTTTCAACAAACAACGGCAAAGTTTATATGGGCACTTGGATGAGAGCGACTCCTGGGACATATACCTACGAGCAGATCGCACCGGCAAACCCTGCAAAGTTGAATACTCCAATAGCGGCCACGATGTGGGATAATGGTGCCCTTTCTGGGGCTGAGTTGGCCTGGATTACTAACGGCAAAGAAGCCCGCGTCTTTTTCTTGGAGCCTACCAATAGCTATATCAGAGAGTTAATCTGGAAAAACAGCGAACCAACCGTTCATACTTGGTCAGATGGCACACTAAACTCTAAAAACATTCAGGCGACGGGTGCAGCTTTAAGTGTGGTTTCCTATTTCAGGAATAACCGATCGCAGATGAAGTATGTACAGGTTAATTTTATCTACCAGTCTCCTTTGCAGTTAGCGATAGAAATTAATTTTACGCTAAACCCCTAACATAGGTTATACTATGTAAACTCGGCGAACAATATCATCGAAGTAGGTTATGGGGTATCAACACTAGTGTGGGCCGTGAGTGGAACTGGAATTGTACCACCCAGTGCCGGGATAGCGGACTCTTCAGCACCAATATCATTCCACCTCCAGACACCATATACTCAAAGCACTCCTGTTTTCCGAGATTTCTTCTACAGCGGCGGAAATGTTAAAGATATCCGCTTTGATAGTAGTTGGGTCCTCGGGTCCTTTTCGGTGCCAGTTTCCAGTAGCCCCCTTTCCGTTACGGGCCCTTATTACTCTTCTTACATTATGGGTGTTGATCTTCAGACCCCTCAGATTACCATGGTTTACTGTGGGACGGACTCTGGAATCTACAGTGTTCCATACCCTGGGGGTAGCCCTGCGACCGCATTGTCTACTCAACAGGCAAATGCTCAATTTGTCGCGGCTGGAGCCTCGACAAACTCGGTCTCAACAGGGAACGCTCATATATTCGCTTGGGGGGATAGTTTCCAAGGGTTTTCTGATTTTTACTATTATAACCGGAAATGGTAGCGTGGCCCAGCCGCTGTTCCTAGCTTCTGCAATGTAATACAGATACGTGTATATCAAAGTAACTTTTAAGCAGATATGTAACTGAAATACAAAACATGTAGGTATGCTGACATTCAGTAGTGTCCCGTTGTTAGGAAAAGAGTAAAATGGTCTCGCTATATTCTAATCTAGGGCTTAATTGCAAATTCTACGCCTTCTATATAAGCACTTGTAGTTAGTTTGTGGTAAAAACGTCATGAGATGGTTAGCTCCCTGCAAGTAGTTATTGCGCTCAAACATTCGTAAAATTCGTAAAATTCGTCTCTAAATAGTTTTTGGATATTAAGAGAAAGCTTATTATGCACCGTACAATATAGGATTATAGGGTTCCAGCTTCTGCAAGCTAGTTGAGTCGACTAATCCTAAACCAACGTTTCTGCGTCCAATTAAATCCAATGGTTGGCGAGAACAGGGGTTCTTCACCGCATTTGTTTACTTAATTTGGCATTTCAATGTTTAGTTAAGCGAGTTATTTAGATAGATCGATATCTTCTCCACAGTTGACTTCGTCATCTGGAATTTCTCAAGAAGTGAATTCGTGAAGCCTATGACGAAGTAGAAATCCGATGCCAACACATTTCGATATCACCCATATTTTTAGCGGGTTCAGAGCGTCTGATAAGCTGCAGGTTCTCACCATCATCCTGCTGCTCACATTATAGCAGCAAGTTATTTCTGTATGTGTCAACGAAAAAATCACAATTTTATTATTTTTTAACCTTACACCTAATTAAATGCTAAATTTTAATAAAACAAAAGGCACCATTCGTTTGCTAAGCATTATTAAACGCATGTACTCTGGTTTGCAAGATAAGGCTAGATGCCTTCAAAGCAATTACTGAAATATTCAGTCGTTTAAACCCCCACCAAACTATTATAATAAAGCCGAGACTGAAACTCATCTCCCATGGATCCATTATATTATAAGTCATATTCTATTGTTGTTTTATAAATTTACAGAAGGGCAACGACGAAGAGGAGTGCGACGCCAAAAACGCCCATAGCAGCAGTGTTTCGACCCGCAGCGCCTGTAGTCGGGGTTGCCCCGGCACCGGTACCTGTGACATTGCCAGCTGGTCTAGTAGTGGTAACAATCACTGTGCCTGGTGCCGTTGTCTCGGCAGGGCCGGTAGTCTCAGCAGGACCTGTGGTCTCAGCGGGCCCAGAGGTATCGGTAGTATCAGCGCCGCCTGTGGTCTCGGCAGGGCTAGTGGTCTCAACAGCGGTTGTGGTGTCAGAAGGTGGTTCAGTTGTCTTAGCCGGAGCTGTGGCAGTGACTGTGACTGTGACACCAGCAGACAAGCAAAGCGATTCAGCAGCATCGCTAGTAGCGCCGTAATCACTAGGACTGCAAAGCTGTGAAATGCATGGGTTGAAACCTGCGAGGAAAGCGTTCGAAGCGCAGAAACATTTGTAGTTGCCCTCAGCACATCCAGCAATGGAAGAGAGTTGGCTAACACAGTCGACCTATACAAGAAAAAACAGTTAGCTTTGTAGATCTTGGGCACAGAACAGAGTAACGAAGATGAAGAAAGGTCTTACAGCGCATCCTGGGAATTTCGAAAGCTCCTTAGGTATAGCTGGAGTCGAAGTGGGTGGTGATACCGTAACCGTCACAGTGGCTCCAGCACCAGCGCAAAGCCCTTCGGCTGCGTCACTGATAGCCTGGTATTGCGATGTGTCGGTGCAGTAGCTGGAGATACAAGGGTTGAATCCCGCGAGGAAGGCATTTGAGGCACAGAAACACGCGAAGTCCGTATCTCCACATCCAGCGATATCATTCAACTGGCTGATACAGATGCGCTATTGAAGGCTGTTAATATCTCAACTCTAGACGTTAGGCCAATGGCCCGTCTCTACTCGCAACAAGACAGGATACTTACAGCGCATTGTGGGAACTTGTCAATCTGCGCAGATACTAAAGTAGCAGAAGCTGCGGCGACGAGAATAGTAGTGGTCTTCATGTTGGCGATATAGAGAAATTACTATTAAGATTTAAGTGAAAATATGATAAAAGTCAATTGCTTGAGAAACTAGAGAATGAACGAGTGCTTTTAGCGATTCGATTTGAAGGAAGTCGCAGAAATATTCTTTAGATGCGGTGACCGTGAAACGAGAAAGTGTATAATGATGAGGAATTGTGGATGAACGGATTATGCATGCCAGAGGCGGCCGCGTCCCATTTATGTCGCTCCGAGTCTCGCTCGTGAAATCCACAATCCACACTGGTAAAATTTTCCATCCTCTATGTCTAAGACTTGACAATGCAGAATTCCTTCAGCCCATTTTTCCGCTGGATACGGATCCGGATCGATTCCTGATCACAAAAAGAGTCCTGCAATGCAAGTGCCTTCTTTCGTGTTCAGCCTCGATAGGTGTCCCACTTCCCAATACCTCTAGCCCACAAGATCCCCGCGAATTCTTTGGCTTGCAGGCGCCTTTACTCACAATGGTCAAATGTTGGAGTGTTCAGGGTGATCTTGGCAACGCATGCCAAAGCTGCATGAGCGGTCCAGCCAATAAGCCCGCCCACTATCGAGGCGTTGCGGCATAACTCGGCAGAATGGGGAAGCGAACAGCCTCAGGACTGTTGATTTCTTGTGGGACCCACTAGGTTGATTCAGCCAAGCGTGTTCCCTTTTTAAATTTTGTGATGCGCAACGTTTCGTCACCAATGTTTTCTTACAAAAAGTGGATCCTCGGCCGGTAAACCGTGAGCGGGGAGTCGAATTGAGTCCTCCACTTGAAGGAACAAGCAAGAACACTTTTGCTGGCTGCTTGAAGTCTCGGAGTTCCCTTAATCATGACACCACGCGAAATTGGATCGGCCTCGGTTTTGACCGTTAGGAACCAACTGTTGGGGAGCCTGATCCCCCATGGCTCGTTTTCCCCTGCGAAAGTTCTGCCAGGCCCGTGCATCCTTCACCCTGTGTGTTTCTCATTTTCTCAACTCTAATGGGCGCGAAAGAAGAAAGCTTGACTCATGGGCACCCAGGTACCCAGGCCAGGGAAATAATCCGGGGTTGGGCTATCAGATTCGTGTTCTTCAGCTCAATGAAACTCGGTAGAGTTGGTGTGGTGGAGTAACGACTGCATTACCATCAAAATACCTCAGGATCTGTGCGACAAAAAGTTGATTTCTTTTCAGCTTCAAGGTCCACTAGCCTAGCTTCTACAGGTTTTATGCACTCGGATATGGAAAGGCACACCAAAGAAACTGCAGCCTCTTCATGCATGCCAAAATGTGAGCCACCTGCATCAAATTCATGTGCATTTATAAACCCAGGCTCGCTCCGTAGACGAGCGGTCATTTATTTGCCTGGTAGAAAAAGAGTTTAAAGAATCGGTTTCTCCGAAAGACAAGCTGATCATCCAAGGCATCGTTTTAAGTTTTCTATTCCTCAAATTTATGATACAATTGGCGTCGAATCCTTATCCAGCTATTCATTATTCATTGCCGGCCAAAGACGCTGATTGTTTGATTAGTATTTGCAGTACATTTTCTCTTCTGCACACTGCCAATGTGAGGGTGCAAGACGAGTCTCTTACTAACAAGAATAAGGATTTTGAATGTTCGGACTAGCATCGTTCGGAGTCAACATGCCGGTGGGGGTGCGTCCTAGCCTCGGGATAGTGGCCGAAGTTACTGCCGCACCTTTCAAAACGCCAATGGAATCGAATTATTGGGTGTGTGGTATTTCCGAGCCTTGCCGCCAGGGTCCTTCCCTATTCGGCCACCGCGACTCTGTAACGACGCGGCAACGCATTCCGGAGCAACGATGAGGTAGCCGGTAGAGCGTCAGGCCGAAAGACGTTGTTCACGTCTATTTAAGAACGTCGAATCTCCCAGGGTTATCTACAGAGTCTGGCGGCGGATCGCTTTATCTTCACCCCCTGCCAGCTAGTTAACCGAAATTTCTGCTGGAAACAAATAATTGTTGCACCAGCAGCTGGTTCGAGACTAGCGTTCGGATTCTGAAGTTGCGCGGGAAAAAAATTTATGCGTCAGAACATTGCGAGTTTGGAACACAGCGGATTCTAGGAAACTAACCACCCTGCCAGCTAGAAGGCGAAAAGAAAAAAAGTTTGCAAGCCAGAACGATAACGATATAGAGAAATTAATTGCAAAAAAGTAGAATAATAGCATCGAACAGTTTCGATCTGTTGGCCTCCGGGTTATGAGCCCGGCGCGCTTCCACTGCGCCACGATGCTTGTTTTCTTGTTAAAAGAGAATAACCAAGTGTCGTATTTATCGTACAATGAGTCACGAAAGGCCTTGTAACCAACCAGAAGCCGTTATCCGACCCTCCCTCTCACAAAGAATTACGATGAAAGACGAAGATGCTTGACCGCGATCTCAAATTGGCAGTACGGACATTTTCAATCGGCAATAAAAACGGTCATACAAACAACCACCCTAGGAAAGAATCAACAGCCAAAGTGTGTTGAAAATACATATTCCAACAGGGCTCGAATTTTTTAAATCCTAATTCCGCTTTTGCCGTCATTCTCAGCACACGTTCAACGGACTAAATTAATACTAAACCCCGGAAAAAGCGAAGTGGGAAAGGATAAAGTCATTTTCAAATCCCCTTTACTTGCTCTCTTCCCCAGACACTCTGGATAAACTCTAAAACCGAGAGGCCAATCACAGAAAACGGAAAAATAAAATCCAACAATGTCCAACTCATCCTGGAATGTTAGCACCACCAGCGACGAGGTCGCAGCCGCGTTAGGCTCTCACATCAAAGGCAAAGCTGGTACTATTCTATCCCCCTTTTCTAAAAATAATTATTATTATTATTGATAAATATAATCTGGGACAAAAGAAGGAAAAAGAGGAAGAATTTACTAACTCAACCCAGTTCTCGTGACTGGAATCTCACCCGATGGCCTTGGTCTCGACTTCTGCCGCGCCATAGCAGCTCACTCTCCTTCGCTTATAATTCTCGCCGCCCGCAACCCTTCCAAAATCGCCGAATCGCAAGCATATCTGTCCAACCTCTATCCTTCGCTCCCTCTCAAACCTCTGACTATCGACCTCACCTCTCTTGCCTCAGTCCGCTCCGCGGCTGCAGAAATAAACTCCACGGTCGACAAACTAGACGTGATGGTCAACAATGCAGCGATGCACGCGCACGAGCTGAGTAGAAGCGAAGATGGAATAGAAACTAGTTTCTCGACGAATCATATTGGACATTTTCTTCTCACGAATTTATTGCTAAAGGAAGACGGAGGCGCGATGAGGCGTGGTGGAAGGGTTGTTAATGTGACTAGTAATTCCTTCAGAAGAGGGGCGATAGTGTGGGATGACCCCAGTTTCTTGGTAAGCTGGACTCTTTGGTTTAGGGTCTTCCGATTCTAATTTAAGTATGTAAACAGAAAACGCCCTTCGGCGAAGGCTGGGCTGCGTACTCGCAGTCTAAAACTGCGAATGTCCTGTTCTCCCAAGCACTCGCCGATAAGTTCGGCAGCAGTAAAAACGTTTTTTCCTACTCTCTTCATCCTGGCTGTAAGCTTAGCTATCCTTCCCACCCCACGCTCACAAAGGAGTACAACATAACTAATCGAAAGTTCCCGGGAAAAAGTGATAAATACCGCTATGGCGAAGAAAATGAACATGGACGACTTTGCCGTTCGCTGTAAGTCTCCCTTCCCAATAGATTTTACAACATGCCTTAGAGACAATGCAACAAAACCCCTCAAAATTCCCATCAATATCTTGTAACTATTACTAAATCTTCTATCTCACAGTCAACGTAACCCTCCACTGGAAAACCTTCGCCCAAGGCACAGCAACCCACGTCGTGGCCGCCTTTGATCCTGCGCTAGAACCCCAAAACGGTGCCTTCCTGGCCGATTGCCAAGTAAAACCGATAACAGGCGACGAAGCTGCATGGGCTTCTGGGAAAGAAAATTATGATAAGTTGTGGAAGTTGAGCGAGGAGCTCGTTGGCGAAGAATTTTCGTAGAAAAGCCCTATATTGAATATTGAATATATAGTTCGATGCAGAGCACGCTACAGTTCCGGAAAATGGTGGTTGGGTCAGTACGTATAAGTATCTACGATTAACGAGCTATGTGTCCCAGCTTGAGCGAAGTATTTAGGTTTAAGTATAGCTATATATCCTAAATAAGTCATAGATTGATCAATAACTATAAAATGTACAAAGCGGTCTTCCACTGTCAAGTTAAAATGGAATTCATTATATCAGTAGATCCCCACGGCGACAGCACAATATAAACCGTCCCTGGAAGCAGTAACCTAGAGATGAGTTGATAAATACAACATAGATTCGAAAAATGCATATTACCGTACATGTCCGTGTTATATCCATATGAGCCAAACAGGCGATAAAATCAGAGACACGCATCAAAAATAATAGACTCGGAAATAAGCGAATAGTTAGCGTGAAGAGATGGGGCCATCGATGTAAGAGGGTGAGCGTGAGCGTGAGGGGTTCGGGGTTCAGGGTTAACGGGCAACCGTCCAACCAGCATCGATACCATAGTAGTAACAAGAATCCATGTTTAAACTCCCTAGCCAAAGAAAAATACATAGAGGTTAAAGTAAAAAAAGTCTGAAAGTCCCGATCAAACCCTTAGCCATAGTAGGCGTATAAAAGTATACAACAAAGAAGGGACGGAAATAGATAGAATCAAAAATCGAAGAACGAGCGAACTAGAAAGTTAAGTAGGAACCAGCAAAAGCTCTTGTATTCCTCACTCAGTTGAAAACCATGACTTTCGGTTTTTCGCATCGCCTGGGAAGTAGCAACAATGGTGAGAGAGAACTAATAGCGGTTGTAGTAATGGTAGTAGTAGTAATAGTAGTAGTCGGTAGAAGATATGTACGAATACATGCCAAAAACAAAAAAAGGGTTGGGTGCCTCAGTAGTCGTAGAAGTAGTATGTAAACATAAAAAGGTGAATCAAAAGCACACAAAATAGTATGACTCCGAGCAATAAAAGGAAGAAAGGGGTAAAAAAAAGGCAAGTATTCAGCAGACGAAAGGATCTTTCTAAGAGGAAACATGTAACAATATCCTTCGTTGCATTTTTTCAAGTGAAAAAATAAATATAAAATTATCAAGAAAAAAAGAATTTTGCGAGGAAAAAAGAGGGTGGGAAAGTGAGTAAGAAGAGTAAAACTTCAGAGGATAAGGAAAGAACTAGGAAATAAATCAGAGTTCAAATGCAATGGATTCAAAAGGGCGGAAGGCCCACTCGACTACAACTTCCAACCGTTCTGCTAAAGAAAAGGTTAGAAATGTCGTCCGAGCGAACCTCCTCGCCTTTCCTTACATCTAAGTCCCTTTCTTTCTAGTGACTTTCTTATACCACGGAATATCCTCCTTTTTTGTCCCCACAACACGCCCTTTGTTGTCATAAGCATTAACGTTTTTCATCACCTCATTCCCCAAAGCCTTTGCAGCATCCAAATTCAAGCTCGGCGGCCTCGGCTTTCGTCGCCGTGGAGGTTTTTTCTGCTGGTCCTTCGGCTGTTGCTTCGTCGCCCGAGTTTTCTCCGGAGAAGTTTTGCGGTCTTTACCGCCTCCACTCCCTTTACTGCTTCCACCTCTTTCTTTGGTTTCCTTCCCTCCATTCTTCGCTTCCTTCTTCTTTTTCTTATAATACGCTTCAAATTTTGCTAGATTCTTTTCATGCGCACTCGCAATCCGCTTGGCGTTCTGATATGCCTCAAGGGTCAACTAGCCCTTGCTTTTGAACGCAAGTAAAGCCGACAGACTGTGAAGCGGGCACCCCTTCTGCAAAAACTCATGATCCAGCAACTCCTGCGCCGTAGCTCTGCTCTTAACATCCACACACAAACAGGACGCCAAGAACCCCTTCAATTCCTTGGATAACTTGTCCGGCTTCTTGAGAGCGGGTGTACCGTTTGTGGCAATCAGGTAGAGCGCCTTCAAAGGTTCCTCGTTTAAGTATGGGGGTTCGCTCTCAATCATCTCGATGGCCATGATGCCCAATGACCAGATATCAACCTTTGGTCCGTATTCCTTTTGCTTAACGACCTCGGGAGCCATCCAGTATGGCGTACCGACCATAGTGGCGCGCTTGGCTTTTTGATCCGTCAATTTGGCGCAGAAACCGAAATCGGCTAGATACTACATGTTAACCAAATCCAGGTAAGTTTATTATGAAAACCCGTTGTAAACTTACTGATCTTTACATGACCCTGTGCGTCCAAGAGAACGTTGTCTGACTTGATATCACGATGAATAATCTTTTGCGAATGCAAATGTTGCAGACCCTTGCAAGTCTATACCCGAAAAACGTTAGTAACAGCAAATCAAACAGCGAAAAGAAGGCTCTTACTTCGAAGCAGATGGTTGATATGTGATCCTCTTCCAACGTATTACTATCAATGACATCTGTCAAAGCACCACCCTCCATGTACTCCATGATAACCCACAACTCACTCGTGCCCTTCAAGAATGAATCCAAAAAGTTCACAATATTCGGGTGCTGACTCTCTTTCATGACCAAAATTTCGTTCACGATCAGCTCTTTCCTGGGTTGGTGCGCAAGATCCATCTGCTTGATCGCAACTCGTTTTCCGGTAGGATGGTTCGCGGCATATTGAAGCGCGGCATCGCTGGCAGCGTTGGAGTTGATTTTAGCCACATAAACAGATCCCGAAGCTCCCTGGCCAACTTTCTTAATCTTGGTGTAGGACTGGTTCGGGTCGCCGGGAGATACTACTGAGCGCAATTTGTCCATGACTTGTTGCTCACTCATCTGGGACATGCGCGCCTTCGGCTGCTCTTTCTTCGAAGTAAGGGCATCTTGTGCTTTCTTGTGCGCCTCAAGGGCTGCAGGGCTAGGCTGCTGTTTGTTGGTTGTAACTGTGACGTTGAGAGGTTTGACTTGGCCGTTCTGGCCCTGCGGTTGAGTTGTACCCGGTGTTCTCTGGTGTCCTGTGCTCGGAGAACCAGGTCCTCTTTGCGCAGAAGACTGGCCGGCAGCCTTGGTACCGTTTGTCGGAGCCGTTGGCGCGACTCGCTGAGCAGTTGGAGCGGTTCGCAAAGCAGCGGGTGGTTGCTGTGGTCGGGTTGATGCACCAGGTGCGGATGGTGCAACCCTCATAGGGTTGTACCGAGCGGATGAAGATCCACCGCCTTGTAGCAAGATTTCCTCCTGCTCGGCTCTCTTCTTAGCTTCGCGTTGACGTTCACGTTCTCGCTCACGTACGCTCTCACGTTCCTGCTCTTCACGTTCACGTTCTTCAATCTCCCTCTCCCGCTGCGCCATTTCATCTTCGTGCCGTTGCTGCTCTCTCGCTCGGCGTTCCCTATCTCTATCTCGTTGCTCACGGCGTTCACTCTTTTCCCGTTCCGCACGCGCCTTCTCCTCCATCTGCCGCTTGTACTCTCGCTCTCTTTCCTGGTATCTCCTTTCTTCCATCTCGCGTCTCATCTCCTCCTGGTAAGCCTGGCTATTACTATGGGTAAGACTCCCGCCGGTACCGGATAAGCTAGTATTGCTACTATTGTGCCCGGGCTCGTAATCCAACCCGAGTTCTTTAGTGCTAGCTCCCGGTTGTCCTGGAATCATGGGGTAAATCTGGTTCTGATCCTCCTTCTGACGGTCGGCGTAGAATCCCAAAACCTCAATGACGGCTTCCGGATTCTTCTGATAGTCCTCCTTTGTGATCGCTGACGCGTTGAGTAGTTTCCCCCACTCGGCGGGTAAACCCGTGAACTCGCCGGAGATGGGATCGAAGCCAACGTGAACCTTATGCGTAAAGTTCGTGGGGTTGGAAACACCGCCCATTAGCGGGCATCGGGAGTAAATGTCATCAATCCACTCGTACAAATCCTGATCATTTTTCACAGCAATGTAGATTGTTTTCTTGAGAGCATCCGGGTTCATCGATGGCTGTTGGTTCAGCGACGAGCTTGCGAACCGGATGACCTCGAAGCAAAAGGGTTTGATCTCTACTCTGTTCACTGATGTGATGTCTTTCAGAGGGATAGATAGTGTTGGAGTGGCCCCTTTTGCCTCATTTTTATGGATATCCAGGGCGGTCTCTCTGAGCACTAGGAATCGCTTGGTGAAGATAAACGATGCGTACCCGTCTCCCTTGACCGATACCCAGCCTTCGCGCTGAACACCGCCGGGTGTTCCGGTGGGAGACCGCTGTATCGAAAGAGTGCTCGTCTGATGGATCGGAGTCGCGGGAAAGACAGGGCGGGTCGCCGACGGAGGTTTTGGCGCGGGACCCGGGTTCATGAATGAATTTGGGGAATAATAGTAGTTCCCCGGGGTCGCCATGGCGGGCGGAATGCGCGTCGAGCGACGGTCGACGAGAAGAAGGGGAGATTTGTGTAAGAACCCCCCAACGGAGGAAGCTGTCTACCGCCGATTATATTGAAATCAAAAAGATAGTCGAAGGGAAACCCCTCCCCCTTAAAATAACCGCGGAATAAAGATGCCTTCCGTTAAAGACGCTGTAGAAAAGGGTATCACTATCAAAGCTGCGGTGAGGGAGTTGTGAGGAGTTAGCCGGGTGGTCTCCCAGAAAAAGGAGTTGGGAGTGCTGAGTTGCAACAAGAAACGCAGGCTAACAAGCATATCCAAGCTTCAGCAGTAGCGGGGTAATCTGCTTAAAGTACAAAAAAAAAAGAGGTCGACAGCAGCACGGAAACTCAGATTCCAATAGCAAAGTGAATGACTCGTATTGATCTCAACGAGACAACATACCCGTGATATCGAGTCGCAAGAAAGTGTCTTGATATCAAAAGTCGTTTCGAGGTTTCGAAAAAGAGGCTTAGAAACAAAGAGATAGAAGAGAAAAGGCAGCGTTCCCTTGAAACCAAAGAGCACCCCCTTAAGATCCCCAGCTCCAATTCGACAGAATTAAGCCCGCTGCGAGAAAGAGACAAGAATCCAAGAGTCAACAAGGCCAAACGACCAGGATCAAAGCCATCGACCCGTTTTGGGCCAGAAGCGATTGCCGAGTTGAGGAAGCTCGAAGACAACTGAAGAAGGTTTGCCAGTCCAGATTTACTGCTTCCTCTCGTGAAGGTCTTGGGGGAAAGGGAAAGGGAAAAATAAAAAATAAAAATAAAAATTGGCCCAATCACCAAAAGTAGGCCGGGAATGCAAGCGAACAAGGGTAGTCCGAATAACATGGAAGCACTGGCAAGCTATCCGCTGCTCGAACGAACTACCAACTTTCGGCCCTTTTGGTCGGTAGGCAAATCCGTGGGGACGAGGGCCAGCAGCAAGCTTCAAATGGGATGGCTGGATTGGCCGCGAAGGGACCGCCAGACAGTGAAGCATGCAGGGCGAAAAATAAAAGTAATACGGCCAAAAAAGATTGGAGATTTTAGAGGCAGGAAGCAGAAGTAGATGGGAGCAGGGGTGGAAGTAGGTGAGATCGATATCGATACCGACTGATCGTGATAAAATAAATAAAAAAGGGCGGGATAATGAAGTAAGAGCTGCAGGTACTTGATACTTACTTATTTTCCTTTACTAACGTAGCTCAGCTTCGCAGTTTCGCAGTGTCGTAGCGATAGTCATAAACCGTCAACTAAAGGCCGTGAAAGATCGAAGAATCGCAAGAGAGCATGAGATGTCGAAGTTGTCCTAGGTGATAATGGAAGTCTTAAGCCAGGTAAGACCCGTCAGAAAGGGAGGATGTGATGAAGCTCTGAAGGGAGAGAGAGATTAGAAATGGGGGATGTTGGAGATTAGATCAGAATAAGAACGAGGGCAGGGAAAAGGGTGTTCGAGTGTTCGTTCGTTTGTTGCGGTTGAATTGCGTTGTTACCCTCGCCGCACCTCTCCCAAACTCAACACACTTCTTCTTTCTCACTTCTTCTATTCGTCTTCCTCACTTCTTCATTCTCCACCTGCTGCAGCTAAGATTAATCTTATACTTCCTCTTAATAGCAATGATATCAACTGATCCGAAGTGATAATAACTTAACTCCCCCGGGCTATAATATTTAATACTCTAAAGCACGACCAAATCTACCCACCCCCCCTTTTTCAAAGTGGCCAGGATGTTGCGAATCGATGTCCAAATCCCTTCATGCACGGCGTCGACAACGTGGGTGTGTACAGACGGACCCAAGATCCATTCGTCTAGTCGACGGCACTTGCAATTAGGCCCGAGCTACTTGGACTTACTACATACGGACGCTTACTAGCAGAAACCACAGAGAAAGGGCGGGAATGCTCACATCTAACGAGGACTAACTGAGCACACTTGAAAAGTACACCCAGCCATGGCTAGCCAAGTTTCTCGGTTAAGATTGTCAATTGTCAACCAGCTGTTGGAACCAAAAAATATATCAGCCAGCCGCTAGAAGAGCTCGAGTATTCAAGTTTACAGAGTCAAAAGTTGGGCGGCCTTCTATAAGTTTAGCCTCTTAAAAAAGAGAGTCAAAAAATGTAAGACAGAAAGAGGGCTGTGTGCATCAATGAGACCTCTTTCCTCCTCGACGCGATGATGAATTCCATCGTCTTGGGATTATCGACCCGGGAAGTCTAAATCTCTGGCTCTAGCCCATTTTTCTTTCCTTCTCTTTCTTCCAGACGTAGGTATCACACTCTATTATTTTTATTTTTTTTCCCACTCTCAAATATCTCAAACTCTCATCGCTTAGATATTCCGCAGACCCACCGAAATATAATAGTCGCTCGTACAACGTCCGAGCCGTACCTACCAGCACAAAAATCTCAAGGGCTGGGTGCGAAAACACTCAAGCAGCAAAAATCTGAAAATCTGGGCTCAGATGTCCGAACCATCCGATAATCGCTCAAAACCCTTTTCCACTCAGGCTCACCCAGGAATGAAACGATTCCACTGCAGTAATATAAACATTGTAATCTATACTAACTATAATATAAGGGTGTGGTGGCAATCTTGGTACTAATGCTCCAAATTATATATATCTATCCCCAGAAGAATGAAAAAAGAGCCGCATTCTGCATGAAATCTTACGTGCTATCGATAGTGTCTACATTCGCATTTCAAACCAATATTTTTTATTTTATTTTACATTTATATATTACTACTATTTAATATACGCAACAATTACTTTGATTTTATGATGTAACATTCCCAACCATCTCCAAGGAATTTAATCACCATCATTCTTACCAATTTGATATTTTTTCGTTCAAGAGAAAAAAGTATTATGCACAAAAGAAATATAATTTCCAAATATGGCATGCCGAAGCCCAGAAAGACTCGCGGGTTTCGCGCTTTCGGAGCCAAACCAAAAGACACCTTTTACCAATGGAATAAAACAAGCAAGCAAAAAGACAATGATAGACGAGAACAAAGAAGTAGAAGAAGAAAAAACAAATTCGCTAAGAGAGCAAGAGGAGGACCTTCGAGACCAAATTGACGAAAGGAATTAAGGAATTAAAAGTTGGAATACTTCAACCAAACCAAACCAAACCAAGAAAGAAGACGGCGAGAGGAAAAACCAGGTTTCTCCCCACCATGCAATGCGGAAAGGAAGGACAAATATAATAATTACTTCCGAGTAAGAAATTTATGTACGCTTCCCCAAAAGGGAAAAATACGAAGCTGCTTCCAAGAAGCCACGAAAGCCACCATAACCGCTCTCCCCCAACACCTACGGAAACCGTTCAATCATGGAATGACTTTTGAAAACCACCACCAACGGGTAAGCTTAAGCAAGCCTCATTTCGCGTTGCCCATCAATTATGGTTCCCGTTAGCACTGTTATTTGCCGCACTATTGGTCGCCAAATACCCCATCAGCTTGTCCATATACGTGATATAGTCGTATCCCTCAAACTCCTCGTCCTCTTCTTGCATAGGTCCCTGGTGCACAGGCATCTCTTTGATCAATTGATCAACCATATGGTCTGGAATCAGCGAATGTCGCAAATCAACTTCGGTAACGTATGGCTATTCCACCAATAAGAGGTCAGCAGACTATTTCTTCTTGAGAATATCTCCGGATTGAGGGAAACGAGGGTTATATCGATAAGAGATAATAGGAAAAAATAAACGTACCTTCCCATCGGCTACCTCTTTAAAGCTCTGGAACACTTGCTCCGCGCTCTGCTGGTCCTCCGTAACACTAACCATAAATCGAATAAACTGCTCAAAGCTCACACTACGGGCTCCCGTGCTAACCTCCAGGAACGTCTCGTGCATCGTATCCTCGTCATAGACTAGTCCCAAACTAGCGAGAGCAGCCGAGAACTCGATTTCTTGCAGGGAGTTGCTTCCATCTCGATCGAAATGACGGAAAACACTCTCAAACTCTTCTAACTGTATCGGCGTCAGATTCGTCATGTTCCTGGCAACAATTTGGTTTTCCAGGAACGCGAGCTTTTTCGATGTCGAGGACGTCGCGAGGCCGTATTCGTACTCGAGTTCATCGTAGGAATAGACGGTGTAATCGTTTTCTTCGATGTGGGCTTGCTCGCACTGCTGGGCGATTGATTTGAGAACATCAAGTTCACCACTAATCTTACGGAGATTATCATTAAGAATCCGGACGGCTCGCAATTGTTTCTATACAAATATCGTCGTTAGTAAGCTCACTATATATATATAGGTGAGATGTGGGATAAGGATGTACCTCGGGTTCGCCTTCCAGATCGCTCAGTTCCAACTGAGCTGTGCTAAGGACGAGAGCAAACTCGTTGGCCTTATCGGCGAACGATCTACGCAGTTTTTCCTTTATTCTGCAAAGAAAATTTCGTTAATGTGATCCGAAACATGGAGAAAAGCGTGTGGGGAACTTACATTCGGATCTGCTCGTTAATCTGCACGCTTCGCTGCTTCTCTCCCACGAGCAGTTCATTCCACTCACTCTCCAGGACCGCAAGCGTAAGATGTGCCGGTGGGTTGTAATCCTTCAACTTATACGTTGCCAATTTGGTCTTGATGTTCCCCAACAGCGACTGTAGCTCCGCTTTCTCGCTGACCCAGTCCCTCTTGTCCGATCTCTTGAAGCTATTAAGCTGAGCAAGCGCGCTCTTCGCATCGGAATACGTTCCCTTAAATGACGACGATGCCCAAGAATCTTGCATGCCTCTGATCTGAGACAGGAGGGCCTCCATCCGCTGCTCGAAAGCGTGCTGCATGTCCCAGGCACCCTGCATGTGTGCGACAAATTTTTCAACACGACGGCCGGCGTTCTCAATTTTGTCAAGGTGGCTGAACGCGTGGAACCAGTAGGCAATGTAAGTCATAATGGAACGTTCGTCGGGCCTATTGACGTCGCAGACATCCTCAACATCGAGGAGGGACGGGATGCCGATCTCCTCGGTTGCAATTTTGAATGCAAGAGCCATGTTGCCCTTGTGGTCGTCCTTGTCGAGCTCGTCATAATCGATGAGATCAGGCCGGTGTATATCGAGTAAAGCACAGCTGTTGGGAATTACCATTAGCAAACCACCACCGCTAGTGTGAAGAACGAGGTGCAACCCACAAAGCCAATCCGTCATTCCAGCTGCTGGAAAAGTCGCGAATATCCACCTCGTCGTAACACGCAGTCTTTCTCTGACACCACAACAGTAAACCTTCTTTTGCAGTTAAACCTTCCTGACTAATATCACTGATCGTAAATTTGGTAATCAATGTCCAAAGTAAACCCAACGTGAGTTTAAGGTTTCCATCAATGATATCCTCGGCTCCGATATTAAACAACATGATCCCCCGGGCCTTGATGTATTCTAAAGCTTTGAGCACATTTTCGGCCTTTTGAACTCGCATAATCGGCTTGAGAGCATATCGGCCGAGGGATTCGTTCGCAAGGATTTCGAGCAGATGGATGAGAAGGACCTGGAAGCGAAAACAGCGCACGACCCTTTAGCATTCGGCTATTTCTATATCACGTTGTTCCGGGACGCCATTGCAGGGAAAGAAGAAACGTACACCATCGCAGAGATCAATTCTTAAATCATGAGCTGGCCTAAGCTCTCGAGCCGCGAGCTTGCTGTTTAGCCTGTGATTGAACAGTGTCAGCGAATACCATCCCTTGATACATGTAAGATCGCTACCGGAGCGTACCATTTTCTGAACGTTTTCTCTTGGACCTAGAGGTGATGTCACGAGCTGTTAGTCGCCGTCAAGGTACGGGTGGTAGAAACAAAACAACAGCACTTCGGAATAAACAAAAGCAGGTGTCGAAAGGTGTGGAACGTGAGGAGCCAAGAGCGGAGACGTACAGTGATCCAGCCGGAGTCGAGTAGCGACATTTTCGACGACGACGACGAGTAACGATTAACGAGACTTTTGAAGATTGATAATTTTCCAGTACAATTGCAGCAGGGAGTCGATAGTAATATTCGTCCAAAGGTTCTTTTGGCCGGGAATTGGTGAAGAGATAAACGGTAGCGAGCGCAGGAGGTGGAGAAGAGGTTTGTCGCAGGGGTAGTACGACCAAAGGTGGTAATACAAAGAACTGTTGGCAGGAGGTAAACAATAGAAAATGCCGAACAAGTCAAAGCAGGCTACGAAAAGATGGTGGTTTGGGATAGAATTTTCAGGAAGGATATCGACGGCAGAGCAATAGATTGACTGTCTACAGAGAAGGGGGCGGCAGTGGTCTTCTACCTAGAACCTCCAGGCAGCCTTTTCCCAGTGGTACATCCTCCGTAAACAGACAGGTTTTTCAGGAGGATATTATTGTGACATGCATGCGGATAGCAACCACTCAAGCTCCCTCTCAGTCAACCATGCTTGAACAGCACAGTCGGACAGCTTTGCAGCCGGCGCTAGCTGCTAAAACAGTTTAGTTCCGTCGCAGGCGCAATTTGGCAGCTTGTTTGGCACCGCGAATCAGAAAGTAATCGACATCTCGGACATTTTGCTTATTAACTATGGCGTGGTACCCCTGAAAGAGCAGCCGAATCAAAAGCTGTCCACGAAAGGACGGTCGTTTGGTCTTTGATATTGACATGTCGGCTAGGTCATTCTTATACGCGGGTGTCTATATATTTACAAGCCTCGTTTTTATATTATATCGAACAACCAAAGTCGAGATATATGCCTATGGTTAACTGCTAAGATATATTTATCCTCAGTCCTTCGGTAGACAACTACAACTGGCTGACAACATGCCTCGGAGTAACACGGAGCCACGTCAATTGAGCCGCCATGGAAACGGACGACACTAACAACACATCAACACATTGATTCTCGCGATCGACGAGTTTGCATGTGTTGGCATTCCATATTGGCATTCCATTGAAAAGCAGAAAGACATTGATTTCAGACAGATACCATGACGAGAGCTCGAGATCGATATTGGGAAACAATAAGCATCTCCTTCTCCACCAGACGCCGTTAACTTGCAAAGCTTGAAGCTTGGACTGGAGTGGCATGGATATGTACGTCGTGTGCGGTTGTCGCGAGTCATGTTTGATATTACATGATTCCATTTTCAATCTAATTCTCAACCGTGATCTGTCAAAGCTACCACCATATAACCGCCAGTTTCTGTATCCAAAGGCTTTGCTTATAATAGAAATTGTGAATGCGAAAATTCTGTCAAGCTATTTGACTGACATTGTCGCCCGGATTCTCGAGCCTGTTCGAGCTTAGTGCCCCCCGTTTTTGCCATTCCATTCGGCAAACTAGCTCCCCCGGCTTCTTATCGTCCCTTATCAATAATATTAATAGCATGTACAACCCGCAGATTACATGGTGGGGGGGACTTTGCAGACTGCAGGCGACACCTAACATGCCTCGAGAAAGACGGGCTTCTCCTTCGGAATGTATTTTACGTAGACAGTTGAGACGGCAAGCCTATTGGTATAGAGTCCGCGGGGTCGAATACTTCTCCTCCCCTACCAATTAAACGGGAGGTGATTTGCCCGATCGCTGCATGACGATGGCGGGGTTCTGCGATCTCATCGTTTATAAAACGAGGTCTGTCTGCCCCTCCTTGGCCTTTATTTCTTGCCATCACTTTACCATTGTATTCAACCTTGTCAATCCTATAACGATAGCTACCCCGCTCATATCGGGCTGCAGCCATGGGTTCCTTGATCGACAACCTTAAGCAAAAGGTCGCCAATGTTGTGCACAAATTCACCGGCCACCATCCGCTGGACCCCTTGACTACTAGCGAGATTGCGAAAGCTGTATCGATTATTCGTGGAGCCCATGGCCAATTGGGTTACAATACTGTTACTATCGCGGAACCTAAGAAGAAGGAAATGCTAGTATGGCTGGCCGATCCTGCGAATACTCCAAAACCTGTCCGACAGGCAGAAGTGGTTGCCATCGATAAGGCCGGTGCAATTTGGGATGGAATTGTGGATCTTAATACCGGAAAGATCGTGGAATGGGAGAAGCTGGACGGCGTTCAACCATTGGTATGTCTTGTGCCTTCTAAAATGATCGCTTCAGTTTAATACCAGCGGGGACATTAATAAAATATTTTACAGCAAACGATGGAAGATCTTATCGAGACAGACAAGGTAGTCAAAAGCGACCCTAGGGTTATCGAGCAATGCGGTATTCTTGGTATCCCTCCCAGCGAAATGCATAAAGTCTATGCAGACCGTAAGTCTCCCATATCTGAATCTCTCATTACCATGTTTCTCAAGGTTAACCGACTTTCTCGCAGCATGGACGGTCGGTTATGATGAACGCTTCGGTCATAGCCCTCGCCAGCAGCAAGCCCTCATGTACTATCGCCCCAACCCAGACGACTGCCAGTACGCCTTCCCTCTCGACTTCTGCCCCATAATCAACACCGAAACCAAAGAAGTAATCCACATCGACATCCCCGAAGTCCGTCGACCTCTCAATAAGATCCCCAGCAATTACAACCCCAAAGACATCGAAGCGGACGGCGGGTACCGTCCAGATGTTAAACCCTTACATGTCACGCAGCCGCAGGGTGTATCGTTCACCATCGAAGGAAGAGAAATCTCGTGGCAGAACTTCAAGTTGCACATCGGATTTAACTACCGTGAGGGAATCGTGTTGAATAATATTACCTATAACGACAAGGGAACCGTGAGGCCGATCTTTTACAGGTTGTCGTTATCAGAGATGGTAGTGCCCTATGGGAATCCGGAGATGTGGCATTATCGGAAGCACGCCTTTGATTTGGGAGAGTATGGTGGAGGTTATATGACGAATGAATTATCTTTGGGTATGTCCATTAGCTTTCAATTTAGGAATTTAGAGGGAGTAGCTAATATACGTAGGTTGTGATTGCTTGGGCGAAATTCACTATCTCGATGCTTTCTTCGTGAACAGGGCTGGTGATCCAATCACTGTTAAGAATGCCGTCTGTGTACACGAAGAGGACGCAGGGGTTAGCAACTCTACCCTCAATTTCAATGTTTTCTTGTAAGCTAATTAACATTATTACAGATTCTCTTTAAGCATACCGACTTCAGGGACAACTCTGTCATCGTTACCAGGGGCCGCAAATTGATCATTTCTCAAATATTCACGGCTGCGAACTACGAATATTGCGTCTACTGGGTATTCTATCAGGATGGGACCATACAGCTGGAAATTAAGCTCACCGGTATATTGAATACCTACGCGATGGCTTCTGATGAAGATACCAAAGGATGGGGGACCCAAGTACATCCTGGTGGTAAGCATGCCTTTTCACCACCAGCCATTCTTAAAAGAGAAATGATAACTAAAATAACGCTCTAGTCAACGCTCACAACCACGAGCATCTCTTCTGCCTCCGCATCGACCCCCAAATCGACGGCCAAGACAACACCATCTTCCAAGTCGACGCCACTCTCGGCGACGGCGAAGTAGGCTCCGCCGAAAATAAGTATGGCAACGCCTTCTACGCCAAAAAGACAAAATACTCCAATGTTTCCGAGGGTATCGCGGATTACAACGGAGCCACCTCGAGAACCTGGGATATCTCCAATACGAACAAATTACACCCAGTCAGCGGTAAACCTTCTTCGTATAAGCTGGTATCGAGAGAAGTACCCAGCTTGATGATTAAAGACGGAGGGTTGGTCTCGAAGAGGGCGGGGTTCGCGAGACATGCTGTTCATGTTACGAAGTGTGCGTGCTGCTCCTGCTCTATATTTTGCCTACTAATATCGCTGGCCAGGCGCCGCTGCTGTGCCAGACGAGTTCTCTTATCCTTTGCCTGCAAACCAACATGCCCCTTTTTCTACCCCTACCTTACAAGCTGATTACAAGCTGAGCCAAACTAACTATTCGTTACAATTTTGAAACGCATCACAGACCAAGACGGCCAACTTTACCCCGCCGGCCGCCATGTGCCACAGTCCTCCGGCGAACCCTCACGTGGTCTCCCAGAATGGATATCAGCAAACTCCTCCGAAAACATCGACAACACGGATATCGTCCTCTGGCATACTTTCGGACTTGTACACTTCCCGGCACCAGAGGATTTCCCGGTCATGCCAGCGGAGCCGATGAGTTTAATACTCAGACCCCGAAACTTCTTTTTGAGGAATCCGGCGCTGGATGTGCCGCCAAGCTATAGCAAGACGCCGAGCCAGGTTGCGGATCCGAGTTTGAAAGAGAAGGTTGTGGATGCAGCGGATAAGTTAAGCCGGTTGGCGTTTGGAGGTGGCGCGAAGAGGGGGGAGTGTTGTGCTGAGACGGTGTGATGGAGCAGATTAGGGTCTGCTTTGAAATACAGGAAGAGAACATCGAGTAGTAGGGGGTTGTGGGGAGGATGTTGCATAAGTTTTACATGTAAATAGCTTTACCAGATTATTCGGGATGGCTGGTAGGATCGCTTTGGATGGCTTGCAGGATCGATACCAGATGGTCCGTTTGAAGAGGCACAGAGTTTGACCTCTAAATACAATGAATCCAAATATTGCTGCTTCAGGGAGAATATGCTCTTGCGAAAACAGACATTCCTTCTCTTAAAGTTAGTAACTCGTAACCAGATGTTGGTACCAACCTGACCTCGTCTTCGTGGATCTATACTAGTAGCGCACTATAGCCCTAGCAAAAAATACAACATCCAACACATGCCTTATATAGTCCCGCCAACTTTGTGAGACGTAGAACGATTTAACTTCTTCGGTTAGTTTTGTTCCAGCTCGATGAATAGGGGCTTATATTTGGCCTACGGGATAAACATCAATCCTGCCAACAGTGTAGGCCTATAGTTTCAATTTACAACCGATATACCAAGAATAATTGCACAGGCGTTTTCATTGATGCGCAACTAGTAATGTTGGATCAAATGCACCCCCGCGGCAAAGGCAATATTTCTAATAAATACAAGATATACCAAAATGGTGCCTTGCATGCGGAGTACTGCTGTGTACAATTTTCTATTTCTCTCTTTTTCTTCAGCCACTGGCCCAACCGAGTCTTCACGTATGAGCGAGAATTCTATGCCCATCGACTAAGAGCCTAAAAGCTAAATCGATAAACGTTATAAACAAACCTCCAGTTTCGACCAGAATTTTCCTTTAGATACGTAACACATATATCTGCCAAGTTGTCGTGAGGTAGTGAAAATTGGTTTATGGTATAATATGAGATCCAGTCTTATTTTGACGGTGGTGCTGTGGGCATGGGCGAGCAGTGCCTTAGAAGTGGTAAGCTTGAATATTAAAAATTGATTGATAAATTCTTCACGATAACGTTTACAAATGCCGAGCTAATATTCATGGATGTTGAATTTAGCATGAGTCAGAAATCTACGAGTTCAACGCATATGATCGTCGATCTGTAGAGGAAAACGATAATGGTGATAGGCCGATGGATACCTGGTTAGGTTCTCACCGAGCTTCGGCGAACCGCTTCGCGAAGTATATAAATGTCGCCGGCTCCACCAATGACAACCCCATCCCCAAAAGATCCGATGTCAACCCAGGGCATATCGAACGTCGAGCCGGCCCTAACGATCCGCCGCAAGTCATGTCGTTTAACATACAACCTATGGCCCAAGAGAGTGACCCCTATGCGGTTCGTAAGAACCCTGCCCGTCTGCACCAGGAATATTTTTGCCATTGGCGATCTACTAAGCCAGGTTTCGACTTGCTGAACGCTCACAACTATCTGTCCAGCTACCTCAACTCGTATCCCACAGATATGTGCAGCGGCCCAGGCGGCTTCTGCACCCCAGTATGGTGCAAAGATAAATACATCGTCGCCGTGTGCAACTGGAACGACAAACCGTGGCAGGTTCCATGCTTTGACGTAATCAACCAAGCTCGTGATATCATCGTGGCAATCGCGAACAGAGATCCGGAACTTTGGAAGAACGGATTACATACCGGAACCATTCGCAGCGAACGTCAGCAGACCAACGACCGAAAAAAGATATGTATAGATCACGCTTCCGTTTACCAACCAGAGATGCTCGGTTACACTTGGTTCAACACGAATCCTCATTTCCACGTCCAATTGTTCTACGGATTCCCTCCGGAGCGGATAACTTGCCCGAAGGCGGGACTCATGGATGGTGCCGTAGGCATCGCCATGTCTCAGGAAGACTATCTGGAGAAATGGTACGGTATCCCGTCTGAAAAAACGCTTGCAAAGGAAGAAAATGGCGGGAAGAAAGACGAGGGTGGCAAGAAGGCGAAACCAGGGGCTCCGAGACCCGAAGGTTCTACCCCAACCGACAAGGGCACATACCCGCTTCCGCTAGACACCAGCATCCCCGGCTACGTTGGACCAAACTTGAAGGATTACGATCCTATCGAATTTATACCTCCCAACGAGGTGAACCAGTATCTACATGATCAGTGGTTGAAGAGCCACCCTCTCAAAAAGGCCGATACCAAAACCAAGACTGCTACCAAGTCTGGCAAGAGTTCTGGTGCAAAGCCCATGCCGAAGCTAGAGCCCAGCAATTCGGCTGAGGCCAGTACTACCACTGCTGCGGAGGCTGCGAAGGATACCCCAAGCGCAAAGGAAACGATCAAGCCGTCTGGAGCTAACAAAGCTACCAGTGAGTCTCTTGTCATAAGCACAATTGAATCCGAAGTTCCCGGAGAAACAGGATCTCCTGTACTTCCAGAGATACTGCCCTTAGAAACTGCATTGGCCAATAAGGGAGCAAAAGCAGGCAAGGAAGCACCCAAGGAAATAACCAGAGTGGCGTCGGTTGAGACCAAGGAAACATCGACTGAGCAATCGGCCAGCACAAATACTCCTACTATCACACTAACAGCTACCCATAGTGAAAGCAAAACAATAGTCGCCAGTTCTAGCCTCAAAGCTGCTTCGTTGTCAGCCGCCTAAGGAAAGAGAACGAGCGGCTCTTAAAACCTTATTACTAAGATTTCAAAGCCATGAAGTGATATTCTCTAGAATATATTAGCTAGCGCGATATAGTAGCGAAGAGTGTATTATCTATTGTGCAAGTTCTCATTTACGCTAATTTATTCTTTTATCAATATTGCGGCTCGTTTGCCTCGAGGGGCTTAAATATACGCGCATTTAAGGTATTTAAGGCGTAGCAGTTTCAAAAAACCTTTCTATTTAGGCCTTGACCGAGCTTAGGCTTTGTATGTACTCAATTATTTCGAACACTGTTGAATTTGTAGCCAGATCTCTTTAGAAATTCGGTCTAGTTTATCTAACACTTTACCTGCTAGATATCTATAGTAAATTTCCACCGGTGTAATGAGAAAATCGCCTTTCTTGAGGCTCTATATCAAAATGGTTTTAACAAACCATAATGCTATTTTCATTTATTCTTATTTTGTCATTTTGTGCAGGCGTAAGAGGCGCCACTCCCAACGTTCAGCTACACAAATCAAACGTATTGAGGAAAATCCATCAGGCCACGATAAAGGAGGCGACATAAATGCGGAAGAAACGCTATCTATCGAAAATATATGATGGGAAAGCTTAGGACGCAGACTCTAGAGACCATGACGGGAGGGTATCATAGTCTCAACGCAACATCTTGTGTAGTATTATTTTCCAACTGAATGGCTGTGAGTTCGATGCCCGACTTGATACGATATCACGTTATGATCAAATATTCTAAGGAAGAGTCTCAACTAATATTATCTAAGAATATAGAATAATTGGTGAATTTTGTCCCAATTATAGCGCAGAGGAATTTTCCTTTGGTGATTTTGATAGGAAAGAGGATGGTTAGAGCAAAAGCATATCACTACCGCATCATCCCATCTCGACTTAATATTGATTCCGGATCATAGTTTTACCGCATTTAAATTTCCCTCAGAATAGGTTCTTTCAACTTCGAATCCATTCTCTCGCGATTGCAGATCCGGAACGCTGATTCCGTCGCTTGAAGCAAAAAAGGTCCAGGCACCGGATAAATACCTGAAAAAATACTCTGCAACACGTGGGTGGATCCGGAGCGGGTTCCCCAGAATATTAATCTATTCTAAACGTGCTAGTTAAATCCTTGCCTTCGGATGAGAAGGAAAACTCTTTCGATTTTCTAGAAGATGCTGGGTTCTTTCTTTCTCTCTTTCTATTTTTTTTTTGTGGACGAGGGAGGGTCTTCAAGGGGCCCTTTCTCCCCGCAAGCTGGGGTGGAAACCTTGGATCGAGTGACCAATTTTTGATTATGATAAAAACGGGTAATTATGGCCCGCCTGGCCTGGAGGTCAAGGGTTCAGAAAAAAAACTCGCATGATTTCTTGGCGCACCTTCTTCTTTGTTCAAGTTGATTCTCGAGTTTCTACTTTGAAGGCGTGGTTTTAGCCGTTGATGTTGTCTGACGAAATAGGTAAATCAAACATACCTCATTCGGTGGTTGGCCGGGGTGTCGAACCATGGTGTTATATCACATCATGTTCATTATCGCTTAGAGATTCTTTGTGTTATTATGAACGTGACAATATATGCATATACTCTAACGAATATGATTAGGCGTTTGGCTTCTGGAGTATATCGTATATGCCCACGAGGGGCTTCAAGGCTTACGACCACTACAGCACAATTCATAGTGAGACACTTCAAGTATTTGTTCAAAAATTCAAGTTATTAGATAACTCTTCCAGCTATTAGTTACAGCCATGGCTAAAGCTACAAAGACTTTTCAAACCCTCTTCTCAAAAGGAAAGAAAACAAAAAGTCGTCTAGTAGATTCTCCAGACAACAGTAACAGTCTTGTGCTCAATCTCGGACTTGCTCTCAACCTCATACTCAGACTCATCCTTCTCCTGCTTGAACTTGGTCTCTTCCTCGAACTCAAGCTCGTATCCCAAAGCCTTACCCTCGTGTTCCCTCTCCTTGGTCGACTTCTTCTCTGGCTTCTTGCCCTTCGTCCACTTCTTCTCGACTTCGACCTTGGTGGAAAGCTGGATCTCGGTTTCGGTTTCGGTGGTGGTGGTTTCGAACCCGATCTCCTTATCGGCCTTTTCTAGCTCCTCGCTAAGCTTGAGCTTGGGCTTGTCCTTTCCGACGTCGAATTCAATCTTGAAGGTACCAGTGACATCGCCGAGGGTGACTTTGTACTTTAGTTCGGTGCCCTCTTGGAGGTTGAATTTGATGGCATCGCCTTTGGATAGGGATTTGGGGGCTTCGTGGTCTCCAGAGCCCTCCTCGAGTTCGACGGTGGCATCGATGTCGAGTGCTAGTTCGACGGGGACTATATTATACCATCATATGTTAGTTAAATGGTCGAGGGGGAGATTGCTCCGATATATATATATGATGGATCCTTACCAACTAAAAGCTCATCTTTCGACTCGCTGATTTCGGCAATCTTGTCGACAATGTTGAAGCCCTTGAACAAATCGGCCACTTGGCTGTGGATCTCCTGGGTAGCTTTTAATGCTGATGCCATCTTGTTGTTATGTGTGAAGAAGGTGAGGAAGACGTAAGACGTTTAATTGGCTGGATGAGTTGGTTGAGAAGAGGCTAATGATGTATTGTATGGATATATATATTTTCAGAACATAAAGGGAAGAAGAAGAAGAGTCCTGTTGGACCCTACGCTCTCTTTATATATCCCACCTCCTCAAAATCAAAAGTCTACACGTCCACCCCACCCCTCAAGGCCAATCAACCACTAACATCAGGTACAGGTGACGTGAGGTGCGGGGTAAGTTAGCAAAGGAGTAAGAAAGGACATAATACGAAAGGTCCGTGTTTCCCAACCGCTGAGGATGCAATGATGTGCTGGCGTTAAGCTATAAGCGGGAATACGTCCCTTCACGTCCAACAGAAATCAGCAAAAAGAGAGTTATGCAGGCTGCGGGGCAAAGAGGGGCTACCCCTTGTTGTGAGCCAGAATACCCTTTTTTCGATGGGCTGCTACGCTGCTTGGGTCGATTGGCATAACGGACAAGGTCTAGCTTTTCCAGCCGCGTCATGACGCGGGTCCATTGGGAGCTGAGACGGGGTTAGATGTATATCTTTTGGGAGGGGGACAAGGCTCGACTAGGTGAATATAAACGTTTTAGGCATCCGTGGTTTATGTTAAATCCTAAAAGTTCTAATATATTTCAGCATTGATCAGAGCTTTACGGTTCTCATGGTACGTTTGAATTGTAGCACGAGAGCTTGGGGGTGACATCTACACGTTCCCCCCCATTCAATCGCCTACAAAAGGTGGGGTTGCAAAAGAGGGGCAAAGTCTAGAGAGCAAATTATAATCCTTCTTCTTTTCTAACAGTAATTTTATATGTCATAACAAGAGAGGGAGAAAAAAAAAGATGAGCTGCAGGAAGGGCGACTCTACCCGACCCGCCAGCCATAATTGGTCGAGCTGATATAGCCTAGGGGCGCCAGGAATCGGAGTTTAAAACTAAAAACTATCGATTTCTAGGCCTAGGTCGTCGAACTTGGATCAATAGATTGAATTCGAATCGATTCTGAAATCCTTTTTTCTCTCTTAGTTTATTAGGTGTGGAGAAAGGAAACGGCCATCAGCGACGGGGATGCAGCATAGCCACAATCGACGTGCATGCATCTTTTATGTGCAACATCAGCTTAGAGTTTTTTTTTCTTCTTTTCCTTTTATTTCTCTCTCTCTCTTTCATGCAAAGAGAGCTAGGCATGGCATCTCTAAGCAATTATTATCCAATCTCAACCGGATTTAGTAAATTTTGGGGTTCTACTAGGAATTATAATCAACGGTAGTTCGAGCTGGGGGACTGGTGTTGATAGTGGAAATGAACGAAACCAACTAGAGAAATAAAACACTACTAAAAAAATTCTGAAGCTTGGTACGGGAACGCGAACGTGACGCGGATGATGCGGATGTAAGCTGTACCGATAGCCGTCTTCTCACGGGCTAGCGGTCCATTGTACAGCGTTTCAACACGGGGCCTTCGAGCGAAAGAGCAATAGATGGAGAAGGTCAATTGAAATTCGTCATGAAAGTAAATGGGGTCAAGCTCGTGATATATGACCGTATCCGTCGTGCGCTCAGAAATGGCGGCTTTTCTCTCGAACCAGGAGTGATATCAACTATTACAAACTTCACAGATAATGTGTTGGTGTTTGTCGTTCGAGTCCGAACTGGCCATCAACACAGGTCTGACGATGGCAGTTACCATGGTCAAACACCATGCTCCCAAACCACGTCCAGTCACGGTATTAATATAATAAGATGCCCCCACACGACTGACCAGTGGAAATTCTCTTGCGAAGACATGGAACAGATGGCGTTCAGCCTTCTCCGTCGGAGAGATATGACTATCGATAACTCTCCTTTTCACAATGTAGAAATTCAACAAGAAAGGGCTTTTGATCGTCAACGCCATGAGCCTATTGTAACGCCCCACGATGATAACCGAGCGCCTTTCCTTCGATCAGTTAATTTCCGGCAAGCTGCGGGTGAGGCAGATGAGTTTCCATGGAGAAACAGCAGTTTCGAGCGGGCTAGAATATTCAAACTGTTAGGCTAGAAAGAAACTCGGTCACTCGGTGGGCGCTAAACAGTTCAGCTTTTTTCAAACAAAAGGATAGAGTGCTACTTCGTAATTAGTTAGCGAGACTGTGCTCAAACTTCGGGATCCGAGACGGCCGAGATGGTTCAGCGATGTCTACCTCATCTTTCAGTCTATGGATTCAATTATACAAAATGAAGACAAAATGAAGCGGTGCCTCTAGCCAATATAACACGAGCTTTTCCAGAATATTCGCTAATTTCGAATTGTCGAAGCGAGGTCTCGTGGACTTGTCCAAAACTCGGAAAAATACACTTTCGAAACGTCGGATCCGGATAAATCACAAGCCTGAAAAGAAAGAGAAAAAAATCAAACACTTTTTTTTTGTGGGGTAACAAATTTCCAAAAAAAAAATTTGAAGATATAAAATCGTAAAAGGATCGGAGGGCCGATTCTCGCACCTCGCTTGTGCTTGAACAATTCAGGAATGAGTTGTCACTTCGCTATCGATTCGCTGGAGAGGTTCGAGATACCCAATTCGAAAAGAACCTCTACATGGACTTTTCATGTACGTACAATCACCTTTTTTGCAAACCTGGTCGTCTAGACGAGAGGAGCTACGTAGCCGAAGCTTAGGAGTATGCACCTTGCATATCGAACAAGTTGTCAAACTCTACTAGCTTCATCGACAGCTCTTCATCTACCACCGGATAACCCAAGAGATGGTTACACCCTTGTATGCGGGAGCGTGATTGGCTGCCTGGCTCGATAAGAACGACATGAGAAATTTACCTGCCTTTTATCGAAAATAATTTTCCTCGCGTTTGCATTCCCGATTGAGATGTTTTTACCGGCAAGAGATATATATGGCATCAGAAGTCGACAGCTCGGATCCAGCTATTCACGATGATCTAAGCTAATCAGAGGATAGCTTCCGGGAAAAGAAGCTTCGAAGCTTCCGACTGATGGTTCTCGGTGGCGTCGATGCTAACTACTGCTCAGTGACTAAGTATTTGGGATTGTGAATTCCAGGATCGTTAGTCATTATATTATGTGAGAGCTGAAAGTTGGCATAAAACTTTTATATGAATCCTCCAAGGGTGCTAGTTTTAAATATTTTTGAAGCTATACCTCCAACGATTGGAAATAATATGAGACTCCGGGGTAATAAAACAGCACAGCTAGACGTAAGAGAAAAATTCTCGGTGAAGCCTTAGACCAAGATATATATAACTCCCAACGCACACCAGGAATCAAGTCTCACCATCCAGGATTCAGAAAGAAAAAGTGAGATTAAAGAGGTACCTTGTAGGCGAAGCACGTAAGAATAGTAACGTGTTGCGCGAAAAGGGAAAAACACATCTTATGCGGATGCAACGTTTGCTTGGGAAAGCTGATTGCATCGATTGTTTTTTCTGTTAGGGATCTAACCCTGTTGGTTCCCCACGGACCAGGTTGGTGTCTGTGTGCAGTACGTTCCAAGAACTTCCCAGATGGGAAGTTTGAAAGGTGGTTTTTGAGAAAAGCGTCGACGTTTAGGCTGGTGCGTCTATGCGTTAAGGCTGTCATGTCATCAACTATTGAGGGCATAGTTTAGGATCGCGACGAAGGAAGGAGAAGCTGGAGGCGAGATAAGGGTATTCATATATCGATACGGCAGCAATAATCACGACATTTGATATTTTATGAGAGGATATAATTTTTGATATTACATGTTACTTTGGTGGAGCGGATTAATTTGCTTCGAGAACAGAGGAGAAAAGCGGACCCTGTGAATGCCGGGCAGCGTTACAGGAATAACCGGGAATGTGTAACACTACCACTTTTTTTTTTTTTTCCCTTTTCTCGCAACGGCTGAACATGAACCAAACGGATTTTCCAACTGTTTGTTTCAAAAGTACAACCGATGGGAATATATTAATATTGAAATATAGAGATAGATAGATGTACGAAGTAGCTGGTAGACGGTCGAAACCGGCGGTAATGGGCTGTTGGATTGTACCAACAATTGATTGAGCATGAGTACGTACTAGTTTGTTTTGTTTGAACATAACGTAACGATCATGAACATCAGAATATCAAGGGAACATCTGTGAGGGAATTTGGGGCATCGATCGTCTTCGGTCTGGAATGTTGCTACTGCAAAGAGATCACAATCAGCCAATCTCCACAGAAGAGAAATCCCAGATAATTTCTTTTTGTAGAGAGGGCTGTTAAAGGCTGTTAAGGGGTCAGCATTACGGTCTTGGCGCCATTGGCTTCCGACGGCAAAAGGACGACCCCTGTCTTTGGCATGATCGGAGCAGGGTCAACGCAAGCAGAGACAGAGCAACACAGAGCGACACAGGGCAACACAGGGAGAAGGAAGGTCAGCTTATAAAAGTGCCAGCGTGTCCCTTTTGCTCTTTCTCTCCACACTCCACAAACACATCACAAATTATTATTATACACACAGCCAAGTCAAGTCAGGTCAGGTCAGGTCAAAGTCAAGTCGGATCACACTCACCGGACTAGACGGAATAGACGGACTAGACTGATTGACTATATCTTACAATTACAAAAGACTGAAGACTGAAGAAGAAAGAGGTAGAAGGTGTTAGTTAGGTCCAGCCTACGACTGCTTTCACTCACCCGATCATACCCAAAAGGTTATCTGATCCTGATCCCGAGAATATAAGATACACACTCCCCTGAAATTACAGTTTGGGCGACTTGAACTTAACGCCGACTGCCGCGTATGACTCTTTGATACCTTCTCTCTCTTTCTTTATTCATCACATCTCACATCGGTTAAAAGGGGGAACTACGAATATCCCACTTCGCCTTTCTCTTCCTTCTCCTTCACTCATCTATACCTCCAACCCACTATCCTACCACAGACATTCGGATAATATAAAATTTTGTATCGACTCTCACCGAAAAAAAGTTACTCGATTTGATTTGATTTGAAATGGCTTCCCCGTCTTCCTCCCCCGAACTGGGTCTCTGGGACTCCATCGACGGTATGAACTACGACATGTTGATCAAAAACATGGCTATCCCTCTTTCTCCTCCACATACCAGCGATGGCGAGTCCGAGGCCACCAGCCCTTCCCCGTCTAGCGGCGACTCCCCGAAACCTCTTGATGACGACGAAGATACCAAGAAGGACGGCGAGAAGAAGACAACAAAGAAGAGGAAGTCGTGGGGTCAGGAACTCCCCACTCCCACCACAAATCTGCCTCCTCGGTATGTATACTGTTTTCTTTCTTTCTCTCTGTTTGAATATTACATGTGTTCTAACGTCATCTTCAGCAAACGCGCCAAGACCGAGGCCGAGAAGGAACAACGCAGAATCGAGCGTGTCCTCAGAAATCGCGCCGCCGCTCACTCTTCCCGTGAGCGCAAGAGAGCCGAACAAGAGGCCCTCGAGAAGCGTAAGAAGGAAATCGAGTCTGAGAACGAAGATATGAAAACCCGTCTCGCCCGTCTCGACCAAGAATTCTCCGACCTCCAGAAGAAATACAAGCAGTTGGAACATAACTACCTTCTCGCCAAGTCTCATCTCCCAGCAGGCTTCGTCCCACAATCCATCCCCGAGGAAAAGACAATCACATCCGACAACGTCGCCATGGCCGATGTTCAAGCCCTTTCCCCTCAGTCCCTCATCCAAAGCCCCGTTGTCAAGTCCGAAGATGATATTCAGACCCCAGTTTCCACCCCGTCCGTCGCTACCCCTGTTCTCAGCACGACACAACATCATGCTACGATGTTGTGCCTTTTGGACCTGCAGTGTCTGTTGAGCAACACCAAGGCGGTAGCGACCTTGACGACAACTTCCTCAAGTCTGATGTCCTCTCTTCTGAGACCGTTGACAGCCTTTGGACTGATTGGACGCTCTTTGACGACTCCGCGCTGAATCTTAGCTCGGATACGTTAGGGCTTACCGGTTTACCTATTGATGATGACGATTCTTCCTCGTCGTTGAATACTACTACTACTTCCTCCGCCGGATTGGCGTCGAGTGGCCTCACGGCTTCGTCCTTGAACGACGCTCCGTCGTTTCTCGATATGAGTTTTGACTTGTTCGGCCTCGACAAGGACGAGAAGAACGCTACTACCACCATGGATCTCGACTTTTTTGCCGCGATCGGTGGTGTCTCCACAAAAGGATTGTGAACAGCAAAGATGCACCAGGTTATGTTTTTATCGGTCTTTTTTCTTTTTTTTTTTTCGTCTGAAGTTTTCTCTCTTTTTGTTTCTTTTGAAGGTTTATTCTTCGTCAGTCTTCTTGAACACCGTTTTAAGAAACCCATCCCTACTCGACGCTTTAATTTTCTCTCTAATACTTCTTTTTGTTCTTGGGTGGGTGGCTGCTTTGACTTTTTCTCTTTCTCTCTTTCGATTTTTTTTGGTATTGGACCTCTTGGGAGTTTTTCTTTCGTGTGCTTTTTCGCTATATCTCGGCTGTCTTCCCATTCGCTTTCAAGTTCTCTTTTTTCGTTTCGGTCTTCCACTTCTTTTTTAGATCTTTGGGTTCATTTTTCTTCGACGAAGAAAAAAAAAAAAAAAGACCCGGCTTTTCCTCCTGTGTCGGCACTGCGCATCAAAATAATTTGATGTGTGGCTTGCAGATGCCTCACTTGATACCCCATTTCTTCATTTACACTACCATTTTCATCCCACGTCTTTGAGATACATCGGGCCCGCCTCGATGCTACCCCCCTCTGCCGCTTTGAAAAGATCATCTTCCCTTTTTATTCCATTCCAAACTCATTGTGCGCGCGGTTTCGATTTGTCAGAAAATGGCAAAACGATAATACTGCTGCGACGGTTTTTGAAATGTTTTCGAATAAAAATGTTGAGGGTTTTCTTTGGCAATTGGGTTTTGGCGTGGTGATTTTTGAAAATTGGATGGTGGAAGAAGTGGTGGTCATCGTTTTTTTGTGAGAATTGGAGAGGGCGCAATATTATTACTAGCCTCAAGATTTGAAGAAAAGTTTTTGATTTGAGATGAGAAAAGTTCTACTTGATTTAGCTGAAGTAACGGAAGGTTCCTTTTTCTGAAAGGGAAAAGGAAAGGCTTTGAGAGAGGTGAAAAGGTCGCTTTTGAATGGCTTTTCTTGGGATTCTGATATCGGGAGATGAAAGAAGAGGGTAAGGAGATGAGTTTCCATCTATGACTTGAACAAAAGGTGGTATCTAGAAGGAAATGAAAAGGTAACCCGTCGAAGTAGAGATGAAAGAAGGCGTAAAAGGAGAATATTAACTTTTGAAAGCGAACGAGAAGAAGGGTTAACCCACAGTTCGGATTAAAAAGACATTTGACAAAATAGTTTGTCGGTGGTCGTTTATCTGTTTCGCTACTCTTACTTTTGGATGGATGGGAAACAAGGATTCTATCTCGTTCTCCTTGGTTTTTGAAAAGTCTATTTGATCATCGTTCTCTAAATGAGGATGGAGTATACCACTTGCAATCTAAATCTTAAGATTTGGGGCAAGAAGCGTTTTTGATCTAGACTTAGGAAAGGCTTTGAGGAGATAAACGGATATGGATGGATGGAATGGGTCTTGAATACCAGAATTGAAAAGAGGAGGGCTTGTGTTTCCTTTGTTTGGAGTACTTTGAAGGAGTTTGGAGGCTGGTTTTCATGTGAATAGATGGGTTGAATAAGTTTGAATTTGTACTTTGAACATTTAAAAAATGAATATAATCTTCTTCATTATTGACAGAAAGATAATGTAATGGCTGTCCCATTGATAGAACCGTGAAGCATTTTCTTAATTTGATTGGTGCTGGCTTTATTTCAAGTTTTATTAAATTTATTATTATTGCATGTACTATTAATAATTGAATTCGAACGCTTTTTTTTGTCGTGGTGTTGCGTTTGACTTTTGTTGAAATCATTTTGTCGTCTTACTGTATATCCATATTGTCGTTTAAACGATATCTATCGCAGAATAACAAAAAGAGGTGAGGGCAGAACCATAATTATGCGTACGTCCGTTAACTAGCATCAATGATAATTCAGTACCAGTTACATAGAAGTGGGAGTACTGATAACGACCAGATAACAAAAAAATTACAGTGAATGATGCTTTAGGTGGAAGATGTAAGAGATGTTAGACGATAGTGATCCTGATAGTTTGGGATGCGAATTAAAGTTAGTTCATCACCAGGAACTCGGTTTATCTCGAAAGGTATCACGTTGAAGCTCATGTCTCTTTCCCCATTGTCAATTCCCGCCCTATATTGTACTGAAGGCTCCGCTGGTGTGCAAAACTCCACGTTCCAACTAGTCAATCGGTTTCGCCAACCAATTACTAGTATTCTTTTGAGGTCCAGGTCGAGATCTTTCATTTCGTTTGTGCGGTAATATCCATATAACACTTTTAATCTTTTAAGACTTTGCATCTTTGATAAGGGCGAGTACGTAAACCAGAACGTACGAGACATCATCATAAGATCCAAAGTCTGAAGGTTGGGGAACAGCCCTGCTAGGCGGGCTCCCATCATTTCATCATAACAATATCTGCAGTTGGGGACTGGATCACCTGATCGCCGTGCGCGATGATAGATTCAAAGGAAAACTCATCCGTGATGATCGTCAAATGTTCCATCGCTGGTGGGTGTGGGATGAGTGGTATAAGATTCGTTCGATCGGACCATGGTGTAGTCGGGCCCCCGAGGAACTGTAAGCATTCTTCGCGAAATTCGTTCGGGCAGCTGGCTTTAAATACGTTTGAACGGAGAAACACAGTTTTCTCGCGGGCCATGAGAGAGTCAGGGATGAAGTGTAGACACAGATGCGTCAAGGTTTCAAACCACGGAAATTGTGAGATTTTCAGCAGGATTGCCATGAATAATGTGCAGTCATCCTGTGGGTGCGTGGAGCATGATATCTGCAGACTTGAGATTCGAGGGAAGAAACGTAGAGTTTCTGTGTAGGTTTTACAAAAGAGTACGATCTCGATAAAATCGCATGAGAAGAGGTCGAGGAAGGTAACGTGGCTATAGATATATATTTGATGATATATGTCAGTTATTGGTAGATATTGAGAATTATCAGCATTTGAGTGCACGTACCGAACACTATTTCTAACACAGGAGAGACTGCTGCCATCTTGAAATGCCTTCGCTGACTCTTTGCATAGCCCGAGATTGTTAAAGAGCAAGGAAAGGGAATGCGAGCGACATCCTTTGGAGCAAAGGGAGAAGGACTTGATATCATCAAAGCTGAGAGGTGAAAGAACCATGGAGAAAAGCTCCGTTGGGAGGGAGAGGATGGGTGCCGGTTGGTCTGCCATGGTCGGTATATTGCGGTTTGAGGTAGGTGTTACGCAAAGGCGATATTTTGAGGGAAGTCTGTAGGTGGTGGAAAGGTTGTTTAAAATAGTTCTGTTTTGTGGTAAAGAGATTGAGATTGCCGCAATGTTAATAAATTGTGTTATTAATATATGAGTATAATACATAATTAAAAGAGTACACGTCGCCCAAGACGATAAAAATCATTCTGCAGGGTAATTTGGCCAGTCTCTCCAACCGCTATTCTCGTACGCTCCGCTCTCTCCACCAACGACGGTATATCCGATCCCCTCCTTACCGATATCCACCTCTTCAGTATCAATCTCACAATCTTCGTCCTGTCCTCGCCCACCGTACCACTGTAGACTACCCTGCAAATTCTGCTCCAAACTTCCGCCGAGCATTTCCCCGATCGGGCGGAGACCCATCTCGAAATCTATGCTGTACTTTTCTGCTTCGTTCTCTTGACTTCGTAGAATAATACCCTTCAGGTATCCTTCCTTGAGACCCCTGAAATCCCTTATAAACTCCACTTCTTCTAGTAACAGCAATCTCGAGACTAAAATCCCCTGGTCAACCCACCATTTGACTGACTTTTCTAATTGCCACCTCCTAACGTTCTCTGTTGTTACTACAGCAAAACTACCCACTTTCGGCCACGGTAGGCTGACTGTCTTAAGTTTCTTCATGCGAACGATATGTTCGTATAATACCTCGCCTTCTTCATACGCGATCCCCGGATTATGATAAGGGAGAGCGCTCAGCTTCATCCTTTCCACGTTCGGGAACTTCTCTACGATCTCCCGTAAGGTCTGGAAGTAATACCTCGAGATTTCCAAACGGAGGTCCGTTAATTGATGAAAAACTATCGTTGGTATCTCCGGAGTATCGTGGATGCTTGTCGCTCGCGGATACGAAGGGTTGACGAACTGGTTCGCAGAGATCTCTAAGCGTTTTAACGTTTCGGTCGAAGAGATGAGTAGGAGGTCCATGAATGATGGGATGTACCCCTTCGACGGCTTACGAAGCCATAGATTGTCCGTAGTATAAGAAAGATCTTCGAGCTTTGGCAGGTGTAAGTCGATAGGCTCGTTCGTCCGTTTGAGAAAATCGGACTGTTCATCGAACGGATAACTGGCATCCATGTGGCGGGAAGGTGAACAGCTGAGGATGATTCTCTTGAGGCTCTTGTAGAGCGGATAGGTTGATAGGAGCTTAAATATCGAAGGAAGGAGTTTAGACTTTAAGCCTCCGCCAGTGAAGAATGATATTCGGAGGATTTTGATGTTTGGTAGGTTTAATAGGAACTGAGTATAATCCCGGCATCGTTCCAGAAGGTAGGGAGGGAGGACGCCATTGGGGATGGAGAAGTTTGCGTAACTATATTATCGTCCATAAATATAGAAAAAGGAACTTAGCGTTCATGATCTCTGCCTACGGGGTTCGGTCTGTATATTCTCAAGCACACACGCACATTTTTATCATGCCCTCTACTGGTTGAAGCAGCCAGTTGAGTTGTGTGTGTGGTATTTCTTTTTTATATGCTTACCGAACACTTGGTCGAAGGTGGCAAAGACTACCGCCATCTTCGAATGCTGTAATCGAACCAGGGCATATCTTCAACCCCTTGAAAAGAGTCTTGAGACATAGAGCGCGGCAGGATTTAGAGCATAAGGAGAAAGACTTGAGGTCGTTAACACGGGCGAATGAGAGGACTGAGATGGAGAGTTCCGGTGGGAGGGGAAACCCGGTTTCCGTCCAAGTTGTCGCCATGGGTCGACTACTCGTTACTAAAGGGCACAGAATGTTCCGAAGATGGTGACAGTTGTAAAGTTATCACGATGGATATCTCGCCGCACGTTTTTTCGGAGCGTGAAATTGGATTAAATGCTATTTACTCAGGTTCAAGGGCTTAAGTGCGTTATCGATACATCGAGGAGGCTGAGATGTGCTCCAAAAGTGCAACATGAGGATTCAATCAACACATAACGGAGAGCACGTGAGAGAGAGATACTAGGGGTACGACTGTGTAACCTTAGGCGGTAAGCGTCTCTGGCAGATATTTCGAATCTCCTTCCTCCATAGGGTGCTCGAGGTTAGTGCTTATGATTATTTCCCGGTGTTTCTTAGACCTTGGTGTGATCCTGCACTGGAACGGAATTGGGTGCGACACAATCCCTGGCGCCTGGCCGACCATGGGCTCAATCTCCTTTCCATCCGGGCCGAGTTGTTTCTTGATATCAAAGACAGCCATGTTTTGAGCAATCATAAGCCACATATTTGCTTCTGCTAAATGTCTTCCTGGACACACTCGCCTGCCGAATCCGAATGCGTAGCTACCGGGATCGAGTTGCTGATTTGCAATCGGCCCGAGGAACCTCTCCGGCATAAATTTCTCTGGCTCAGGATAATTATTCGGGTCTTGTGAGATCCAAGCGATAGATGGTAATATGATGGCCCCCTTAGGAATGCGATACCCACGAAATTCATCCTCCTCTTCAGTTGTATGAGGTAGGCCCAATGACGCAATTGGCAGCCACCGCACTGTCTCTTTGAGCACCGCGTCTAAATATGGCAGGTTCGCACGGTCTTGGAAGCCGGGTAGCCTGCCAGTTCCTACGACGCGGTCGAGTTCCTCCTGCGCTTTCTTTTGCACCTCTGGAAACATCGACATTGCGAGAAAAAAGAAGGCAAGAGAAGCAACCGTAGTATCTGCTCCTCCACCGTACAGAGCCATTGCACTGTGTTTCGTGGCATCGACTTCTTTTTCATCGGCTCCTTCCAAGTTGCCTGCAACATATGAGGGCTTTTTCGAGCCCTGTGCGGTCTGCTGCTTCGTAAACTCAAAAGGGATATTGGTTGCATCTGCGAGAGTCTTTTTGTAACGACGGGCAGTTCGTTTGAATTCCGTGCCGGGAAACCAATCTGGAAGGAAGCGAATCCATGGAATCACATCGACGAGCCAAGCGCCTGCGACTGTTGCCTCGCCGAAATCAGCCATCATTTGGTTGACGAGAACAACAAGGGGGTCTCTGCCGTCTGGATTGGTTTGGTAGCCATAGGTCATGTCGAGGATAACCGACCCTGCTTCACTAGAGAGGCCTAGAATATTAGCAATATGTTTTCTATGTTTTCATATGTTTTCATACAACGAAAGGAGCTTTTGAATAAGAAATATCGCCTCGAGGGTGAAATGCAGATGGTGTTGTGCCGTCATGTGATCTACACATGTTTTTGCTGGCCCAAATTCAAGATAGTAGGGAATACTAACGCCTGTAAACTGTGTGTAAGATCTGTATTGTCATTCGTACCCCGAAGGAGAAATCGCATAACTTGAAGTTCGATAGTTGAATAAAATCTTGCGATCGAGTGTTTGGTTCCTAGTTGTTTCGCTGCGAGTCTTCGTTCTAGCTTAAGCCGATCGTTATACGGTTGAAACCCCATGGAGGTTTTGTGGCCGCACCTGCCTCCCCGCGACGATGCGTTAGCCTTACGACTTTCCTCATAAATGATGGACATATTCCAAAAAGTTCAAGCTGAATTCTTACATCTCGGCAGCGAAATACATTTCCGGCCTTGAGGAAAATTTTGCGGATCTTTTGTCCAAAAGTTCAGATGCCATCTTCTTGTCGTGGATCACGACAATTGTCTGGCCAAGCACGGTGATAGAGATTATAGGTCCGTAAATGTCTTTGAATTTAGCCCAGTGTTTCCATTCTGCGGTACCGGGAGGCGGGAGATCCAAGATATTTCCTATGAATGGTAGTCCTTTCGGGCCTGGCGGAAGTGGAAGTTTTTTTGGTCCAAAAATGAGTTTTCGAATGACCCAGATGGAGCTGAGAAGGAGGCCGGCATAAAAGACGGGCCCACCGATCGTGAAGTCCGTCATGGTGCCCATGTCGACTAAAAAAGTAAAAAGTCCTTTGGCTCGAATGCCTGTGGGCTAGGTAGTGATAATAACTTCGCTTGTACCTGATAGAAATACAAATGTGCAATGTTGGTGTAATGTTGAGAAAGCTTGGGAGCTTGGGATACCTGCACAATCGCGGACCGGACCTAGAATATATACATAGTCTATCCCCTGTACTTCCACGTGCGAACCCTTCTACTGGAGCTAATGAATGTGAAAAAAACGAATTTGCAATAGAGGTAAGAATGACTTGATTCGGGGGAAGCGCATGAAAAACGCAATCACAAGATTCGCCACTTAGAGTAGAAGACCGTGGATTTGCTTTGGCATTCCCCTATGGTAGTGCTCCCGGTGGATCTCACTAATAGCCAAAACTTTTGATACTTTAAGATGCAGGTGGGTTGATCTAGAACGGATTGGATCTGTGGTACCTGTCCACCAACCAATAAAGTACCGTTATCGCACCCAATTATAGCCTCCATACACCGCGAATTCCGCTTTCCCTATTCGCCCTCAGTTGACCAAGAGGCACAGGGGATAAGGATAGATATCCTCGGAACACTCTCTGACTCCAGAAGGTTTATTTCCTTCTTGGATTTCCGACTTGCGCCAGAATGGCAGGGCAGTTTTGGTATCTACATCCGCGAAATAAATGCAAAAAAATTGGAAAGGAGGTGAATAGCCGTAGGTAGAGGCATTGTGCAGTCGTGGGGAGAAGTACCAGAAAGCCGCTATAGCGCTAGTCTAGCCGGACATCGATGCAACTCAAATTAAAGAGCATAACCGCATACAAAGCACACTTTGAATACCGGCGTATTCGGAATATTGAACAATTATTCATAATACTTCGTTAATCTCGGAGTAATACGGCACAGGGTGTACGTAACAAGGGTTCACGTAACACAATATCAAATATGGAATGTGCTATGGAAGTTCGTATTGCTCCCAAGTAGGAATGTGTTGATGTGATGGTTTTGAAGGTAAATGTTGACCCTGGTGCCCCAGCCCGATAAGCAGATTGCATGTGAACCAATGAGAAGCATACGGCTGAATATCCCTGGTACTTTTTATTTCGGCTTGGCAATCTATCAGCGACCCCTTCGTAGACAAGTAAGCCTATAGATAATGATTGATCGAGGTGGATTTAATTTGTCCTGATATACAGACGTATAATAGGATGGAGTCCTAGTAATCACTTGCCTAGCTTTACACTATAGGCGCTGATTTAATCGAATTCGATTTGTATCCTACGAAAGCTAAAAAGACGGATATAACCAACTGAGAAATAAACCTCAATGCCTCTTGGCTTGTTCTGACACCTAATATCAACTGTATCCTGAAGATTCAATTAGTGCACCTTATCCCAATTAGGTCCAGTCCGCAATTGAGCCCAGCTTCGCCTATAAAGGCCACCAAAAAAAAAGATGTCGTCGCCGACAGGACTCGAACCTGTGCTCACAGAATGAAATTGATAGCTGGAAAGAGAGAAACTTTCTAGTCAATCGCCTTAACCACTCGGCCACAGCGACTTTGGTAGTCGGGAGCGCCTCCAAAGCGTATATTCCATATTCAGGGGATGGGTCGTTAATCGTTAATCGTTGATCGTTGATCGTTGATCGAATAGATCAACATCTCTGATGTAGTTGAGTTCAAATTCCAGAACCTAAACTTACTTTCATAATTTTTTGATCATAAAGGTAAGATAGATATTTAGGCTTTAAACTAGGAAACACATATATATCTGATACCGTTAACTGGGTGGGAGTAAATACATTGTCGACGAAATTTATATGCGAGACGATCAAATGATACCTCCCACCCTCGGTCCGCGATCCTTCTTTTCATTTGCAAGATTGTGAGCTTGGAATATGAAAAACATTGTCAGCCCTCCTACTCCGAAACCTATAACAAAGGTTCCGATGGCGATCCCCGCGATTGCGCCTCTCGATAAATTTCGACCTGATCCCAAATTGCTATCGGCTGTTGACTCCGAGCCGGTTGGGTCAGCTTGTCTTGTGGTGTCGGTAGGATCGCTAATACCAACGGTATTCGCTGTAGAGGATAAAGATGAAGAAGAAGCTGATGAAGACGGCGACGACTCAGGATTATTGGTAGCGCGCGTAGTTGGGCTGCTGGTATTGTCTGTGGTAATAGAACCGGTCGACTCTGGTGATGTGCTGATGCTGGTAGGCGAAGAGGTTCTTGTAGATGCTGATGTGCCTTCAACGAATTCCTGTAATTAGTTCACTAGTCTTATAGATGATCAACATAACGAATTGATTAAATTCATAAAACGTTAAATTATCCACGATCGCGTGAAATTCGAAATGGAAGCTAGAATACTAGCTTACAAGATAGTCAATTCAATAGGTAATTGCTCAGTTATACGAATACTTGTCGACTGTAAGTAGGAAATAGATTGATAACTAGAAACTAGGGACTTACTAAGTAAGAAATTCCGCAAAACATATGTACAATACCCGGCAGTCCAGTCGTCTACAGCGGAGGCCTCCTCAAATGTGCAACCCAAGCTGTAACAGCAGTCTATAACCTTATTTCGAAATTCTGATGCTCGTGTTGGGACGTTCTGGCTGATAACGCTGAGGTCGCAAACACATAGCGGCGCTCTATCGTCCGTACCACATTTAAACTCGGTCACAGCGTCGCTGTATGATTTTTCAACGCAGTCGCGAACGTAAACCTCCCTGTTGTCAAATCCGGTGTATTCAGACGGCTTTGGGATATCTGCCGCGTAGACCGCATGTGTTAAAAGTTCGAAAAATAAAAGGTGTATGAGTTGACCGAAGATATACATCTTTAGTTTCGGTTCGAACTGGAGCTAAGTGAAGCTACAACTACTGCGATGCGCATGCATGACTGAAGAATATATATTCTTGTGGAACTTCAAGGCTGGAAGGTTTTCGAAATTGGGGAAATCGGGGTTTCACTTGGCGTTCAGCCTCCATGTGCTGCTCGCTGTCCAGATAACCAATTACAGCCTCGACTAAGCGAAAGGGCTCCCCAACGCAAGAACTTGAGCCTCATATTACTGTCACCAAGGCTACCACAATATATATTTCCTTTGACTCTAAGCAGCCCGCTTTACGATATTTGGAAAATAGAGCACATTGTATTAGGCTAATATCATCGTCATATCAGCACAGGCCGTGTAGCTTGGCGTCGCTATGGAACCCCCGCCTTTCGCACCTACATATATACTCGAGAATCCGTCGCAGCCACGGCCGCGGCGACCTGCAGCTCCCCGAATTAGCAATGAGCAATGGGGTCATTATAAACCACTAATCGAAAATTTATTTCTGACCCATACCGCGGCAGAGATTCAACGGGATTTGAAGATTCAAGGCTTTGAAGTAACGTAAGACAGCCCCCATTTATTATTGAAGAGTATTATTGCTTGTATAATTATACGGAATCTAGATATTCTGATCTGACTTTCTATTGTTTTTAACGAAATCTAGGGAAGATCAGTTACGTAGACGGTTCGGTTTTTGGGGTTTTAGGAAATACACATTAAAGAAAACTCGAAAGAGAACCATAGACGCTCTCGAGGACCTTAGTATGTACACCAATCCAATTATTGTCTGCATAAACGTTATACAATATAACTTCGAGTAATTGATATATTTTCGACAAGTAGTTGAAACTGGAGCGAGATATCCAATACTAGAAATCAGCGGTCCTAGCATTGATCAAATATTTGCCAGTCTCGGTGACGAGTTCGATATAACGTTACCAGACGCACTCCAGATCCCAGAAGTAAACGCTATAAATCGTCCAGAGAACCCTATTTTCGCAAAAATTGGTACTGTCTTACTAGAGCCGGAGATCGAGGTAGATGTAGAGGATGTTTCTGTCAAGTTCGTATCCCGAGCTACCTGGCAATGTGGCAAATAGATTCTGGCTATTAACGTTTTTTTTAATTTTTTGGGATAGCTCTCCTAGACCGGAATGGGAAACCGTTATCGATTTCGACCCTGGCATGTCCGTCATCGAACGGCTTTTCGACAAACTGGAATCAAAGTTCAAACCAGGTTATATCGTAAATCTGGATATTAAAGGGTCAACGAAATTTCATAATCTGCTGATCAAACTAACTGATACCTTGCTGAAAGACGTCAACTCTAGTGAGACCTTGATTCCTGGGTATCTTGAAAACCTTCGAAATGGTGTTCAGTTTGTTCACGGTGAAATTCTTCAGATGGAATCTTTGCAACTTATGGATCTAAGGTCAACGGAGCCACAAGGTCAAGTCACCCGACCTTACAGTGAGAACCCTCAACTTTTCCAGGGAGAACAGGCTACCGTGCGGAGAAGGTATAATCATAAAGGTGACACGCTCATCCTGACCTCGACCCATCGACGAGGTTTTCTGGGCGAGACCAGAGAAAAGGCTATCGAGGAAAAAAGGGTCCAAATAAATGGAATATGTCTTATTCCGGGCCATGATTCTTCATATGGACTTAGCATCAGCTTCCTTCAAAGACGGATGGGTAAGATAAGATGCAGCATCGATCCAGTTTTCACCATCCACTCAGTCAGAGACGAATCAACCTGGGCAGAACTGGAGAGTATTATTGAAAGCAACGACCTTGCAATGATGCGCGAAAAATTACTCGGGAGGGACATTTCTATTGGAGATGTTGATGTTAAGGGAAACAGTCTATTGCACGTGAGCTTTGTCATACAACCTAGCTTTGACAAAGCCAGCTAACGTTAACGAATTTGGTAATACAGGTGGCAGCGGCCCGACGCCGGCTCTGTATGATAGCCCTGCTCCTTCAGAATGGGGCGGATGTAAATTTCTCACTTAACGGGCGGTATGGCTTTCTGTTCACGTTTCCTTTTCAAGAAATCACAATTCAAATCAGGCTGATTAACATGTTTTTCGAAGGACCGCTCTTGACTCGTTATATGATGAAGATTTGGCCGATTTTGAGTATAATGAGTACAGGGAGGTTACGTTTTCGAACTCACCTCGATCAGAATGGCTGGATTGCGCAAGAATGCTGCTGGAAGCAGGTGCAGATATACAATTCGTGTATAATTACGAATCCGAATATGTACAACGCGCAAGCCTGGCTACAGTTTTGGCTTGTGGTTCTGTAAGTCCTTGTCCTTTACATGGTTTTAAGGATTCTGGAATTGGATGAAACTTAGAATATCTAACCTCGAAGCTGTATGAAAAAGATCGAAGAGATCCGGATGTTCCTGAACGATAAATACAATTTCTTAGACTTGAACGATCTAACTCCATTTCTAGAGTACAAAACGACAGCCCTCAGCCAGTATTTGGAAGAATGTCTGATGATGTACGATGAAGACGGCTTCCCTGCTTCCAGGTCACCAGTCGAGATAGTAAAAGTGCTACTTGCTAGCGGGGCGAAAGTTGAAGGGATCGCTGATTTAATGGGGAAGAGCTGCTTGCATATAGTATTTAATTCTGTATCGGATGTAACCATTTGGAGGCCGTCACTCCGGAGCACGTTCACAGAGCTACTCAAGATTTTGATAGCAGCCGGGGCGGATATCTACTCGATGGCGAATTGTTCAACGGGTCATGCGGATTTCCGGAGATACGAGGGAGAGAATCAATACATATACACGAACACTCTAACAGAATATGCCTATCTGGCTGGTGGGCATGAGATATGGTGGGATGCTCTTGCTGCATCCGTAGAAGGATTTGATAGAGCAAAATTCATCGCCGTCCAGGCTTCTTCTATATCAATGGAATACGTGGAATACAAAGCCTATCTTGTTCGAATATGGTCTTTGTGGCCGCGAGCTCATCGGGCAGATTTTGAGCGGCTAAGAAGGATGGGCATGCCGCTTGATGAGACCCAGAAAGATTATCCAGCTATCGAATTCGAGGAGCTAGCTGCAGCAGGTTTGCACGCGGATAATCTCTCAGAGGAAAGCATCTCCGAGGATAAAGAAGAAAGACTGTATTTTGAGAGCGATGTCGACAGTGGCGGTAACATAGATGAAACCTCAAATTTCTGGGAGAAAATTGGGGTTATGGGTCGCAATCAGCGCGCCACAGACGCAGATCTAGCTTACAAACCCATAACTATCATGTCAAACCACATGAAGGGCACGGTCTTTCGCCTTTCAAACCATGGGATACTTACCACGCACCACAGGCCAGACCAAGTCCTGTCAGCAAAACCACATATTTTTGGAGACGACGTATTGGACGAAAATCGAGCGGAGCTCGACAAGGATTGGGTGCCTAATATAGACATCGAAGCGCTATTGGAGGGGGCACCTCCCTGCGAATTTGCGGACCAGCATGAAGAGCTAAGGAAACTGCTGAATCTAGGCTCTACTACTCTGACCGATGAAGAAGTCTCTACACGTATACAGAAATTGGCAGGTACGATCATGGAGGGGTCGTGGAACCATACCCAATATGATTGCCTGGCGTGTCTAATACACGCACTCTGGGTGATGCAAAAGGAGTATCGTGATAGGAAAATGTTTAGAATAGAGACTGCCTATGAGTAAAGGTTGCAACAATGATGGAAAGCGGAGCTTGAAGTTTTAACAGTCTATGTTATAATTACGAAATTTACTTCATTACTGTAGTTGGGCTTGGAGAGAACTAGCTATGCTGTACGTCAGTGTGCTGTAAGTCTAGGCTATGAAATTCGAGACTTTATTTAAAATTCTAGTCAGGGTAAACTGCTCTGAGGTTGTGGTGAAGTAGAATGGACAGAATGCCTATGGGGTATAATTTTCGTTGCTTTCTAGCATTTGCTTGGCTTGTTGTATTCTGGTGTCTGGTGTCTCAACACCTTCCTATTTCTTTCTTTCAACAGATATAGAACACTTGGAGCATTCTCTTTCAACAGCGAGCATGCGGGCGTCTTCTTTCCTATTAATTAATTCATTCATTCACTTATTCCTTTACATACCCTGCTGGCTCTCAGAACCCATCCTACTACTTTACAATGTGTATGTAGCGACTTGCTATATAATTATATAAGTTCTAGCTTGGTCGCTATGTTCGTGGGTTCTGCGTTTCCTCATTGCTATATTATACCAAAATTCTCCCGATTCTTGGTATATAAAGCCAAGTACTTGTAACAGTAATCTTATTAGTGCAAATCAAGAAGGAATGTTATATAAATAATTTGTATTAATGTGATAATTATATATTTTTGTCTAATACCTATTTACTATTTAGTAATAGGGTTGAAATATTTGGAGAATAAGTAGAGTTATGATTTGAGAGTCTATTTTCTATCATTGCTGAGCATTTGGTTAAGTAACTTAAGGACTGCAGGCGCGGGAGGCTAAGAATGGTTCTGTCATCTGGCATGGTACCTGCTTTTCGTTCATTCACCCCTTGATGGATAGAATCTTTTGTTTGAGAGCGAAGCTTTGTTTTTTTACCTCTATCGCAAGCTATTATTCTCAAATTGCCTGTGAGGATTGCACGCACAATGGTTGTGCACTGCTTTTTGTGTATATAACGGCAGCTTGCCTGCAACTTCTTTAGAACACCAGACTTAATCATAACATCAACCTTGCATAGCATAACATTGCCATTCTATTAGATAACCCTAAATATATTGCATCTTTAAAGGTTTGTCCGTTCACTAATGTAGTTTTCTCCGTTCTTATAATCAGTTTGCATCCATGGAGCTGTCAGCACATCAATGTTGCACAGAGCGTAATTTTATGCCAGTCACCGCTGCACATGCAAATGATGAAAAAGCGGGATCTGATTTGACAGGGTCTCCGAACATGGCATGTTCGGTGATTTCTCAGTGAATAGCCGCAGGTTTGTGTGATTTTGTGTAACGAGAAGAGTAGATGGTGTTTTATTGACGATCCGTGGAATTTTGTTTGATGATAAACGTGTATACTGTTCATTTGTGTATAATGTGTACCGCGAGAGTATAGTTTTCACACGGAATACGCCTCAGCGAGTGCAAAAGATGACAAGTACACGGAGATGTTAACTTCGATTTTCCAAACCTCTTGACATTTCCAAATAGAAGGGCAAGCCTTTGAGACGGTCTTCTTTTGTTGTGTGAGCTGGGACACTGAAGGATGATAATTCCCAAGATACACTAAACTCATATTGATAACTAGGTGCCAAATATACTAAGCCACATATCAATTACAAATTTTAATTTAATATTTTATTCGCAAGAGTTGTAGGTTTGATTGCTAAATTTAAACAGGAGGATCGGTTCATTATGGATGGAAACCTGATTTTGCATAAAAGAAACCAAAGACGCATAATAGAGACTGTATATGGGCTCTCTTCGCGAAAGCAAAAGGATGGGATCCCATTCTTATTAGTAATAGTAGTCATCGGAATAATCTGTGCAATAGCCGTCAGAGTAGCCGTCGGCAGGTACTGTCAACCTGCGTAAGCCTTCGAGAAATCTTGCTTCTCGCTCGTAGACAACTCGAAGATCTTCGTCGGTATACCCCCGCGGATGATTGTGTGGTTCGTCTACTCCATCGTAGCCGTGTCTGCCACCACCGCTGCTACCCTCGCCGCGAGCATCGCCAGAACCACCAAGAGGAGAGTTTTCGAGTCGCTGAGTGCTTGCACGCTTCCGCAAGCTCGAATATTCTTGTCTATTCACGGATTGAGGTGTACTGAGCCCAGCGGATGTGAGGGCGCTCCAGAGATGCCTGTGCCAGTACAGAAGGATGGGTGATGGCAAAGGTAGGAGTACTGGATCTGGAGTTGTTATCCTAATCATATTGCCATTTTTAATGAAACGGCCGGGATCTTGAACGGCGCGTTTTGGCGTTTCGTCCTGCTCGAAGGTATACTGTTCTTCGACGTTAAGCTTATCAGAGGTCCAAATGATCTCAACCGCCGGAGCTGCTGAATAGAGCCCTACTTCTACGTCGAGATAGTGATAACGGCCTTTTGCGAGACGAACTGGGATCAACGATAGCTTCCCGTCGTCGAAAAAGCGGTGTTGAGTAGCGAAAACGCTGATTCCGTTTTTGGTAGTGTGGATACCACTTTCCTCAGACCAAAGCTCACCCGCCAGAATGCTCGCATTCGCGGCTCCGAGGAAAATGAGAATAAATCTCCACGTCAAGTTGGTGGCTGCCTTCGTGCAATTAAGAGAGGAATGAGGGAATATATGGGCATTCTGTTGATCGCTAGAAAATCTCGTCCCCGTGAGGAGGCAAAAGCCTTGTTGTCTCTTTACGCAATCGTCTCCAAATTTCGCGGACCTTGAGAGCGATGCTGAGGGAAGCTCGGGAGAGCTTTTCAGAAGTCCTAAGGTTTTAAGGAGGCCGATACCTAATAAACCCGTTCCCATGCTGTCAGAAAGTCTGCCATCTAGTGATAATACGGCGCTGGGATCGTACATAATGGATTATTGAAATTCCTTGATGTTAAAATTGCATCGGCTTCTCCTTCTGCCAATTCGAGATCGAATACCTTGCGAACGTGAATTTTGGATGGGGATTCTCCCTCGGTAGTACTTCCTAAGGGGCTTTGAGGGCGACTCCCTTGGGGGCTCCCAGTGGGTGTTCCCTGAGGGGTCTGTACGGCTGTTGCTGGGCGCCCACCCCAGTTTCGGAGATTCTTTAATGCAAGCTCGGATAGATTTGCGAGGTCTTTGAGGTCAGAGACATTCAACTGATCGAACGTTCGGAACAATTCCTCGTTCGTTGTGAATGTAAGTACTGCCAGCAGAATACTCTTGTCATGGTGGTTAATCAACCTTGTGTCGTTGATAATTTTAAACATTTTGCAGTAAATGATGGGGTGTTTCTCGCGTTCAGGTTTGAACGGCGACATAAGGTACTCATAATTTGCCATTTTTTCAGAAGACGGTAGTATCAGTTCTTGAATTGATAGAAAGAATTTCGAAGAGGGGTGTGGGTTGAAGACTTTATGATGTATGGATGAAGAAAGGGAAGACTTATAGGAGCTGAGGGTGGAAGTTTGGAAAAGTAAAGTTGGGAAAGGAACGAAATAGGGTTTTAAGATCAGACGCTCAGCTCTTTCTCTAGAGTTCCTTAAGTTGGTCTTTTGACTACCTGAGTAAAAATAGTTCCATATCTGCTGTAAATATACCCACATATATATATTCCTCTGGTGTCCCTTCTACTCTCTAAGTTCCACGAAAAAGAAGTAAATTAACAGTGATAGCTTGGAAAGGCAACTGCGACAATCTTGCAAACTACATAGATGCTGTTGAGCTGTTCAAGCAGGGATGTCGACCAAGCGGATACAAGTAGATGATTCCAACGAACGCAACCGTTCATCTACGGGTCGTTGTTACATGAGTAGTTGTTCAGTTAGTCAAAATAAATAGTGCCCAAGATGTAGGATAACACAAAGAAAATGGCTATGATGAGCATTCTGCTCGATCTTAAGATGCTCTCTCTTGTGCGGCGGTATGCAATGTTTACCAAACATGTTAACATGCGACTTGAGAAGACAACTTTTGTGTTAGCTGTTGTATTTAGTTGTGCGAAAGGCCGAATCACGCCTCCCTCTCTCTCCCTGTATGTAAGGAAGAGGTTTACTTAACAAGAATACAGTGTGGTACTGTGGGTATATTGCCGTTAAGATGGAATTCGATTCCGACCGATCTCCTGAGTGGGGATATAATTAGACACTCTGTACATGTTCCTTAACTTGGTAGATGTGCCGATGCATGCGTCTCTATTATATTGTGCCTGCCCTGAGTACAACAGCCGCCCCTGAAGACCGCGGAATTTCTGGAGGACCCTGACGCTGCCCGACCACTTAATCTCTTTTTGTTCTCCTTTAGTCGTATCGATAGTATACTTCGTATTTGCATACTAAGATAACTACTGACATACTCGGACAGTCGAGCAGTCGAATGGTTGTGGTTCTTTGCATTCATTCCTCTGTTCGGCACGTTGGTCGCATCCGGAATCCACCTCCCACGTTCTCTCCTTCCAGCTGTCAAATTCAGTCGAGTGCACCCGGATACCAACCACTACTATACTAACTATCCTTCTCTCGTACTCTCGTACTCTTTTATTCTCTCTCTACTCTTTCGACTTCGTATATTCTTTTTCTCTCTCTTTTTCAATCTTTTTTTGTCGTCGTCGCTGGTCTGTTCGATTCGCCTTTCGTTTTGGCGCTTGGTGGTCCAAGCTGGCAGCCCCTTACTTTAACTCGTCCGCCTTCCCACAGCCAATCCCTTCCCACCCGCCATTCCTTCTTCAACCTCGATCCCTCCGACAGTTTTAATTACACCCACCACCATCTTCCTCCGACCTGCATCACGCTACCAGACGCTTACGCCCTGGCTACAAGAACGCGCGAAAAAGGCTGTCTACGGTGGTTTACTTCTCGGGGGTTGCATCTTAGCTTTGTGTGTCGGTTCCTGGCCTTCTCATTGACCGACGAGACGACGGCTGTCGACGAACTGGTTTCATCTTCTACCGAAAAACACATCCGACCAAGCTGGCGCTCTCATATAGATGAACCTGGGGTGGTGTGAGTACCTCCCATACACCGCTGGCAGGAGCGCTACTTTCTGCTGTCTTAACTATTCTACGACGGGACATCGGACCTGCTTAGTCTCCTAGCTTGGACCTTCTTCTTAACGCTTCTACAGCATCGGTTTTATATTAATAATTAAACCTCATCAATCTGAAAAGAAAAAAAACACACAAGGACCAAAAAATCTCTTGCTATGGCCTTTACCCTCTCCGAAAACGATTCTGGTGTATCCGGCTTCAGCAAAGACAACAAATCCAGCATCCACCGTCTCTCCTCCAACCGACCGTCCAACGAGATGGCCACAAACACGACTACTACCGCTGCATCTTCCATCACCGGCGACACCGCAACCAATAACCGAAAATCCGTCTCCTCCCACAAAGATCTGTCTTCCCCTTCGCATGCGAACACCTTACACGGACGAACCCGCTCCGAATCCATAGATCTCGAAATCGAACGCGGTCTCAAGCTCGACGATCTCCGGCAGCGTCGCGCGCAGGAACTCCCGCCAGTATCGCCCGTGAACCAGTCCCGTGATGGCACCTCCAGCATCCACTCCGAATCCTCTACGGCGTGGGACACCACACATCCTTGCTTCCCTCACGTAAACCCCCACGTTCCACCAACCTCGCCGCTCATCGAGTCGACAAAGATTATCCGAATACCCCGAGACTTTATGATCCATGGCGACATCAGTCCCGCGTTTTCGAATACCTATCCGAAAATCCTGGAGCCGTATTTGGACGAAGATCGGTTTCGACGTGTGATAAAAACTATAAATTCCGAGTTGTACGAGGCTTTCAACCCCTGGAATTGGCGAAACTGGATGGACGCTTCGCTTGGCGTTTTAACGCTTTGGTTCGCAGAGGATGTTTTCGGTACCGAAACAAAGAGGCGGCTGAGAAATATCGAGACTTTCCTGGAACAGCAGAATCGAGAGATGGAAGAGGTATTGGAGAGGTTGAGGAAAGGGGAAACTGTGGAGGGTGACAGAGGTGATAGCAGAGAAGGTGAAGAAGGTGTAGTACCGATCAGTGGGCTGGCTAAATTGATTCCCTTGAGGAAAACGGGATATATGAATGTAAGTTTTGTGTCTGCTCCGTTGCTACGAGCCATAGCCATCTACCCTGCTTTCTCGCATTCTTTGGTGGAGGAGCTAGGGGTTATGGAATGCAGAACGCACAGCGATAGTATGTGATAACTAATCTACGTTCTTTTGCGATAATGCAGCTCGATATCCAAATACCGAACCCCTTCACAGCAGAATCAGATTTCGGCGACGATGAGACAGCGGAATACTCCGCATTGCCAACACCAAGAGAGACAACTGCGCCGACGAGTCCGAGAGATCAGCCCACCAGCTGATATCGCGTTTTGCAACTCGTTTTCATAATCTGTTCATATTCTTCTGGCCTTATCCACCCTTTTGATCTGGCCTTTTTGTAAGATACCTGCCACCGGAAGGACCTTGAAGATCTGAATGCTGTTGTGTATCTTGTATCGAAACCCGCCAACAGCACGAAGGATACTGTATACATTCTACTACATCTTTATACCCCATATATGCTGCTCACTTGGATATTCCTGATATGTGGGTCTTATCCCTTCATCGTGGTCTGTCTTCCTGCCCTGTTGCCTAGATGGTCCTATTCGCAGGTCGCATTTTACATATGGAACCGACTTCTCCCTCTACCCCTTTTTATACTTTCAAATGCAGGATACGTCACACCATGACGGCTACTGGTGTACTGTCGCGCATCTAGGGCCCGGATACGTCCCCTTTCGCCTCCAGCTCTTGTTCATCCTTTCTGTTCCTGAACACCCCGAAGGGTGCTGGCTTTTGATCTTTTCTTCCTTTCATTCTGTATAAAAACGGAGTTTGGTGTGATATATACAAATAATGAGCGGCGCCGTTGTTTCTTTTCTTCTCCATTAATTAATTCACTCGGACCCCTTATGCTTGTGATATTAGCTCCTTTCCATTCTCGGAAGCCAATAATTAATAGTATACCCATTTAATGCTTAGCTAGCATTTTATATCCCGCCCCGCCTTCGTTTTAATAGTCTTTACTTTATCTGGGGGAGGAGGCTCTGGGTTGAGTCTTTAGTTTTGGGAAACAGGAAGGCGGGAGCTTAACCTTGTACTTGTCATGGAGGCTAACTATTATGGCGTTTTTCTTCTCCGTGCTGCTGCGGAGCAAGTTTGTGCACATGGTCTCTTATGATACTCGGTGTCCCAGCCAACCTTAAGTGCATACCCTGTCGCTTCTTAGAACTAGCTTGGTTCGACGGGAAGTGGGTGCTGGTCGCTTCAATATTAATTATTGGCCGATAGTTGTCGGGGCCCGGAAAGCCACGGATTTAGCGATAGCGATAGAGAAAGCAAGAGTGGTGTGTTTTTTTTGAGGTATAAAAGCTGGTTTTATACATGGTAATATAATGCACTATAGGTTCGAACTCAATACAAAATTTTCTTGCCGGCTGAGAGAGAAGAAGATCAATGGTTTTAGGAGGCGAGACTGTGGTATTATTTACGGCCTATTATTTCATGCGGAACCTATAACGCACTCAACCTAAGCAATCTTATTGACGAACGGAGACGATCGGTTCGCACCCAGTCCCTACAAAGACGAAGGATTCATAATTCATTATCCTATACTTTTTAATTTCTCAAAGAGATAAGGTTGATAACAATATAGATGCATATAGTCCTGCACTTCATTCTTTCTGTTTGGGCAACCGCTAGTAAATTTGAATACACTTTTGAAGCGGAGTCTCCCGTTTTTAGTATTATTTTTTTTGTGAGGCCAGATATAGACAGATGTCTCTATATCACCAGTTAAATAGCCAAACTCTGTTATTTTTTGGTACATGATTTCCTCAGCTGTATTAGGAGTGATTTTCGCCACAGGCGTTTTATTATCGTGGAGTTATACTTGAAGTCCACCCCGAAAGAGTTGACCCGTTTTCCTTCGATGGTTCGAGTTTCTTTTGTGGGAAGTACGCAGTATACTCTCCCTTCATAAATGGTGCTAAAAACTCTCTTAGGCAAGATGGGCCTCCTTCGATCACAATATAGTTATATCAACTATCACTCATACATTCCTTTTGTATTCATATTCACATACCATAATCCTAAAACTTCTCTCTGGCGAATTATATAGATACTAGAAATCAGTAATTCCTAGTAATCACGATGATGACCGATTACAAGGAGGCGGATCCCAAGGCTTCATGCTCACCCGCTATGCCTAAGCACAAACTTTACCCCCCTGTGTACATTCAGCGGCCGGCCTACGGGACCATTTGCCCTCGTACAATCATCTTTTCCATCGCCCTGCTCGGTTTGGTTGTTTACATACGCTCATTCATCGTTGAGTTAATCTTCGAAGAAACCACATACATCACCGACACAATTTTGAGATCTTCTCATCCAATCGAGAGACTACATTTGAAAAATCTTGAAAAGTATAAGGAATTCGTCGCCAGACAATCAAGGACACCTGAGGAGGCCGTGGAGACTTACAGAGAACGTTACAGTCGGGAGCCACCGTCCGGGTTTGAAAACTGGGTTCGTTACGCTCTTTCTCAAAATTGCAGCGTTATCGATGATTACGATATCATCGAGGAGCGTATTGCTCCCCTTCGGAACGTGTCGCCTTCTGAGCTGAACAGAAGGATGAACTTGATGGTTAAGACTACAGATGGGCTGGAAGTTGTTAAAATTAGGGACGGCAAATTTCAGGAAGGGGGAAAAGGAGCCTTCCCTGCTCACTTACGGGATATCATGGATCGATTCTCGAACATGGATCTTCTGCTTAACAAGTACGATGAACCACGGGTTGCCGGATACGACATCAATCCTATAAAGTCCGAAGTTGTGGATTTAAGCCATCAAGGCACCTGGCCGTGGGTAGCACGAAAATGCCAGAGTGCCTCCCAGAAACTTAAACAACAAAAGTTATACCGGTGGGGTGGATCCAAACCCACCAACAGCCGTGTTCAAAGGTTGAGGTATGTCGAAGATCCCGGCGAGACGTTGGATATTTGCGCCCATCCCGAGAGGCAGAATCAACACGGTTTCTTGAATTCGCCTAGAACTTTTAAATCCTCGAAAGGCCTACTCCCAGTTATGGCACCTGCGAGTCTATCCACTCTGGCAGACATCATCATACCATCGCTAGATAACGTCGCTGGATACTACCTCGGCGACGTCGAAGATACCATCAGTTACGCGGATAAGAAGCCGCAGGTGTATTGGAGAGGGTCACTGACAGGATCGTTTCTCACGGAGGCGAACTGGCTGATGAACCATCGTGTCCGATTCATTAAAAAGTTTGAGAATAATCCAATGTTTAACGTTGGCTTTTCGGGAAACGATCCTGGTAATCATCTCAAAGAGTTTTCGCCCAAGCTTCAGGAGCTCATGGGTGGCTTTAAGCCCAGCGATCCCCGCGGGACCGGGTTTCAATATCAGTACGCTTTCGATCTGGATGGTAACGGTTACTCTGGACATTATTACCGCTTGCTTATTAGCAATACTTTGGTGTTTAAACAAACTATTTTTGAGCAATGGCACGACGAAAGACTGGTGCCGTGGGTACATTATGTACCTATTAGCATGGACATGAAGGAATTGGAAAGTATGATTGACTATTTTACGAATGACCCGAAGGGTAAGATTTACGGGGAGAGGATCGCGATGTACGGGAAAAAATGGTCGCGGGCGGTGTTAAGGGTAAGCGATATGACGGTATATACCTATAGACTGCTGCTGGAGTACGCAGCGCTCTTCGATGAGAGGGTTGCTGCTGAAAATAATTAAAGTTGAATGCCATTTTTTTTCATTTTGATATTTTGTGCTATTAGGCTCATAATCTTTTTTTACAATAGCCATCGTGAATTCGTATTTCATAACTTCTTTCGGGATGTGGGTCGTTCCACCTCCCAGCTTCTTTGATCGCTAACTCACAGCAATATTAATTCTATTCGATAATTTTCTCCAACTCCATGAAAGGCGTGCAGTGTTCGTCAGGTGCATCAAACAAATTTGGGTCAGGATTTTGTTGCCATTTGGCTGCCACCACCCAACCTGGTCCCCACCCAACCAATCTTGATCCATCAGCTCGCACACTGGTTAATAGATGGTGGGGGCTCGCTGGCGGGTAGGTTCCGTCAGATAGTAGTTGTTTCTTTTGGGGCAAAATACTGCTCCAGCTGAATCGGAATTGAGCTTAATTCATAATATTATAGCATGCGGCCAAGCATTCGATGTACGAATTCAGATAGCCTCGAATAAGTCTCCTCAGAGACATGGAAGCTTTTTTGTGAACCGTATTGGGAGAATGTCCTATTTCACGGGTCGTAGCCAGTCCGGTGTACTCAAATATACCATGAGAATTTATGCTATTAGGGGAGTGCATGGAAATTAGGCTTAAAATGCTTGGCAGCGGGGCAGTAGCATCTATGGATTTGCTTCTGCTTATTAGAGCGTTTTATCAAAAAGCAAGAGCGGAGAACTTTTGTATATATATATATACTTATACGTATATTTCTAGTACACCATAGCCTGGCTCTATCTGGAACTATCAGTTTCGATCTCAGTCTATTTACTTTATACATACTATCCCACAGCCAGTATTTTTAGTTTGTATGTGTATAAAATTACTTTAAGCGCAAGAAATATGCCTGCCACTCCAACTGCCTGGTCGTGGGGGCTAAAACGATACCCTTCTGTCTCGATCATATCCCTTGACGACCCTGAGAACAACAGGGATGACATTGAGGATAAACCATGCAACCGACAACCTTATTGGCGAGACGTATTATTCGAGGTTTACATAAACTTTTTCAGCTATCTATTTGCTGCCCGCTCGAAGTTTCCGATACTCGGCTTCATGATCGGGATAGCACTTGGATACACCCTATCCATAGGGCATTTGTACGATCAAACGTCTTCTATCTATTTTAACCGACCCATATTATCGGAATCGGAACAACCGAGTACATGGGGTGAAGATTTCTATTTTTACCCTCCCCTAGACGAAGAGCGATACCCGGTCGTCCCGTCGTACAATCTTCTGTCGGAAACATCCGATATTCTTGCCTCCGCCCGAAACCTTACCTCGCAGTCTCCCATAACTCCTCTCTTCGTTCCCTTTACCCGAAACTTTATTATGCTACGCCAAACCATTCTTTCCTACATCGCTGCCGGCTGGCCTCGCTCTCAGATCTATATAATCGACAATAGCGGCACTATGGACGCCAACGCTAATGGCCTCCTTTCAACTGATAACCCGTTTCATCTAAACTACAAACTATTCCGCGGCCGTTATGGCGTCAACATCGTCCGAACACCCGCGCTATTCAATTTCGCGCAGTTACAGAATTACATGCTCGCCACCGCGATGAATCGAAACTGGACTCACTACTACTGGACGCATCAAGATGTTGTTGTGCTCAGCGACGAAGTTGCCACCCCTTACCGCTCACTATATGAGAATGTTCTCTCGTCTCTCGTTTCCTTATTCCCCGATATGGATGAAGGCGACCGCTGGGGTATAGTGTGGTATGACTTTGACTGGTTGACCTTGGTAAACGTTGGTGTTGCGGCGGATGTGGGTAGCTGGGATCCATTTATCCCGTACTATGCCACCGACTGCGACTACTACGAGCGGATGAGGCTTTCGGGATATCCAATCCAAGAGAGGAAGGTTGGAGACATATTTGATGTGTCGAAGGCGGTGCCAAATCCGGAGCGTGCCTTCTTCGGTAAGGCCAACAGTACTACAGAAGAGTACTCGGAGGGAATGGAAATGCCTGGGTCAACACAGTATGAAGAATTCAAAGAGCACTTGAAAGCGATGATGGCGGAGAAAGGTGCGACGGGGAGGAATACATGGCAAAATGCGCAGAAGGGCGGAGAGGGAGAACCGTGGACTTATGACCCGAGCGGATTCCAAACAGCATGGTGGGGGATGGCAGATGCGGGAAGATCCCTGTATGGGAAAAAGTGGGGGATCGATAATTACCAATGTCGCCCCAGTTCGGAAGGGAAGACTTTGAAAAGTATCTGGAAGGGGGAAAAGAGTTAAGGATGATTCGGGCGGTGATATAAGGGAGCCATATACAGAGAGAGACAAAGGAGAAGAGAGATTTGGAGATACTTAGAGAGTCAATTCCAGACGGCTCACTCGGTGAAAGCGCATCGGAGGGAGTACCTCTTGATGATGCTCTGCTTCACGAAAGAGTTCATAGATACACTGAATGAACTTGGGAAGACAAGGCCACCAAAAGAAACACATAATTCCGAAGCGGAGGTTGATAGGCTGATCAATAAGGAGGGGTTATGGGATGAAGCGGTATATTGTAATATAATATAAACCAACCACTGCGATAATTTGACTAGATGTAAACGCCGAGCAGCCAATAATGTAATGAGTCTGCTTATATTTTAATATTTCCAGCGTCTTTCAAGGATTTTATTGTTATTGAATTTCTGTCATATATGACGATGATAAATAGGGGCTTAAAACATACAATTTATTTCTATTAAGAAATGGGATTATATTTGCTTCTAGAAAGCCTGCGCCGTCGTGAATTCCACCAGCCTCAGCCAGAGATCTTCCAGTGGTGTGACATGTGGGTAACACTTGTTTCCAAACCGTCGTACAACGAGACTAAAGGCAAATATAAGTGTATAGTCTAATCGGTTCCTTTTATCGGCGGGTTTTAATTTTCAATAAGATGGTGTTCTTCGGGGCTTTGCGTAGGATTTGTTGGTTTGTATAAGTGCAAGTGGTGAGGAATTATCTAGAACGTTGGTCGCGCAGATATCAGAGTGATCGCCCAACTTGCCAAGTGTTTCGTTTCAGGCCTATATTATATGTAGAAAGCTATAATTATTGGTCGTTTGCTTTTTTGATGAATGATGATTCTGGGATGAGTTGGACTAGTTATGCTGGTTGTAAATGGAGAGCAGGAAGCCAACTTAGAAGAAAGTTGGCTGACATGACAGGATTTCCAGTGCAGAATCTTCTCACATATTTGTGTTGAGCATGTTTGATTGTGAGGTCAAATAGGGCACGGCTAGTTTGGTTTGGTTGTAAGTAAATAAGTACGAAGAATAAAAGGCAGCCTTACAGCTTGTGCTTTTGAATCAGCCGTGTAGTGCGGATCCTCAACGTACCATTCAAGAATTCTAGTCTAAAAGTGTTAGTGTTACCGAGATATCTTCCAATGAGGTTTAGTTACTGCCCTCTCAAGTTAGCTAAGATTTCATCCAGATCTCCAAACACCCACCCTGCGACAATGTCTCGCATCTCCGAGTGCAATACCACACTTACGCCTGGCGTTCCCTATGCGTTGCAAGATCCCCTCATAGGATGGTACAAAGAAGACCATCTCATATTCAACCTAGGAATAGTTGACTTGGACTACGTCTCCAACCCCGACAATATCGAGATCCAATTACTCGACAGAAACAACTTGGCCGGGCTCAGGATCGATATCAGCCGGCGGCACGGTTACCTGATTTTCTACTATCAGGATGAAGATAGTAACTGGAAAATCGAGTGTGCTAAGAACAACAATTACAGTATCCGAGATCTGTTCCATGCGGGTCAAGTCAACGATATCAAGGTCTGGTCGAGAAAGAACGAGGATGGGTTTTACTATTACGTTTTTAAGACGCCCAAGTTGGAGAGGGAGATTGAGACATCAGTTCGGTGTCTTGTAAGGACGATGAACGTGTTTTATGGTGTCAGGGAGAAAGTCACTATTCAGAGGGAGCATGTAATTACGCTGACTCACAATGTCGAGGCGGAGCGGAGGAACACTGATTAATGTTGCATTGGTATATGAGGACACCGGTTAGTTAACTGGATAAACATATGCTCCCCAATTGTGAGCGGATCCAACATTTGGATATCGTCATCAACATGAAGTAACCTCCCTAGGCCAGTTATATTTTCGTAGACATTCCTCGGTAGTACCGCAGCCACACCGGTGCCCCACGTATACATTAGCAAATCTGCCAAGCGTCGCATCGTTTAAGAGAAAAAAGCGTAAGACGTGCTTACTTCCTTCTATCCCGTATCATTTCAGTCCCTTCCCCAGGCTGCCCGAATCGTCGAAGTCAACCCATAGCGTATGCCCAATCGATGGACCGGCATAGTCGCTGGACCGTAATTGATAAGAATACCACTATCTCCACGTGTAAGGCTTTGTTCCTCGCGCCATGTGTCTTGTAGGATAGCCAAGACAACGCAGGCAGCGAGTTGAAGAGCTAGGGCATAACCAAATTAACTATAAAAGCGCCACCGAGGTAAATTTTACCTTGATAACGAGGCGTCAATTTGCTTCTTTCTCCGGATGTGCTAACATTTCCGTTATATCCCAAGGCGATGTCATCCGGAATTGAATCACATCCTTGGCTATTTTGATAAGGCTGAGTATCGAAATCTTAAACTTTAAATGGAAGACATACATTAATAAACTACTTTTAGGTTTTACCTTAGTAGAAATAAACCCTCAGCTTTCCAAGTCCAGCTTTTAATTTGCCTTGCAGTTGGAGCCTCAATTGACACTAGGCCGGAATCACGACAGCAAACTAAAAGTTCAAGGGTACATAATTGTTTTTCGATATTTAATGCGTATGCGAAAGTTGAAATATATTTAAAAGGATACATCGATGAATTGCAAGTAAGGATGCTTCGTTGATATTCACCACTCAGAACGACACGATATAGTTTCGTAAAATATACCAACTATAATACCTGAACTTTTTAACTTTGTAGATAATCAATAGCTTGTATTGAGGCCTATAAGAATTTTATTTGTTTGTTGTCAAGGTCAATTTGTTCATTCCGTCTACTATACTGGTAACCAGCGGCTCCGATCTGCCTGGAGTAGAATCTGATTGCATGGCCGTTAGCCCTTTCGCGAACAACTCCATACAAAACTGTATATTTGAGGAGAGATCTTTGGGAGTATCTTCTGCGGCTGGAGGTTGTCGTAAAGCATCGATCCACCAAACGGGCTCTGTCAAGAATGTATCCAACATCTTGGAGCTGCCGCTCTCAAAGAGAAGATGCAGGTAGGTTTTGCCAGATTTGTCTACTTGGAATCGGTCTTCTTTGCCGTAAAGTAGAGAGTTTAGGTATTTTATGTTTTTTTGTCGAATTGCAATACCTAGGGGTGTATCTCTGAGATCCTCTTTTGAGGCTTTGTGATATATAGTGGCAGAAGCGTTCGATGCGCTACTAGGGTGCAATTTTGATTTTCCATCTGGACTTAGCTCATTAGTGATATTGCCGATGCCTGGCGAACCTTCGGAAGTAGCTTTAAAGTCGTTAAAGAGGCTTTGTGACGAGCGCTGGGCGGGGGATTGCATAGCAGTAATTTGCCGTGGGGCTAGTACTGAATGACTAGCAGTCCTGCCAGAAGTTTCAACGTCGTTAGTGAGTTGAATTTATGATTACTTCATAACACAGAGTGAGTGGTACCTAGGTTGAAAAGTGAGTGTGAATGGGGCTTGCGGAGTTTGGAAGGGAGGTAGGGATTCAACAGTCTTGGTAACACTGGAAGAAGGAGAAGAAGCTTCGCAGAGAATATCAGGATTGACACTCATCACGTCATCGTTATCATCCTCATTCTCGAAATAATCATAATCATAATCATAATCATAATCATCGCTGTAAACATCCTAATTCTCAGGTCCATAGTCAGTTGTTCGCTGTTTCACCATATATACAACCTATAAGGAAATTAGATATGGTAGAAGTTCAGTTTTGACTGTATTCCAAAACGGGATACAAAACGGGCTTACCTCAAAAGATCCGTTTTGGGGATTCCTCTCCATCGCGATTTTCAGGCATTCAGTGATAAGCTCATCCAAACCAAGATGAGCCTTCACAGTTGCAAGGTATTTCAGCGTTTTCCCACCAAGCCTGCCTTTCACAGGGGGAACTGGAAAGCTATTTTCGAGTTCCCAAAGCACACCTTCAATGTTAAAACATCTCCCCTTAGAACGTGCTAAATCAATCACGTCCCAACATAGCGCAAACAACGATTTATGATTAATTCTAGCAGATAGTCCGCGATACCGCAAAGAGCGAACAATACGCGCGATTGCTCCGGCGAACCCATGTGCCGGCCATTCTGGACCCGCCAGATTTGATCGCCCTGAGATCGAAGATACCTGTGTCGGCATTTCGAGTAGGTAGTTCAGTAGCTGGACTACCTCCGATTCGGTTAGCAACCGAAGAATTCCGGTATCTATCATATATCTAAGATTACTGATATCTGGGTCGTCAGAAATAGTTTTTAGGATGCTAAATGTTGTTGATTGAGACGAGTTGTCAATATTGTAATTTTCACGTAAGGCGATCTGCATTCGCTCGCTGTTGATCAGCATTTCTGACCACCTATCAACGTCCTGCTGCTCAAAGCATGCCCTTAGGAGGTCCCAAAGAGTTCCTCGGTAATACTTAAAACCCTTCTTTAGGAGGCATGAACAATAGCCAAAGCTATTGTATGTACCTGATGGTCTGCGATTCAGATGGTAATCCAGATCCTTGGAAATCCGCTCCCGTGCCTTCTCGTATGTTAGGTTCGATATCCAGTCACGGAACCCGCCTGCGACTATATCTTCAGGTTCAAACACTTGGCTGATAACTAAATTGTTGAGGATGAGCAATAATTTAAAGTCTATACCAACAGGGGGACGAATTCTCTTTATGATGTCTTGAACCTCATCCACCAATTCTCCGATGCTCTCAAACATGCCCACATTCTGGATCTTATTTATAAAGCCAATAAACCAGGTGTGAATTGCTGTTACTCCACCCATTATTTCAACATCTAGCCTACATCCTCTTTCCTCTATTAACCATTCTAATAAATCGTGTAGCTGTAGGACACATGCGACATGTAGCCTACCGTTATCGATGTCCTTCGCTGATATTGCGACTTGTTCAAAGATTTCCAAATACATGTCGGATTGAAACCCCCAATGAACCAGCACGTTATGAGCAAATCTGTTCCACATACCAGCAGTGTCCAGAAATATGAGTTTAAGCTTCTCCATGATCCGTGCTGTACCGTCTGAGTGTAGTTCGTAACCCACCCAGCTTGCTAAACACCGCAGATAGTCTGCATCTTCGATGTATTCACGGAAAGCGTGTTGGCTGTTTAAAATTGTGCAGGAAGAGTTGTCTGGAATCCCGGGATCCATGGTCCATCTGCAACTGGAAATGTAGTCAATAAAAGCTGAGATACGGCGTATCCCGATGGAATCTTCATCCTTTGGCATATAAAACCATTCTTTCGCTTCATTCTGACTTTCCAAAAACTCCAGGACGGAAAAATGTGAGAATGTAATATTTCCATCTCCAACAAACTTTATTAAACTGCCGCAGTTGAGAAGAATATCTCTGTTGGTGATACTACTTTCTTGAAGTTGATGGCCGACGATATCTGTGAGCTCTTCAAGCTTAATAAGTCTGGCATCTTCTGTTATCGGTACCCATGATAACGCGGACTGAACTAGCTGCCTGTTACCTTCGTAGACACGAGATAGTATCTGACGATACGTTTCCGGAAGGTCCTCTGGGAGATTTTCCAAAGCAATACGTTTATTGCTATCGCCACTCATCCTGCTTAAAGTGTCAAGTTGACATCGGACCCATTGGAACCTAATATTATCCATTAGCCAATGTCAAATACCCTGTGAGTTTTCGCTTGTGTTAATAGCCTTACATTCCGTTTGTTTTCTGTATCAAAGTAGAGATTATCTCTTCTTTAAGAGTAGGATCTTGCAAATTGATACCGTAAAATTCCACATCGCTTCGAAGCCGCTGCTCCAACTCGCCAGCGACATATAAGTGAACATCAGTCGAGGTGGCTGCAATTGGTATATTAGAAAACCCAGCGCTCATCAGAGAGTTTCGGATATCGACAATCGTCCTGCTCGTAGCTATGATTTTGATAGGACTAGATGTGCTCTGGCCGAGAGCTGAGATGAATTGGAGTATTTGGCACCGATCCTTAGTTCTAAAGCATTCATCAAGTCCATCAATCACAAGCATTGTCGTCGTAAAACTGCTGGCTAAAGTTGTGATAATGGCAATAGTCTCGTCCACCGTAAAATCCGCAAAATCACGAGACTGCCTGGCAGCTGTTCTGTGCGTATCCAATATTGGGAAGAGATCTGGACTATACTCTACTAACTGCCGAATCAAGGAACCTGTCATGGTGTGGAACTTTTGGGACTCCTCGGAAGAGTATTGAATGTGGAAGTATGCAAGAACAGTTTTATCATCCTGCAGAAGTTGTAGGTCCTCAATTATCGCAGAGCTGTGAAGTAGTAAATTTTGTTAAAATGTGAGCTTGGATCTCAATAAATGAGGGAGATCTTTATGCTATTGGCAACCAAAGAAGGCAGGCCAGTCATATAACCGGCAAGAATACTTTTCTAGGTCATAAAATTAACAGATTGCGAAAAGTGTTACTTACGTCAAGACAGATTTTCCGGCACCAGCTATAGATCAGGGCATTTCAATCAGTATCCCGTGAATGCTACTCTATAAGGTTTGGATAAGACCTACGGATTCCGTCAAACCACAAGCAAGAATTTGCGTTCTGAAGCCAGTATTTGTACCCTTCGCAGTCTCTGAACCAAATTGATGTTCCAGGATACCTGGCTTTTTTCATTTCTGCATGCTTTCGATTTTCGTGCTTTGAAAGCCAGTCCAGTGAACTCTTCTGATAGGTATCTGATACTGAAGCTCAGCATCTATATTGTGTCAAAAGATTCGAATAAGGCAATTACAAACCTAACTCTTTCTTTTGTTTGAGTTTTGCTAGCCTTTCTTGCTCTTGGACGACCCGCTGTAGATTCTCCTGAACGCTTTTCTGGCCGGAAAGGAGTTTGCATAATGCTTGTCTGACAGCTCACTCCAGAATTAGCCTTCTCCATGCGTGCGATATTAAATTGGTTTTGGGTAGCCCTCTGAGCTCCCCTAGGAACCTTTGTGTAGATGAGAGAGGCTTTGATAGAACTTACAAGCTATCCGCTTCTAAACTTGTCAAAATTGTCGACCTCAGGCGCTGCACTTTCAAAACAAGCTCTTGAGTTTCTGACGCCTTTAGCGACCACTTCAAGGATGCTTTTATCTTTTCCCACTTTGTAACATCTGCTGGACCACACTCATCCAAAACACCCTGGAGCTTCATAATACACTTTTTGCAGTCTTCAATATAAATCAAAGAATTAAGATTTTCATCTCGTTGAAGCTCTGGGCATATTGCGTGGAACAGCCGGACGCTTTTCTCGAGACCGTATAGTGCTCCCGAGAGGTTGACTATCTCCTTTAGAAGCGCTTGGATTTCCGGTATCGCATTCTTTGATAGAGAGTAGAACTTTGACCCCTTGAGGACAACAACATCCGCCAGCGCGACTAGCCCTGCTATTCCCGAAGCTAGCTCCATCTTTTCGTATTTTAGCGAGATTGGGATTTAATATAAGTAGATAAAATGAAGATAAAGTTTCGACTAAATAGTAGGGATCGTGAACCATAAGCGGAGAGAATCTGAAATTAGCCGGCTGCCCCGCTGCTTGGACATATATAGCATGAAATGAATACGGATAGCCTTTCGCTTCCCGCTCCAATTTGCAATGCCATTCGTGTGTTGGCATGTCGGCTATAATAGGCTGTGCAACCGTTTCCTCGAAAGCCCCAGAAATGCCTTTCGAGATGCCTGCAGATATATTCATCTTAAACTGCCCAAAGGGATCAATAAGTGCCATGAACTTCCCTAAAACTATCTCGCGAGATATACTTGTATCTCCGAATTAATTTATTCTACTGGAACTAAGTGATTGCCAAAGTGCGGTTATTTAGCTGTCCTTGGCACACCGTGTGGTTTGATCCTTCGCTGTGAAAAGCGAACCAAACCCTGGAATAATATGGAAAATTATTAACAGTCATATTGATATCTACACTTTAGGAGGGGGTTTAATATGAAAAATAGGAACATTTACAATATATCACACCCCCAAAATTTCGAGCGCCTCAAAAGGCCGATCAAACATAAACGGTCGCTGGCCAAAATTCATACTTAGGTGACCACCTTTGCTGACTGCAACACCTGGGAACCACCTCTGGTTCGTTGGTAGTGTTGTCGCAATACCTAAATATTCTCCATTGAGAGTGAAGAATACATAGCCTCTCCGAGTATCGAGACCGCAGCCGACGACGTCTTTTTTTGATCCCCTGCCAAAATCACGGGCTTTTGGGCCGTAGCTAGATTTGAACAACCAGTAACGGATACTCCGTCGAGAGATGCCAGTGTGTTCTGTTATATGAGCATCACTGCCGAGGTCAACTCCATTGTACCACCCATTGGGTTCGTCGTCTCCTTTAGTTTCAGCTGTCCGTAAACCAATACCGACGACCCTAACAAATAAGTCGAGGGGAGTTAATAATATCGAACTAGGTCACTCGTGCTTACTTCTTCTACAATAAATAATAAATAATATATAAAAGAGAGACAACTTACTCATTTCGACCGGGTTTATTTGATGTTACCGTCATTTCAAAATAGTATCTATCTACCTCCGCTGGTATTGGATTATCCGACAGTATCAAGTATGCTGCTATGTTCTTTTTGGCTTTACTGTTTTCTGTAAGAAATTAGGAGAAGCTTTCAGGATTAATAATGGTACTAGTTCTCTACTTACGTATTTGCCAAACCTCAAGACCATCCTCGCTAGTCTTATAAGGAAGCCTTTCTCCAACCACAATTAAGCGACTAGGCCTTCTCGAGGCCGGAAGAACATCGTAGACAGTGTCGTGAGAGTAGTTGGGGAAATATTTCTGAAGGAGATCCTTAGCGCTTGACTGGACGGCTGCGTGGTGAATTGTCCAACCGTGTTGGTCAGGTTGGTCCAATTTCACGGCGTCGCGCTTCTTCGCCACGAAGTTGATAAGTTTCTCAGCTTTGCATCTAACGGCGGTATGCAAAAGCATGTGATAGTCAACCATTTCAAGACCTATTGCAGGCGTATCCGCTAATAGTTTGCAGAGACATTGCTCTACCCTCTCAATGCTCATGACTTTTAGTCCCGAGCCTTGAGAACCCTTCTTTGACAAACCTCCAGAAGTAAGTATAAACTGATCTATCGCAATATTGAGGGCTGTCCTTCCATCGAACGCCTTTGCGGTGAGATCGGGTTTCGAACTGAGCAGATAGTCCAACATCTCAACATTTCCGTATTCCGCAGCGACATGTAGAGTTGTAAACCCTTTATCAGTATCGGTTAATTTCAGATAGGAGGATATCTCATCGCTATTTAATCCTTCAACTAGCATTTCTGCTATCTCCACTCCACCTTACCTCTCGCCGCACATCGGTTCAAAAGACTCCTAGAATGGAGATCTTGTTGGAACAAATAATCGTAGGCTGGTGAAAATTTATCTTTATGGACATCGAGAAGATAGCGGACTAGAGGGCCCTCATGGTGTTTCACAGCCAATGCCAGCACTGTTTTGCTGTCTTTATTCTTTCTTGTTACATCCAAACCTCCTTCTATCAGCGTTCGAGCAATCAAAACAGGGTCGACCTCATAAAACGCAAATCGTGAGTTGAATATCCTATGCAAAAAAGTATTTCCCTCGTTGTCGTCATCGTTGATATCTGCTCCGTGTTCTAGAAGCCATTTCATGCCATGTAGGTCTCGCCTACAGGTGGCATGATCGAGTGGGCTTTCGCTGTTAAGATTTTGGGCATTAACGTCCGCCCCTGCTTCAAATAGCATCTCGAGGATTTGCCTTCCAGAGTCCCTATGCAATTTTTCCATGGATTCACGGGTGGACTGTTCTCCAGCTTAGAATAACCCTGGTTCAGACGTAGAATGCATCGGGGTATTCCCGTCATTATCCGCTCTATTAATATCGGTCGCACCCATCCTTGATATAATCATTTGGAACAGCTCGACGTCCCTGATCATAGCGGCCAAATGCAGCAGAGTACTGTTAGTGAAGGGCAGTCTATCATTCAGAATAGCGCCGGCCGATATGAGAATTTTTGAGCTCTCCCAGGCAGCTGTCTGTGAACAAGGATATGGTTGAATACTTAAATTTAACATAGTATTCATAATGGGCGTAAAATTGGGGAAGCGTGGGTTGATATCAACTCCATACCGAAGAAGTGCTTTGACGAACTTTGGGTGCTCGCGTACAGCGACATGAAGAGGTGACCCGTTAAAGCCCCTTGCATTCAGATCCTTGATGCTAGCAATCCCTTGTTCCACGAGATAATCTAGTATGAACACTAAACCTGATTTTGCCGCCATATGCAATGGTTCCCAGTTGCCACCGTATATAGCATAGCTGCTGGTAACAACCCATCTCTTCCAAGTTTGTGGCCTCATTAGCAACCTCAATTGTTCCCAGAAGATTCCCCATTGTCTCCCTACCCGTTCTTCCGGCTTCCACTCCTCTTGCAGTAAACGTAGGTGCTGTTCCAAGTTTCGGATCTCGATCTCGTACCTCACCGATGATTTATATTCATCTAGGTCGGGCGCATATAAGCTGCTGGCAATTGAGCCATCTTCTAGCCCCCTATCACTTGCTCTACTTCGCTCTTCATTATCTTCTAGCAAATCAATTCTATTTCCGTCAAGAGGCGGGGACGCCGCGTCTCTCGTTCCTATATCGTTAAGAATTACAGATGGCGAACTGATTTCGGGGAGAGTAATCGAAGCTACCGCATCTACGAAGTCAACGTGGCTAGCTGTAGCCTTGATTGCAGGTGTAATAGTAGCTGTTTCCATATCAAGAGATGGTTCCGTTAAACCGGTAGGCAATGTTGAATTTGTTTCAGACTGTTCGGCTGTTGGATGCCCAGGCTCAGCTGTGGAGGTATGTCCCTCCGATAGGAGCTTTTCGGCCCGTTTGGATATATTCTCTAACTCCGGTTTTTGGAGATCGTTTTCCCAGATATCCGAATTGTAAGTATTTTCTTCGTGACTTTCGAGTGACTCCAACAGCATATATCGATCTTGAAAATCCTTTGTTGTTAAGGGCATATACTAGAATCGGGCTTGTAAGCTTTTGCTGAACTCGGACTGGAACTAAGGTCATACATATCTCAATCACTATTGCGAGGTTCGCTTCTTTTTATTTATGAGCTCCGTAAGGCCTTGGCCATCTGCTACCGTAGCTTTGCAATCATGAACTGTTGGTTATTCTAATTACGTGAAGTTGAATATAAGAGTATTCGGATTTTGTTTACCTGGAATCGGGAGCAATACTGTCCATTTCCCGTTCTCATTTTTTGTAAACAGTGGGGCGTCTGGTTTCGCCATATTCTCGGCGAGCTGTTTTGCCTCACTCTGGATCCATTCTTTTACTGATAGATGCACGTTGATAGAGTCGGTTACATCATCGAACTGAAAAAAGTCACGCCCGGCGTTCTGAAGGTGATACTTTGTATCCACTATCTCGGGATCGGAGTACAACTCGGAGATGCCTCAACGCGATCTATATAAATGGCAGTCCGCAGTGGCAGTTTTCGAGAGGATGCTAATGCTTACTTGACATCGAACATTATTATCTATATATCTCATTAATTTACGCATCATGACTCGACGCGATCGTCTTTATAATAAGAAACGCGCCGAGAAATCCCCTGTCGAGACCAAAGAACTAGGTAGACGTGCACCACTTCTATACGGACCAGCCATCCTATACGATCCTGTCCCTCTTTCATTCCTACCTTCGAAGATACATCCTCAGCACAGGAGTCCCCTATTCACCATCGTCCCTGGTGAGATTCGAGAGAAAATTTTCGGTTATGCATTGGATGGGTACCCGATCGACCCCGCCCATCCAGGCTTCTATTCATGCAAATTAAACGGTGGTGGCACTGCTAGCCTTCTTCAAACTTGCAGAGCAATCTACTCCGAAACCTGGCATCTTCCTGGCATAGCAGCCAAATGCTTCGACGTAGATCTACCGGAAACATGTGCATATCCGGTACCGAGGGAAACGAGGCAAGAACAGGCAGAGAGACAAACCACCTGCTATGACACGATACCGGGAACCCGAAGAAGACTCGCGGTTTTATCGAGCTCTGGTTTTGATTTTGAAATGACAGGAGATGTGAGCATCGTCAATGCTGGTCACTTAAACGAGAAAGATAAGACGCTCATATTCGTTCAGAATCTAAGACCTAGAAAGATCACTTTTATCTTCAAATTTCTACCTGAGCTTGATTCTAGAGACGAACTTGAATTCATAGCCGATCTTGGCTGGGCGAGGGGCTATAAATTCCCGACAAGTGTGGAACTTGTGGAAATTGAGTTTATGGGTTTTCAAGGGATGGAACAGATCTTAGAAAACTTATTTCGGAAGCACGCCAAATTGCCTTTTTTAGAGAAGATGAGGCAATGTTCATAGCGAAGGAGAAATGGGAAATTGAAAGAAAACAATAGACCGCGCTTAGCGCATTTGGCGGCAATATATTCGTTGGACCGGAAATAAAGGGTGGGAGGATGGGTTTTTGCTCTGCTAGTCTCTCTTGGAGGTTGTGCGAAGCTAAACGTCATTATCATCCTAGAGAGTACCGCGCTGAGGTAACCAGCTTGAACTTGGAATTACCTCCTCTTATCTCCACTACGCTGCGTGAGTTGAAGTTGAGTGGGGTTAAACCGAATGGTAATATAAAAGCCTCTGGTTTGTCCATGGATGAGGTTCTAGAAAAAATTAGACTCTTGAGGTATAGGTATGAGCATTCTATTTAGGAGTGGTCAGACAGCGATAATTAGTCTAACGATAGGAGCGAATAGGTGGAGTTAGAAGACACTCAATGGGTAGAGGAAAAAGGATGGAAGCGAGGGATCCTGGGGAGGAAAAGAGACGACGAGATGGACGAAGGGGAGGACTAGGGGCAAGAGGATACAGAGAGGGGGGCAGAGGATATAAATCTAGATCGAGAGGGGCAGATGGAGGAGGAGGAGGAGGAAGAGGAGGAGGAAGAGGGGGAGGGGGGAGAACTGGGCACAAGAGACCGGTGACTTTGAAGAGAAATAAAAATGCAAATAATAGTAAAGACAAAAAGAATGCTATCGATGATGACGACCGACTCTTAGACTAGTTTGCTACCATTGACATCTAATATAATATACTATAATAAATTATTCTTCACACACTTTGTGGTAAATTAGGGTGGGCAGATTGCCCGCACGATGTAGTTTTCTTTTCTTTTTGGTCTGACAAGGTCGCAGTCGAAGAAAATTGGTGTTAATTCACTGTTTTCTATGAGAGTTAGGCCGGATGTATTAACTGGAGCTCGCTCGGAAACCGGCTCCAAAGTTGCTCTTAAGCAAAAGAAAAACCACAGGCAATGTTGGTACTATAGCATACAAGTACAAGTACACTTGGTGATTCTAAGCATTTGAGATTTTTAAGCCTACCCTTGACTCGGGCGTTATAAACCGGGTTCTTAAAACAGGTTTCCAAGGAAATATATTGATCCTTATGCGTAAATAAGAAAAAAGTGCATCTGCCGGCGAAGCTAATAATGCCAAACTAAGACAGCTTCCTCTCGAAGGCACTAGTGGGACAGAATTCATTTCGAAAAGATGCATAATAGTAAAAGAAGCCGGTTCATGATATAGTAGATAGATAGCTGGACCTAATTTGGCTCTAAAATGTCTATATTTTTTATAATGCATAATCGTTTAGAAAATCGTTGAGCCGGGCCCATGGGGAAATCTTTCTATAATGACTCTAGTTCCAGTGGTTTAAATTTCCTCCACTTTCGACTCATCCGGGAATACCCGGTCTAAGAATCGAGTAAGCAAGTGACACTCCAAACTTTTGGAAAATATGGTTTATATATAGCTTACTAATTCCGGCGATGGCAAGGTCCAGCAACGGGTATCCGGCCACGATATAATTCACCAACTGACCCATGGTTGGGTATGCCCTAGATTGCTGCGGGATAAAGCCAACCTGACTCCCGGACTCATAAAGAATAACAGACTCGTGATTCGTGAGGTAGAGATTCCGCAGGCCAACGATATAGATTATCTGCGTGGCGACCATTCCAGCCACCAAAATAAATAGTATGGCTCTCAAAAACACGGGCTGATCCTTCTTATCATAGAAACTCAACGAGCCGAGACCTATATGTATCCAGTTTACGTTCAGCTTACATCAAGATAATCCCAGATAATAATCTTGGAACAAACCTATTAGCATGGCAATGAAGCCTATCGGAGTCGCCACCACCGTCCCTAAGATTGTAAATAGAGGCATCATTAGCGACAATAAGGTAAAAATCGCATACGCGTCGTGCGCAGAGATTATACCGAGCGTACCTAACGCCGCATCATAGCTTCCCAAAGTCTTCCAGCTCCCCGCGTTCCGGATGCAAATGGCATCTTCTTTGCCTTTTGCCCGTAACCCGATAATCATATAGATGGTGTAGGCGCATATGAGTACTGTAAACATGAGCAGGTAGAACCATCGTCTTCTCTTCCATATGTTATCCTGAAGCACCGTAGCAGAGTATACACTAGCCGTCCCGTATAACGTCGCGATAGCAAGCGCAATCCGTTGGTGCTTGTTCGATAAGCCGGGATCTTGAGAATCTCTTATCCATGCCGCGATCGGGAAGGCAAACCCGAACGTAAGCTGAGAATTAAAGTTCCCCTGGAGCAAGGTGCCGGCACTCCCATATTCGGTCGTGCTATTTTTGTTCCCGAATTTCCTGAAGACAAAAATGTAAGTATCGAAAGCTAATCAGGGCCTATATTTGAATCAACCAGAATACATCGGATACTAACCCCCCATTCCGAACCAGAATTGTTACCGTATAAACGATTGAATTTGCACCCAATAATATCATTGCGTAGTAAACCTACAGGTATGAGGGCGTTATTTCTCTGACGCACTGCTATTATAACATTCCTGCATATATTTTTTATCTCCTTATCTCGATGGATACTGGAGTCAGAGGCTTACATGTATGCTATCGAAATCATTGACGGGTGAGAATAACTCCCGACACCTCGAGATATCGGCGCCGGGTGGCAGAGATACTGAGGCCATGGTTCGGACGACAGCCGCAAGTATAGGTACAATAAACAGGTTAGCTTCTTGCTGTTTCCGCTACGCGTCGAAAGTGATGTTTCGGTTCCGACTAGGTGACGATGAATAGAAGCGATATGCCATACTCAGGCATCCCTTGATATTATATTTGTTTTGCACTATGACCCATATTTCCGTTATCTCTGCGGAATGGAGAATTTGGATTACGAGTCTCCTGCGTTAGATCCTTCGCGGCGGCAGATTCAAGAATCCGATAAAAACTGCCAGCCTTGACGCCACTTCGCTCGTTGTGGAAGTGGTGAGTACATATCGCATTCATACCTGCATCTGGTCTGATAGTCGTGCATTCAGCCGCAGCGTTGGTCTTGCAATTACTACCAATCATTATGTTATCCCCCAATGAAAAAATAGGCACCAGGCCTGGACTGATTGGACCTACGGTTAGCGGAAAAATTAAGATAGGGTTTCTGGTTTATATACACAATTAAACATACCTTCCAAAGTAGACCACTTTGTGATATATTTGAATATTGACAGTCAGCTTTTTATTTCAGTAAATCGTGGAAGGTAAAAAATAGTAATTTTATTTGAAATTTATATTTCCAGGAAAATATAATTTTTTTGGTTATTTTAATTTAGGAATTTTTTATTGACGTCTGCGCGTATGCTCTATATAAGTGTAGTCCCATGGTGGTACGTAGGTCTGTATTTCCTATGTATTGTGATTCCTGAGGCGATTGCGGTAAACCTTGAAGGTCTCTGGTATCTTCTAGAGGATGCTCTATGAGAGGAAGGCATAGTAGTAGCGAAGCTTGGCACTCGCCACCGCCTGCCTCTCTATAGAGCAGGTGACCCGGCAATAGATGCTTCTGCTGTTGAGTGCACTACCACTACAATAACAGAATCTACTATTTTAATATTATCTTATTATATTTTTATATTAAAAAGCACAGCAAGCATAGTAAGTACAACCTCGTAAGAAAATCCCACACCGATGAATAATTACAATTATAAATAAGCTCAGAAACAGTTGGGTTTAAATGGTCTGAAGGTCTTCTAGTTCTAAATTCAGGATTATGAAACAAAGGCCAGGCTCCCAGCAACTCGCTCTGTCGAAGGACTGATTGGATGCGAAGCAAAGTTCTCATGCTCTAGAACCACCGAATATTCAACATGTGCTTTACCGTTGAGCCACAGTACAGGTACTATCGAAAAACACAAAAGCCGGAAACACTGTTACCACAATCCGAGAAGAAACCCCAATAAAGACCCCGATAAAGACACGTAGCCCAAAGACACCTGTGCGCTATTCAGAGTCGAACTGACAGCTTCGTACGCTTTGAAACCCAAAGTTCTTCATACGCGCTTTACCAACCAAGCCACAGTACTACCGATCCACCAGTGAATCCTTGGGATACAAAATGAAAAGCTATAGACAAGATAACAATATCAGCCAATTTACTTTGAAATAAAACTGTTTTGAGAATAATTATACAACCTCTTGCCCCAGCTCTAGTAAGATATATACAAGCCATCCCGCGGGATAAAAGTCTCCCTGAACTTTAAGTGCGATAACCGACTAATATTCAAAGGTTCATTTTTAGTAGTCGCTGCATTATTGAATACTTCAGTATTTTGGAGCAACGTTACCTTGTTAAGATCGGTCAACTTCGTTGAGAGTGACTTCATCTCTGACTTCATTTCGGCCAACTCTGACTTCATCTCTGTCTTCATCTCCGACCTCATCTCGGCAAACATTGTCTTCATCTCTGACTTCATCTCGGTAGAGATTGACTTCATTTCGACCAGCTACTAATTCTTTTCTTAGCTCCCGCCAAATGATCCTCAATTTACGGCCTGGGCTGAGATGAAGTCAATCTCTACCGAGATGAAGTCAGAGATGAAGACAATGTTTGCCGAGATGGGGTCGGAGATGAGGTCGGAGATAAGACAGAGATGAAGTCAGAGATGAATTCAGAGATGAAGCCAATATCTGCCAAAATGGAGTCAGAGTTTGTACAAAGATAGAAATAATTATATACCTTGAGGGGAGGGACTGGCGGAGCGGTGAGATGGCGGGAGGGAGAGAGCCAAAGTGGAGAGAGAGAGAGAGAGAGAGAGAAGCGAGCGAGATGAGAGAGGGCGAGAGAGGGCGAGACGTTGAATACTCATCGTTGCGATGATGGTTGGTTGGTTGGTTGGTTGGTTGGTTGGGTTGTAGGAGTGGAAAAAAGGAATGAATGAATGAATGAGTGGGCAGTAATTTATAGTCTCGTACCTGAGTAAATGAGTGAGTGAAGTGTTTTATTATGTTAACTTTTTGAGTTATTCGATCAACCATCAATCTTGCTCCAACAAGACGAGACTGTGTTTTCTCCACATCGACAGATTGACATAGTTATCATTATTCAATTGGCTGACACGGATGTTTTCTACATATAAAAATAAAAGGTTATTCGAAAATATATTTGTATTGTAATTGTTAACAGCCACAAATCCATAAAGATTCCACGCCAAAAAGAAAAAAAGAAAAAGAAAAAGGAACAAGGAAATATGAGCTAAGGTAAATGCTAACATATATATAGCCACCCAGCGCTTGATTCATATCATGCAAGTTTTCCTAGCATTGCCTATCTTGTTGCAGACTTGCAGTTGCAGAGCTCAAAATCCGATAATTATTTTGGCGCTCAGCCCACCAAAATTCACTACATCGTACATAGGAGAATCGAATTGATTGGACTTTTTCTTGTGGGATAATTATCAATCCTAGAAAGATTGTGAACAGCTTACGCTCAGATATTTAAAGCTTTCCCTCGGTCTTCTGTCCTTTATTCCTGTGCGGTCCCGCTGCTATCTCCTTTGTATATTTATCCCAGCATCTAACCACATCTTCCTCAGAATAATCTAGGAAAGACATTGAGGACTCCCTCTCCTATCCCATATCTTCCACCCCCTGCGAAGCTATAAACTTTGGTGTCATCCAGCATCGGTGCTGAAGATTCATGTCGCCTCGACAATTTCGAAAATCATTGGTCTTTACGTCGAGAATATACTCTCGTATCTCGGTCAACTCATCCTGTATTCGCATTCTCAGGAGCACCGATTTATACAAATTGTCGGCAATATACGACCGTTGTTCAAACTTCTTTTTTATATTTTCGGGACGCCACCCGGGGAAATTGAAACATAGCCTCTGTAATTCCTCTATTTTCTTACATTCGAAAGTCTTAATATCTCGATAGATACGGTTCCATCTTTCTTCAATTTCCTCGAGGAATTTAATGTGCGCTTGAAACAGCGGGTTTATGACGATAGACCCTTTTGAAGTGGCGGAGCTGGTCATGCTGAATTTTCTTAGATGGATGGATGGATCTTGAAGCTGAAGATAATGATGACGGTAGACTATTTGGGGTTGATTAAAGGTTTATGTAGTTCTTTTAACAGCTCAAATTCGTGGCTATCTGTCTCATACCCAAACTTCCACAACTATGCCACGAATATAGATCTACTTTGAGTTGATAGTTTCTCAGGGCCTATAAAAGTCTTCCTGTGTAGAGATGGGGATTGAATAAACTAGGTGATCGAGTCTGGTTATCTAACTGTGCTATAACAAGACGCATGGCAGGACCAAATCAGCAAATACGTACCAACATGAGATCTTATATGCGAGAACGTCAGATTAGGAGCCAAACTATAATCTAAAATTTAGACTCGCCTCGTATTTCTAGCATCTTTGAACAGAATTAGTGGCTGTGTCACATTGACGCTCTGTAACCCTGCAATCTGAACACCAGAGCAGAGTTTGATATATAAGATCACTCCAGAACCAAAGTTGAAGTTGTACAATACTGTCAACTGGCAAGTTGAATGCTTTAACGAGTATAAATATGATATAGTTATACTGCAACATGCATTTATATCTTGTAAGTTAAACTCATACGCATATACCCGTACAATCTATATATATCCACAACAGCAAATGTTAGTCTTCCTAGATCTCATCTTCATCCGAGTCCCATTCCCCAGTAGCACGCATGCGTGTCATACGGTGCCAACGATCCATCCCCGCGAGTTTGGTGGCATGATCTGCGTTTTCGAATTCTTTCATAAAGTTGGAATACGCTGCATCTCTTTCATCCTGTTCGTTCTTTGGCGCCTCTCTTTTCACAATTGTTGTTATGAGTGTCTGTACGCACTGCTCATAAAAGCTCTCGGGCCCTGTTTCTCGGTGGCCGTTCTTAAATTTTCGTCTATACTCTCTAGAAACCCTTTTTGTAACTGGCGAAAGATGTTTTAAAATCATTTCTCGGGACTGCTCCTTAAGTTCCTCCGTACGCTGTCCGAGTGCCAGCGTATCAGCACCAGCGGACCCTTCAAGGACCATACGTAAACATTCTGTTTTGAAAGTTTCTGCATCTTCCTGATCAAGCCCGTTTAGAAATTTTTGGGCGTATTCGTCGGTAAGCCTGAGCACACATTCTTCGAGCATTGCCTTGAGTTCCTCGTGACACCTTCCCGCAAAGCCCTTGGCCCGCTTTCTTGCGATTGCTTTCTTTTGCAAGGTCTCGTCATCACACTCATTCGAGATCATCCGCACAATAGCTTCATTAAACTTATGAATGTCGGGTGTCTCCGAAGCTTCGAAAAGCTGCCGTACAATTTGATCTTCAAGCCCTGCGAAGCAGCCATCAAGCCTTTGTACAAGCATCGTCTCGCTTTTTAGCCGGTATTGTTGTGCCCAGCTATTTGCTAGCTTTTTATACGCCGTAGGCTCCAGTTGTTTATTTTTGCGAAGGATGCATTCATGTAAATCAGGCGGCGACACAGAATATGGATCATAAATACCAATTTTCTTCAAACCAGTAAATGTCACCTCCCCTAATAATACTGCGGACTTCTCATCACCTCTAAATTCAGGGAAATTTGACTGTGTTATTGTCAAGTCTTCAAGATTGGTTAGCGGGCAGGCAGCGAATTTCCGCCACCACTCGGGTGCTGGTGCAAACTCGATTGACAGTGCCTTCAGACCATCCGGTGGGGTGAAAAAAAATCGGAATGAAACAATGCCCCTTCAAGTTTGAGATATCGAAGCTCTCGTAAGCCACTGAAGGCTCTTTGAAGTCTTTTTAGCGGCTCCTCTATTTCTGAAAGTGGCCTATCGCTGGCTCCTCGAGACTTGATTCGCAAATCTTTGAGTTTGCTGGCTTCGGTCAAGATTTGAGCCAGATTTTCAATCTGCCCAACAAGCAAGGCATTCTCATGGGGATCCCTATAAGCCAGGATTCCTTCAATTGTATAGACTGGTCTTCCTTCGATTTCAACATCCAGCATCAGCTTTATGAGTTTTTGGGCGTCGAAATATTCCAGAAAGTCATTTTTCAGGCCCGTGGAGAGAGAAAGCGAGAGTTGGTCAGGTAACTTTGATTGGGTGTACGTCTTCAAACTACGCAGGAAGCGCTGATTACACGCGTTCCAGTTGATCTGATCTTCGGGGGTCTCTTGAATGTCACGCCAGTCTAGGATTGGCTCTTCGCTTCAACATTTGTCGGTTTTATTTGTGGGGAGAGAGTGAGAAAACATAGCTTACCATTTAGCGGAATGCTGATATGTAGATGTGTCAGGTTGAGTTTCTTACGCTCAAACAGGTCCTCAAAAATTTCGAATAATCCAGAGTCTCTATAAGAATACCCAAGAATTAAACGGGAACCCACAACGTTCATCCACACGCTGGACTCAAACGACAAGGATCTGATATGTCTGTATCCCAGTCTATCGGAATCGGGTCCCATATCCTTCGTAAGTTGTACAAGTTTTCGGCTTGTCTTGTGGGTGATGCAATAAGGTTTCTCGAACCAGTCGCGTGCATCGTGCATTCTAAAGTTGGTCCATAACTTAGGGAAGCAATGGCTCTGAAGAGTTTTACATGTGCGGAGGAGACTGAGCTTGTCTTGGGTATTGAGAGGCAGGAGGATGAGGCCGAACGCTTGCGCGGGTAGGTCGGTCAACTTTGCCATATCGAAGGGTACTGTAGTTTTTTTTTTGATATTACCACCGTGAACTACTCAGCTGTATATTTACCGTCTGCAAAAGATTATGCATATGCATATATACTAAGTACATATCGAATTTCCAAGAAGATTGTGACGTGTTTACTCGCAATGGTCTTAACACATAGCTTGTAACGCGTCAAGTTGCCCAAATAGGCAATAGATGGATCTCCATTCAGAGGGCATGGTGAGTAACGTATACATACTTCCAGAATACCCTAGCACCCAGCTAGCAGAATGCGCTCTAGTTACTGTATACGTAGCAACACATAAAAAACGCTCACCACTCAATAGTGAGCACTAGGCAGGACACCTCGATTGTAAACACCATTATACTAGAAGGCCTCGCAAGGCCTTTTTTTCCTGATAGAGTATCGCGAAATATTAAGGATTTGGTCTGAAAATTGAAGTTTGATGTATAAAATGCCTACAATCGATTACTGGTATCAAATTCACGATATCTTCAATTTTGATGGAGTTGGGCTTTGGTGGGGATGGGTTTTGCACTCTAGTTACCGAAAGTAAAAACGAAAATCGGTTTTGCGCAACCTTATGTCCCTATGCGTTGCCGGACTTTGCTATATCATGGGTGCTGAGCCGTGCCTAAAGGAAAACCTGATACAGCCTTACTTACCTTAACGTTCATCTGTTCATGTTTCAAGTGATGACTCTCCCGAAATGACAAGCGCCACAAAGCTAGAAGACTGCAAGATTGTGTGGTTATGTCCGTTGGAAATCGAACTGCGGGCGGCGGTCGCCATGCTAGACACCGTCTTTGATTATAACCCACCGAGAGCTAGGGGCCAAAATGTGGTCTATACTATCGGCAAGGTCGGCAATCACACAGTGGCCGTAGTCGGTTATTACCAGGAGCACGGTCTCGGTGTTTCTGGTAGCATGGCGGCCGAAGTCTTGCGCGATCTACCAAACCTTGAAATGGGTCTACTGGTTGGTATCGCTGGAGGGATGCCGTCTCCTACCAGAGATATCCGCCTTGGGGATGTCGCAATAGCTGTTCCGGAGGGAAACCGCCCAGGCGTGGTTGGATATGACCTTGGCAAGGCAGGAGATAACGACACATTTGAACTGAAGCACTGGCAGCATGCGACACATCCTCTTCTGCGGTCAGTCATCAATGTCATCAGAGCCCATAACGAGTCTCGATTCAGAGAGCATCTCCGTATCCTAGATCAAAGGCCAGAATTTCGGAGACCAGGGTTCCCCTCTGGCAATGGCGGCCGGCCAATTGAAACAGGGCCGCAGGATATTACTCATCCTGCGGTTCATTATGGTACTATACTTTCTGGGAACAGTGTGATCAAGTCTAAGGCAAGACGAGACCATTTGAGAGACAAGTACGATGGCATAGCAGTTGAAATGGAGGCCGCGGGGATGATGACAAGACTACCAGTCGCTGTTATTCGAGGTATCAGTGATTTTGCCGATTCTAACAAAAACAATGCCTGGCAACCATACGCCGCCATCGCTGCTGCCGCATACGCCAAAGAAGTCCTAGTTAGACTACCTTCTTACCCGTCGAGTAAGAGTGACCTGAGTATGTGAATTTGATTGAAGACACTTCGGTTACTATTAAATTATATGATCAATCTTCTCAATAACAGTACTAACTACTCGGTTAGGTTCACTCTCAGCACCACTCTCAAGTCCTTTTTCGGATCAAGATGTCCGTTTAGCTCGTGCTCTACCAGAGAAATGGGCTTTTGTAGGGAGAGAAGAAGAACTGAGTTACCTGGAGAAAGAATTGGATTTTCGAGACCATAAGCCTCTCCAAAGGTCTATCGTCGGTCTCTGGGGTCTGAACGGCGTAGGTAAATCACAATTAGCTGCAAGATTTGTGTGTCAGCAACGATCCAAACATCCGGATCGTGAAATATTTTGGATCAGCGGCGAAAGCCAGGAAGCCTTCCAGCAAAGTATCATCGATATGCTTCAAGTGGGGGGCAACCCAAATCCTTCAGAAGATACACACCCGACGAAAAGCTCGCATGAACAGCGAATGGGGTTTGTCAACTTGTTCTTTGCCGAGCTTGAACGCTTAGAGGACCCGAGATGGCTACTTATTATCGATGGGATAACTGGGAATGTGCTTTCAAGTCAGAGCTCCACACCCTTCGATATACATGGTTTCATCAGCAGGCTGAAGCGAGGGTATATTCTTCTAACTGCAAGGAGACGGGATATTGTGGAGAAATACCATCCGAACTGTGAGGTCAAAGGTTTGAGGGATGACGACGCTGTCAACCTACTCCAATTGCAAATTGATAAGCGATTTACTGAAGAAGGAGGTAAGCGGGTAACATTACAATGTCTCATTCAGCGCTGCATCGACTTGAACTAATATAATCGTTAGGTGTGCAAGAGTTAGCGGCGTTACTCAAGGGGCTGCCTCTAGCGCTACGACTTGCTGTCTCCGTTATTCTCGTTACCGTTACACAGTCGCTAACTATGTGGAGCTATGGAAAAATCACGGAGCTGATGGCGAATTTTTTGGAACCGACGAAATGCTCTCTCGCTCTTTGGAGCTGAGTTTCGAAGAGCTTGAAACCACCAACGCTATAGCAGCCAAAGTCCTGACTCTTTTCAGCTTCTTAGACCATAGAGATTTCTGGTACGACCTTTGTCTAAGCGCTACCGAAGATACGTACCCATCTTGGCTTCGCGACCTGGCAAAACAGCAGACGCCTTTTAGAACCTTCTATCCCGACTTGGCAGATTTGTCCTTCATAGACCTCAAATCCTCCAGCAAAAACCACCAAGTCTGGGAAACTCACCCTGCAATCCAAGCGGTTGCCAGACAAAGAGCAACTGCCAACGAGCAAGAATACGTACAATGCGCAGTCTCCCTGGTGGCTTCTCAGGTACCACGGTCGTATGAGGAAGAATTTTGGGTAAAGATACGGCGATTAGAACCGCACGCTACCCAATGCTGGGGTTATATAAAACGAGGGAAATGGGGCCCAAACACCAATCTCACAGAGCTTGAAAGCCTAGGCCGGTTGTTCCGACATGTTGGGCGGTACGAGCAGGCGTCACTTATATACCGGATGATTGAAAGTGGCCTCGGCCTGGATACACTTACAGTACCCAAAGCTGAGCTTTTGGCTGACGTTTTCACAAATCTCGGACTAGTATATACAGGTCAGCGTAAATTCGACAAAGCCCTACGCGTGTTTCAGAAGTCGTGGAACCTGAGGAATAAACTGGGTACACTTACTCCTGACGCATCAATGTCCATCATGTACAACAAAGCCGTTGTCCTGATGATGACTGGAAGGCTGGAGGAAGCCGAAGAGAACCTTCGTAGCGCAGCGGGCCACTTTGCTCCGTTTGAGGCCAAGCAACCCGGCTTAGTGGTGAACGAACGGAAGCGTCTCTACATTCGAATATTGAATGACATTGGCGAGGTGCTTTTACGAAGAGGTTCGGTCGATGCCGCCACGCAGGTCTTCCAACACATTCTCGACAGCCAAATGGAAGTGCTGGGAGAATTTCATCCCACGATTCTCTCAATCAAGCTGAACCTCGGAAGAACATATAATAAACTCAACCAATTTGCGGCTGCCCGGAGTCTCTTGGAAGAGGTTGTCGCAATATATACGGAATGGTGGGGAGGTTACCACACCGATACTATACGAGCGATAGACGAATTAGCGTTGGTATTAATGAAAGAAGGCGAAGGGAAAATAGCAGCCGGTATGTCCGCTAATTCGGAGTTGCAGAACGCAGAGGATCTGTGGAAACAGGTAGCAGATTTCTACAAGAGCGCCTATGGTGATAATTCCGATATATTGCTCCAGATCAAATCAAATTTACAATATCTGCACCTGCTGAATCGATAGTCGTATTCAAGACAGTTGTTTTTTGTTCCTTTTCTGTTTCTTTCTATTCCTTTCTCTTTCTTCTAGCTCTCTAAGCGAGCGGTGGCGCGTAACAGTCGCAAGGTCCAAGAGAAACCACGATAATAGGATAACTACCCTTAGTTACTTAGTTTATATTTATAAAAATATGTCGTATGCTATTTATAAAATTTTTGAAGATAATTAATCAAAATTTCTTGTGAATAGCGAAACAACTAGCCACAAGTATATATATATATATATATATTTGAAGAAAAGCGACTTTAGGAAGTAAGTACCTAGAGAAAACTTTCGGAAGCATATGCGTTCATGGTTGTTGGCGCGAGGCTGCAAGTATTCCCATGATCATATGACGGATTTCTAGTTTGTCCAATCTTCATGAGCCACTTTCTTGGAGGGCGCACTCGATAGTTCCGCAACCTCACTTGAGTTAAGTGCAAGACTATTTACAACCGCTTTTTGCGACCCTTTAATTCCTCTTACAGCATACAATAATGGACCACCCATGCGAAAATTCCTTGTACGCACTGGATAAATGCCTGGGCCGGTCCTCTAGGGTAACTTACCTCAATATTCCAACGCTTGTTATAACGGGCATCGATTCAGCATTTTGACAGAACCATATCCTATCAAGTAAAGATATACAAATAAAAAAAGATCGTAGAGTTAGGCCTTACCAATTCTCCATCAAACTTCAACCGCAATGATCAAACATTGTTGGAAGGCGATGTGCACTTGCTTGCCCTAAAGTTCTAAAGTAGGTAACCCCTCCCCCCGGATCTCCAATAACTTCTCTAAGTTATCGAATGCCTCTGATATGGCAAGTCTACGTGTTCCGGTTCTTCGAGTCTCTACGCACATCTGGCGCTAGTGTCTCGGTTATCATCTATCGGCTCCCATGGGCTCTAGAATATCTCACCCAGGATCACGTAAGAGGCGTGAATCCGCGATATTTATCACCACATCCATCGATATCATAATAGAACGGGCTACTAACGCCGAAAATAACCAGGGTAATGACCTGGAAGGATCAGGCAAACTCTCAGTTTCAATTTTGGTTCTCATCAGGATATCAAGATCAAGTCTTAGCTTCGATCAAGCCTATGATAACTTTCACCTCCTTTTGCATCCCTTAAAAAAGTATGAGCATTCACCCTCCAGATGTTTATTCCTGCTTTGGCCAGAATCGCGATCTCCAAACCGACACATATCGGACCTTCCCTTGACAGTGCTTAACTAAAATATATTTTCGATTCATAAATTCTCGTTCTCTTTGACTATCACTAGGATAAATAGACAATCACTTTCGTAGATTCCACTGTCCAGACTTTGGACAGGATGAATGCCACATATCCTATCCCTTCTCTCATTTTGTATACGAGCTACCAGAGCTAGCTGTATACAGAGGCTTCCAGCTACCTGGAAATTCTCCCTATGACCGCAAATGTTGCACCTATATAAGAAAGCAGACAATAAGAAGGCTTCTTAATTTTGCATTTACTGCTGATTCTTTAAGCAAATGTTTAAAAGACAGACTTGCCTTCTAATATAGAAACAAGCCGCTACCAATAAGCAAGCTGTATAGGCCTTGATGTTTTCTTATTTAATGAAGTACGAAGAGAAGCTATGCTAAAGAGAGAATCGCAAAAGTACTGGTTTTGTCGTTCTTGAGTATAATCCGATCAACTCGTTCTCATAGTATGGTTGGAAAGAGCCTGTGCCTATTATAAATTTATCGTCTTTATATATATCATGTACTATTTTTAATTCACCCAGCATTAGCATCTTCCTTAAAATAAATCACATCAGGTACTAAGTTAATAGAGATGCCACTATCTGAGTTAATATGACCCATTTGGTGTGGGTAGAATGGAGTTAGATAAGCAGTAAATGCTGGGACTTGCTCGTTAATTTAGAGGTTCTAGGTAGTGTTATATTGGGTATCTTATGTGTTTTCGCAATAGTTAGCTGTTCAATTTATTCGAACGGTGATGTGTTCATAGTTTCCTCAAGTTAGTGTCAATATCAACCAACAAGGCTCGCTTTCCATACCTAATTCCGTAATCGTGTTTAACAAGTCCATATAATTTTTAAGTAGGTGACGGCTTTTGTATATAGAAGGAGAGGCATACAATATTGAAGTGTATCAAAAAGGTTTGATGGGAAATGAACGAAAATGCCTTTATATCTGGATATCGAACGACATTGGCGAAGTACTTTTGCGAAAATGCTCGGGAGATTCCGCATCCGAGATCTTTCAGCACATCCTTGAAATTCAAGATGAAGTTTTGGGGCTGTCCTCCTACAGAAACCACGCGAGTGATAGACGAATCGGTATTGATGTTAATGAAAGAAGGTGAGGAAAAGATTGCAGCTGGAATATCTGCAGTTCGGGACGCAGATCGCAGAAGCGCTCTAGAACCAAGTTTTGGGTTTCTACAAGAAACCCTATACTGACAAATCCGATATATTGTCGCAGGTTAAATCCAATTTACAACATTTAAGTTTAGTAAAGACAGAGTAGGCATATCTTTGCTCGAAAACTCTATTGCCTCTCCTTTTTTTACATTTAGCCGCAGCGAGAATTGATCAGGTAAATAACAACTCATTTGCCAATAGTCAAACGTTCTACAAGCAATTAGACTCGATTTGCACACCCAAATATTGCTAAAACGACATATTTATAGTATATACTTCTAAGAATAAAAAAGGGTACTAGCGTAAGTGCATACTAGAAGAATGTGTAACAACATTGTTGGCGCGAGGCCGTGAGAATTCATACAATCATATGACCTTGCGGTTTGTTCAAGCATAACTACTCTTTTTGGACCAATTATATTGAGTATTTTCGCTCAAACAGTACGTCCTTGTTGCCATTTACAACCATCACTTCAAAGAAGGCTATATAAAAAGACTTCTTATATGAGTATAAGACCTTACTAATTACCGTCACACTTTCACCAGAATGATATGTCTAAATTGCGACCATTCCAGTGAAGTACCATGCGTATGCGCGAGCTGGTGCACGGAGGTAAGTGACTTCAAGGTACTTTTCTACGCTTTACAATATATAGAATATCTAACGGGGTCCAGAACCCATGTCCCGGCTCGAGCTCTTCCAATTCCTTCGCGCGCCCAGCATCTCGAGCATCATCCGCTGGAAGCCACGGCTCTGGAATGTCTCACCCGCCAAGATCACAAAAGCGACGTGGATCTGGAATCTCTATCCCTGTGCCCAGCGATCTCCTTATGAAAGAAGTTGCTAAATGGGTTGACGAGGATCAAGATAGTGAGCCGGAAGAATCAGAGAGCTATCATAGGTGGATAGATAGAATTGTTGATAGAGCTGAAGCTGAAGATTGGCCCTATACCGAAACTGACGAAGTTCGCGACAACTCAAATTACGACGAAAGGCCCCAGCCTAACCATAATCAAGATCCCAATGTCCCCAGCGGCACTTGGCGTCCACTATATCATGGTATGGGTTTTATTTTTACACAACTCGAACGTTTCAAAAAATTAAATTTGCCTGTAGCATTCATGAACTACCTAGCTAATGGATCGTGACTGGCTAACAAAACCGTCCAACTCATAGACCCAAGAGAGCCTCTTATACACACACGTTATCGCGCACATGAAACCCCCGACAGAGCCTCTTGTCGTATCCCTTATGGGATGCAAATACATGGAAATCGATTCCAAAATGGCAATTCCCATCCATCGAGATTATCCCATCCACCAATATTACCCCATTCTAGAACCCTGGCGACAGAATCAGCCTCGTTCACGCATTCCGATCCTGCTAACAACCCTCCTCGATATCCATATTGCCATCGACCCCTACCGCGAGAGGCTGTAGCTGCTGCCGCTGCTTATGGAGTTCCACACGGGTATTCAACTAAGCATTGGGATTGGAAAGAACGGCCAATAATACTTTTAGGATCTGTCTTTGATGCTAATTCCCTAGGTAAATGGATTTATAACTGGGCTGTCTTCGAATACAGAGTCGAATCTCAGGTCGCTAATCGAGCGGGACAGCTCTGGCTATTTCTTATGCAATTGAATAGGAAGATTAGTCGAGCTAAAAACTGCATTGAGAATGATCATATCCAAATTCAAGAAAATATCACTATTGTTGAAGACTTTCTGGAGTCCGGTGACCGCCTCTGGGCCTGGATGGAACACGTAATTGGGAGGTGCCAAAAGTATATGTGGAAAGATGGCGAATTAGACAAGGAGAGTGGCAAAAAGTTCATTAGGGCGATGTTTGAGAAGGATTTTGAATTTGATCGCACAGAGATGTTGATAACGGCAATGGAAGACTGGATTTCTAGATTCGATGCCAGCTGTGAGAATATCGTCCGGCATCCACACTTTTAAGTATTGTTTAGATTTCAAGAGTTCAATTTTCATATGTCTTCGTGTAGTCATAGATGATAGCGTTGAGTCTCCCGAATTTCACCATCAGCTAAAGCCAGTTAATAGTTACTCTGCTCAGTAATACCCCTTTAGGACTTTAACTAGGTATCACAACGCCTGTTTTGATACTAACCTATGTGAATCTATGAATCTGATGAATCTAGAGATCTCTCTGAATCTAGACGATCAAAACCTAGGATCGCCGAGAATGTACTATGTAATATGATAATCTAATCTGTTAATCTACATGAAGGACGAGCAAATAATCTATATGGTTATCTAGGAATCTGCTGACGTAATCTCATGGGTGTGAGCGTGACCATCAACAACCTACAGACCCGTCAGAAGCCTTCTAACATCGATTTACCTTTCTTAATTAGAATATTAATTAATTTAAACTACCCTTTGCAACTTTATAGCTATACCAATAACGAAAAGCTTACAGTTAGGCAGCAAACCCAAAAAAATAGTTGATTAAGATGAAGCCCTATTTATAGAAGCCCAGCAAAGCTAGCTTGACTACTGTAATCGATATCCTCTTTCAACTCTATACATAAAAAATGCTTGAAGTTTTTGCTTATAGATTGTTAAGATGCACATTTGTGATAAAGTTTTACTAGAAGAAAATTATACTGGACATTAATATACCTGTGGCATTGATTTGTAAGTGGGTATAGAGTAAGCGTGAGGTCAAGGGTTTTATCCTCGGATCGAACCCGACATTTCGTGTACACTTTTCCTTTTATACCTTGAGCGTATATTACTCACAACCCTTGCTCGATCTTTTCAATAAATTTTCATCTTGCATGTTCAGTAAATTTGGATACAAAGATATTGTTTCCAAAACGATCATTATCCATCGAGTTTTTTGTCTTGTTGTTTGGAGAGATACACGCCAGTTGCCTAGCAGAAAACCATACAGTTGTTCCAGGTGAAAACAGAACTATCATATGACTTTCATGACTTGTTGTAAACATAGCTCGATGTAAACATAGCTCGACGTCGAATAATTCGAAAATACCGCATAGCTTTTCGCAATGCAACTGCGTTTCTAAGATTTTAACTATATGCAGAATTGATCCATCGCATGTGAAAACGTCTTGAAACGTCTGACAGAATCGATCTCGCAGTCTACAGCATTTTTTTGACCGTTGGCGGCTTCTTTACCATAGATATTGCTGGATAGAAAGGCCTGTATTCCACTAGGACGGACTTGTTACAATATATCACTATTGTGGTACATGTAGTTAGTAAGAATATGGGTTTTTCATGTTGTCGTAAGAAATTTGTACGACCCAGTTTCCTCACACTCAACCTAGGATACAGGGCTGTGCATGGCAAGTAGGAAGTTTGAGTTGGGTTATATACTAAGAGAATGCATTATAGATATATAGGAGCACGCTAACATTTCGGTTTACTGGAAAATGTTCTTTGATATAGCCGCTTTCTCTGAAATCAATTCAGTCGTTAGGTGGTTAATATGATTTCATGGCGCCCGTGATTCATCTGATAGTAGATGTCTTAAGTGGGAATATTGACTCTTGTATGGAAAATATGATGATTCGAATACTCTATGTACTTAAGTAGGTGCATTGTAGAGAAGAAAAGTGGAGAGGAGAAAGAGAGAAGAAGAGAAGAGGAAGGAATTGGGCGAATAAGTAGGTGTTGAGGCTGTTGTGTTTTGGCAAAGACGTCTGATTGGCTGCCGCTTTTGTCTTTGTTCCGATGTGGCCAGTTCAAAGCGACACCGTTTCAATATCAAATCCTCTTTACAAGTAATAACATCCCTCCTCTCTTCCCACCACCACAACCACTATCATCTTCATCTCTCCAAGAACATCTCTATTCCTTGGAAGAAACAGCAGGAGATCACAAGAAGAATATGCTATAATCTATACATCTTTATTTTATCAGCTTTATCAAGAATCCCCCAGAAGAAACCCAAAGGAAAACCTACCTTACAAGCTTTCTCACGATAGAATAGCGCCCTCCCACCACAACCTACAATGGACTCCTTCACCCTCCTCCCCATAGTCATGGACGACGCCTCCAAATCCCTCTTCCCAGCCCCGAGTACAACTCCAATCCCAGGCCTCACCGTCAACCTCGCAGATCTCAACCACTTGCACCGCAACCTCCTCCAATTTGACAGCGCCATCGCCCCACCGCCCGGAATAGTAAACCCCAAACGCTCCGCCCAAATCAACAAGCTCCGCGAATCCGGTAACGCCGCGTTCCGCAAGCAAACCTTTTCGGAAGCGATAAAACTCTACTCTCTGGCGCTGGACATGTGTCTCGGCCGCCCTCACTGGGAACAATCTGGCTTGGTTAGAGAGGAAGCCGCGATGATTTATTCGAATCGCGCACAGGCCAATATCGCGATTAGGAGCTGGGCTGAGGGTATGTGCGACGCTGAGATGAGCTGCGGGTTGAAGCCGAAGGATAACGTCAAGGCGTGGTACCGACGAGCGTTTTGTTTGAAGGAGATGGGAAAATTGGAGGATGCAAGGGAGGTGTTGGAGATGGGATCTGAGTGGGAGGCAGAGAATAGAGGAAAGACGGATGGCGATTTGAGGGCGCTGTTGAAGGATGTGCTCAAGGCGATAGAGGATAAAGAGAAAGCTACGGCGTGAAGAGGTATACCTTAGATTTCGATTTGAAGGTTTATTATTATTTCTTTAACTGTATATAATATTTCGATTGCCAGAGCTATCGCCAGCTAATACTTGCTTTTGCGTCTTGCGGTTGAATTGCTTGCATCGAGGTGTTATTGGCGTTCCAGTGCGATCGTACGGCTAGCTATTTAATCAATATAAATCTATCGCATATTCTTTCAAGATGTCCCAAGATTCGCTACCTGTTGATTCTAAATATCCATCCTAACTGCCAATAATATACAAGTACTCCTCCAGCTCTAAGTCGAAATTCTACTTCTTCTTAGCCAGCATCTTATTCTTCGGAAACACTAACGGTAGTCGTAACGCCACAAGCCTATGCTCTCTACCTTCCTCTTTCCCAATACCCATCATCTTATAATAATTCTCCTTGAAAGCCTCAACTCTAGCGCCGATCTCCCTCGCAGCCATCTCCACTTCCTTCCTATCAATCTGTAAATCCTGCACCAAATCCCAATGATCCATCTTTCCGTCCTCTTCCACCTTCAAGCACAATATCAACATCCAACAATACAGTTTCGTCAGCTTCGTCTTAGACATCTGCCGCTCGTTCTTATTCTGATTCTTCGCGTCCGTAAATGTATCTAGCAGATGCGTTGTGATCGATTTATCGTCAGCATCAAAGGCATCGTAGAATTTCGGCCGGTACAGGGTATTCGCGAACGCAGCGACAAACAAGCGATGGAAGTTGATCATGTGTTCGAGGTACCGTAGCACCTTGAGACGAGTATTAACGTTAACACCCGAGTCAATGACGGCGCGGATACGACTAGCCACATAATGCGGCGATATCCTATAAATATTCCAATATCAATATCTAGTCGAGAAAACAAGGTGGCTAAGATGATAACATACGTCGACTCGACCTCTCCACCGCTTCTCACACTGGTCTCCCAGTTCCTCACGCCCACCATGCAGCCCTCCAACACCTTATTCTCAACCATCTCGTCAAGTCTGTAAACTGTATCAATCGTCGCGCCTTCTTCTTCCGCATGTACCGGCGGCAGGTATTTACTGTTACCCTGCCCGCTTCTCAAACTTTCACTAGTAGGCAATAACGCCGTGGCCGAATCCACAGCCGACGAAATGGCCGAAACGACGGCGTTCGAGGCGGTGTTTCCGAGCGTGCTGGACGTGATCGCGTTGAGTTGTTCGTTGAGAAGGGTTTTGCGACTTGTTCGGTTGCCAAAGGCGGCTGAGAGAGCTTGACGGGATTGAAGTAGCTATCAACAATATGTTAATACTGTTCCCGACTCGACGAATTCAAAGATATATGAAGCTTACAGTTCCAGTAGACGCCTTCTCCGGAATCTCTTTCTCCTTCAGTCGTCTGACCTGTCTACGGACGTGGACCAGCGGTGCAGGGTAGACCTCCACGCTGGCGGTTTTCGGATCGTATACTCCAACATAGTATCTAGTTCCCATTTAGTACGCCATATATGCCAATTCAACTCCCCTTATATGAGCACCCACGTAATCCCATCTTCTCCTTCAACCGTGCCGTCGTACTCTATCCTGGCCGTCTGCGCGTGGAGGTAATACTCGGTCTCTCTACCTTCGATCCGGGTTCCGGCCGGGGTGTGTTTCGAGATCCTGACTTTTTTGGAGAAGGCATCAAATTTGAGGTCCGTAGGTAATTCAACGCCGTGTAATGATGCTGTAATATAAGAAAATAGTATCAATTAGCTTCTATTTGGCCAGTTTTTGAGATTGAAAGATTTTACGCACCAAGAATCGGAGGATGGCTTCCAGCGTCCACGGCGTTGACTTTGATGATTTGTCCTTGGGACTGCGAGGAGGGCGTGGTTACAGGGCGAGGTTGACCGTTTGCGTCCCTCTTGCGCTTTCGTTCTCGTTCGGGAGACGCCATATTTGTGTCGATTGGAGTCGATATCGTCCGATCCGTTGGTGGTGGTTTGAGATTGAAGATTGAAGATTGCCTCGCTTAAGTGCTTGTTTGTCGCAAAATTTACAAGCCTTGGCACTAACCTTTTCGTGACTTTTGACCGCCACGACAAAATGCTATTTCCGGTGCGAACAGCTCTAAAGAAAAACGCGAAAATTGTAGGAAACGTTACTCTAGCCCCGATATGTAGGTTGTTCATATTTCTACCAATTAAAGATCAATTATTTGAGCATGATGCTAATTTCACGTTCACTTTAGCAAAAGATATAATTATAAACGAAAGACCAGCGCAAACCTGTCGCTAAAGTCGAACTTTCTCCACCCCTGAACCGAAAAATAAATCCTAACGATGTCGAAACAAAAAACGAACAAGAAGACGAACGAAAAGACAAACAAAAAGACAAACAAAAAGACAAAAAAGACAAAAAAGACAAAAATAAGATGGCGTCGCCGACAGGACTCGAACCTGTGCTCACGAATGAAATTGATAGCTGGAAAGGAGAAACTTTCTAGTCAATCGCCTTAACCACTCGGCCACAGCGACTTCATATAAGAGTTCATGTAAGAGTTCGCTGAAAAGCTCTACTTATTCATTCCATATTTGGTGACTCGTCAAATTTTAACAGAAGATTATCCAACCTATTTTAATTATTATTATTATCATAGTAATATTAGCTTTATAGTGGACGCTTCCAGGCTATGAGACTATTTAGATAATAAGCTTTGAATAATAAGGAAGTATCTAGTTATATTATAATATTCGAAAGTCTTACATTCAAATATTCGCAGCAGTCCTGAATATAAGCGCAGGGCTCTTGTTATAACGTAACAACCACAACAACAACAGACCTTTCTCCACGAAATATAGTCCCGCAACTAAAATACAATATTCCCAGCTCATCAGCTTCTCAAGTCTACGAACATGGCAGAAACAGAAATATCGGATAGTCAGTACGACCGCGATTGTGTCGCAGATGACTTCGAAGTTGAAGAGCTCACAGATATTGTGCATGCTTTTGCTACGGTTTCAAACGAAGCTGAGAACGCTACCAAGACAGATAATAATGAGGTAGAATTTCTCTCATCTAAGATGTATGTTTCACATTGACCTCTAAGAGCTTTAGAGAAGCTCTTAATTACCCTTTGCTAACCCATTTTTCGGCCAAGGGCTCCAAATCCTATGCGGCGGCCCGAAGGAGATCTTACATCTCCAACCGAGACATATTCCTATTTTGCCCCACAACTTCACCATCTCGAAGACCTTGGCCGTTTAGTAACTAAAATTCATGACGAAGCTGGGTGCTTATTATTCGTGAAAGATCACATTCCACCCACTACAAAGTTCTTTAGGAGCAATTTGGTAGAATTCACCAAACACCAGGGCAGAGATGTAATCATATTCCTCGGATTCTGCCCTCACAGAAGTCCATCTGTTAATTTGCTTCCCCACGAGCAATGCTACACTGAAGTCATGATGTCTGCGATTGCCTCTTATTTCGAACCCTTCCATAACTGGGGCATTTTGTTACTCGACTTGCGCAAAGAATGTCGGCGCACGGCGGGTAGACATAACTGCAACTCTTGTCAGCGGGCAGAGGGTAGGGAACATTGCGCACCATTCACTGTAAAAGAAGCCTATATCGCTGCCAAAACCACAAGGATCGAGCTGCAGCTCTTACAACAAGCATACAAGATAAATATTAAAGGATGCGTAAGCTTTACTGCGCTTTTCGACGCGTACCCAAATCTCCACGATCTAATATTCGCTGGAATGGCTTTTAACCATTTTAAGCTTCGCTTCCACATATCGCGAATCGCTTGCGCAATGGAAACCCGATACATTAAGGAGATTACATGCCGCCATATCCTCTTACTATTGGCCCAAGGAATCGAAGAATTAGTTGGGATTGCAGTCGAAGAGTTTTATAAGTATGTGCAAGCATTCTTCCGAGATACGTACTTTTTCAGGGTGAAATGGCAAATACCGGACTTCAACCCCGAACGCCTGGCTATTTATCTTGCAGGATTTGATGATACGCAGTCCAAGGTTACATATGCTAATGCCAACAATTCTGTACCATCTAAACGAAAACATTGTGCTCTAAAGATGGAAAACGACGGTTTTGAGGTGGCTCTCGGTCTTTATAAAAACATGAAAGTACCATCAGTTGGGATTCGTGGTATTACGAAGAGAACCGCCATTTAGTCCGAGAAGGGGCTCTGTCTAGCAGTCAATTCTAGGTACTCCAGATTTAAATACGAAAAAATTGAAGTCTGTCTTCTGAGGCTCCAGACTCTCTAGTGTATGCCACTAATACCTAGTGAAACAGTTTTATTTGAAGCCGTATTGGAAGATGGGAGAAAATACTTACCTTCGATTCCATATCCTCGAACGTGTGGAACATCCGAACAGTTACTTTTTCTACACCAAAAACATTTCTAGAAAAGTTGCTAGATTTGGAGTTAGTTGTACACTCAAAGACAGCTCCGTGCAGTTCTTATATCTTCATTCGGTTAGAGAAGATAGACAAGAGTTATGGGTTACGAAAATTGAGGACGTTCTAACACAGAGAGAGAAAGATATTGGCGAGATAGAAAGCGGTGAACCTTCACCTTCCCGGCGCATTAAGAAAAAGAAAACACTATCTTCAGAACAGCAAGAAGCTCGAAGGCACCTTTGGGATGGAATCGTATTTGAAATTACCAACTTCGGGAAACGAATCCATTATAATCAGAGGGGTGTATGTTCCAAAGCCTAGACCATACTAATTTTGATACCGCATTTCATACGTCATCAGGCTAATCTTAACCTATAGATAAGTTTAAAATCCTACCAAGACGTAGTGGGACACAATACGCTACTCCGAGCAAAGATTCTTCCGCAACCTAGCTTGGAATCGTTTTTATATCTTCCAGAAAGAGCCACTCCCAAGCTCCGCCACAGATTAGCTTTGACAATAGAAATAGGCGATACCGAAACGGGAGCGTGGGCAGAGGTTTACCTTCATGCCCCCGAGATGACTGATGGATGGAATGTGTGGGTCGAACAAATTCTGAGTGAGGCACGCTTAGATGGCATCCAGTCAGTTCTTGACATCGTTGCCGAATGAGATTTATATAACCGCTGCGCAAGTTTGAATACCATTATATCTTAGTACTATAGCCCAAACTTCATAGAATAATATCCGAAAATACTGTATGATGAATCACAAATAAAATATTCTCAAAGTTACCCCAAAACAAAGTTCTACCTCGAATCAATCTCATCTGGCCTGCTTCTCAGCACCGTGTCTGCAGTATATGTGTTGTTCGCACACCTGATGGGTAACTACAATTGCAAATAACCAATCACAATTAGCGAAAACAAAAGCCAGTGCCATTCGAGTTACTGGTCAAAAAACATGTTCAACCCCATTTTGAATTACCGGAAAAAGTTAATGCTGATTTGAAGTATTATTATTGTAATTTATAACTAGGTATCTCATTGAAGCTGATTGCACTAAAGAGCTTATTCGCTATAACTAGTTTTCTAGTCTCGATCAACTTGTTTAGCCAGCTCTAGCTTTTCCTTCGCTCCAAGCTATGCTCAAAGATTACTAAACACACTAACTAGAAAGTTGACTGCCCTTGCAGTTTTGTTCCTCTATGCCGGGAGCTACGACTGAAAAAGAGGATATGTACATCAGAAGCTTAAACCTTAACTTATATAGAATATTCTGGTAGATGTCAACACATAATTGTTGGTGATCCACTCTTTGAGTGGTTCCCTCCTGGTCAGCTTTGCCCAATTGTTCAATTGAATCTTCCTTTGTAGCCGGGCATTCACAAAATACCTTCTCTAATTAAGCATATAATCCTGTTCCGGCTCCAGGAAAGCATACCTCATGTTTTGAAGTGTTATAAAATGGTATTAACCGCCAACCGCACTCCTCTTCAGCCCCTCTATTGCCTTCCCAATCACTTCTTCCAGCCCCTTCTCATCAACCAGCACATCATCAACCTGCCAGTTCCCATCTCCTGGCTTGATCTTTGTCCCATGCACAACGTGATACTCAATCCTTCTCATCCTCGCCAGATTTCCAAACCCAAAATACACAAACGGCTCCGGCTGCATCAATTCCACAACCGCAGACCCCTCTTTCAAAAACATGGAGTGTGTGAGTCCCGCTCCTGTGACGCCGATGAGAATATCGGTCTGTCGAACTAGACGAAGTTGTTTCGCTGTCTTGAGATGTTCGAAAGATGTAGTATTGATCGAGACTTGCGGGTATTTAGCTTGCAAATTTGGGATGTATTGCTTCATGTTGACAATTTTGCGGTTGTTCGTACGAGAGATGATTGTAATTTGTATCTTCTTTTCATCATCGGTCTCTTCTGGTTCTGACATATCCGTATCCGTAACCCCATAAAACCTAAGCACCTTATCCACAAACCCATCCAACAAACTTGATCGCTCGCAGTTTCTTCTCTCCTTCCAATGATCCTTCCAGAATGGATTCGCCCCACCGGCAAACGGCAAAATGACCGATTTATAGCACCCGGGTGCCAGCTTCTCCGCTTTTTTCGGTTGAGCTCCGGTTACCATCCTCCACAGGTCAAATATCGGCGAGACTTTCTTCTCGCTATCCATATTGTGCATATAAACCTGTATATTCTCCCCCTTCAGATCTTTCTCCGACAATCCTAGCTCCTCTCTCGCCCCTCCCGCGAGCGCCAATATATCCATTGTTAGAACTGCGGACCAAACCTCCATAAGCGTGTGCCAGATGTTGCCTCCGCCTTCCAATTTCACCAACATGATATTCCTTTCGCATTCCGGGTTTAACTCGGGCTCCGAAGGTACGTTCCACGGCGCGAGCTCAAACTCAGCGAGTTGCGCGCCAGCACCCGTGTCCGAAAAATACGTCCTAAACTTCTGTATGGCCTGCACGCCTTCATCCCACTGCGTTTTCAAATCGCAGGAAACCAACCAGGGTGTTTCCGGTCGAAAGTCGACCTCGTCGACAGCCTTCGGTTGCGTGTCATTGATGAGTTGTGAAGGCTTGTAGAGTGCGTTCCGTACCACGCAGAAATTATCGGGTTCCTGCTCGAGTTCGGCTTGGAAGCATACAACTGATCCGTACGCCCTCTCGGGTGATGGGGCACACGAGAGCGTCCATGTTCCAGCTACGTCTTCGATATATTTTCTGCCACCGACGCGGTTACACCAGTTGTTTTTAAGACCATCTTCGTCGTTGTTGTTGGTGATATCGATATCGGTATGGGTGTGGTCGTCACCGTCGTCATCATTCAGATCGAGTACTTTTGCTTCCGGGTCAGAGAAGTGTGAGCCCGAAGGTTGGTGGGTAATTGGTGTAGGAGCTGCGGTATAAACTACAGTCTGTGTGATAGTTTCACGGAGAGCTTCATAAGACCCATTTAAAGGTCCAGAGAGCTCGTAAGAAGAAAAGTAGTCAAGTCCAAAGATAATAAAGAAGGCGAGGCATACTGCGATATAAAGCCGTCGGCTAATATGTACAATCATCGCTATAACCGCATTAACGGGAAAAAAGGTATTAAAGCATTAAATTAACGAAAGTTCAGAGAGAGAGAAAGTAAAGAGGAAGAAATAAATTTCAAGGAGGAAAAGGAATGTGGGAGAGAAAGAGAAAGGGAGAGAATGCTCGCAACCGCCGCATGAACTAGCCGCAATATAATCGCCTCACAACCAAACTGTTGGATGCATTTCCCTATAACCGGAATGAACTAGCACACAACAGCTAAACTTCACAAACAGAACATGGGTGGCTCCGTTTGGTGAAATAAATCCGGGGGTCAGGGAGATAAAATACAATAAGAGAAATGCTCCACTTAGGACTGGGGTTATAACTATAAGCGGGTCAGCATACATTCGAATGCATTTCCGCACAGGCTACAAGAACTGTAATGAGAGTACCGACATGCGAAGTTTGATGCCAAGCTAAAATTGCATGTTCTATGTCCACATGCAAGGGCCTCAGAGCAGCACCCCTGAATCGACGGATAAAATGTTTTCTGGGCCGTCAGAAAGATACAATATTCAACAGCAGAAACTATAATCCTGAAATGTGGACCCTGGAGCTCAGCCAAAAAATGAACTCCTTGGGTATTATCCACGAGTCGTTGTTGAATTTTGAACTTCAAGAGATTTAAACTGCTTACGGCAAGCTACTTCAATACTTGCCGCTTTTCCCTTTTCAGATATGATTGTGGGGCCAGGACATCTCGGAGAGGACGCCAATTGGTCCAGAGATGGTAGATTCGACGCCTCCACCATTGCACATATCCACCCTTCATGTGTTCTACAATCCTATTATATAGTCACTATATCCAAAGCTAGGAGCGAACTTAAGCCAAATACAGATCATTACAAGCTTATAAAAGAGGAAGAAGGTATATAGGTATATTTACAGTCGTAAGCGAATCGGCTAGGAACGGAACAGAGAAAATAAAAGGATATCAGAAACCTCAGAGAGAGAGAAAAATACAGCGAAAGGAACCATCCGTACTAGAGAAAAGAGAGACAGAAAGGGCATACTACACCAATAAACTCCAAGGAGTATGATTGAACTTAGACAGGCATTCAACAGAAAAAAGGTCCCGTGAGAAAATGGGAGGGCGAACGAGAGGAACAGAAGGAGGGAAGAAGAAAAGAAAAAGAAAAGATACATGAATTGTTTGTGGAAGTGCTCGAAAGGCTAGAGACGGAAACCCGAAATATTCGATGTCGAAAATGGAAGGATATCATGTCATCAGAAGAGAAAAACGAGAAAAGAAACCCCCAATGATGTTCGTAACTTCCTGGTGTATAACAACCTAAACTTTTTTCCAATAATAATAAGAGAATCAGAGACGGTAAGGGAAATGGGAAGAGGAGGGAGAGGATTAGGAGAGGGAGGTTAGATGCAGGAGTGTGAAGTAAAGTCGTTAATAATCGAAGCAGTAGGCGCCGAGATGCATTAGGAACGAGAAAGATCTATCAGAGTCTGGATATCATCATCATTACAAACCACCACTGTTGCCCTTTGCAAGATCAAAACTAAAACTCCCACAACATTGGCGCATTACCCATAATCGATTCACATACCCCCAATCTTGCCGAATTGAAATCCGCCGCTACCCATAGGATTAACGCCCTGTTGGCTGTTCTGTGGTGGCGGCGGTTGCGCATAAGGGTTGATTTGTTGTTGAGGCGTCATGGGTCCAGGCGTCATACCCGTGCTCGGGACGGAAGGCATCGTACCAGTAGGAGTTGAAGGAACATGTCCACCATTCGCTTGCTGACCTCCCTGTGATTGACCGTTGGTATATTGAACCGCACCGGCCGTGTTCACAGTTGGACCGGAAGTACCAACACCGTTTAAACCCCAAACTTGGCCACTAGACAACCAATCATCGTTAGTTTTGTCCAACCCTAGACGAGGGTAAGCGAAACTCACCAGTACTTCTCATCATCAATCTTCCCCTCGAAATACCTCCCTCTCATCGCAAAAAAGATGTGGCCCGTCAACAAACTATCGCTGCCTGCTTGATGCTGCGGTCCGACCCTCTGGATACCCATATCATCCGCAATATCTTGTAGACCACCCTTCAACGTCTTTACGGTCTTCATGAGATACTTAATATCATACAAAGCCGGGAAGAACTTGTGCAAGTACTTGCGAAACTCATTCTCCTCTGCTGGGAGAGCCTGGCACAACATTATCTTGACCAGGTACCCGAAATCGTACCCGCTGTGAAAAGAAACCCATTTGACGTTATCAATAAGAACGAGACCGGACGAAATCAAAAGTTCGCCGAAATGAGAAACGTTGATCCCGTAATCTTCGTGGCGTTGGAAATCGATCCCGGATTTAGTCAGCAAGTCGATGGATTCTTGCGCGTACATGTCCTCCTTCAGCGAGAATTGGAAATTAAATTGCCAGGTGGAGACCGGCTCAGGTGTCTTGCCGTTCTCGTCGTAGAAAGTGATGCCCAGTTGTATTATTTTGAGCATATCGACATTACAGCGAAGTGTTTGGTAGTGGTAATCTGCCTTGCTCCGGAAACCTCCAATTGGACGGGCGACAATCCCGGGAAACTCAGTATCCTATAGTCGCATTAAACGTTAGAAAACTCCAATAGATCCCTCTGGCTACATCCAAAGAACCAAAACTCACCATTGCAATGTATGGATACTCTTCCACCAGATCCCTCAGCACTGCAATCTCGGCCTCCAGGTTCCCTTTCCAAACTTCCCTGATAGCTGTTGCAGCGGCGGCCACCGCTTGTTGTTGTAACGACTGCTGCTGCTGTGCCGCTGCTTGAGGATGGACGACTGGCTGAGTGTGCTGCTGTTGCGCGTGTTGGGCATGTGCTACTTGCTGCTGTAAGGCTTGTTGATGCTGGGACTGGGCTTGGGCATGTTGCTGGTGGTGAGATTGGTGTTGAAGATGTTGGTGTTGCTGAGGTTGCATCTGATGGTGAGTGAGGTGGTGGGAAGCATGATGGGGATTACCGTGGAGGAGATGTTGGTTTCCGAATGGCGAAGGGGTGTGCATGGTGGGGCCGAAGCCTGTGCCTCGGGCTGGGGGAGGCATTTTCTAGGTCTGACGGCCGGTATGAGTAGACAGTCGCGTGGTGTCGTAGGTTATCTTAGATGGCGGAGAGATCGAAAGATATAATGTAGGTTTGTTGAATTGAAGGCGTACAAGCGGTCCATCTGGCGTTTGGAAGCTAGTCGTGACTTAGCAGACGATGGTAGCCATTCCGACAAGGCGTACGGAGTAGCTGAGTTTAAAGTAGTCAGGCTCTGGGTATCGTGAACTTCTTATGATATATCTACACGATCAATAGAATGGCGAAATAGCAGTTTCGGAAGGTGTTATCGGTCGGTAGTTGCGAGTGATGATGGCTGGGTGTGTTAGAGGAAGAGGCGTGGAGTTGATGAGGTTGATGGAGTTGGAGGAAGTTGTTGAAGTCGAAATGGCGGTGAAGTCGATTTGTGTGGTGGAGCTGACTCAGCTGGCCAATCGCTGTCTTCCCGCCAACCAAACAACGACATAGAGCCAGTCCAATCACCTTGCTCCCAATTCCACCTCGATCTCCAACCTCAATCGACCTGCACCAAACTTGTAAGTTCTCAATCCCTTTGAACTCTAGTACCAGTAGCTAACAAGCTCTTTCATAGCACCATGGTCGATAAATTCAACCCTCAAACTCTCCTCCGCGCAGGCAAGAACTTGCAAGACCCCTGGGCCAGACGGTATGTCTCCAACTCCAATTCTCTAAGCGAGGAAAGCCTTACAGCAGAGGACATCAATCTAATACGTTTTTTGTTCGTACGATATTTAACAGGGAAGCGTGGCGCAAAACCGGTCCTTTCACCCGCATAAACCGCTTTCGAGGACTCTTCCCGGGCTTCGGTATCGCGTCGGTAGCTTTCGCGGTGTACTGTGCCGCTGAGTACATGTTCTTCCCGGCGGAGAAGCATGGGCATGGGCATGAGAGTGGCCATGGCGAAGGACATCATTGATTCAGCATTGCTAGCTTTGAGAGGGGTGGAGAGAGGAAGCTTCGCAGTTAAGAGAGTGGAGGAATTTTGGTACAAGAGATACTAATGTTTGATTGGAAATAACGCCTATTGTCACCGGGTCTGGTGTGAGCTTGGGAGGGAGGCCATTAAGCCCGATATCCCATAGACATCTGCTTAGGCAAAAGATAGGAACGTAAGTCGTCTCAAGAATCGCTCATGTACAAATCCGATTAGCACTTTGATTTACCTCCTAGCTACATCTCCGTTCGTCTTTGTATATAAAACTACAATTTCATCATTGCCTCCCAGTGATACGATACCCCTCACCAAACAGTATAGCCCCCTATCTTGGACTTACAAACACCCGATTACCAAGGCACGGGTTTATGCGTCAATGATATAGCAAAGAGGAAGGATATACAAAATCCCACAAGAGCAAGTGCAAACTTCAAACAGCTGGGAGTATGCCTCTTCTGTCTCTCCTCGACCATTCTTCTTTTGTTCAGTATCATCTTCTACACATCCTCCTTCATCGTCTCTACTTTCTTTCCTACCTCTTTTTCTCCTTTTTCCCAATTCCTCTTCTCCTCCACCCACTTTCTTTCTTCCTTCTCCCACTCTTTCCCTTCAATCTTCTGAGACTAATGTGGAAATGTAGGGCCAGGCCATACCGTGGCTTTAGCACCATGTGTGCTCATGTCGTTGATGCCGATGTGGTACTGAGGTACATGAGAGTAGCCGAATTGTTCCAGAACGCACTGGAGATGCTGTATCTCCTGCAGCTAGCAAATAGATCAACAACATATCCAGGTTAAGCCGTTATCTCGTGCACTACTTAGTCATTTTCTTAAAAACCCGAAGAAAGATGTATCATACGGCCGTAGTCAGGTGTCGATGGTGGATTACTTGCACTAGTATTACGTTGACTAGACTGTAGGTGATGCTTTAATGCTTGTAGTTATAATTATAGCCATGATCGCTTTATCACAATTTATATTTATCGTGCTATCCATAAATCGAATTATTGTTATTTGAGCAAGAATTTTTAAATAATTGCTACTTCTACTAACAAACAGGAACTAGCCTCTTTTTTTTTCTCTTTAAAGCAAAATGAAAAAGTATAAAAAGGAAACAAAAATTCTAGACAAGTGGTAAAGTTTTGTAACGCTAGAAATTCTTTTGGATCAATAAAAAACGAAAAGGGTGAGAGTGAGGGTGGGGGATGAAGGGAAAAGTGAAGATAGGTGAGCGAACAGACAATCCAGGATATTATAAATATAAAAAGCATAAAGATTCATCAAGAAAAAAGCGCATTATCGAAGGGCAAGGGGGAAAAATGATAAGTGAAAAGAGTGGTGCCTCCCATACAATAACCAGACCGTGACAAAGAAAGCATACTTACCCATATCCTCCATAAAAAATCATAACACCCAAACTTCACCACATATTCTTTATCTTAAATACCCTTGGCCTTCTCCTGCATCTTCTTCATTGCGTTTCGATGGATCTGTAGCATATCCCGCTGCTTATACCTCTCATCCACGACCTCCTCTACAACTCCTCTACCCATCTCCCGCTGCTTCTCATACGCGTTCATCATTGCTTGCTCTTGAATCATCATATTCCTTCGGTCTTGGATCGAATGCTGCGTCCGCTTGCTTATCACTTGATCCTGCATCAACGACTCTCTCCACGCTCGAAGCATTGATTCACGACGGTCTGCGGGTGCCGGCTGCGGTGGCGCCAGAGGAGCTGTTTCCACGGCTCCTTGAGAAATTGGGATGGATCCCATCGAGCTGGAGTTGAGTTGGCTCATGTAAGGGCTAAAGTTTGAGATAGGCGAAGGCTGCATTTCCATTGATGGAATGCGGCTCGAAGGGCCCATAGCACTTATCATACTGCCTGCATAGTTGGTACCGTTGCTATTACGATGCTGTTGGACGAGCGAAGGACTCATTGAGTTGCGGGTCAGGAGGCTTGTTGCTGAAGCGGATGGCGAGAAGGTGGACTGGAATACAGGCTGAGGTTGCGTCATTGATTGGCCGTACGTCAACGTGTTATCAGCAACAGTGGAGAAGCTCGGTGTCGCTTTGAGCAAGCTTTCTCGTTTTGTGAGAAGGGTTTCGCACATGGGCGGCAATTGGGACGGCGTAGGAGAGGCTGTCCGTTGAAGGTCCATATCCACATCCTCTGTCGGCGACTCAACAAGCGGTTGAGAGAGCATTGGTGTTGCTAGCGGGTGTGGGCCACCACGCGATGGAGGAGGAGAGGCGACCACAACAGTGGGGATTTGTGGAGAGGAAGGAGTCTGTGAACTAGCAAGCTGATGAACAGGTGCTGGAATCTGGATACCAAGTGGCTGCTGTTGCGTAACAGGGATATATGCAGGTGCTTCACGGATGGTAGTGAGTGTATTGGTTCTGCTAACGCCACCATTCATGTGCGAGTTAAGTGTATCGCTCCTGTTTAGCCCTTGAATTGGTGGAGGAACTTTCGCTGAACTTGCGCCCTCTTGCAACTCCATAAAGTGGACTGGAGCAGCTTTCTCTTGCGCGGTTTCAGAAGCATCAGTAGGCTCGATATCGTCATATTGGGGTTCATCAGCTGGATCCAGATGTTTCGCCCATTCGCTGACCCTGTAGGTCTTTACAATCTTCGAAGGTGGGCGAACATGCTGAAGACTACCATGGCGTAGAGGTGCCGCAGGTGGGATGGGTGCAGATGCAGTCTTTCCTTCCTTTCGGGATTGTGGGACAACAAGTCCTGCGGCTTCTTGAACCGGCGATGAAGGAGCCGCTTGTCCTTGCGAACCCTTTTCAGTGGCATCTTTCTCAGAGGCTCCTGTGGCTACTGCTTGTAGTTTAGGTGTCAACGACAGTCGTCTTGTTTCTCCGTTCTCCGCCTCAGGTGTCAAGGTTCGAGGAGTATCTTCAGAAGACTCTGTAGATGCCTTCTTGTCACCCTCGAGTTTTCCTGAAATAGAATCAACAGGCGATTGGAGTGCTTGTGACTGCGATGACAACGGCCTATTAGACTTATTGGATCGCAGCGATGACTTCCTACCCAAAGACACAATCGACATCCTCTTCATAGAGTTCCACGAACCACGTCGACCCGTTACAGATAGGACGGACGATCGTTGTTTCCCGTTATCATCACCAACCAATGGCATTTCGTCTTCCGAACGCTCGTCTTCTTCATCGTCCATAACTCCAGCAACAGAGGAAGCCGCATCATCGTGGGGGATTTCTTGGATGTTTTCTAGTGGTTGGATCGAAGCAATGCTAATAGCTGCCGACCTTCTCTTATCATCAAGAATAGAGTCTGCGAAGGTAGCTAAGGAAGAAGCATCGTCGTCATCTTCCACTTTTGAGGGGTCGATGATAACAGTGTGGACAGTTGTAGGCGCCGCAATACCATTTTGGGAAGGGTTGAGTGGTTCTTCGATATCGCCCTTTTCTCTAATAACAACAGCAGGCGCAAAGAATTTGGGTTCAGGTGGTCCGGCAGGTACGACAGGGGCAGTTACAGGCTCGCTTTGTGGATTTGTCGTTTCTGTGGTTGATTGTGTCGCAGCGTCACCTTCCCGGGCATGCGGCGGTACAAGCGATGAATTCTCTATCCCCTCCGCGACCTTGGCTAATCCAACCATTTCGATAGCATCTGTGGCAATGTTCTTCCCGCTCCCGCTATCTGTAGAATTTTTCGAGCTTTGACCTAACCCAGAATCACGACTTAAGTGCTTTTGCTGCTTCAACTCAGCGCTTGCACTAGGACTTTGTTGCTGCTCTTCTGTTGATGTCTTCGCCTTCGTCTTTGATTTATCGCCATACTGCTTCTCCCATATCTCGCGATCTCTCTCAGCAGTTTCTTCGATTCGGCGCCCGTTCTCGGCTTCCATTGCCTCGATGTCGGCTTGACGCACTTTGCGCTCAGCATCGCGTTCCTCACGCTTGAGTTTGATCACTTGCCCTATTATATTTTATTAGTTTCATATGAACCAAGGATAGCGAATCGAGGCGCACGTACAAAGTTTCATCTGAGATATTATCCCGAAGCACGTAATGACAACAATAGCAGCAATCTCAACTCTGATCCCTCTCGTCATGGGGAAAGAATTGGTCTCGAGGGGGAAGATTTTATCATTCAGCCCTATTTGATATTAGCATTCAACGCAATTTCGGATACCATAAGATGGGGATTCATACCCCAGACGTAAAGCCAAAATTCCTTCAACCCGGCTCTCGAAAAGAAGTCTATTCCAAGCACTGTTGTAGTCGCTCCTGACAGCGCGATGGAGAAAATCATGCCGTAGGGTCGAGTAACGTGATGAAGCGCGAGGCAGAACAATCCAATGCTGAAACACAAGATAAAAATGATCTTCTGGTAGCCTCCCTGAACAAGACCGCCTGGCTTCAAGACGAGAACTATTATCCCACAATACGTTAATCAAAAGGTCCCAGTAAATTGCGGATAGAAATACCTACACCATTGAGCCAAACAGAAACCACCTAGCAAACATGCCAAAACTTCTGTAACTTCAGGAAATATAACTGCGAGACCACCAAAAATCATCCCAGTAATCGCTACCGCTGCTACGTACCCCCCTTGCAAGGCGTTCGAAGCCGGTGGATTCATAACGTAGATGATAAGGACAGAAACACCCAAGGCTGCAAGAAGACAAGTACTCAGGAATATGTGAATCCTGTTTAAGTAAGAATAAGCAATCATACATTTTCTGGAGTCAAGTTAATACTTACTGCTTGTGTCTGACTCCCGCTAGGGTGTATGGTAAACCAGCAACCAAGAGCAAGAATCCAGCGAATGCAAATGCAGGTGTTAAAGGAGGCGTGTACGGTAATCCATTCTTATCGGGGACAGTGCTCGTCTCGGCAGGTTGTGAATCGTCGCCTCCAGTAATAGTGGGTGCAGAGTCTGTTACCGTTGGTCCATCTTTCTTCGATCCGTTACTCGTGCTCGATTGGCCATTCGAGCCAGAAGTCTCCTTCTTTGTCGGTGTCGTTGTGGCTTTATTACTTTGTGTCCTTGAAGGAGCATCAGTTGACTGCGGGTCGTCTTGTCGCTTGCTCAGGCGTGATGCAAATGCATCTCTACTAATGTAGGTGACAATGAATCCTCGCTCCACAATGACAGCCTTCGAATCCTTAATCGCATAGCCCGATATGGTTGGGAGCAGCGTGCATACTGCCAGACCGATACTAAGCCAACTAGGAGCCCTCATCGCGCAATATATTCGATATATACTGAAGCGATTGATGGTCGTCTATAAAGATATGCCAAAGAGGAATAGACGTGATCCCGATGACAGTTTGAAGGAAGTTGAACCAAACTTTGTAAACAAAGCGATCGTGAAGGAGACGGGACCAGAGTGGTTAGGTAAAGAACGTGGGTATATATCAGGGCGTGATCATGAGATTATAACGAAAGAGAGAAAGCTATCCAGTTTGCCAGTCAGTTAGATACCCGCACGAATGCAGCAAAACCCCATACCACACCACATTCTAACTATGAACACGAACACGTCTCTCGGGAGCAGACTCAAGGGGCGCCATATAACACTCACAAGTAAGCTGGTTTAGTATTTTAGTATGCAGCAACGGCAAGGCCTCGTGCATGAAAGGCTGTTCGAGATGTCCGTGATGTTGAGGAACGGGGGAACCTGGATATGCAATAATGTGTTGTCCGGGTCGTCGCTGTGGTACTTTTCCTCCTCTCTTTTCTCTCCACTATCAAAAATATATCGCGATATCAAAAGAATGACTGAAGTCGGAACAGCTGGCAAAGGAATTAGACTAAATGATGGACTGACAGCATAATTGCACGGGAACGGCCGCACAAGAATCTGAAGGAAAAATCTATAAAAAGAGAGTGAGAAGAATAGTTAAAAAAGAGAGGATAGGCCAGTTCAAAAGGAATGCAAGCAAGGGAAGAAGAGAGGGAAGAAGAAAAGAGAGATCGAAAAATAGCACACTTTGCGACGACATGCCTTTGCGCTGCAGCAAAAGTAAAATTGCACCAGCGTCATTGGCTTCAAGGAGCGCGCCTCTCAAGACTCGAACTCGCCCCGGGCCTCGATCTCATAGTCGGTGGGGACCTGCGCAGAAGGGCCACAAGAAACGAATCGTCCTGTCGGCTGGCCAGGAAGCACCCAAAGCACCCAAAGCAACCCCCATGCAAGGCGCAAATGTCTTGAATTGTCGAGTTCCCGCAGTCCCAGTTTTGAACTTACAATAAACCTATCACGGTTAGCCCTTCGCTGGGACATATAACCATGCGCCATCATTGGTCGGGGCCACGGTTTCTGCAGATGCGCGGGCAAGGGTGGCCCACCCACACAAACGGCTCCTAAGGCTTGCTTCGCTTTGACGAGCCAAGCAATATTATTACTCTGCTACGAAGTAGTGAGGGGCTGCATTTGCGGCACCGTCAGATGCAAGGAACGGGCAGTGGGAAGATAGTGGACGTATTTCTCTAGTCCATCTACCGGGTGGGTCTCGGAGCGTTCCATTGGCAAAGTTGCCTCGCTCCCGCGATCGTCTTTGGGCTAAGTCGAGCACCCATATTTCTACTGCTCTATGTCTCTGTGCTCTGTCCTTGTTCTGTTCTCTCGTCTTTCACTACAGAAAACAAAAACATAGCATGTCGGCAAAGCGCAGCAGTTGTCTATGTTTGACACCGACTGTGTCAAACTGACCCTGAACGATGCAGCGGTACATGCCTTCTCGAAAAATCTCCGTTGGCCCCCGGAGATCTATATCGACATACCATACCGGTATTAGCTCCGGCGCTGATCAGCTCACAGGTCAGGAGCCGAACCTGATATCTCGCTTGTGCTCCAGTTTGTATCTTTGAAAGTCAATGACTATGCTGTCAATTCCTCAGATCATCTCTCAAGGAGAAGACTTCATAGGGCAGCGAGTTCGAATGAAATCATAATCTCAGTTGCACAATCACCAAAAATACCATCTTACTTACCCCTCTCTTCAGTTCCCGCCCAGCTATCGTCCCACCCAGTCCAATCAATCAGTGCCCAAGTCGATTGGCAATAGCAAGCCCAATGCATGCAATCAATTCGGTTGGCGGTACAAGAAGAGGGCCAATTCCAACCATGTCACGTCGTTTTAAGCGAAATTAAATCAAGACTCGATCGAAACGAACCACTGCAAAAAACGTGGTTTTGTTCCTTCTCGCCTGAGCTCACACATTTATTTGCTGAGACTTGTGTGCCCCTTCAGGGGCCCTAAGAAGTTTCGGTATATTTGCCTTCTCATTTGAAATTAAATCTGGCTAGAAGAAGGTTTTTTCTTCTCTCTAGAGAATTTGAACCTGATGACCTTCCATGAGTGGGGTGACAGTTAACCATTAGTTGGTTTCCTCTGTTTCCTCACCGTTTTTCACCAGCCCGGCAAGGTGAGGCCGAAGGCATGAGCGCCTCTTTGTCAGAGGTTTAAAATTTAAGGCGAATATACACTAATTTGGGGCTTTCTCCCTTGCACTTGCATGAGGCTGACCCAATACTAAGTCATTCGGTACCGGCATACGTATTGGGAACCAGGAATCTGATTAAATCGTGATCTGCTATCCGCGCGATCAGACGCCTCTACTAGCCATACATTGTCAATGCAATGTCGAACTTTAGCATACGTTGGGAGGTCTAGTTCCGTCGAACATTTAGCTTTCGTTCTCTGATCTAACAGCTGCTCACAGCTGTCTTTGTGTGTCTGTGTAATTAGATCTCCGTGTTAAAATGCTGACTGTCAGACTTGCCCTTGGTTTGACTTTTAATAAGGGAGATGGCTTTGTGTAACGCGCCGCTGACCGACCGGAAAAGGAGGACAGGCAACCCAACCCAAAAGCTTGAGCATCTCCACCCTCGATGCAATCTGCAAAAATTGAAATCACAACTCCCATTCGTTAGCGCTAGCACCGTTTTGCTAGTTCCCCAACCTTTCGAGTTCTCCACTTCCATTCCAGCCCGTCGTCCCCCGATCACGATCTTGCTGACTGAAGGAAACAAACTATCGACGAATTGGGAATGAGTGGTCAAATTTAATCTTAAACATTTTCAGAGAATGCCCCATCTGGGGCCTCGAACTCATCTCGATTCCGCCAACCTTGCGCGTTGCGCTGATAGTCTTTTATCGATTAACTCGAGGCTGGCTTCTCGTTCTCGCCGAAATGCCTCTCTCTGCTGCCACACACGACGGGTATGCGAATTATATTATGACGTCTTTTACTCGGCCGATCAAAACCGAGAATGCATTTGTTGGATTTGTCAATTCATGAAGATAAGCCGAAGATTTTGGTATTGATTGGTCTCTTTATAAATTAATATCCTGGAAGCATTGGTACTAGGCTGGATATATCGTAGTACTGAAGCTATTCAATCACTTCAAGATACTGATGATTGTTCAGGATCTCGTTACGAATTAAAATTGTATTCAATTTTCATACATTAACGTTATAATATCTGCCGTGTTTGCTCCTCTAAAACCAGATAGGTCATGAGTCGACAGTATAATTAATTGATGTTAATATGGTAACGGTGATTCCCATTTCTTTGAAGCTGTGAACATTACTATCAAAGCTACATATGTGTGTACATGTCAATGCTCTTATACTAATATGTTGGGATTATGTTGGGATTTGGCTCCCGCCTAGCGCCTCAAGTATCCAGATTCGAGGTAATATATTTAGCTTAGACCGATCTATCAAATATCAGTCCACCATATAGACGGATATTTACAAGGTGTTCGAATCACCAGTTTGGATGCAGAGATAATTTCCTCGAAATTTATCCCAGCCCAATACCGGAGCACCGTGCTGGAAGTAATCACCAGGGACAGGGGGATATGCTGCTTTTATTGAAAAAATAGTGGTTGATATTTGCGGATAGGAGTGCACACAGGCCCGAAAATTACAAAATCGTGATATCTTGGGTTTACCATATTTCGAAGGTTCAAGCGGACCAGAAGACCAAATTCAGAGGTGCCAAACTACATCGAGTTCACTCAGAGTATCCTTCCTATCGTTATTCGATAATTATAAACAATTAAGAATGTATAAACAGCAAAGTTCCCTACTCACTAAACTTTGGAGCTGGAGGTCAATAAGTCCTTACTTATAAACCAAATATTCAGATTGGCTCAGGACGCTGTTTATTTGGGTTGGAAAACCAAAGATTTAAACAATCGGTATAAATATAAGCAGGCTACTTGGTATCAATTACAAGAATCACTGAGCTTCGCAGACGTAGAGTTCATCACAGTCGGGTTTGGGACTATGTATCCAGGCTATATATATATATATATATATCTATATTCTAGATAATAGGAAACAGCGGTAATGGAGAGTGCAACGCTCATGCATAGTCGTTGGGCCGTTGCCTGTGACATGACGCTGCGTTTGGCATAGTAAAAAAATCGGATTTCTTTTTACGGAAACGAAATAGCCGTTTCCGAACCGAAGGCACAGTATATATACCTCAAAATGATATTACAACAACAACTCTCAAAACTATGAACAGAATCGGCGCCCGCATTCTACAACCGTCTAGGAATTGTAACAACCGAGCGATATCCTCCGAGGAATGCTGATACAATAGTAAGCTCGATCGAAGTCCACCATTGCCAAGACCAACGTGCCTGCTAAATAAGACAAATACCGTTCCGTGATATCCGTCCTTTCTAGTCGTTAATTGAATTGAACTTCAACTTAAGTCGGAAAAAAAGCTCAAAAGTAATACCTTAACATAGGTCAAGTCGGTGCATATAACCGTAAGCTTGTAAAGCTAAGTGTACCAGTTATACTTAATTCAAAACTCCCATTCACTTGGTAAAATAAATTGGCAGTCTAAGTCCACGAGAGCTCTATCCTAACCTAACAAGCGGAATGCACGATAGCGGTTTGCTCTAGTGTATATATTCTTTTCAGCGAAGGTAGAAGCAACAAAGCAGGTTCAATCATGCATAGAATGATAATACCATCTAACTATAACCTTGTCCTTTGAAGGAGCCAACAATTCTGTCGAAACCAACTACGAGCTTAAATATGGTGACATTCTGCAAGCTCTTTCGTATTGCCGTCTCCACTAAGTACATGCAGGAATATTCAGCATCGTTAAGTCCGAGGGTAGACTCAAAGAAATATCAAATCATCAAACGCTTGTGGCGTTCTCTTGGGTCCTATACGAGGAGAAACGTTGTGAAGAATTCGTGACGACTTTTCTACATTAAAATATAGACACGAGACAAGATTTTCTATAAGAATGCTGGTATTTCTCTCTAAACTATCGAACACCCCCTCTACACCAACAAGCCCAATCACAAGTACAGCCTTTCTGTATCACTATCTAGATAGCAAAGTCGCTGGTCCATACCACTTGAATCTGAGTAAAATACTAAGATCTTATTGACAAGATGTTTCAGTACCTCAATTACATATCTTTTATCGCAATTATTTGCACAAGTTTGGCAATTTTTCAAGGTTCCTCATCTCCAATACCTGGAGACATTTCTCACATAGACAAAAGACAAACTGGACCCGATTTCGTACCCTTCTCAGTCGGGCGAGGACAATACATCAACTTGGTGCCACATTAGAAAACACCAGGTTGACATTCTCCGTCGAGGTGTTGTGGAAACCCGTCACTGGTGCAACCCGGTCGAATGTCGCCTTTGCCTATGTGCCCAACGATGACCAAGACCAGACCGTCTCGATATCATTCCGTGCTTTGACCGGCAAAATCGTGCTCAATTCTCGAGTTGGTGGCGATTGGTTGAACGAGCTGATGACTGTGTATACATTGGAGGAGCTTTCGTAGCCGGCTACATACACCAACGAACGTTTGATATCTTTTAATATTTATTATGACTTGACCGATAGCAAATATCATATAAACTTCACAACAGGACCTGGGACAACAACCAGCGTGCCTAAGTTATATCCCCGCCGTGGTCGTATCGCACCTCTACTCTCGAATTTTCTCTGGACCTTCTCTGTTCCGCAAGCATTGCACTGAAAATCGAATAATTATATTATGGCCAGCTACCTTGATGTTTTTACAACATCAATCTTCTCTAGAAACCCACACTCATTTAATTTTTCTACGATTTATGTTTTAATGAAGATATCTATCTCTCATTATCCTCAATTTATGTACTTCCATTTTTATTATTATTATTCTCTTGGATCGAAACGTTACATATGGTGCTTTTTGTCATATAATCACATAGACACATTAAACAAAAATTCGAGAGAATAATGGGACGATAGTATAGCTTTACACTTTCCACCACAAAAACCTCGTACGAATTAAATCGCCTATATACCCCAACTAGACTGTGCAAGCACAAGATATATGTAGATGAGACGAAGCGAGGGGTTTGAAGTAAAGCCACTTTTGTCGGTACACCACACTAAAAGACTATAAAAATATATCCTCGAGAAAGGTTCACTGGGAGCAACCAAATCCATGCTCGCAAGCCATTGAGTTTTTGACTTGGCGTCAACTATACCCCCTTGATATCTGGGTACTTAAACTCTATTGCATAGCACTAACTATATTGAAGCAGTTGACTTAATCCGTTGAGCGACGGACGACTGTACCGTCTGCCCCACTCAGGTTATAAGTCTGAAGCCTCCTTATGCATACCTTCTCTATACAAACACTTAAGTAGTACATAAGGGGTAAATTCAAACAAAAATCCGAATATCTTATGCATTTCCAAAAAGATAAATATAGAAATATAATACAGCCTCAAAGCCATAAAAAAAGACCGTGTAAGGAGGAAGTCGAAACAACACACAAGTCGCTCTCGTTTCAGCTGAAAGACCGTGACAATGATGTATATATGCAACGGCTAGGCTCCCTGAATATAGAACGGAGCTGCTTATAACTACATAGACTAAGTTTCATATCACTTTTTATTATTAATATACCACAGACGTATGGATACACAGACGTATAGCTACCAAAAGTATGTAGACGTCGGGCGATCATGGACAGTATCAAAAATTAGCCCGAATCCGCACGAGGGAAATTATTTTGATCATATTCGGTGAGATCAATAGAAGGCATTCGCTCGGCCTTTTTAGTCTGTTTGCAATTCTCCTAGGAGCTTTTGGTGCTTCCGAACTCGCGACTGAGTTTGAAATAAACGAGGAATCTGTAGCCAAGTGCGATACAGTTTTCACTTTCATTATCACAATTAGAACATGCAGCATGTCGTGGAACGTAATGTTCGCACTCCGCACTTTGCACTGTTGCGCTATCATTTTTAGGCTAGGGAGTTCAGCTCAATTTAACCCTCAGAAATTTATCACTTCATCATACGTGCATCTCGTGAGATGAAGAAGGAGAAAAGGAATTAGATATTACGATTTCCAAAGTAAACTAAAACCCGCTAACGTAGCATGATTGCGACCACTCAAGTAAAGCACTATACCAAAAAGACTATCCTGTATCGTACTCCGCAATAATGCCATTCCCAAATATAATCCCAGATGAACAACTCTCTACCGAAAATCCCATCAAAGCAAAAACCAGCGATCCGAAGCAAGGGGATGATTAATAAAAAAGAGAGAAAGGAAGCATGAATCATACGTGCCTATATGTGATGCAACTTTGCCTACCGCATTCGTTAGAGTGGGAAGGAAGGGGAGTAGAAAAGAAAAACCATAGCACCTTCACAGACAACAACTGCTCATTCAACAGGATGAGGATTTCGGAGAAGATCGAATATTCAAATATCCATTTGTCAAAGATCTCTCTCACCGGCATTCCCTCGCTCCTTGGTTCTCCTGGAGGATACCGGGACTCCATCTCGGGGTCGTCGCCTGGATCGCCTCTTCCGCATACCTTCACACCCGGGCTTCTCAACTTCATAAACCGCAATTCCTCTCCTTCCAATCACTCTACTTATCGTCGCCGACACCCCGTCATCTCCAAAGTCCATATCATCCAAATTCAAATGCTTCCCATAGCTCCAGACCTCAATCAAGGCCACCTCCCCCGGTCGCCTGGGCTCTCCGTCCCGTCTTATCCACTGATCCAAGGCAACTGCACTCATCGGCGCAACCACAAAACCTCTCCCACTTTCGCAGTCTGACTTCGCAATCCCCTTCATCTCTTCAACCACTCTTTCCACTTTCCCGCCCATCAGATCTACTGTGTCAATTGCAGCCCCCTTGGCTCCTAACAACCATGTTGGCGGCTTATACGTCTTCCACCAAATCACCTTACTCGCGCCCTCTACTCCGCTTAAATACAGCTGCGCCGGCACAACCCCTCCTTGATGGTATACGCCCATCAATACCCCAAAAATAAGATTGAACACCGTCCAGACTACCATCCACCGCCTCTTCCATATCTTCTCTCTCGGCAGCCGAACCACGGATAGTACCAACGGCACCACTGGTATCAAAAACCTAGCCTCTTGGTGCGGGATAGCGCTGAGTAGTGCTAGACCTGAAACCGCAGCTTGCAATGGTACGCTCGTTTTTAGGCGCTTTAGGTCTATTGAAGAGAAAGGCAGGAGGAGTAACGCTGGGCCGAGGAGTTGTGGAATATTTGCGAGTAAGTGGGTATAGAACGGGTGCAAGCCGTGTTGCGCTAGATTGTCGGTTGAAGAATTATACAAAATATTGTTTAGAGGCGTGATTATAATGTCGAGTAGGCGAATATCGGAGATCGGGATTTGGGTGTAGATATGAGTGTCCAAGACTATAAAGGAAGCGGTGAGGAGGAGCGCCGGTATGGTGAAGGATATGAATGAAGTGGGACTATATCTAATGCGTCAGCATGTATACCGAAGAGGTGAGTAGTTGTGAGAGTTGTGACATACTATGAGGCGAAATGCCGTAGCAATGATATTCCAGGCAGGATAAGGAATGCCGGAAAGGTGATGCGGTTGAAAGTTCCAAATACGACGAAGAAGGCGAGGAGAATACAGTTTCTGACCGATGGTCCCTATTGTATATGAATTCTCAAGTCAGCCTGCCGTACTTTCTCGTAAAGCTTATTTTGAGGTGTATCGAATGGTACCTTTGCCGAAACGATCCTTTGCAAGAAAACCAAGCTCCATAGGAGAACCACGGTCTCAACCGAATTCGAGAACGATCTAGTCTGGATACTCCATGTCACCCACGAGCTGGCCGTAAGTAACAAGCCTCCATTCGGCATCGTCGCGGACCCGAGTTCTAGAAGCGCCCAATCCTCTTTCAAACATCCAATTTCTTGTTAGTATGATTTTGCCCCTCTAACAGCTCTTTGACTTCGAAATTCGAAATAGGGGCGGGGATGAAATTGACCACTCACCATAAACCATAGAAAAGAAGTAAAACAACAGTCTAACAGCATAAAACAGCATCGTAGGACTCGGATGCCCATTCGCGATCCATTGTAGTAGCGTCATGGGCATGGCGTACACGCCCAACAGCGGGACATAACTTCGTATCGGCCGGTCCGCCGTGAACTCCCATGTTTTCGTGACTTTCCAACCGAAATGTTCGCCTGTTGGTTTTATCGGATAACGCGAAGCGGTTGTTAGCGAAAAATACCAATAAGAAAGTGGGATGTCGGTTCCAAGAACGCCAATGACGTCTTGGGTTTCTTTTGTTTACCTGCGACAGCTTCTGGACCCTGGAAATGCTCATCCGGGTGGATGTAGGAAGGAGTTAGGGCAAAGTAGAGCCTCAGTATGGCTAGGCAGAGGTATAGTCGTCGTTTCCACGCCATTCCGTCTTTTTGTCCGCCGTATTTCTTAAGGTTTGGTGATTACGGAACGGGTCGGGTCATGCAGATGCAGAGGTAGGCAGCCTTCCGGGATGTTGCAGGTACTGGTTTTTCTCGCGACAAAGCAGAGTTATCGGCAGCAGGAGGATATATATCGCCAGTTGAATAGGCAGAAAGAGAGGGAGAACGTTGAGGAATGTTGAATTTATGGATTCATGCGCGTGTAACGTAAATCGGCCTGGTCAAAGAATTCGATGCGACAGGTGATCCTGGTAATAAACCGGAGTGACAAAACGTGGGCTGCAAACGAATCGCCGGTCCGAAGTAATATAAATATCAATATCCACCTCCTAACTCTTCAACTAAACTAATATAAAATAAAAATAATATGCAATCTGGTCACTTTTGCGCCCGTTCGTGGCGACTATTGTTATTATTGTTCCGGCGAAAAACGCACGGTGATAAAAAATAAAGAAAAGTATCAGCTAAATCAGGTCATCTGCGCTAGACCATTGTGGTTGGGCGCTGTGTTTGTGCCCTCTTTTGATAAGATATCATCTCCGTCTTGGACCAACCACAGCCTCAGACGGCGACGGATCCTCCTGCTGATGAGGCGTCATTGGATCACAGGTAAAATCCTCAACCAAGTCGAGAATCGGAACGTAGTCTGCAGGAAGTTAATTTTATATTACCAGATACGGTAGTCGTTGTAAGAAAGGAGCTGTTGGCGAGAATTTCAGGCATGTTGTGTTCTCCCTTGTGAAAAAGTGGTCACCCGACCAAATACGGGGCAGGCGACCTTCTGCCCCACTATCGCCACAGCTTCACCACCTCTGATGCTCACAGGCATTACATCACAGAACAGAACCGATTCTGTTGGGATATTAATTGGTCACGTTGTTAGATCCTCTTCTTAAGTGCGACAGCTGTAAGGGTATAATGCTGGGTAGTTATTCGCACCGAAATATTTCACATTGAAGAATTGAAAAGGCAGTCAAGCAGAGTTGCATGCATGCATATCGGAGAACAAAAGGAATCAAAGAGAATCGGAAATAAGTTCATGAGAAAGCAATTTTTTTTTTTCGTCATTATCAATACAATAAACGTTCCATTTCATTTTCTCCCCCGTTTCAAATCTCTTTCCCCCGCCTTTCATTTCGTTATCATTATAATATAAAGAGAATAAAACAAAAAGTTGAAAAAGGAAACTAAAAAAGGAAAAGAAAGAAAACTAAGGTCCTCTCGTGAACCCATCCGCCTTTCCGTATTGTCTTATCCACCACTCAATTCAATTAGTTTTGTGATTGTGGTGGGGTAGGAATTCTTGTCGTCGATGATATAAAGGTAGGCATTGTTGTCATATCCTCCTCGTGGCTTGTCATTTCAACGTTACAGCGTTTCCTGTTCAATTCGTTCGAACTTGTTTCCGCATGTTGAAAAATTGGGGCTTCTTTCGATAGGTATTCGAGGGAAGGATTGTAGGATCAATCGATTTCGAGAATCAAGGGCATAGAGGTACGACCGAGAGAGCGAGACGTTTATTTGCTTTAACAATGTTAGGACACATCCAACCACAATAACAAGCTATGAGCAAGTAAAGATAAGAGTATTAGTACTTACGATCTGGCTCTAGTCTTTCTTCTCTTACGCTTTAATCTGCGAACACGCTTCTTTCTCCACTTTGCTCTCATCTTGTCGGTTTCTGCATGGGACGATACAATTAGCTATGCTGCTTCCCTCCAAGCTGTTGCTATCATTGATCGATTGATCAAAGACAATTTTCGGATCGATTGGAAATATACGTACGGCAATGACTTGATGAGGTAGGTTGATGATGTGAGGTGTGAGGTGGAAGGAAGGGAGATAGAAGGAGGTGAGGTAATGGAGAGGTTGATTGTCTGCAGCCAGACCTGTGGGGCAAATGCCAAGAAATTGCGGTTTAGCCCTACACCACGTGACAACGCAGCAACACCAAAAATGCAACATCGTGGGGTAAGAGCTAGTTAAAGACGTGCGTGTCACTTATGCTCTCCCCAATTAGTAATTAGATGGTATCCGCATAATCCACGAGGGTCCACGAGTCGGAAGAAAGGATATAAACTGGCACGTGGAGTAGGGTATTTCTGGGTCGAGCTGATATTGTATTCTGTGCAATTACGCAATTATACTAACTGTTCGTTATGGGCTCTTTCTTTTAGCTTTACACTCCTATCGAGCATGAATTAATCAATCCAAGCTCAATACGTGAAACCTCCAAATAGTTCGGCTTTGAGTTGTTGTTGGTGGTGAAGCCCAAGGGATTATATCAGCAGACTGCTAGATAAATGACTAGATTTGGTCTCGAAAACCACGACTTTCTTTAACCAAGATTGTTGGCTCGACCTTTTTGTACATTAGAAGATCTCATCCAATACATCATCCATCCTCTGCAATCTAAGATAGTTTGATCCCTAGATCCAAACCTCTAGGTTGAGATCTCTAGATTCGGTTTATATACTCGTGGATTCATAGATTCACAGTTATATCTTCAAATGGAGATTTGTACATCGGGGCTGAAAAATAGGTGTAAAAATGTGCCTACACTAGCACAAATATATCGGCCCTTGGATACATATCACTAGCAGGTGCAACATCCTGAAACGGTCCTCCCCCCTCGGAAACCCGCGGTTATTAAGTTGTCTGCTTGCTATATCCGACATTTATCCTCCTCTTCAACCACCTTTGTAAGTTAAGGCCGAAGTTCACCGATCCCATTTGCTAACCTCTTTACGGCCAGTATTACTGTCCATAACCTCTATCAGGTAGTTCAGATACTTCACTGACATGAATCCGCTGACTTGCGTCGATTTCAAATGCAATGTTCCCTCCTCCCCTTCGTCTGTCTACAAATTTCGGCTCGTCCGCGTTTCCTATCCCTCGCGTCATAGCCACTCGCTTCATATATTGCAGCCTTCGCAGCAAGACCAGTATAGCGATCAGCGCAGCCAATAGCGCAGCGCCGAGAACTGCGCCAACGGATGCGCCTACGACACTACTCTTGTCTGAGGGGCAGGTTGGAGCGAGGGTAGATAAGGGAGACGATGAGGAAGATTGAGAGGGAGACCGAGAGGAAGTAGGGGCTGTGGTAGTGATAGTGGTAGTGGCGATGAAAGAGGAACCTTGAACTTGAAAAGAGCCAACAGGGAGTGCGAAAGAGTTGCCGCAGCAGTTTGCGCCAGCATTAGGAGCAAGTATATTGCTACAGCACCATCTGCCATTGGGACAAGGCACCACCGCGTACACCGTGGTATTGCGACCTATGATACATTAGTTAGGATAGATAGTTTTTGGACGATTTCTCTAGCTATGTGGTTTACTGTTGCTTCTCGCCCAAAAATCAATAGGTAGGTAAAGAAGAAAGCAAACGCACATTAGACCAAAAGATATATGGAAAATCAGGTGGAACATACCGGTACAAATCTGCTGACAGCTCGCATCTTGTCCTGTTGGATCAGTGCAACCATTTGCAAAGAGAAAACCCGTAGATTGCGCAGCCTCCTGCCAAAAGCAGAGGCCGCTGCTGAGACAAATGTCTCCAGTGGGGCCTCCCAAATTACAGCAAGCGCTGTTAGAGCTTCCCGGGATATTACTATTGCACGGCGAGTAACCTCCGGCCAGTGAGCCGTCGTTGAAGTAGCATTGTCTTGATCCAGCAGCTGAAGTAAATCCCGGAGAGGCCAGTATTATAAACCCAAAATAGCCAAAGATAGAAATTAAGTAGTCGATATAACTGCGCTGCATTCTAACTGCCACAAACTTCCCGGTAATCGAAAATATCGTAGTTAGCAAGTGGTAAAGTAAAGTATGAAGCACTCAGTTGCAATTATCGGAGTTGATGAGAACAGATGGATTATCGATCTTGACCAAGGCAGGAGCGCTCTTCGTCTTTCGGCGTGAGTAAGACTGCACAGCTAGCTGTGTGCGTTTGCCCCTGGATCGATATATATGATGATTGCCTTGGGATCACCATAAACTGATGAGGTATATCGAAATTTGAAGTAACGCGCCGGGGCTTCCGAGGAGTGGATACATGCCTAGATTTTCTAGTGATGCTTGTCGCTGTTGATGAATACATTTATATATAAATTTCTTTGTCAGCCTCACGATGCATCAATTAGTCACCTTCCTCTTCTGTGTGACAAGTGAGATCACCCGCACCCCGTTGTTTCTATTTGATTGGGTGAAAAAATAGAATAATTTCTATTTAAATTTCTTCTTTAAATTAGAATAAATACCTTGCCATTCATCGTATGTACGATTGAGGTCAGGGAATAAGTATTAGCAAACCTTTTAACCAAGATCTACTTCGTACAAATATTAGAAATACAGAAGTATCGAACATCACTTTTCATTGAGTTGGGTAAATTGTCGCTTCCTATGCCCAGATCCAGCAGCCGCTCGAACAGCGCCACTTCAACCCTCTCAGCATTTAGAAGTCAAATCTACAACGTAAGTTAGTATTAGAACAGATAGAGAACTGCGATTGCGATCCGTAAATATATCTCCACAACTTCCACTCATTTGAATATACAAGAATCAATAAATAACTGGAGCTTCGGCATAGAAATTGTAAATTTAACAATCAACCGACCTGCAACACATATCAGAGCTAGAGCTGCTGGAGAATCAATCAATTAGAAAGCAAGACTGGTTGGATACGTTTTCAATAAAAACAATATAAAACAATGCTGTATAGAACTCGAATTCATCGGCATCAGTCTAACCTACAGTTGCGTCTCGGTCCACTGGGTAAATATTCAAGCTGGCATTTACATAATACTCTGTAACTTCTCGTTAAGGTATCTAAATTTCTTCTTATAGCAAGATTTAATCATTTGCTTACTGTTTTTAGGCTACTGCTTACGTTACTGTGACAGGAAGGTGGCTGCGAAGCTAAATGTTATCAAACACCTTTTCCAACATACAATCTTTCTTCAAATCTCAAACGATCTAATTTAATCACCAACTCTTAGAAATGTTTAAGTATGCTTATGATAAAGGTTTCTTATATGCTTTTCTAATATTATACATCCCATCTTCCACTATAAGATAAGGGGCTCCTAGAAAACTGTCTATCTACTTGTCGCCCTATATCGGTTTGACTGCGAAGATTTAGACTAACTAGGCTAAGAATATATTTGTATTGGTATATCCGTATGTTTTTACAGTTACTTATGGAAAGAGGAATAGCTTCAGAAATAGATGTTAGACGTTATTGCTGCGCTGCATTCGAAATAATTACAAAGTCCACTCAAGTACATCTTGCAAAACTCGGCCGCCCCCCGTTAGAGGCTTCGTAAATACGCTCACTGCAGGTACAAAAGCATCGGGCGCTATAAAGAAAAGACGAGGAAAGGAAGTGAAGATAAGAGAGTAGAGATTCATAAACCCTCCGGCTCATGTCATGACATAGAAACAGACAAGCTGGGCGAAAAGGAAATTCGTTATCAAGTCATCATGTCCATTTTTGACATCTCGAAGTCCAACTCAATCAAACATCTAAATCCATCCTTACAAATCAGCTACGGCCCTCCCGGCCTTTCTACAGTTGAAGACCAAGCGAACCTCACATACCTATTATACCCCCCATTCTTCTGACATAACCAAAGAAAACCCACCCTTTCACCCTCAAAATGCCCGCCAGAAAACCCGAAAGGTCCAAAGCATGACGAGCGCGACCACCATCGCGAGTGTCAGCCCTTTCTCGCTCAGCAGAAACGCCATCACTTTATCATTCCCAAAGTCGCCCGCACCAGCCTTGATGAGCAGTTGTATCTCGTCGATAGGCATCCTTGCAGTTAGTTCTTGAAATTGGTGGTACTTGTTGGGTAATATTTGGTCTTGTGATTGGTCTTGATAGGCTGGGTAATAGCTATTGGCTTAGATTGATGCTCGGCCAATAGTAGCCAGGAGTGGACGAGAAATGGGTTGTGAAAGGCTAATCTATCTTAGAGAGATAATCCAGCTGATGGGGGCAAGAATCCTTGGACCCCCCTCATTTCCAGTGAGACTAGCTAGACGGAAGCCGTGGAGGGTGGGTGCAGTATCAATACAGAAGACTGCAGCCGCGACCGGTAAATATCGGTTGGATCCGTCGTTATTCCGGTCCGATGCTATCGACGGTATGTGTCTGGGTGAGGACTCTGATAAATAACTCACGTTAATACGTATACGTTCATAAACTTTTCTGTTATTATATGTCTGAATAACGGTCTTACGATTCAGCCTGGTCCTTGTCCTTTTTGAGCTCTCTACCTTTTTTGCTTCGTATCGCTATTAAATGGTTACGGCGCTAATATCAGTCGAGCATGTGTGCCATCATCGAGCACCGTGACTTCGAAGTAGTTCGCCAGTTTCGTAGACTCCAGCTTGAACAAGCTGATGGTAACAGTCGCTAAAGGATCCGGGGGAGAGAGGAGTTGTTGTTTCTGTTGTAATCACTCGGGAAAGTGGAGGCGATGTCAAGTTCAGAGCTGAAAATTATATCGAAGAAAGAGAGTAAAAGGCTGCTAGCGGATTTATATCGCAGAGGTCTGTCTGTCGCAGTTTCTTCCAAGGATGAGGTCAAGAGGAAGATCAACGAAGCTAAACTATCTGGAGGGATTTTTCGCCTATATAACCAGGTCAGCCTTTCCGTCGGACCACCTCCATCACCTCGCAAGAGCTATGACCAAACCCGTTCCCAGTCAAACAAGCTTCTTTCTGCAGGTAAAGTGGGTCCAACATGGGGTGCAGGCAATGCGGTCATGCCATTCGCCAACAATGCGCAAAGAGTTGACCGTCTTCGCACTCTTGGGCATCTTTTGGGTTTGTCCGGGGTTGCACAGCCTCGATAGCTGCTGCATGACGAGAAAGCTACCGGCCTTTTGTTAGACCAAAAAGGCTGTCTAATTTTTCTACCTGAACATCACTTCCATTACGTGATGACGACTCTGGACTGAGAGCTTCTTTAGTGTAATTATACGTTCATCTTCGAATAGGAATGGGAGTGGCTTTTCCTCTTTTTGAAGCTATATCTTCCCTCGAATTTGGTGTACAACACTTAATGTTCTGTTTTATAGATTGTTTCTTCTACGGGCCTTATTATCGACAATCATGAACTTGTTATTGTTATGATTAAATTTCTATTATCTTTTAATGCTGTATTTCCTTAATAAAAACAATATTGTATAAGAACTCTAGCGGCTAAGTATAATACTCAGTACCTAGCACCCTATATTTTATTCAATTATTGTACTCTCGAGCCTCCACACGCACAACTTTAGCTTAGCTGTTCGATATAGCCTTTCTTGAGCCAAGACCCCGAATACTGATCGCTAAGACTGACAGAAAGTCTTATTATGATGTGCGGGAATTTGCTCTCTGTTAGGAACTAGACTATGTGAGCTAGACTATGTGTAAATTTGTTATCGACATCAATGAAAGATACAATATGAGAATATGCCTCTCAATTTCTACAAACTTTCAAAAAGAAATAAAAAGAAATACTCAAAACACCATTCAAAACCACTTAATATTCTCGGCCTGGAGGCGGCCACTAACCCGCTACCTATAAGGCTTAACAGCTATGAATAATATATGATTTCAGGAGATGGAAGAAATCTTTGAGATATTCCATTCATCAGATTCCAAGTTAACCAAAAACATCGCAGATCCTGCTGCAAATAGAATCGAACGGTAGAAAGGATCCTGTTCTGGATCACTCCTCTTTCCTAAGACTGTGACGAGCTTTTCTAAGATAGGTGCAGTGTATCGAACTAGGCCTCGATCATTCATGGCCCTGGTTGCTAGATCTATTAAAGCGGTAGCGTTTTTAGTAGACGAGAAAACTGTTGGAAATTCCTGTATACCCTTTTGTATTGTATCTAGGGTTTCAAAGTATTGATTTTGGAAGTAATATGCTTTAGCTTTCAGCATTTGTACTTCCAACCAGAGTTCTGCGGTAGCGTGAATCTCCTTGGATGAATTCAAGTTGCATCTTCGCCTTTCGCTCATCATGCAACGAAAGCTTTTTTCTATTGAGGATATTGTCCTGAGGGCATCTTTAGGTATATACCATGACTGGGTCTGTATAATATGGAGTACACTGGTAATCCCAAAACCACCATCCCTAGTGGGCCTGAGGCTGGGGATTAGCATTAGCGATAAGTGCTGGTGTGCATAGGCTTTCCAGGTCTCAAGAGCTTCGGTATCACCCAGAAGCTCATTAACCACCATCAAATGAGTGCGGCGCTGATTGTATCCTGACTGGATTTCCCATGCATCTTGAGTGACCTATTGAAAAATTCCATTCCAATACTGAGGGCTTCTTGGTAGGCACCTTCATGCATATGTGCATATACTAGGAAATCCCCGATATCGTCAAAATAATAAGAAGGGACGTCTATGGATTCTCCACGATTGAAGATCATCTGCGTGTATTGTATATATGATTGTGCGCTAGCCTCATAAGTCGTGAGTATGTTAAAAAAATACGTGCCATGTATGGGTTACCACGAAGTAAATTGGGTTGTATGTCGCGATTAGATATGGTAGGTGGATGGCCCACTTCCTAAAGGATTCCCTATCTTCTTCGTTAAATGCAATTTGCCCAACAGAGTTCCTGAAGGTTGCATTATCTGCGCCAACGGCTTTCCAAAGATGACCTAGTACGTCATAAAATTTCGGGAGTACCGTTTCGTACATGTCTCTTGCTGTAGTAACTGGCTCTCTCAAGCTTCTGGCGCTTGCCTTTATCCAAACGGCGAATTCATAAGAAGGGGGTACTTCGCTAGCCCAAGGATCCAACGTTAATAAACAACCACTTCAGCTTGTGAGCGTGATATCTTCTTTTCTGATACCAATTGGTCAACCGCTTCGACAAAGTTTCTCGTGTGCATCGTTCGAGCTCGGGCCGAAAAACTTGGGAAAGATATTCAGCCAGTTCCTGCGGTGCTGAGAGGGAGATACTCGCTGTAGGTCGTTCGCCTTGGTTGTTCTATTGATTGAACAATATCACCGCCTATAGGCTGTAGAAACCTTTGAGCAAGTTTTTCGGATGCAGATATTTTGGCAATTGCTTCTGAATAATCAGGGCCCTCCACCGAACCGGACGTGTTGCTCGTGGGGCGTGGATCATAGTCGTGTTGTTTTTCCAAATCTACTTCATCAACTCTCTCACCCTCCAGTGATCATCAAACGTGTCAGCATGGAGTTCTACAATCTTGCAATCTCCATACCAGCATGCATCTTGAAATAAACTTACCTGCACGCCCTCTTCTAATTCGCCCTGTGTGAGGTCATAAAGGAGCGCCTCGGGCATGATTCCGTAGGTTGTAAAACTCGCTTCGAGCTTGGGTGCTGGACTGGATACTGGACTGGTATCTACGGTGCTGATTGGAGAGGGCACTAGCTCCCCTGGGCTTGATGCGATACCTAGCGTGCCACGATATGTATGTCAGTATTTTGTAATTTTCGAGTTATTGGCGAATTCTAAGGCTGCATAGATGAGAACACCCACCTTCGAACTCTTTCTCATCGGTTCGCCGAATTCTGCTAAGTTGAGCCGGTTTGACCAATGGCCCAGTAGTTCCGAATTTCCACCGCAGTATCTCTCGACCCTTTTCCCGGGCTTGCTTTTCGGCCATATAAATGTACTTTCGATGTTTTTGCAAGAGATTCTCATCAGACAAGCCCCAAGCTCGAAGACACCTTTTAAGTTGGTATATTCTATCGCATCGTATAAGTCATATGCATTTACGACTATCTTAAATTGATATTGAATGTATCTGCTCACGCTATGGGGGGTGTTGCGTCGTTGTAATTCTGCAATGATGAACATATGCGGCGTGCCCTTGCATATTTCTATCGTCACAAAGGTTTTGATGTGATCCTAAGAAGTCATTAAAGTCTACTGGCGTCTCTTCTTGATGCCAGAGCATTGCTTGATCGGGAACTCAGTGCTCGAGGTCGACATTTTGTAGGGCTGGAAAAAATGCCTGAAGTGGAGTGTCTGGGGAGCTGCCTGCCGCCAACTGCGAAATACCACAGCCTTCTGACCAAGGTGTGTTGTGCTCAAACTTGTATGAGGCTTCGTAGCAGACCAATTTGCAGCTGTCAAGTTCGTTTTAGCTCTCAGAATTTTATTCTATAAGAGAACGAGATATATGGGATGGTATATTACGAATTTTACATTGACCGAATAACATCCTGAGGGGAGATCGAAGGGGTTTTATATACCTCAGGACACCGAGCAATTCATTACATGCATCGAGGCGTTGATAATGGAACATGCCCAAGTCCTGCCATGGTCCCTAGCTTTTAACAAAAGGCTCGGATATCTGACCAATCATATGAGCATAAAAGTTTAAAATCTGCAGGCTGACCAAATCGCGGCTTGAAAAAGTAGGTTCTTTCCTGGGTGCAGAAGCCCTGCGCGAAGCTGCACGATTTATGGACATTTATGAATTCAGGCTCCTACTGCTGGGGGTAATTTGTCGTAAACCCATTCCAACTAGAGGATAGCCCAACTCAGTCAATTGGATAATATAAACGTTTTCTAGTTTGCGTTTTGATTTGTGTGCAGCTCATCCCGATTTTTATTTATTTATTTATTTTGTAAGAGCCCCCCGAGCATAGAACCCACAGTATCGAGTAGAATATCAGAATTTCAGTTGCAACCTGACTGGCCGAGTTCGAGAAATGAGCTTACAAGTAGTTTCAGATGGAAAGGGGTTTAGAGCGACACTCCAAATACGAACGTATTTTGACGAATCGAGAGACAGGATACTCTAAAGAAGTGAATACCTTTGAGATTTAACACTAAACAAATTCTAATATGATGGCCGTAAAATATATTAGTACAAGTATTACTACTAACATCTCATACTTCAATTGCTTTATCATCCGACCCTGATACTATCCACGTAATATTATCAGAGGGGATAGCTGGGTTGATTAAATAACTACAACCTCGTAATATGCTTAGATATGCACCACCCGCCGGTATCTCGGATCTTAACTGTTTGAGACGGCGATCAAATTAACAATATTATTGTGACCGTGGAATATATTGAGGCTGGTGAAGATTTTAGATAAGGCGAACTAGGCGTCGACAACTCGGAACACCCTTTACAGGCAAGATCGTATTTCTCGCGGACATGTAGACGAATGTCGGCTACTCTTCCACAAGCAAGTATACCAGACCGGGTAAGACGGCTGTGGCACGGTTGATGCACGTGTCAGAAGGGTATCTAAGGGTATAGATTTAACTTGCCAAGTGCAAGTGCAAGTGGCACAGCATCATGTATAAAATAGGGGTCGGCTCGCATGCTATTTACCCCGCATCTACCTACTCCCATATCTTCCCCGACACAATCAAATTACTGCGAATGAAACAACGATGCCGAATAAATATGGAAACCCGTATGATGAATATACCGTCGCGGTGATCGGCCCTCAAGAGTTTGAGATGAGCGCCTTTCGCTACATGCTAGACAGAGAACTTCCCTGTCTGCCCACTGTACGGGGCGACCCGAACATGTATGTCTTCGGCGAACTTAGTGGCCACAAAGTCGTACTTGCATGCCTCCCAGGCAATCGAGGGAAGGTCGCTGCTGCCATCGTTGCTCTAAATCTGGCCCGCACGTTCCTTTCCATAAAATGGCGGTTTCTTATTGGAGCTGGAGGAGGTGTGCCCAGCAGTAACCACGACATCCGCCTGGGCGACGTAGTCGTCGGCATGCCCCACGGCCAATATGGTGGCGTCGTCGAATACGACCTAGGGCAGGATACCGAGGACGATTTTGAACTCAGAGGATTCCTGTATCCCCCTCCCACACTTTTAAGAAGTGCTGTGGGGATCATGAGATCCGATCACCTATTTAGAAATAACAGGGTGACTGAATTCGTGTCGGCAATGACGCAAAAAGAACCCAGCCTTTCCACTTACAATCGCCCGCCAGACCGGCTCGATATCCTCTACGAGGCAGATTACCGACACATCGCTGATGAGCCTACATGCTGGAAGTGTAGCGAGGCCAGAATCGTGAATAGGCCACCTCGTGTATTCGAAGGCCCTATGATGCATTACGGGCTAATCGCATCGGGAGGTCGGCTCATGAGAAGTGGTTCAAAGAGGGACAAGACTGCCCGGGATATAGGTGACATACTTTGTTTTGAGATGGAAGCGGCCGGGGTCACAACCGAATACTCTTTCACTGTCATTCGTGGGATTTCATCCTATGCAGACTCTCACAAGAACGACGACTGGCAGCACTATGCCGCTGCAGCTGCAGCTGCAGCTGCCAAGGAGATAATTTCTTACCTCCATCCAGAGAATCCTTCAAATTACGCTACATTTATCCTCACTCCTAGTCTGCAGGAGCCTTCCGATAACGAGGTTGGGCTAGTCACTTGGCCCGACTCTCGAGGTGCGGGGGCCCAACACTCCAGCCGGGAACATTCTCAGTTGGATGGGACCTACATGTTCGTGGAAACTAACTCAGAGATCCAGAACGGCCAGATAGATCAGATGGCTAGCGTCGATGATATTGCAATTAATTCTCATGAGCAAACAGCTACATTATGCCTGCCTCATTTGGAAAATAAGATCAACAATGATTGAAAGAATCACTAGTCAGGGAGAAATTTTGCTATTGTTGGTTAAGAATATAAAAGGACGCAGTAGAAGGCTACTGTCATGGACCACTCGTTTCTTTCTCCTCCGGCTGTACACTATATTAATTAAACCAAGAACAATAGGCCGCCGACAGCATTATCCGCAGGTGGCGATATATCCATAGTTTAGTGTTAGATAGTTGCGCAGCGATTCGATGAATTCTAAGGCTCTTCAGACCATAAGATATCTTGCCGAACCAACCTAGAAGGGCCAATATATTATTATCTAGAATATACCCGATTCTTCTAAAGCAGCCAGTATTCTTAAAAACATTAAATGCACCGTCTAGCTTACCTTGTCAGACATACCCAACATTCTCAACACAAAATCCTCAGATCAAATTGGCGATGTTGGAATTTCAAAAGTCACAACCTCTCCGTCTTCTCCCAAGATATCCGTAATCACTTTCTTCGGCTCCTTCAGAATAGCCTCAACGGCTGCAATAAGCCTCCAAACTTCTTGCCATTCTTTCCTTTCTTCTTGCGGTTTTATCCAATCCAAAAACCTCGTGTGGATAGGCAGGAGGTATCTCTGGGACATCTTATCCGCATTCTTGAGATGATAGCCATAAGCTGGGCAATTTTTTGATAGAGGCTTCTTGGCCGTCTGATATAACAACTGGAGAATTGCTCTTTCGCATTCCGCGCTTCGTTTCCCGATTGAGATTATAACCAGATTCCTGTCATTCTTTCGGCGCGTCGGAAACCGTGATATCGTAGTCTCCCCGTGGATAGCAATATATAAATTCCACAGATTCTTATCTTCATTTTCATTCTCTTCCTCCGTATCGTTTCGTTTAGTGGGCATAATGATCGCCGGCAGGCTGTCGTAGTCGGTATGGTTGACCATAATCTCGCTCTCGAAGGTCCATTCCGACCTCATGAACTCTTCGAGAAAGAAGGCGGTGCATATCAATATCGAAGTGGACGGTTTATGCTTGTCCTTGGCCTTCGAAAGATAGTTTGTGATGAAGTGATGTTTGTACCTGCTAGGGTGCCAGCGGGCAGTTCTGAAATCCGTTTGCATTTGGGTCATAGTTGTGGGTATGCAGTACTGGTAGACGATGAAAAGGCGTTCGACGAAGTGCTTTCGAGATGTGTCAGTGTGGTCGATTTTCATCGATCGGATCATCCATACGGATCGATGCCTGAAAGCATCAGGTTCGGGATAGAGCTGATAGCGTGAACCAACACAAAGAACAGTTAGGTTGCACAGATAGATAAAATCATATCGAAGCTGCGGCACAGTGTTTGTCTCTCCATGGCTACTAACTACGGAATTTTAACCTTATAAGAAGTTGGCGGAAATATCAGGCCAGAATGGTTCCACTTTGATTTAGCGAACGTTCTCCTTGTTTAATAAGGCAACGGTATACAATACCCAAGCGAAATTATGTAGAATAGATCCTCGCTGTGATATTGTACGACTTAGAATTGTGGGTGAGGTATCGCCCCTCAATATAACTATTCACTCTTAGAGTTCATACAGTTAACAATATCTACGAATTCGTGCATTCATCTGGGAAGAAAAGTTGCCTTCAATAGAAGTTGTAGGTATCGTGAAGCTTTCCATCAAAAAGAAAAAAGAAAAAAGAAAAAAGAAGGAAGGAAAACAGGACCAAGAAACTCCTTCCAGTGAATCAACGAAGGACTTGCAGATATCATTATAAGGTTCTAATGAATCCCAAAAGTTATTAACAAAAAAGTAATAGTGGATGAAGGAGTTTTAAACGAAAACGCCAATATTGGAAGTCCTGAGCAGTCAGCCATGGGATATCACTAGCCAAATTGAGGATTGCTAGCATGTCCACCCTCTATTCGACTCTTTAACAGCAGATGAAACAGCACTCTAATAACTCGCAGACAGCCTCGCACGCGCAGCATGCACATAGACCGCAGCAACTATAGTTTCAAAGTTAGCAAAAAAGATGATCGTTTTGCAATTATTTCAGACTGATAGGAGATAAATATATCGGTTGGATTGGGAAACATACAGTCCTGCGAGACAGCCTCCACCAGCGCCGCCGCCACCACCACCGTGGCGTCCTCGGTCATCCTCGTAGTGTTGCTGTTGTTGTGGTTGTTGTTGTTGGTAGTTCATGCCTCCTTGTTCCTATCAATTGCAGAATGGTGAGCCTAAAAGATACCGTAACTGGAGAATATAGAGGGAATTGCATACGGGAGGATAGTAGCCTTGTTGCGGTTGTTGACCATAACCTTGTTGGTATTGAGGTGGTCCTTGCTGCTGAAACGATTGTTGAGGATACGCCGGTTGCTGCTGCTGCGAATAGTAGTCTGCTGACGACATTTTTTGGATTATATCGATCGGGGAGTATCCGAATCGAGTGGTGGTTACGTGGAAGATGTTTTTGATATCGCGATAGAAGTTGAATTACACGGAATAGTCTAGAATGCGGTGTGTTTCTGTTGTTGAAATGGCAACACTGACAAGGCCTCGGTAAGTAAGTCTAAATATAACACTCCCATCAAAATACCTCACTTCAGGAGGAAACTTACCGATAGGCCCAAATGAAATGAAGTAAACAAAAGATTTTGCAACCAGGATAATTTGGTGGCCAAGGAAGAAATCCAAGAAATAGAAGTATGTAAGGGGGAATGCAGAGCAGTTCGGAAGAGAGGAAACGGGGTTGCAACCCGTTTTATACTTTTCGCTCTGATCTCGCTAGCTTCGAAAAAGTTTCGCCGTCTTGGTGGTGGTGAGAATGCTTTCAACGGTAACATACTACCATACACACTTCCAGTTGTACCACATACGGACAAGCAAGGGGGCGTGGGCCTCTGGGGCAGGCCTTAATGGTCTTTTCCCTATCAGATGATCGGGATTTTGAAAATTACTGGTTGCGACTGCAGGCTAACATCTCCTGCATGCCATAACATTACCTTGCATAGCGCCACGACTTCGTAATGCGCGAGGCCTGCGCCGAGTCTACACCGTCACGGAGGATATCGTCAAACGGTATTTCATATGTAACTGCGACTTCCCTCTTCAGCCCGGCGCCCACTGACTCGTTACATTGCCGTCTCTTCAAGTGTTTCAACCAAAAAGCCGTGCCTCCCAAAATTCATCTAGTCCACGTAATCCGACTCCGGCTGTGTCAATGTTCCTTACTGCGAGATCCCGGACGGCCAAGATCTGAAACCCGTAGGGTCTGGCTGGGCAAATTCGCCAAATGCTTGTTTGTGGCGCAACAGACCAATAATAGTGGGCTAATTTCCAGTATGTGGCGCGCCGGCACATGCTTGCCGAAATAAGTGCAATACCCAAGTGAGAGGGCAGGTGGGTACTTTCTTGCATGGTCGACATGACCTTGGGCATCTGACAGTACATTTTGGCTGATCAGGAGGACCTGTTTTCTACAATTGGGAAGAGCGATATATTGCAGGTATAAACCTCAAGGCCATTACTCCCGTTTAAATTTCCTAGAGATCGCCAGAAATCGTATTAAAATCTCTTCGGTATCGGATTCGGCAGGCGCGGGTGTGAATTTGTTGGGGCCTGCGCCTGGTGGCCAAATCCGAACCCTGGCCTTTTGATCGATCGCTGAATAAAAATAGATTCCCAGTTTGTCGTTCTGACTGTGGCTTTGGAATTCCTCATGTCGCACATACGTAGACACACGCATATAGAGTAGCAAATTACTCAGACTCAAATCTAAACGCTGACAAGCCCGCTACTCGGTATTTAATACTTACCATAACTTGTCAATACTGTGATAGGCTATTAGTCTCGAAACCCTTCTTGCGTTGTGATATGCTATTAGCTTCAAAACTTTGGCAGCCCTTTGCATTTTGCGTTGCGAACGTAGAGTTTTCCGTAGGCACTAATCCCAAATTACTCAGATATAAAATATCGGCTATATAACGACGGTTTACGAGACAAACTGTCGATTATAGCCTTTACTTTAGATTAAACTATTAACTACCAGCAGACGTCTAGAATATTTTCATGGCCAAAGGGTTATATTTGGTTACTAAAATGTTCCCATTTCTAAATCCACAGGAGGTTACAAAAGAATGTAGATCCAAGTTTAACTGAAGAATGTTTTTGATGCCAACGAAGCATCTCTTTCACCAACTTGCCTTCGCTCTCTGGTATAAATATCTCGGGATTCTGGCCATGATTAACTGTATATTGTGCTATTTCTTCCCATATAATTAATCATCTATATCTATCGCTCGCGCTATACACCACCCCTAACTATATTATTTATTATCCCACTTCGTTGGAATCTTTCCCTTCTCGATTTAATTAGTTTCAGCAACTCAGCAATAATGCAGTTCTTCGTACTTATCGCCGCGCTCTCAGGCATTGCGTTTGCTCTCCCTCAGCCCGCCTTAGTTCCCAGAGCAGAGGTTTGCCCTTCTACCTCGGGCGGTAACCCTCAATGCTGTGCAACAAATGTAGTTCAGGCAGCAGGCCTGAATTGTGTCAACCGTAAGTTAGGGCCTGCAAATATAGGGAATTATATTCATGAGGCTGGTGAGCTAACTATGTGTGATTCAAAAGCAACCCGAGTGCCAACTGACGGCGCTGATCTCAAGAAGATCTGTAGTGAGATGGGTAAAGCAGCTAATTGCTGCACACTTCCTGTAGTAAGTTTTCGAATATTCTAAGATAACTAAAGGCATCGAGATTCTGACGTTCCTTTCTCAACAGGCCGGCCAGGCAGTTCTTTGCAACCCAACTGTAGGCGCCGAGTGATGGGCATTCCAGTACAACATGGAAGTTATTTCGTTCAGGTTTCACACGCGGGGTTTCTGCTCGAAGATTTGCTTGGTTTACTATGTCATAGATCGGTATTTTTATGTTATTGGACAGCCGTCCTGCGATGTTTAAGTGCTGAGTTATTTGATTGATCGCTCATATCATGATCGGTACATCAATACCAGTAGTAAGATTGAGATTCGAATAGAGCTACATGTCAATATTGTATAACAAAATATAGATTTCCTTATAAACTTTAGAAAGCCAGCTCGTATAGAGTAAGGTGATATTTACAGTAATTACCCATATCCTTTGTTAAAGTATCTACCGGTTACCGTATCATTCTGCAGCTCCATTTATCAATCATGTCTACCTCTCGTATACACGTACTCAGCTCCCATACCCTGTCCCAATTATAACCACGCGGTAAAGATGTTAACCCAGAAAAGCGGAAGAACCCGCCATGGTATATAAAGTTTTATACGAAGGGATCCGTCGACAAGTGCAAGTGCATCTTTGCCAACTCTGTTTGGCAACAGAATGCAGGACCCCTTATATCCCATGGCGATTCTTTCGTAAGGAAGATGCACAGCTTTTAGTGTTTAGCGGAAACACTTGCCCGAGGCTCTGGCATTAATATATGAGCTAAATTAGAACTAGGCTCAATTCTTACGGCGAAATAAATATATACCTTCTCGAACGCGTCGATTTCATATCAACAACGTCAGTATACTGATAAACCTGGAATCTCATGATATTTTTGCCATAGTATGCATTGTCTAAATACAGTAAATTCAAACTTTCAACAATAAATGGTTCGTTGTGAGATTTCACTTTTGAGCACCAAACAATATCATTTGAAGGCTTCCACGGTCATTTTACAACAAACACAACGTCGAGTAATCTCCCTCATCTATCTTTACACTATAACGTTATGGAAGTAGTAACCCATACGGGGGCGATAAGAGTTTATAAATTTCTATTATACTGTTTTTTGTACCCTTTAAACTACGTATATTATAAGACCGCAGTGTACAAGAATAAATCGGTCCATGCAATCTGATTTCTCAGATCTCCTTCGGCAACCCATCGCACCCTCTTCTTATTTTCAGACACCGATCTCCGGTCTAGGCCCTACGTAGGGCGGGATAGTCGTTGGTAGGTCGTATGGATCCTTCAGCGCATACTCATAAAACTTGGAAGCTTTAAACACCTTGTGCGAGTCCACGCTCAAATGGATATCTCCGGTACAGTCTTTAAACTTGAGCCAATTACTCTTGATAGCAGCGTTAGGTCCAGCGACGACAGGATCGTTGACTCGTTCGTAATATGAGTTTTCAACGAGCAGTTGGGTATGGCCGCGGGCGTAGTTGCCATAGGAGGTCACATTTAAGTGGTAGTTATTGTACATGTGGCAGTACTTGATGTTATCAGCGGAAGGACCCCGTTGGTTCGTGGAGTTGAAGAAGTTGTCGTTGATCTTTCAAGAACGTCAGGTAAGTAAATAGTCTCTCGTATGATTATTCAATTTAAAATTATGTCCGCTTACTGTCATCTGAGAAATAACATTCTCAGTCCATCCGATACCAAATGCCTTGTTGTGTTCTGAAAGGAGACAGTTCGAAACAGTGACATAGTTGGTGTCTTTTCGAAGATCAATCAAACCGTCTCTCATTCTTGCAAGCTATTCACCATTCTGTTAGCCCATCAAAGTCCACATCTCTGGTAACAGCATCGCTTGGGAATACCTTGACATGGTCGATCCAGATGTTGACTCCGGTATCAACCTGAATTCCATCCCAATCTGCCCCTTTGCCATTGTAGTCTGTCGGATCGTATGTATCGCTAATCTCCAGATTCCTTATTATAATATTCTTTTGATTGTTAACATTGAACCCTCCACCGACGAGATGTCCCGACTGTCCGACGCCGATAATGGTCTTGAAACTCTTGACTGGAATTTCGTATCCTTTAGGCTCAGAGACGATAGTCCCGTCAACCCTGATGATGAGCGGCTCTGTCGCTCCGGCGTATTTCTTCAGGTCCGCATGAGTGGTAACAGTGACGATCTTGCCACCCTTGCCGCCGTAGGTACCGCCATTCAGGGATGCAAAGCCGTGTGCAACATCCTCGCATTGGGCGCAACCAGCTCTCTTTGCGTGTAATCCGGTGGTTGGTACACCAGAGACTAGAAGCGGAGCGATTGCAAGGAACGAGGTGAGTTTGATGTACAGCATGGCGTCTCCGAGGGCAGCTTTCGTCGCAGATATTGGGGACTATATCGATTGGCTTGTCTGAATAGAACAAAGTTGGTTTCCGATTTTTAATGGCGTAGCGAGGTGGCCGACTGCTATTGCTCGAAAGTTCCTTCCTCGATCGATATCCATTGCGACGGTTTTTATACTGATTATACCCATCATCCCAAGCACCATGGATTCTCCAGTGACTACCTCGACGATCCAAAATTCCTGCGTCTTAGCTACAGCTCCCAAACTTCCAAGACGGAATAACTTACATCTTCTCGCCCATCTCCCGAGCCAAGCCTCACCCTTTATACATTTCAAGGTGCCAATGCAATGCAACCTGGTTATATGACCCTTCAACCCAAATACTCCGTGGCTTAAAATGTTGAAGCACCCTGACATCACAAGCAAGGCACAAACTTAAGAAAAACGCCCCTTCCCCACAGCCCGCAGGTTGGCTTGATTTTTCCGTTCCCCAGACTTTTCCATCAAAATTTAGCCAAATAACTGGTACCACGGATACTACCAAGAGGCGAGGTTAGGCTAAAATCCGGCTAAATTCTCAGATACAAAAGGAAAACCCAGATCATAACCATATCAAGAACGAGAACAAAATAATCTATACGCAGAACATCTCCAATCCCAAAGCTTAAAGAACGCGAAGATTTTCTTGGCATCCTCTCGGCTCTAGCTTCTGCTCCACCACGCATGTGGTCTCCGTTCTTCGTTCTCCCCCATTTAACCCAAGTAATTTCATCCCCCGCACTGGGCCGCAAGGCGATCATCAGAAGGTTAGATGTCTTTGGTGGAATAATTAGGCCTCGATATATTTAGTTTCCGGGTGTTTCTTACAATATATATCGTGATGATTAATCGAATAAGGCTATATCGGAAGCGAAGCTTTACAACCCTTCTAGACACCGGATCCAAAGCTACGAGCCCGAAATATGAATTTTATAACAACTTGCACCCTAGGCTTACATAGATTAACATATACCCAATCTAGATATATATCAAAACGCAGCATATTCCTCAGTATAGTTGTAATATTGATACATCCTATATAATACAAATATCTCTTAAAAATTTCAACCCCTACAACTGCCGTGACAAAATGACCTTTCCCGCTCCGCTCAAGATGAGAACTTAATGCCCGTTCTGTGATATGCATCGCCAAAAGAAAAAAAATTGCTCCTCAGATGCCCGCTAATACACTCCCAATCCCTTACCAAAAACCAAAACAATTTGTGTACCTCCCAGCATCCCGATCCCATTCCCAGATTACAAAAATCCAAACGTACCTTTCCTCTCCATCCTCTTCTTCTGAGACTCGTCTACATAATCGACTACCTCCTCAGGAATCCCGCCATATCCATCCCTCCAAACCGGCTTCTCTACGCCTCTAACACCACCTGTAACCTTTGCGCCTTCTTTCTCCTTGTCCTTCTCTGACCTTCTCTCACTCTCTTCATTCCTCTCCACGGGACTAGGAAACCCAATAGAACTTCCCCCGCTATCCCCCCTCCTATGTCCTAACCCTTTAATAACACCACCCTGTTCGCGTTTATTAACCGCGCCTTCAACACCTTCCGCCCATCTGCACCACCGTTTAATCACTTCATCGACGCGTTTAACCCCTTCCCTCGTCCCCGGCACCGCGAACCACTCTTTATGCACTCTCTGGCAAGTCTCGCAGACGTGCGGCTTGTTATAGTAATCGTCTCGTAACTCCAGGTGTATCAACCTCTCAACTCTATGCGAGAACGGAACTTTCTGCGCCGGCATACCCTTCCCACCATTGCTTCCAGGTATAGATGAAGGAGAATTCCTAGCTTCTTTCCCGGGAGGCTGCGGCTGTTGCTGCTGCTGCGGTTCCGGCGAAGCCGAATCTGAAAGCTGTACGTAAGGGTAATACCTCAACAGTTGTAAATTATACCCGCACTGCTGACTCCACTGATGTAATCGCCGCTGCACATTCTGCGCTCTTCCAATCTTTAACAGAACTCTCTTTTCCGCCTTGCTAGCGATGCTAGCGCCTCTACTCCTTCTCTTCCCAGCACCGGGGCTGACGGGCGTGTTCTCGTCTTCCTCCTCTTCGTCGAAATCATCGTCCACGGCCCTGAAAAGCGCCGCGGATCCGGGATCTTTGACGTAGCTATACTTCCTAGGTCTATTACTCGGTGGCGGCGGTGCGAGTAGAATCGGTGGTTCCGTAGTAGACGCTGCAAGTGCAGGCGCAGGTGCGCCGGTATCATCCTTCAACCAAAAGATGTAAATATACCCCGGCATGTCCTTCTGCGAAATCGGTTTCTTCATCTCCGCTGTGATTCGCGTGCGAGTTTTCGCCGAGAGATGGGACGGAAGCGTAGGTGTGATCGATTGCACGGCGTCTACGGGCAGTACGACGCTTTCGTCGTCAGAGTCCGAGTCGCTGTCCGAAGATATCTCGGGCTCCGCGGACGGCGCGTCCCAGCCGTTGTGTTCGTGTAGGTTTGGCGGGTAGAGCGGGCGTGCGGGATTAGTATTCTTATTATTGTCGAATTTTATATGCGGTGCTCCGACGGTTTGAGGGACGTTGGGTATCTGTTGTATGTGCTGTGGCGGTGGTTGTTGGTTATATGGCTTAAAATTAGGGTATGGAGCCGTATTTTGCTGTTGTGGTGGCTGCTGGGGAGGCCTCGGTCTGACAGCTTGCATCTGAGGTTGTGCTTGTTGGTTATGTCCTTGTGGCCTCGACGGCGGCGTCCTATCGTCATCGTCCGCGATACAGCAAAACAATTGCGCAAGTAACGAAGGCTTCTTCTTCGGTCTATAACTCGTGGGCCTCGGTCTCTGCGGTTGCTGCTGGGGTTTGAACTCGTTGTTCGGCGGATAGGTATCGCCTGGTGCTTCCTGTATCTGACCCATTCCATTCCCAACATTTAGGCGAGGTGGTTGGATTCGCTGTATCTGTGAAGGCTGTGCTTCCATATGCTGTTGATTATAGCTCTGAGGTCTCTGAGGAGGATATGACTGATTCTGCTCCTGCCCAGGTTGTTGTTGACCGTGTAAAGCATCCCAGATCGCCTTCTTCCCTTCCTCCCTTCTCTTCGCCTCCTTCACAATCTTCGCATCTTTCTTTACCACCGTATTCTTCCTAACTACCATGACCTCATCGTCTCCGAGTAAGGTCTCTCTTCTGATAATAATCTCTGTCTGACCCGGTCCAACCCTCCCAGCGCCGCCGTCACTACCCTCATCATTGGCATCAGGACCAAGAATCACCTCAACCAATGTATCCAAACTGCTCCTCCCTTGCAACCGTCTCTTCTTCTGACTGTCGCTGCGATGCAGCACAACCGTATCAGCCGCCTGATCTTTATGCTGCCAGCAGAAGAATTCCTCTGCCGGATTCGCCTGTCCTCCGTCGTTATTACTCTCGCCGCCATTTGTATCGCTGCTGCCGCTGTTACCGCTGCTGGAACTGCCACGTCCCTTCGGCGCTTTGGCAGTAATATTCCGACGACATGGTTTCCCAGTGCTGATGCTGATACCGCGACAAGTAGTTGCCGGATTCCGGCTGTCGGCGCGGCCGATGAGGCGGGCGGCGAGGACTTCGGGTGTGGAGGAGATGTAGGGCATCTGTAAGAGAAAGGAAGAGGTCTTTGCTTTCGAAAGAACGGTGGGTGGGAGGGAGTATGAGGAGCTATTCGGAGAAAAAAAGGTGACCGAACCAATTAGCTGCCAGATTCCTCACGTAATATATACACAAATTAACTGCAAACGAAGGGAGGGGTTATAACAATGATTGAACGAAAAAATTGGGGCTTTACTGTGCCTGGGCCTTGCCTGGCCTGACCAGATCGCAAAATACACCCTGCCTTGAACCCAGGGGACCTAGAATCGGGCGCTCGCTCGCTAGCTCTGCATAAATTAAAATAAATTCTCAATTCAACGTGCAACTTTTGGGCTAGCTCGGACTTATAGTAAACTTTTGAACGATAGATCGAAAGGATATATACCTGTATATAGCCCCTTATATAACGGGCAGCAAGCACTTCCAAACTTTAACCCGGTCCAGCGAGGCGCATCAGAAACCTGTCAGAGCGCTGCAGCAGCCGGTACGCACCACTCACACTCGCACACACCTACATATGCACACACGCAAGCACGTTGACTTAGATGTTATCCATTCGAAACGAGACGAGAAGGAAAAAAAAACTGGCAGCCTAACAAAGGCGAAAGGCGAAAAAAAAGCTAAAGAAAGCTAAAGAAAGCTAAAGGAGCACAGCACAAAGAAAAGCAAAAGGAACAAGGAAAAAGAGGCGATGGGAGCTGCTGTGGTGCTGTGGTGCTGTGGTGCTGTGGTGCTGCGGTGGAGGGAGGGATGATGTTGTGTGGAGTGTGGTTGAGAGGTAAGGCTCCGCGTTCCAAAGGAAGCGAAAAGGCTGGAAAGAGCAAATGTATGCAGATTTGGCCTGCCTGCATTCCGCCACAGCAGGGATTCCTTCTTCCCACAGCCACACCCAACGCATATTATATCACAGCTGCACCCTCGATATTGTTATTATATCGATATCGATATCAGTATGCTTTGCTATATGATGATAGTATATCACGATTGCAAGACATACATACGTATACGCACTTATGATTCGGTAGGGGTAGAAGCATGGGTCCTTGGTCTAGACCCTTTTTTCAAATTCCCATTTTATGGCATGGCAAGAACTATTTTTTTACTACGTAATTCAAGAATTATCAGCCCCAGGAAGCCTGTCAGTCAAAAAAAAGTTTAAATCGAGATGCCGAATAATACTCCAGGTCACCTAGGAAGTTCGATAGAGCTTCTCTATTATATTATAATAGAAACCTCGCCGTGAAGATTTCTTATGCGTCTCGGTTCCCGGATTCTCTCATACTTTGCTCAAGAAAAATATCTGCCTCGGGCTCATTATTCTATCTTAATACCTCGCGTATAAACCTGCACTCTTAGATGCGGTGGTGTCATATATTGCATTTAGTCGGTATTAATAATTTTTTTCCTATATATTTCCCCGTATATAGGATCCCGTCTTTTCCGTCGACCTTCCTAAGCCGTCAAATGTCAATGCAGTCGGCAATCTTAATAGATATCCGTAAAATATTTTGCGGCGACTACTGTTGGCTATGCCAGGTGAGTTATCTATATATTTCCGGGAGATATTCAGGTTCAGTCGCAACATTTAACACTATATATAACTTTCCAATATATTTATATCCAGATTGTATGTATATATGGGTATATATAAATAAATAACTATATACAAACTAACACGGCCTGATCGGCGAGGTGAATATACCCTTTGGATTAATTGAAGTGTCTAGTAGATTACGATAAGACGTTATCAATTTGATAAGTTCAACTTTTCCTCTTTCTTCCTTTCGATATTGGTTGTTATCAAAGTTATCGCAAGATGTCATGCAATCACGAAGCCCCCGCTCCAAAACGGAGGATAAAATTAACAACCCCTGCGATGCTATGTGATGATGCACTAGAGAAAAGTTTTGAACATGCATATTCCGCCGCCCCTGTCGGATCCTAAAAAATTACAAAATATGATCCTAGAGAAAATAAGCAATGCCCGTTTCCTCGCCGAATTGTTCTTCTGAATAGGATTGTAAGGTTATCAGGGATTTTCAATATCGCAATTTTCCCTTTTTGCTGCAGAAAACAATTAAAACCCGGTGGCGTTGCGGGGAGAAGTGGGGCTTCGAACCAAAAAAATGTTTTGTCAACGTGGTTGCTTCAAGTGTCAGGATTCTTGAGTTGTCTCATAGCCGGCTCTGGATATATTTTTTGGATTCTGATAACTGGATATACGCGACAATCATGCCTCCTTTCTCCATCCAATATGGCGATTGTAATTCTACATTTAGAAGATCCACCAGAAAATCACGTAAGATCAGCTCTTCTCTTAACCTCATTGCTCACAAAACAAACAAAGAATAAACCAGATTCGATATTGATCAATTCATTGGACCGTTCGATTTTCCATTTGTTTCTCACGCAGTATATGACATGAAAATATGGATGAGAGAGGGAAAAAAAGAAGAAACCCTGTTAGTAATAACACCGTGTAAAGGGATCGATAGGTCTCGTTCTCGGTATCAGCCATTTCGTTCATAACAGGGGCAAAGATACCACTGGTTCTTGTTTAGGAGTTGTAAAATCAAGAAACCCAGCAAGTTGATGGTAGGTGGTGATTTTTTTGACGCGAGAGAGAGAGGGGAAAGATGATGGGGAGGATCCTAGAGTCCACATAAACAGAAAGCGAGAAAGAAAAACTAAGGACAATGAATTCTCTAGTCGAAAACCGTGAAAAAAAAAAAGTGATAAAAAAAAACGGTGATAAATGAAAATGAAAAGCCGTGATCTTCATGAATTTCCCCAACCGCGCATTTTACAAACTCTACGCGTGAGATAAGTAGACAAAAACAGGATCGAAAGGGAAATCCGGATGGAGCTACCGGAGGACAGATATGCAAGTTGGAAGCAGGGGATCGTGTTTAACGGCTATAAGAAAGCTATGTTAGCATCGATATCGAATCAATAAAAGCAACACTGAAGCTAGACTTACTCCTCGGCCCACTCGTTCTCTCGGCGGATCTGGTCCTCTTCCTCTGGAGTAAAGTCGTTCTGGATATTGAACGTCTTTCGGATCTCCTCCGGAGACTTGCCCTTAATCATGTTGGCGACGGTCTTGCAGCCGACATCCAAAAGTGGCTTGATGTCGAGGTAGTTGGCGGCCTGGTGTTCACGTGATGGTTAGCCAAGTTGAAGGGAAAACGTGACCATCAACTCTCCCCACGTCAGATGGGGAGAGAGAAGATACAAGGTGTGGGTGGATGACATACCAAAATGATCTCAAAGAGCATCTCTTGATCGACCTGCATGAATTTCTGATCCCATTCCTCGATGTCGGTGGACTTCTTGCGGGAGTCGCTGTCTTCATCGGCTACTGGTGTAGGGTCGCCCTTGTGATGCTCGCACCATTCGATGACTTTGCGGAGAACAGCCTCGTTTACCTGTAAATTGAAGGATTCAAGGATCAGCGAAAATGCTCGAGAGCTGGGAATCGAAAGTGAGGTGAAGAAGGAGAAGTGATTGTAGATATCGGGAAATATGGAGGTACTTTGAAGCTCCCAAAGCTTCAAAATACCCCTCCATAAGCTCCGCGGGATCGCAAGTTGGGCGGGCAAATGAAGGATGCGGAGAATACTCACGTTCGGGATAGGGATGGCCTGGTCGGACATATCACCACCGACATCCTCGAGCATGTTCTTGATCAGAATAGATCGCTCGGCGACTTCCTTGTCTGTTTTACACGAATTTCGACGGGTTAGCCAAAAACCGTAACTTTGCTTCGTTTATCCTGGTCCTGTTTCGGAGGTTGATGGAGGGCAAAAAGCTCGAAACGCCATGAAACCACATCTCGCTAGGTAACAGGTAGAAATCGCGGTTGGATGATTCAGTGACTTACCGACGGCGAGCTCGACATTGTCGGAAGAGAGGAGTTTTATCTGGGCCATTTTTGGTGGATGTGAGGTGGATTGTTGATTTGCTTGGGAAAAGGTGGGGACCCGGGATGGCTCTGATCAGACAGGTATATTAAATGCTACAGAGAAGAGGATTGTCGTTCACGAGCGAAGCAGTTGCGTACGCGGGGATTGAGGCTGTATTTAAGATATGGTTGAGGAAGAGAAGAGTGATGATGGAGAGATTGAGAGAGATGGATGGTTGATGAAGCAGAAGTAATAAAGAAGAGGAGAAAGCTGAGCCAGAAAGTGGGATCCTTCCACGTTGTTTAAAAATAGTTTGGACAGACAGACAAGACAGACAGACAAGACAGACAGACACCAAACCACAACCACCACCAACCACCAGTTTGCACCACCTTCCAACGCTTACTACTAAACCTTCAACTTCAACTTTGACTAAAATGCCTGACTGATCTTACCAAACAAACACTATTGAAACAAGAGCTAGCCAATGTGGCAGAGCAACCTTTTCGCTTTCAATTCTACCAGTTTCCATACGAATCAAATTACGCAGTCCAGTCATAGCTATTCCGACCCCGACCCAAGGATCCGTCCAAAGACGCACATTAACCTACCCGTTGCATACGTTACCCAACTCGAGTCCCGTACAAAAGAACGAAAGATCCCTTGTAACATCCGTTCCCCATTCTGATCGGGTTCTTTCTTTGTCTCTTTCAAGAGAGAAAAGAGAAATTGGTGTGAGCAATACCTGTAAGCCCCCGAGACTACCTGGAAGCCTTGGTTGGGTCTCCATTTCTTTCATCATCCTTAGCGGGGAACATGATTCGATGTCTCCAAATGCCCTTTTAAGCTTAACCCGCTTATGTTCAATCCGTGGAACTTGGAACCGAACTGGATGTCTGGGCGTGGTGACTCAACCCGAGAAAAAAGCTGCTCGCCAGATCCACTAACCGTTTGGTCAGGTAGCCCAACCCAAAGCAAAGTAATCATCAGCCTGCCAGACGCCTTACCGCTGCCCACGCACACACGAAAAGTACATTCATCCAAAAAATGCTGCCTTGCATGTATGTTTAAAATTTAAAATTTTTATTTTCACCCCGAGAAACATCGTAGAATATGCCTTCGTAACAATCACCTCACACGGGTAAAAGTCACACGAGTTGTTATTCAAAGAAAGAAAAGAAACCTCGTCACAGGTCTTTCAGCCTGAACGTGAATCAATGCGCGAGTAATATGCTACAACCCTTTGTTCGTACCACGCGGTCCACCCTTGAGACCCCAAAGCTACCGTGATCACCACCCGGTCAAAGCACAACTACCTGAGCTTTGATATTTTGTAGTAAACTTACAATGTAAAACAGGAACACGTATGAAAAAGTATATTGGGAATACTATCTTGTATATTGTATTAAGGGCAGTAAGGGGATTCGGGTCTAAAACAACCACGCAGCGAGTTTTTCTTCTCTCCAAATCTCTTTCATCCGGGCTCCATCGTATTCGTAAAAGCGCAAAAAAACAACCAGCGTCTACCCAATCCTTCAAGATAAAAAATGGCGAAGGTAGGACAAAGACAAAGAAAGAAAGACAAATATAATACACGCGAAACGAAAAAACAAAGACCTCTCCGCGGATAAATTGTGAATAGCATAATACTATCACGAGGCTTTCAGTCGACAGCGTTCGAACTGCCCTCAGAAAATAAAAGTACACGTCGTATGCAACGACCATCAAGCAAAATATATATAAATTATAAACCAGAAAGAAAAATGAATGCACCCCTTCCCTTATTTTGGCTTTTGAAACACAGTATTCCATCTATACGCCTGATAACGCCGTGAATAAATGAAAATGCAAATAGTATTCAGAATAGTCGCAGATAGTTGGCGACTTGTAGGGAGCAGAGGCTAGAAACTCCTCTCGCTTCAAGCATCGTAGTCGGATTTATTATAGGTCGAATTATGTTATGTAGAGGTATGCCGAAATTGACGACGTAGGAATTATGTCGGAAGGACGATGTAATGTAAACATGCGTCGGAAGGAGAAAGTAATGTAAAGGGATTGCTGGGAGGAGGTTTAGGCGTAGTGATATGTTGAAAGAGGTGATGGTAATGCACAGGTATATCGAAATAAACCCTCAAAACCAGACGAGGGAAAACGTAAAGCAAAGTCGGCAGGTTGAAAATATAAGAGATGACTACTACTTCATTGAGCAAGCTCCTCAACGTCCCTGCTCCCCACGAAACCTTGGATCGTGCGGTCTCGGATCATGTGGCATCGGATTGAAAAAACCTGGACTGGGGCTGCGCTGCCCAACAGCCTGGTACGCGGCGGGGAATCTCGTTGTCGGAACGGGTGAGGGAAGTAACCGTCCGGGACTCGACATAGCCGACGGTGGTGGCAACGAATGGACGCTAGATCCAGCGCTGAGCAAAGGTGGAGGACTGACGCCTGGAAGGTAGTGGTGGTGGGTAGTTTGGAGCGGCGAAAAATGGTGCGGTCGTTCCAATCCGCCCTGGAACAATCTAGCCTCCGTCCAGCGGCGAGACTCTCCGCTACCCGTAAATCTGCTGCGTGATTCCGGCTGTTCTTGATAAAGAGACGATGGTTTAAGGACATCTGGTGGCGGAGCAGGTCCACTAAGTGCAAACCCCGGTTCAGCAGACTCCTCGATAATTCTGGTACTTGATCTGCCGTCCGTACTGCCATCGCCTCCAAAGTAAGATGGAGCAGGAGAAGCAGAAGGAAGTACAATTCGATCGCTTCCTGACATTGCTGGAGATGGCATTTCGGGCATGGGACTAGGCTTCTCCGATGGCTTCTCGGATCGTTCGGATCGTTCGGACACATCCGGTAAACGTTCTTGTTGTGCGGCAAGCGCCGCAAAGACATCCAATCGATCAGCTGGTGGCGCCTGCTCTCTCGATGCCTTTTCTTTCAATGCTTGCTCTTTCGAAGCTTGTATATTTTCCTTGAGAGCCGCCACCAACGCCTCCAGGTCACCATGCGGTTCCTGTGGCTCCGGTGGCTCCTGTGGTTCTTGTTGTTCCTGCGGTTCCTCCGATTCGCGATCTTCAGCCAGCCCTCCACGCTCGTTGGACGTGGTCACAACCCGAACTTCCTCTTCGTCGTCATCCTCGCCTTTCATATGAACATCCGGCTTGATATAATCCGCAAAACGCAGTTCAACACCTAACCCACCTCCACGACCACGCCAAATCGCATCTAGCTCCGCATCAATATCAACCATCGGTGAGTCGCAGGCAGCTTCAATAAGCTCAATAGTAGCGCTTTCACCGTTAGCCTCGCATCGCTCGATAATCGCATCGGTCGCTTTCGGAAATTCCTCAACAAAGGCCTTCAATACCCGCTTGAGACAAGCGCCTTGCTCAGCCAGTTTGTCCAATGCGTCTTCGATACTAGCGGCATATCGGCGTCGTGCAAGATGTTCGCCACGCTCAAGATTCGTGCGAGTCAGCTGGGTATCCAGTTCCAGTTTGTAAGCTGCGATATCGAAAAGCCTCTGTCGTACTTCGTCGGCTACTCGTAGGCCTTCCTTGTAAAACGGTGCCGCTGGTCCGGTTTCGGAAAGATAATCCGGAGAATTCTGTACCAAGTTGACGGTTTGATCGAGAAGCCCCAAGTTTGCGCGACGCAGATGACGGTCGAGTTTCCGTTGCTGTCCGACCAGTCGCTGGTTTCTTTGGGTGCACCATTCGCGGGTGACCCTGTGTTCGACGCGGAAGCCTCTCTTGATGCATCTTTTAATCGGTCGTTTCTTCGCCTGGAGGTTCTTATCACGCATATGTTTGGCAAGGTTGATGACGTCGAGGACTCCAAGGCCCTGAGGAATCGCGGCTCGGAATTGATTAGCCATTTCGTTCACTGGCGCTGGAACTGGGATAACGGGAGCCGGAGGAGGTAGCCTCGATGGGCGCGGCAGCGCTAGTATCTGTGGTTGCTCTGCCTCTCGTAGTTGTTGCCTCCTGAGGAGTTCGGCCTTTGGCGGACGTCCTCGCCTCTTCTGTGGTGGTTCTTCTGGCGTCGGCACTTCTGGTCGGGGAGCTTCGACGCTGGCCGGTTGTTCCGGAGCATCCACTTGCGCCGGACGTCCGGATGTCGGACTGTCGGCCTGATTCGTCGGCAACAACGTCGTATTCGAGGAGGGCAAAGCTGGATTGGCTACCGGCTCCGAGACCGTGAGGGTCATCTCAGCGTCTTCTCCAGTCGTGCTCCCAGCGGTTTTGTTGGTCTTGCGCCTACGCTTGACAGGACGCTCCTCTTCTTGGTTGGGCGAGTCCTGACCTTCGGCATCGTCATTGTAGCTGAAGTCCTTTGGCTTCCTCGTTCGCTTCCCGCGGACCGGTGTTTCCGCTGGAGCGGCAATCGGAGTTTCCTCTGGCTGGAAAGTCGTCACAGCCGAGGGCACAGGCGTGACTGGCGGGGCAGAATCTTCAACCGCCGCTGGCTTTGGAGGCTCTGGCTCCTCAGACCAGGTCTCCACGAACCGCCTCAGCGCCTCTGGTCGGATTGCCAACTTTACGACCAGGGAGGGCTTTGCCGGAGCCACCTTCTTTGGAACGACGCGCGAAGAGCGCCTGGGTATCTCTTCGGCTTCTGGCTCTGCAGCCGGTGCCCCTCTAGAATCCTCCTCGGTCGTCGAGGGGTCGCTGTCTGGGGGTCCAGTGACGGTAGGAACAGAGGCAGCCTCCGTATCTTCCTCCCTGGCCGAAACCAGATCGTCAGAAGCGGCTGCGTGTTCTTCTGAGCCACCGCTCGTCCGCGCTTGTGCACCTCTCCTCCGGGTCACCATTTGAAATGGCACCGTTGGTGCCCGGGCACTCCTCTTATGCTCACCAGACGGCGTATTGTCCACGGCGGCCTCGAATTCCCCGCCTAGGAGAACCGTATGGTCCTGCATAGTGGTATCTTTCTTGGGCCGAGCCATGACCTAGATTTTGCATTTTGTTAGCATTCAATGAAATCAATATTAATTAAGATTGCCACATAAAATCATTGATTAGGGAGTCAAGCATAGATACCGTGCAGTTGCACGGTATCACCAGAAAAAAAATTCAATACGTGATAACAGGAACCAAGATAATGCATATAGATATATGACGTCTCCAACAGAAAGGAAAGGGAAATGCGAGTATTACCGATGCAGTGCGAGTGAAAAGCGCCAACATGATCGCGTTCCATTTGGTATGAAGCAGATGAAAAAACGCAATATGTAGCTTCTCCAGCGCCACGACTTCACCAAGGGGCAAAAAAAAATGTTAGGCTCTCTCCCAAGTTAAATCAACTCGGGTTTATAGTAAAAATTGAATGCCGGGGCCAAAATCGAGCGTGTCAATACGAAGAAACTTTCGTAGAACGTTGATATAGAGTATCTTCGGGGGGTAATTTTTCGGGTAGAGAGGTGAAATTTGACGGTTCGTTGTTTTGAACCTTGCATGGTTTCCTTGTGGCGCATAAAATGCCAGTTCTTGACGGGACGAGCCAGAAAAGGAAGGGCCAACTGGGCAAATTTGCAGGGGAGGCGTGAAAACGGAAAGAAGAGACTTTCTGTGCAAACCACGGCTGATCAACCTGGCCGGATAACCGTGGATCCTATTGGCTGGTGGTCGCCAGACCCGACAAACGGCCAGCTTGTGGAATGCCGGAGAGGCAGACGGAGAAAAAACGATATCGCGAATATCAAGACGACGGCGAAGGGGACGGACTCAAGAAAAGACGTAGATACTTACTTGCCGATGTTATTTTTTTTTTAGGAAAAAAAAATAACAAAAAAATTTTGATGGGAATGTCGTAATCTGGTGAAAAGGGTCTCGTTGTTAGCACTTGGGGATACCTGGAAGCACGAGACCTGCAGGGAAATTGAAATCCGGAGGGAAATAAGCACGATAGAAGGAAAAAAGAAGGAAGCCTCGACATATAGGAGAGAAAAATATTGTGATATATCCTCGATTCGGGCAGGCATGAAATATTGGTGATGAAACAGGAAGCGTTAAGGGCGGTAGAGAGAGTACTCAGGGATATAGATGAGAGAGAGAAAAACCCGAAGGGAGTCCATCGTTTGATTGCCGTGATTACTCACATGCCAGCAAATATTTGTCGATGACAAAATCCGATCAGACAAGCTGAAGGGATTGAAGATTTGATGATGATGGAAAGGAAGTGAAAGATGGTATCTGTCAAGTTGGTGATGATGTTGCAAGGTGGAGTGGCTGGTGATGATGAGATTTGATGACACGGCGAATAACAGCAAGAGGAAGAGAACCAACGGCAGAGGAAGAACAAAATCAGAGAAGACGAGGATCGAAATTTATCTCCAAATTATAGCTTTCGAAATCGAAAGCTAAAATCAGAAGCCAATTCGATGATATCTCGTCTTGATGAAGGGGGTTTTGAGGGATATGGGAGAAGGCTCATTACCACTGGAGGGTTTATATATAAGGGATTTACCTCGCAGTTGGATGCTTTGAAAAGCAAAGGCTCCCGTAGGTTGAAGGTGCCTAAAATGTTTTGGAGGCTGTTCGGAGAGTGATATATAGAAATGAAGATGAAAGGAGAAGAGGAGGATGAGGTGATGAAGAAGGGAGAATGAGGTTGTGGTGAATAAATTCGACGGCAAATATCTGCTTTGACGAAGTGCAGCAACAAAGGCCCCGTATACGATACAGCAACAACAAGACGTCGTAAAACAGAGAGAACAGAAGGGTAAAATTCCAAAGAACTGTTTAAATATAAAATGTCTACATACCGTAACGAGGCTTCAATTTTTTCGAAGCCTTTTTGAAGGATATTGAAGTGGTGGTTGATGGTGCTGCTGTTGATGGTGATGGTGTTGTGGTGGTGAAAGAGAACGGAAGAGAAAGGAAGAAGAAAATATTAAAGTGTGTCGTGGAACAACCCAAGCGTCCGCTTTGGCTGCGTCGCAAATTTCAACAGCTGCTGAAAGGAATTCGAAACGCTTACCATCACCAAAACGCCCAAACAGCAGACAACCTAGTCTTTTGCTTATAAAGAATTGATTGTATTATTTTTAAGTTCCAAGTTACTCTCATAAGCATCAACATCTAGAGGCAATTTGAGACGGCTTTGTTGAAGTTGAACGGGAAAATTAACCCCCACGGCTACCGAATTTCTATTTTCTCGTCCTAATCTCAATCTAATCTAATATACTGGTAAGGAGTAGCCAGCCCGGCATTATATATTACTTTCAGCCTAAGAAAATTGATAGAACCGACATTATACGAGTAAGAATAACCATGGGAAGGAGGCTTCGGCATGAAGTACTAGATTTTGTCAGTTTGTAGTAGGACAAGACGCAAGAGAAAAAAAAGTGTTTAGTTGGAGTTAAAGCTAAACGGTTTCAGAAACTGCAGCCTGCATATCCAGACACTAGCATGTATACATCTACAAGACTCTAGTGGAATATCGTGATCTAGGTACCGCGGCCCCCCTAGCTTGGCTTGAAAGGTTGGCCACAGGCCAAATGCTGCATATGCTTTTAGATTACATTTTGATGACCGCTTGGCTCTCGAAACCGTAATACCTCAGATCATTTGAATACATTCCAGGCAAATATCTTATACCAATCTATGCATGAAGAGGTATCTTCCATCATAGTCATGATCAAGACCAATCCGAATGAATCTCTGAGTCCAAATAATGATCTCAGCTCCGAGTCTGCTTTTCAATAAATCGAATATTCCAACGAAATTTCTTATAGACGCGAATACGTAACCCAGTCCACAAACAAGTACTCTTCGCGTTACATCTGCGCTATATCTATAGGTATGAAAAGATACCCCCGGGATTATCTCGAACCCTGATGAGCAAATTTGCTAGGCTTCCCACCCACCTCGACAACACATTTAATTACTTGAAAGCTACTGTATTTAATTCGTCATAGGTGCTCTCGGAACCCACGACCTTCCTTAATATAGTCGTAGGGTAATGTAAATAGTATCACATCAGATAGGAGAAAGATATCATATATATAGGTTCGTAAATATGATATATGTCAGGTCTTAGGGAACGAAGAACCAGATAAATTTGGAAAGCTAGTGTCTGTTTTTCCAAACATGGCGGACGCACAAACGTTTCCAAAAGGCAACGTTTCACCATCAATGTAAATAGTAAATCTGATCCCTATTAAAACGGGGGCAAGGTGCACATATGAGGTATCTGGGTTCCTATTAGGAAGATACGTTATATACTCATGCACAAATAATGTCCATGCTGTATTATAAGAGGTACTAGGTGGAAGGCCCTATTAGCATAAAGAAATGGAAGATTAATTTCATTCATAGTGATGATGCGAAATAACGGATATAACGCCCTGTATATCTCATATTCCTAGGACAGAGAAGGGCAATTTGTCTTCAGTGAAGTTGCTGTGGACCAGCCATTTGAGCAACTTAAATCCGACATCTCATTTTTTTTCCCTCTCTTCTTCTTCTCAAGGATGGAAGAAATTAATAAAACGAAAAGACCATATTCAAATATCCCCTTTAGTAGCTTCATCTTCCGACACGCCTTCGCTGTACTGCAATTATCTCGTTACCATAAAAACAACTAAGACTAAGTAATAGGCTCACTAACGCAGATTATATTAAGTTTGGTAACAGCTCTTCGATGTTATGATACGATGACAATGCCAGGAGGTTGAAAAACTCAGGTACTGGCTCATGGAACTTACTGAGCTATAGTTGCCCTATGCAACTTCAGATGTTCATGATCAGATCCAATGCGAATAATTTTAACGGGGCTGATTGGTGTAAATTCTATAGTATACTTCTTCTGTCTCAGGTTTAAGCTGCAACAGATTTCGAACCATTTTTACTCATGAGTACACATTACCTCATCATAAACCATTAACCAAACATGAACAATGATTATTATCGTCAATCCTTTATTTCTTCAATTTTCCTCTTTCGCCTAACAAACTAAAGGGTCTCTCATTTTGAAATTCTAAGAATGAGATTTTGCTAAGTTATCTATCATTCTTTGGACAGGAGTTTTTGTTGAAAATTTGGCACCAGAGATCGAAATGCCACACGGTCAAAAAATCAGGTCAAGTTGGTGGTTCAAAACGGTACTAAAGCCTTCACAAATTCGACCATGCCCTCTTTATCTTCCTCCTCAGCATATGTCAGAGCAGCCTTCCATATTTTGGAGGTTTCTATGAAATTCCAGAAAGAGACTAAGTCTTGGAACTCTTTAGATATTGGATCTTCAATGTTTCTGGAGTTGAAACTGGCAAATTTCTTTGGAAATAATATCGTGATAAGGAGAACGATGAAGGCCTCATAATCATGGCTTGCTTTTGGTTGGTATTTGATGGTGGTGAGCGGGGTCTTGCTTTGGATAATTGTTTCAGGTCCTGTATCCATCAAGTTTGGGTCCTCGGGGCCGCGATTGAAGAGGATTGGATCGGGGAGTTGTTCGCCGTAGAGTTCGATGTTTCGGAGCATAACTCTGGGACAAGATATAGCACCACCTTCGTAAGTTGTTTCTTCGCCGATATGGGTAGCATTATCAAAGTCAATTAGCACCACTTTCTGAAATATTGGTTTGGTCTTCGAGTTCGGGTTTGTCTCCATATCATTTACCAAGATCAAGTTACCAAGGCGTACGTCGCGATGGACAATTTTACAATGGGTATGTAAATAATGCAATGCATCAAGCACATCTCCCATGTAGAAAACGAGGGACGAAGGAGATTGAATGTTTCTAACATTCAATGGTATCCCAACTGGAGATATTCCAAACGCCGGGTGCACATAATCAAAATATTCGAGTTTAGGAAGGGAGTGAGGTTTGTGGACATCAAAAGCTTTCAAAAACGTGATTTCTCGTCTAATGTATGCTTCAGTTTCCTCATCATTAGGAACTTTCACAGCAATATCGATTATTTTATCGGATCCGTATGAAAAACGGCCAACGGTAGATCGCTGTGGGGCACCTAAAATCGCTCGTGGATCGCCAAGGTCGGATGGAAAATCTGGGGTGGATAGCTTGTTCCGGGGCTCTTGAATCAAACCAAAAAGCACAGCTAGTCCTGAAGAAACCCCTTTGCAATTCATTCTCTGAAGAATTGGCTTATTGCTAGTTGCCTTGGATGCAGGCGACGCGAAAGTTTGGTCTTTTTCGTACGTAAGGATGAGAATGATGGCTTCTCTGAGGTTGGTGAGCAATCCAAAGTAGCGTTGGCGAGCTGGTTGGTATTCGTGCATCTTCAACAAATAATCAAGAACCTGTCCTAGGTTTGCGTTTGAGCCTAGTGGTGTGGCATCGACCCGCTTCAATTCGACAAAAGCGGCTAGGTATTGAGGAACGGGTCTGTTGATATCTTTCATTATACACAAATCTGGTTTGTGAGGATCAAGTATGGCCTGGGTGTGGGTGTCAAGAGAGTGATAACTGTCACCCAACGCCCCTGGTACAAGGTTATCAAGAACCTTGAGAACATCCGGGCACATGGCATCTTCATTCTTGAAGAAGCATGTCGTTAGAGGTCTAATCATTTTCGCATACTGTTGCACAGTCGCTGGCACAAGGGATTTCGGTTCTTGAGTCTCTTGGATGTATTTGTTTCGCAACCAGGTGTCCCAAAGCTGGGTTCTCGTTAATGACCCTTTGATGAAGTTAGCAAAATTATATTCACGCATCCTGTATCTTACAGGAAACTAGTTGTGCTCACCTTTTAGATTCACGGTAGATTTTGAAATAGCCATTAACCACTGGTATCGTTCTGTCTGGAGGCAATCAATCTTCGCTGCCTGTTCACGAACCATTTGCATGTAATTTTCTATACATTAGCGATGGTTAGTAAAAGAACTTCTGCAGCGCATCCTTTTGACGCCAAACACCGGCTTGCATATCCCAAACACTTGCCTGCATATCGACGCTCTGACGCCAAACATTCATCTGCATGTCGACGTTCTGATGCAAAACGCTCATCTGCATGTCGACGTTCTGATGCAAAACGCTCATCTGCATGTCGACGTTCTGATGCAAAACGCTCATCAGTATGTCGACGTTCTGATACAAAACACTCAGCTGCACGTTGACGTTGTGACGCAAAGGACTCTTTGTTACCTTCCAATCTCCCGAAACATTGCGCATATTCATTTTTTAGCTTCCCAATTGCAGCTTGGGGGTCGTTGGCATATGCGAGGTCGAACTCTGGTATATAAGTAACAAATAAACATCAGCAATAGAGTGAGTGGAGGCTGAAGGATGCCCTGATAAATCATTTACAAACCCTGTAAAACGGTATTCATCTTGCTAGCTTTGACCTCAGAGATGAATGATAGATGATGGGATACGATAGCTACGGTGATGATGGATTTTGGATAAAGCCGTTGGTGGTGGTGGTGGTGGTGATGGTAGTCCAGGACAGTGATTGCATGCAGCTGTGTTGTGTAAAAGAGAGAGTTGCAGGAGGCAAGCTGGTATGAGAGCATTATAAGAATAAACCAACAAGAAGTCAATTTCACCAAAATCAAAAGGTTAATTTTAGACAGACATATAGGCAGCAGATCCGAGGATATAGTAGTAGATCCTTCTCTATCCTTCTCCTTCTTCTTATTAAGTGGCCTTAAAACTTGGCTGTATCTTCGTCGTTTCCCCCCCCCCCCCAGATTTTCGCTGCACCACATAAGCTTGAAGATTGGTTTTCCAAAGGTTTTTTCAGGCAAGAGCACTGTTATTCTTCTTTGCAAACCTTGACCAAGGTATCTCCATCGGGAGCAGCTCCGTTAGAATTGATCGAGCGCTGGGGGCCGCAACCGCGAAATAATCGGGTCCCCGAATCGTGAGATTCATAAGCGCCAATAGTTTCACCGTAGATTTCAAACTCTCAAACACCTTATCTATATGGTTCTGGAAAGCGGTCTACAGCCCCATTTAACTGTGCCGTAATGTTCCAGATGGATGTTTTGGATTCCAGGGAGGAAAAGGACCGGAAGAATCGAGGGTATCCATTCTCCTTCGAAAGATTTAGAAGATCCAACGCAGCGAAAACTCTGAAGCTTTAAGAGTCCTCGTAGCCATTCGGAATCTCTCTGTGGACCCAGGTACTCGTGGAACCACAGCGCCCGGGGGCAAGGAATAAATGGCGGTTTGAGCTCCAAGGATTGTTCTACCGATATCAATCCTCTTAGAATGAGACGACTATCGTCAGCTTGTAACCGGAGAGGATTTACAAGAAGCTTGCCGCGCCGTTCGAAGTCTTCACCAGGATTGGCCCTTTCAGCAAGACCCACGGGTCATAACGTTAGGCTCTCCCATATAGAGGTTCGTCAAATTGACGGTAAAGCAGAGTGGTAGTGGTAGCAGGGCTTCGGAGTTTATGCCTGCAATAATAGCGGTGTCTCGTATGCCCTGCGCATCACAGATCTCCTTGATCTTAGTGTTCTCCTGCGTCCATTCCCACAGCTCTGCCCATCGTTCTTCTACCTGATCTTCGCGGCAGGAATCCCGACGATATCATTCGACGGCGATTTTGGTGAACTGTTCGGCAACTTCTAGGTTCAGGAAAATGGATCCGACCAGTCTCCAGAATTGGTGTGGGCGCATCTATCTTGAGAACGAAACGCAGGGCGGGGATGGCTTGGGCGATCCGGTTGAAGGGTTTGCAAACTTGTTTGATAGCAACATATTCCGCGAATGCGAGGCAGTCGTTGGTCAAGATAGCGATGAGAATTTCGATAGGAATGGAGGTTATAGTTACAAAAGTCATGGTTTCTTAAACAGTCAGGGGCTCTTTGTCAATTAGTATATATGAGCATGGAGATTTATATCACCCCGAGATCCAGTCCACCGCACTTCTCTCTTTAATACCGCATGAATACTAAGGATCTTTTTAATGTTTAAAGTAGCTATACCAACTGGAATACAATATATTAAGAAGTACTCGATATCTAGATATAGGTATAAGTCTAAAATATTTATATTGGCAGATATTGACAAATATAAATTAAAAAACAAACTGCTTGGATACTCGCGGTGAAACAGCATCAAGGCTGTTACAACTAGATTGGGTGAAGTGGAGACTAAAAATGAACCATTCTTAATCATCGAACAAAGAATTGATCGTGTTGAATGATTCGGCCAGCCATCATACCGACGGGCCGGTGCGAAACCAATTCTCGAGTTTGAAGCCCAGCCGTCGAAACCCGCAAAATACACAAGATGCGCATTTCTAATAGCCTTCCTTCCTCCGAGTCATACCCATGACCATGCCAACCATGACACCAACCTGCTTTCGCGATTGAGTCACTCTTCTTTTAACTGGGTGGTGTCAAGTGGGCGCGCTAAGGCCGATGGGGCCAAATGCAATGCGAAGGAAGAAGAAAAAACACCAAATTTTCTTTGCTAAGCAGCGCACGCAACCTCACAACCTTATTCCAACCGCAGAAAGTGAAAGAAAAAATAGTAATACGATCGGGAAAGGGTCCTTCGATATCATTTTTCTATTATATAAGAATCTCCTCCTCTAACCATCACAATTTCCAGTTTCTATTTTCTTATCCTCATTGCATTCTTTTCTGTTCAGTTGTGTTTACTTCTTTCCACTGCTAAAAGTTAGCCCTTTGTCGTTTCTGATACCCCTCCACAAGCTCACCTCATCGCCAACTTCACATCACAACAAACCTCTCCCAAAACAACCGCTTACACACACTTCACAATGGCTGTTCGCGCACAAGTAAGCTCAATCGCTTTGTTTTATTCTATACCGTCCTTCAGAGCACTCTGCTAACCACCCATCTCACAGTTCGAAAACTCTAACGAGTACGATTTCCCCCGCCCCCCTCCCTCCAGCTGACATATCAAGCGATATACATCGTATACTAACGATACCACCCTTCGCAGAGTCGGCGTCTTCGCCACTTTAACAAACTCCTATGCTCTAGTAGCAATCGGTGGTTCCGAGAACTTTTACAGGTACGCTTGAGATAGTACTCCAGGCGGGGTAAACCCATCGCAACAAAGTCGATGGGAATCCGTGGCAGAAAAAAAAAGGGCATATCAACTAACAAGTGCAATATTTATCATACAGCGTCTTTGAAGCTGAACTCGCTGACGTCATTCCTGTCGTCCATACCACCATCGCCGGCACAAGAATCATCGGCCGGTTAACAGCAGGGTAACTTCCTTCCAAACCTCTTCGAAAGAACCAAATCTGACAGTAACATCGTATAGAAACCGCAAAGGTCTCCTCCTCCCAACCTCCACCACAGACCAAGAACTCCAACATCTCCGCGATTCCATCCCGGACAGTGTCAAAATCCAGCGCATCGAAGAACGTCTCTCCGCGCTCGGCAACGTCATCTGCTGCAACGATCACGTCGCCCTCGTGCACCCGGACATCGAGCGCGAAACTGAAGAACTTATCGCCGACGTCCTCGGTGTCGAAGTCTTTCGACAGACCATTTCTGATAACGTACTCACGGGCAGCTACTGCGCGTTGAGTAATCAGGGCGGCATCGTGCATCCGACAACATCGATACAAGATCAGGATGAGCTCAGTAGTTTGTTGCAGGTGCCGTTAGTGGCCGGGAGTGTGAATCGAGGCAGTCCAGTCGTTGGTGCTGGTATGGTGGTTAACGATTGGATGGCCGTTACCGGTGAGTACCTTGTTCACTTCTTCCTTCCTTTTTTTTTTTTTTTTTGAAAATCCCGACAGGTTCCGGGAGGTAGTTGTACGAACGAGTTACTGATTAGGATGTATATTATAGGTCTCGATACCACCGCCACAGAGCTATCCGTTGTCGAATCCGTATTCAGATTAGGCGAAGGACAGGCGCCGCAGAATGTTCAGACCTCGCTCAAAGACAGCTTGGTGGAGAGTTTCTATTGAGCGGAAACCAAGCAATAAAAATAACAATAAAAATACCAAAAAATATTGCAGAGGGAAGGGTGCAATGCGTACCCGTCGTCGAAGCAAGCTCGTATTTTTGAGCGTAGCCGGCCACCGTATCATACATTTCGCCACCTCGTCGAGGGAGCGCAAAATCGCAAGATACAAAGGAATCATAATGAAGAATAGAACCTTCCAGGCGGGGTGAGAAGGGATTGTGGGAGGGTTGTAATATAACTAGCCTTTGCAGTTTTTCTTTAATTTTCACGACTAATCACTCCATAGACGATATGAACAGAATTTAACGCCGATGGCATATTCTCCTTTGCATCTTCCAAGGCATTGACACGAGTGGATGCGAAAATATCATTACTGTTCGTCCTGATTTTCATACTGAGGCGATGTTTCCCAATGATCGAGGTTAAATATATGCACACTGTGATATTAATCAGAACCCGTTCGATCGGATCATGCTCGGATCCCATCCTACACTATCCATATAAAGCCGTCTTCTTTTGAGGATGTATACGGATATGCAGATATATAACTTGTCTCTATAGCATTTATGCAAGCGGGCTACGTGAATCAATCACTAGGCCACATACCATCTTACTTCTGTGTCAGGTTTGTAATTTAGCTACCCTGTTTAACGGGTACCGGTAAGAGGCCAGTTCGGACACATCTCGAACCGTTTGTTGTTTCGTAGACTACGATATCTCAATATCGAGATCGTAATCGTACACAGGTTGACGCATCATGCTCGAACTTTCAAGTTCAATACGATGTTTAAAATCATTCTTTACTTCTCGCATAGGGAGCAAGCTACAAGTTGTTAAACAGTAGTCTTAAATTAAGACGCTTCTGTTGTGAGAGCCTTAGTTAGAGACTAGCTAAACACTAGACTAAACCATCTTAAATCTGGGGGGTTAAAACATTTATAAGAGCACAATTCTATAGAAACAGGAAACCTGTTGAAGGTTTCCTGATAGACGTCCGGCCTCAGCCACGAGTTTTTAAGACCTATATCAAGCCTTCAGAGTGACAGAGACGCAGACACTGCGAACCTCATTCCTCCTTTCACGATATATCCAATCCTCAAACCATATCACACGCCCTCCCTTGCGAACAAGTTACAGAGCTCTCCGTTGACCACATCACCCCTGCCATCCGTATCATCATAAACAATCTCCTACAATCCTAGCACACTCCTCACCCCTTCATCCTCCACGAAGTCTGTAACGAGTCCGCCGTACCGTTTAACGTCTTCCTCGAATACGGGAACGTTGCCTTCTCTGGAGACGATGCGAGCATACATTCTGGCGGCCGTGGCGGCTTGGACTTCTGTTGGTTTTGTCAGCGTATTGTTAGTATTGGTTTTAACTATGGCGCAAGACTCGTTTTGATAGAGATATCCAAGGGTGATAGGGTGCGATGATGAGAGTTGAAGAACGAGAAGTGTGAATACGGATAGGAGTCCTATCCACCGTAGCCCGAAGAACTTTGAAAATGCGGAAAATCCAAAGGTAAATTTCGAACTCAAGAAAGAGAAGGGGCATCCCGTAGTTCGATCAACTTGAGTTCCAGGCTCCCCCGCCTTTCAAATCCCAGAAGCAGAGGAGGTAGTCGAACCCAGAGAGGAAGCTCGAAAGCTCCAGAAAGCTAGCATTCCATATCGACCAAGTTTAGCTTCTCTCCCCTCAATCGACTAGCTAACAGCTAAAACCATCCCCTCATGATCCAGCTTTTTCTCATAGCTTAATCACACTGCATGAAAGGAAAGCGCGTAATAATCCATGCAGAACGTATCACATTTCGTCGCACTTTATTCTCCCTCCTTCCTGGCCCCTGTGATCAGAAAATACCAGTCTTGTCGGTAGACAGACATAGGATCGGACGAAGAGCAAAGAAGTGAGGGGAAAAAAACCCAACATCACGATCGGTGAAGATCCAAAAATTCCAGCCATCGTAAGCTTCGCGAAATCAGTTCAAGCTCAAATTCCGAAAGGTTAGCTTGACCCTGTTCCTAGGCCGGCGTGGCAGCTTAGAGCTCCAGAGCTCGAAAAGCACCTTGGTGGGTCGGCCCACTTGGGGGACGTAGATCAGCGTCCAACAAAGGAATTCAAGATCTTGGTAGACGGTGCAATGCCGGAAAAGAACCAAAATGCTTCTGAGCAGAGGCCTCCTCGTCGTATTCGCTAATCTCCCCGGAGTTATTCCATCCAGCCTATCTTTTTTCCACAATCTTCATGTTTCTGCCAAAAGCCTCAAGTCTCGCCTCGCTCTCTTTTTTCTTCATCCAGACCCGACAACCCGGACCCGGAATGAAGACCGAAAAAAAAGAAGAAAAAAGAAACACGCGCATGCATGCTACCATGTGAACACTTCCTTTGAAGTAAAAGACAAAACAACGATGTGTAGAGCTTTGTGGGGGAGGAGAGACATGCAGGTCAGAGGCGCGCGCTCTCCTTAGCTGTCAGCCGGAAAGAGTAGTGAAAGCGGTGTCCGTGATCGGACCCCCACCGACCCTTTCTCTTTTCCCCGAATCTAACTGGGAGAGCATTGTTTGCTCTTCAACCGACTGCACACCCTCTGTTTTTCTCGAGAATCAAAGACATCTTTTAGCTCTTTGCAGATAATAACCTAAAAGACGAAGGCAAACGTCAAGAGAGTGGAAAAAGTGTGGATCACGCGAACACCAAAATGTTGGTGGCATCCACAACCATACCCTTGCGAGCCCATTTGCATATTCGCCTAGCTCCCCTTCCCCTCTGCTTATTTTTGTTTTTGGGTAGCATTTTTCTCTTTTTCTCGCGAAAGCATTCCAACCTTGTTGGTCCCGTAGCCGAGGGAACTAAAAAGAGCTAAGGCCTCAAAACCCCAGATTTCTGGTAATTCGCTTGGAGAACAGGAAATGCGAAACCAAACCAACAACGAAAGGACCGACGGCGCAGCATGACCTTCTTGAAATGAAAATGAAGGGTCCTTCGGATGTGGGTATTCCCAACAAAAAAATAAAATGGACACATGTTCATCGCGAGTCGGTCTACGCCGTTTGATGTACCGGAGTAAGCAGAAATAGAATTTCCCAAAAGGTTGTATCAACGACGGTATCCGCCGTATCTTACCCAAAATACACAACCCACAATAACCAGTCACAACCTGGAATTTCAAGTAGAAGAAAAATTAAAATAAAATAAAAAAGGACGCAACCTACCTCGAACATTATCCGTCAGAAACACCCAGTCCTCCCCTCTAACCCCAGTCGCATTGATAATAACCTCATAACTGCTCTTCTCGGTCTTCAGCCCCGCATTTACGGTATCAAAGTACCCGCTCAAGAAAGGTCTTAGATCCGGCTGCTCCTCGTTATCCGTGTACTCAAAAAACAACTTTTGAGCCATCACGCTGCCGGAAGAGTAGATGTACACTTTGAGGCCCTTCTCGGTCCATAGTTTGAGCGCGGATATGACGTCCGAGTATACGGGTGCTCTGACGGCGCCGGAGCGGTAGGCTTTGAGCCAGAGATAGCCTATTATTGGGATTTCATATTAGTGATGACATGGTTAATGTTAGTGGCGTGGATAAGAAATGTATTTTTATGTGTGATTGGTCTATGAATAGCAAAATAGGATGGCTGATGTGCTGCATGCAAGATAACAAGGTGGACCAGGTAAAGTATCGTCGTCAATCAGATTGATTATACATGATGATGTGGTAATGTGGTGGGCTGTTGTGTTGTGTTATTGGTCGATCAGCGGCGCAGATGACGATCCATGATGTGCCACTTCGCAACAGCCGAGTTACAAACAATACAAACAAACAGCAGGTAGCTGCATCGACGAAGAAGAAGAAGAGAGGCTGGGACCCTCGATCTTTCGACTACACCTTCCGTGTATCGTAGGAAAACATATCCACAGTAACAAAACCACTAACGAACGATGATCATAATTATAGAACTCCATGGAAATTTAAGATTAAAGTAACATACCTTGCAGATTTTTCAAATACGCGATTTTGACATCATTTTTCGTTAGGTGCTGGACGTGGGCTAGAAAGTCGCTCGGTTCTTGACGGTACTCCGGCGGGAAGTCGTTGCGATACGGCGCAAACTCGTCGCTGTCCCATTGCTCTCGCAGAACCTCAGGTAATGCCGAAAGGGTGTACGGGAACTAAAACAAAAGTACACAAAAGATAACTGGCGTTAATATGATACGTTTTATTTTTTTCAACGATAAACCCGGCAGTTACAGCATCTTTCGTAGACGTAAAGGAAAGAGACGAATAGTAATCGGCAAAAGGCTCGGTTCCACATCATCAGGCATCATGGATCTTTCGAAAAGGAAACAAAGCATGGACCCCGAAAAAATTAGGTATTCGCCTATCAGAGACAAGCAGCGATTATCATCTCTTCGGCGCTGATTGGGGGAGGGAGTTCTCAGATTTCGTCGAGAGCTGCGCGCTCCGGATCATGGTTGCGATCCGCTTCGACAAGCTCGAATAGCTTCGGAACGAAAGGAAAATGGTTCCATGCCACTCGTCATGGGATCATGATGCATATTAAATTGCGCTGCTCTGGATCCACGTTGACGATTATGTAGAATGATATCTATCTGCTTCGGGCAGGCTTGTGAGAAAACGGAAGGAAGTCTCGTCCATCGACTGATACCGAATTTCGATAGGCCTGGATAAAAAGAGATAGGGAAAGATCCCAGCTTCAACCTTCCAAACAGGAAATTCGGTCCTGTTCTGGAAAGTCCATGCACCTCAGCTTTCTGCAATGGCAATTGGACCGTTTGGCCATGCTTGTAAGCTTGGGGTTGGTGGAAAAGCGAACAAATAGGTTGGACTGAAGAGTTTGTGCTGTGTGCAACCCACCAACAACGCATGACGAGCCACATCACCAACATTCTGATATATCCCCTAAAAAAAGATGGGATGAAAAGAAAAAAAACTTCTCATCATTGGCAAAAGCGGATCTTGGACTGGATCGCGAGAAAGCAAAAAAAGATTGTCTCGGGTATTCTAAAAAGAAGAAAGTGCTAAGCGGTAGGGAGCAACAAGGCAGGTCTCGATGGGCCCTCTAGCTCCGGATCTCGATGTTGGTTAATTCAAATTAATCCACCATCGACAGCTCATCAATTAACCCAGCCACCGTTTAATTTTGGTTTATCCGATGACATGCACATCGTAAGCTCTCAGCTCTCAGCTACAGCTCTTCGAGCTTGAAAAACTCTGATCGCAATTGAAAAAATTTGCGAGAGCTGCAGTGTAACTTCTCGACTCGACGCGCAGAAGCGGAAGGAGTCCGTGAGAAAGCTCGAAGGATGTGCATAACGAAATTAAAATTTGCAAATATCAAATATCAATATCACCAAGCTCCCAAGCAACAAGCGAGAGCAGGCAGAGAGAAAAGAGAAAAGAAAAAGGAAATGGCTTGAAACTTACCAGCACATCTCTAACAAATGATATTGAAGACACAGTTCCCTCTAATCGAAACGTAGCCACGCGATAATATCAAAAATTTGTTAGCCTTCATTTCCAAGCCTTTTCCGTTTTATTTCTTTTTCGCAAATTTCTTGCAAAATTTTATTCCGAATGGCTAAGCTATGCTCCGTAATGCTACCTCGCTATAGCTTCCTTCGGACGTAAGCTCAATCTCGTTGAAATTGCATTGCTTCGCATTTCCTCGAGCTGTGCGCAGCAAGCAACAGCAACAGCTTAGCTAAACAGCTAGCTCTGTTATGCCACGTAGAGCGAGCGCGAAAGGTAATATTGCCAATATCCTAGTCGAAACTCGTAATAATTGCATTTGATTCTTTTTCTTGTATGTGCGACAAAACTTGAGAAAGAAGTTTCTCGACCACCCCCCCTGCGAAATGCTCCAGGCCGAGTCGGTCCGAGAAGCCGCAGCCAAGTGGGATGGTCGCAGAATCTTTAATTATTTTGGCTAGGAAGGTAGCAATAACTCTCGCTTTTTTACAACACACACGAAGAAAAAATCTTTGCAACAAGGAATCGACCAAATCGGAAAAATGATGAAGGCTGGAGGGCTTTTCGATCAAACGTTACCGATATCCAATAGTATCGTCTTGACTTGCGACGACGACGACATTCTTCCTTTGCGAGATGCGCTGGCTTTGTCCTTAGGGGTACGGAGGGTTTAGACGGGTTTCAGATGGCGGCGGGGACGCTGTCATACGTGTCTGATGTTGATGAGCCTTTCCGGATGGTTGTTGCGTGTTGAGGGGTTAAACGTTTGTTTGAGGTTTTGAGTCGTTCGGAAATTATTTTTTTTCGGTTGGGGGTTATGTTGATGATGCCATGTTGGTGCGGCCTTTTGCCGTTTCGATGACTGCGCATGCACATGCCGTCAAGATCTCACGAATTGGAAGAATTTTTACATTTCGGAATGCCTTTTTTGAAAGATGTTCTCTTTCTTTTCGTGCAATTGGTAGTATACAGACTATCGGTTTTTCACGTGTCCACGAGCCTTGCAGGAGAAACTGTGCACTACTACTATCTAGCCTTCATCTGGAATTTGCGGAGTGCATACGTATCGAAAAACTCCTGCCAGGCACGAACAACTGTAAGGAATGTAAGCTTGCTTTTATCGACAGTTCCTGCATAACTGGCCTGTAAATTTTTCTCGGTCGATTGATAGAAATTACTAAATATGTAACGGCCGAATATCGGAGAAACAATTGAATGACATTTAGGTCTAGAACTATTTTGATTGTTCGAATTACCGTGACACCCTACCGAAGCCGTTTTCCGCCGCTGTACAGCGCTGAATTCAGTCGTAATGCGACAAAATGTGACGGTTTTCACGGTCACACAAAACGCACCGACGGCCACGCAACAAAGTTCCGCCAGTTCCGTTCGCAATGGAATAACAGAAAAAGCCGACTATTATTATTATTATTAAACAATTTAAATTTTGTTGGGCCTTTTTCGTAAACGTGGAAAATACGAGATACGAGAATATTCTATTCGACGACATTGGATGATTGATCAGGTTCAAAAAGGGGGCTATTCCAAACACGTGCTTCTGCTTGCGAAATGTCCGGATGCGGGGTGCATCTTTCTAAAAGCTTACTCAAGAAAGCCACAGATATCGATGAGCAGGAACTCTCTGTTTCTTGTTCCGTAAGATCGATAATACGGTAAGCAAGAAAAGAAAAAAAGAAAGTTAATTAAAGACCTATCCGATGATTTTCTTATCTAAGCTTTCATTTTAATTCAATTCCAATATCGCCACCGTTTGGACACACCCTTTTTGAGGTAACCGGGCGTAGACGGTTCGTTCAATTAGGAACTCCAACACACATTAAAGGCCGTTTTCAGGTTTTATATTGTTGTACTGGAGCTCTAATGTGGAGCTCGACGGTGGATAAACAGTGGATCTGGTAGAAAGATAAGGGGTTAAAAGAGCCAAAGTAATAGATAGATGATCGAAAGGCAATCCTCCTGCCGTGTTGGTGTGGGGTTCAAGGTTTCTCTAATCTGACAGCTTTTGTGAAGCAGCGCTCCCAGAGATGCCGTTTCTCTTTGATATCAAATAGTGGGGGAAGGACTATTGTGGGCATGATGATATGCATTGATCCCCATCCCCTCTTTCGAAGCATTGACCGTTTGAAAGGGGGCCTGAGGGTTATGTAACACTGAATTTCGCCCGCTACGGGAAAGTACCCTGTTGATTTATATGTTTATCGCCTTGCGATCAAGTACCAAAAACAGAACGGTCAAGGTGTATTTATCCACTTTTTTTGTTTTGTTCTGTTATCGTGGAATATTGGAGCGATATGACGGGATATCCCATGGTTCTTGAGTTAGTTAATGATAGATGGTGTGCGCAAAGGCATGGATAAAGGAAGGAAATATATTAATCTTTCTCTTATCTTATACGCCTAATTACCTTAGTTTAAGATTATCTTTCACGGCTAAAGAGGTGATACGATAGTGGTACTTCTTCGAATGACGAGATGGACGAGGGGTACATATAACTACATGTACATGTGTTGCGGTAGACAGAAGCAAAATGAGGCGTGTTGCGAAGATCTAGAAAGATGATGTGATATGATACTATACTGGCTTGATCTATTGCGAAATCCATATCACATCAGAGAGTGATTGCATTGGATGGCTAGGTCCCATTTACACAATTTACACATCTTTCCCCGGCCGGGAAATCGAGGCGTCGATCGGAAGGGCTCTGGAATCTGCTCGTTCCAATTGACTTTCTTCTTCCCTTCCCTTTCTTTCTTTCTTTCTTTCTCTCCTTCTTTCTGCTTCTGTTAAAATTTCCTGATGATCAAAGTCAAGTATCACCCCGAACGGGAGGTTTCGGCAGTCTGTCGTTGAAAGGGTCCTTTTGTTCTGGGTAGTAAGGTGGTGCTCATGGCCTGATCATGGGGCCTAATTACTCTCTTCATCGATCATTCTCCAAATGCAGGAATTCGAATTTATTCATATTGTTGGGGTTTTGTTCGGACTGGTGCCTGACCTTGTCTGGAAAAGGTACCACTAAGTAAATAGATTTTCGGAGCGGAGCTAAAAAAATTACCTGGAGACTGGCCGAGAACCATCTTTCTCAGAAGGGCGAGGAGATAGGCGCAGGCGACGGTCGGTACCGCATAATCTTGCCCTCACCTGTACACCACTCGAGATGTTTTGAAACTGTCGACGCAAAAAGATAAAGAGCACTGCCCGTTCCGGTTGGACGTCACATGGGGCTGTCAAACAGGACATTTACTATCAATTGATTAGGAGTTAACGAGTTGCGGTGACCCTGACCAAAAGTCGCGCGACCACCAGCGAGTAGGAAACCTCGAGAGCCAGTCGTTTTCGCTGTCGCTGGCGACAAACCTGTCTCTTCACCCCAGTCCCTTCAGTGACACCCGTCGCAACGTCGACATGCAGGTGTTTTTTTGGCAGGGGAGGGTCAAACAGAACCCCATCGAAAGAAAAACGAGAAAGGCAGGCAGAAGACCATTTCGTCAAAAAGAAGCAAAAGTATCGATAGGAAAAAGAAAAGAAATTATTTGTTTCGCGGTTTCTGCAGGACTAGCCCATCGTCGTACGGACCAATGATGATGCCGAGCCGCCCTCCTTCGCGAACTCAGGTCACAGCCAGCATGCTGAAGGACCTCGTTCCAGCCAACCACTTTGAGAGCGCTCCGTCCCCCGGTTCCAGGCAAAAATAGCTGCTGCACGAAAGGGAGGATTTGCTTTTGAAGGCATAAAAGAGGAAATTGTGGAAATGACGGCGTGTGGCAGTTAACATTTCGCCATCGGGCGAGCTTTTTTGCCCGCATTCTTGCTTCGTTTCTTTGTTGATATTGCAGCTAAATATTGTTATACAACATAGCAACAGAATGTGAATGCTCGGTAATTGAAGGAAAGATAACAAATGTTGGATATGGGCACGGAGGCTTTGTGAATTCCTGCGTATCGAAGTGGGAGGATATCTAATCCAACAAGACAAGGAATTCTGACAGCTTGGGGGATTCTGCATGCCAGCATTTAACATATCTCTCTAATATATTGATCAAAAGCTATGAAGCATCATGAATAGCTATGTCGAAGGTGTGCCTCTGCCACGATCAGTTGCAAACACGGCGGTTCAAAAAACAAAAACGTAATCCAACGTAATAACCAGCGCAACTAGATATTAAAATAATAAAAAATGAAATGAAATAAGTAAAATATATTCGGCTTGTCAATCCCTCTGTCGTCTCGAATGGCCAATCTGACAAGGGCAGTGTGAAGCTCTAAGAGGTCTGTCAAAAATACGCTGTGTTTCGGCTAATGTTATCGAGTGCTACAAATGTACCTTTAATAGCAACAACTGCTAGCTTTTGAAGTACAGGTTCTTAATACTCAACGGCTTTCCCTTAACGGTTGTCTTGGCCCTCTGTTATAGCCCAATACATACGGAATAGCCTGCGAGATTTGTACCCGAGACTAAAAGCAAGTGTGCTGTACTAGCGATTTGGGCTGTAACTGTGTCAAGAGAAAGGTATCGAAAAGTATCGAATGTTATTTTGGATTTAACATTACAGTATATTTTCTGTTGGGGATGAACAAACAGGTGACCTGGAGACGTGAGCTCATAAGCTCGCCTTCTTACACAAAATCTCCGTCATACAGAAAATAAGGAGAAGAGTACACAGTATGATAATAAATCTCTCTCGTCTTCGCTAGGGGAATATATTTTGACATCTCCTCCGTGCTACTTTATAATTCTTAATACATACACCGTCTATACTCTATACTACTTCATTAATTCGCCTCCTGGCAGCATACTTCCCCAGACTTTTCTATTTCCTTTTCCCTCCAAGTCTCGATCCGATAAACCAGGCTACCGCCTTAGCTTCATAACAAACTATATTTTAGTGTTTTTTCCGACAGGTCCTCCTTTGCTTTGCTATCAATATTTCTTGACGGCAAACCCCTTCAGAGGAAAGGTCGAGAAAAAGAAAAGAAAGAAAAAGAGGGCGGCAGAACCGCATTCGAGGAGGGAAGTGACCGACAGACAGAGAAACTGTGAGGGACCGGTACGTACAGCAGAGGTACATACAGAACAGCAGGTACGTAAATCTTGGCGGTACCTCGTCACCGGATTTTGCACTAGCGGGTACTCTGCGTATAACGCTTGGTACTGCGAGGATTTCTTTCTTTTCCTTTTGCTTCCTTCTTTCTTTGCTGTGCTGCATGGCGATATTGGCTCCACACCCCTCCACTTGCATCCTCCGCTGCACTGCCAATAAATTGGACCAATTTCAAGTAGAGTTCCCCACCCTCCCATTCCACCCACACCAATTCGAGCTTGTTCAGCAGCTTTTTTAGTTTGACGACAGCCTTCCACATCATCGCCAACTGTCTCGCTGTCGTAACCAGATTTACGCAGGCGGTGTAGCCGACAGCACTAGCAAAAGAAAGAAAGAGTCCCGCTGTCGGTGTGCGTGCGTGCGTGTGTGTGTGTGAGCCAGAGAGACAAGAAAGAGTGCTGCAGCCCACCCTGACCCGGACCCAGAACCTGTCCAGAGGCCTGTTCAGAAGAGGCCCTGTTCTTGTTAAGAGAGAGGTGCCAAACCAAACAAATAACCCGCACTTGACCCTTTTTCCCACCTCGTTTCGACCTCTTTTCCTGTCTTCCTCCTCCCTTCTTCCCTTCCTTCCTGCCCAGTTCTCCTCTTCTCCCTTTTCCCACAACACACCTCCGTCTCCGTCACCATCTCCATCCTTCTCGCTTCGTTCGCCTTCTCTTCTTATTCTTAGTACATATTCTTCGACAGCCTCCAACAAAAAGACCCTCAAATACTATCCAACCTTTCTCACGTTCGGAACTCAAAAACTCACATTCTCTTTCGACCGCAGTAGCCCGTTTTCTCTTGCCAGCCAGCAGCGTTCAAGTCTCAAATACTTGGTGTCCGAGCACAGCAGCTATCAACAACTTAGCCCCTTAGCAACTTCAAAGCAACACCAGCAACACCAACAACACACGATCGGCAAGCAAGCAACGCACACTTCATACTACTGTACGCTGTCAACAGTCATCAACAACCCTTTTCGACCTTCAACATTCCTTTTGCCCTGGCACTCACATAGCCCCCAGCATAGCAGCCAGTCCCCAAAAGACTTCATTCTCAACTGCTGTCACCAGGTCCCATCAGCCTCACCGCACCCCTCATACATCCACCCTCCACCTCCGCTCCGGCGGCCGCTTCTCCACTCTCACATTCATTCCAATAAACCCCCAACCAACCGAGATATATCCAATCCAAGGAAGAGTAGACAACCAGAATATCGGGACCGTTGGCGCCCTTCAAAAGCTCGCCCTCACCCACCCTTCCTCCTCCCTCTTCTCCTTCTTACCTACACAAACTCTAAACTCTCTGAGAGAATAATTAGTTTGAGAAGACTGGGGTAGCGTGGTTCAAAGGTCGGGAGTTGAAGAGGCAATATCGATTATTGGATGATAAGAGACGCTGAAAGGTTCTCGTGACTCCCTCCCCGAGTCAGTCATCTCAATCCCTCCCAATCGATATATATATGAAAGCTATTACGGCCAGTTCGTGAGATCATCAACCATAGCTTTCCAACCGCCTCTCAACTTCATACCCATCTTTCCCTCATATCGGCCTTTAGCTTGCCGGTATCGAATTCTTGAAGTCACAATAACTCTCACCACCTTCAAGATCCTTCTTTAACGACCGTTTCTTTTTTATACATTTATTCCAACTACTCTCTCAGCTTTCTTCCTCTATTTTTCAAAGGAGTTTTATATCAGGGCTTTTTCAGCAGGGCGTATCTTTTTTGCAGTTCCGAATTACCAGAACCAACATTATCCAAACCACAACCATCTTCATGTCTCTATAATCAGTCATCAGAACATCTTTCCCGGTGGTTTTATCCGTCGACCCAAATCCATCATATGCACACGATATCAGCAGTCAGGAGTTTCTCGGTTTTTGCTTTAGCGTCGTTCCGTCACCATACCACTCTTACGATTCCTCTCTCCTCCCAGGCAGGAGCTGGTTCATCACGACTTTAACCATCTTGGGTAGTCAGTCCTCCAACCGTCAACATCTCTTCCATCACCACCACCCAGGCTTTTTTATCCTTCTTTCCTCTCATTTACAACACCCGTGCAGCACATTATAACTATACAAAGCTTTTCTCTACATTTCAATCCTTTTTTTGAAACAAAAGTTAAAAGTACTCTGAAAAGGTCACTCTTTGGTCGAAACTACTTGTGTGTCTTCTTGATCTGAAGCGTTTGATCACGATCGATCTCGAACACCGAATAGACGAAACCGACATTGTCGAGCTTATTATTTAATACTTAAAAAACATCCAATCGAACATACACACAAGGTCAACGTTTCCAAATGAACCAAATGGAGTCAATCAAAGAACAACTCAAAGTGGGATCTTTCCTCGACAACCGTTACGAAGTCATTTCCCCTCTCAACCATGGCTCCTTTGGTATGGTGTCCCTTGCCCGTGACGTCCTGGAGAACGAATTGGTAGCTATCAAGTGTCTCGTCAAGCAGCCAACAGAGGATACCGTCGACTACGACGACGATATCGAAGAGCTTCACTACCATTCTCTTCTCGGACAACACCCCCATATCGTCAATGTCCGCCACTCCTTTGAGACAGTCTCGCATCTTTTCATTGTCCTCGAGTACTGTTCCATGGGTGACTTGTACGAAGCCATCCGTCTTGACAAAGGCCCCTTGGAGACTGAGCACGTTCGCGACTTCATGTTGCAACTCCTCTCAGCCGTTGAATACATGCACTCCAAGGGCGTCTACCACCGAGACATCAAGCCTGAGAACATCTTCCTCACCCAGGACGGTGATATCAAGCTCGGTGACTTTGGTTTGGCTACCACGGACATCCTTTCCGACGACGTCTGCGTCGGAAGCGATAGGTATATGGCACCGGAACAATACGATCCTTCCAACGGTCCTTACGAGCCCGCAAAGGCTGATATCTGGGCTATCGGTATCTGCTTGTTGAACGTTCTCTTCGCTCGCAACCCATTTACCATTCCCACCAATGAGGATCCATTGTTCCGCGATTTTGTGTATGACCGTGAAACCTTGTTCGACATCTTCCCGACAATGTCCGAGCAGACTTACGACGTTCTCAGTCACTGTCTCACTCTTGATCCATCCAAGCGCTCCCTTGACAAGCTTCGCCGCGCAATCATGAATGTTACTGCCTGGTCTGCCGATGATGAGATCTACGATGACTACTGCATCGAAGATCGTGACGCTCAAGTCACCGCCAGCACCCGTGAGCCACTCCGAACCCCATCTCTCACGGCTCCTCAACCAACCCTCGGCGGTGGTTTCCCATGGGCCCAAGCCCTCAATGGCACTCATCAACGACAACTGTCTACGATTTACGACGAGCCCTATGTTGCTGTATCACCTTCCGAGAAGTCTGTCAAGCTCCCAGAGTCTTACGATTCTGCACTTGGAATGTCCATCCCCTCTCTCCCCAAGAAGACCAGCCCATTCAAAGCTGTTTCTTACTTCTCCAACTCCCGCATCGAGATCATCCCCCCAAAGCCCTTCAAGCTTTCGACCTCCAACACCGATACGAAGGCTCAAGCTTCTCTATCTCCCGTCACTCCTACCTTTGTTTCCAATGCTAGTGTCCCAAGCGTTCCAATCATGGTCGCCAAGAAGCCAATTTCCTTCTCCAAGGCCGACTCCGGTGTCTCAATGAGCTGGAGCGACATCTTTGACGAAGATGAGGAAGAAGAACAGCTCACTATGCAACGTCTCAAGGAAAACAACGCTCGTACCTGGAGTGCCGACAAGAAGCCAACTGCTTCTGTGCATGCCGCTCTCCTCAAGGACAAGTTTATCGATGAGAACATTTTCGGCATCGAAGTTGAGCCAGAATTCGACGATGACTCCGAATGGGTTACCGGCGGGTGGGAAGACTTTCATATCTAGGATCACGATACCCCCGAGAGGCATGTGTCTGTGTACTATACTGGCTTTTGAAAGTTTTATACCCCGGTGCCAATCAGTCTTGGGAGACTCATGCCTCGGCCAAATACCATGGAGTTTCTTTTTTTATCTTTCTTTACTTTTCTACGGGGTCTCTTCTGACGGAGCAGACAAAGTCCAGCCCTTTTTTATTTTAAAACCAAGAATCTTATATCTTTTGCTTAATAACAATGTGCACACACACACTCGACAAACACACACTACTCTTGTTCTATCTTTGGCTTCCTCGATAGTGGATACCCACAACATCAAACTCCTCTTACTACACATTTTTTAACTCAACAACCTTCTCGACTCCTCTTTTTACTTTTTATCACCGGTCAATTTTTAGCGATATCACAACAAACTCACCCACGCTTCTCTTTTCCTTTTTTGTATCATGTCTCCTTTGGGCGGTTTCCGGTGTTAAAGGGTTCTTACTTTTTTTTGGGGGTCATCTTTTTCCTTTTTTAGCAGTTTATATCACTGAATCTAACAAATTGCCATCGACCCAATGGCTGAATACCAGGTCGATGGAGTATTCTGTTTTCCCCTTTCTTTTGCTGCTATATCAGAAATTCCTGACCGTGGCACGGGAACGAGAAACAGAATGCTTGTACAAAAAAATTTGAAAAAGCTTCACACCCTTTGTCAAACTTCTTGGTGAAGAATCGAAAATGGAAAAAGCATTCGCGAGTCGCAAAGTTTTATACCCGAATTAATACTCAATGGAAACAAAGAGTATATGGATGCCTCTTTTTCTTTTTCGTTTTTTTTTTATATATTTCCTTTTGGGAATAGCCAAGGCTGCATCTACACACTCTTTTACACAAATCAATGTGTTTTTTTTACAATTTCCTTAACCTTACTTGTTGATCTCACTCAATGTTCATTCCCTACAGATTTTTCTATCTCTTTCCTTAACCAAAAATTTTCATTTCAAAATTCTCTGGCCAAAATAGAAAGGTCTTTTTTCAACTTTTTTTTCTTTCCCTGTTATTACAATTACCAATACTTCTATTCTGTAACTGAAGAGGCAGGGAGCAACGAGGATGGCTTTTCTTTGACAAGCTTTTATCCTTCCTCATTCGCTCCTTGACCTTCGAGGAAACATCATGTATAAATAAGAAATCATCTGAACCAAATGTACAAGGGGAAAAACAAGAGCAAGATTCCAGAAAGAACATTCAAACTTGGGAACTTTTTTCGCTTTTGGAGAATTGACCACAAAAATCTTTGATCTTCCGCGTTTTTTGGAGTCTTTGCTCTTCTTTTCATCTCGATTTTTTCATTCATTTTTCTTTACTTTGGGAAAAACAAATACTTACCTGATGGCGTTTCTTCGTACCGTTTTTGCCTGCCTGGTGTTTTGAGTGCTTTGCTGTGCAAACGTGCTGTGCTGTGTGTGTGTGTCTCTCTGTGAAAAAAAACACCTCTTCGATGTTGAATGTTGAACTGCTGCTTGAAACTGATTGAACTTTGCTTGGATTTGAAAACGTTGGAACTGCTGTTGACATGCTCTTCTGCTGCTCTGCTCAGCAGGCTGAACTTGATTGATTTGACTGACTGGATTTGACTGGCTGACTGACTGGTTGATTTGATTTGACTCTGGAACTTCGACTTGATGATTCTTTGACATGATACTTCCTTCACGTATGCGTGAATTCGGTGGTGATCAATGATGAGAGTGACAGACCTTCTTCTGCTGATATGATTTTTTCTTGCGATTTTTGTTGATTGGTTGGTCGGGTTTCTGGGGATAACACTGTGACATTAGTTAGATGTATGGCTTTCTTGGGTTGGGGGGTTTCCTACTGATGTTTTATTATATTTAGGGAGATGGGATGGGTTTGAAGGTTTCTTTATTCTTATCTCTCAGGCGTTTTCTTCGTCATATGATGTTTTTTGGGTGTTATTCACAGATTGGAAATGCTTTTTTGTGCTCCTTTTTATTTATTTTTTGCTATTTTTGCTACGGAAGGAAGACGATTACGATACGATATTCAATTTTTACCGCAAACAAAGACAGAAAGAGCGAGCGAAGCGGAAACGGATCACGGTTTTATATCAAAGCAAAAACATACTCAATAATCTAATACGACAAATGCACTGAGTCCTTGAAAAGGGACGCCGGAAAAGACCACACAAAGCAGAAAATGCTCTGGCTCGAAGACAAAAACGTTCAAACGATCAAAGGCAAGCTTAACAGCTCCTTCCCATGATCTTCTTTGCAAAGACGTACCCAGGAAGAAATATCCAAACAAACTTCAGAAGGAAACTTCGAACACACACACACAATACGATATGATAAACAAACCACACACCTTGAAGAAATCCAGAAAGGACCAAACGCCAAAGGCCAATTATTTCGAGAAATCGGATATAAAAACATCTCTACTCTTAGTGGGTTACCCACCGGGAATTCACGAACATCTTCATTCTCGCACACACATATACTCTGCTCTTCGTAACCATTTTACGCAAACTCCTTCGACTTGAAAACCGAATATAACCACTCCAAAAAAAAATACGATCACCGTTCCTATCTTCGCTATCACCGCTCTTCGACATCAAACTCCCGCAACTCTATATTTTATTACAAATATTTTACATAAATATACGCTTGGATTTAATTTCTATTATCCTTTCCCTTCTCTCCTTTCCCTTTCCTCCCCTTCTCATTCTTCAGTGTGTGTCCAACAACTTCCTACATGTGTGTGTCAATTGTTATCATATCTTCCTGGGGTCGGTTGGAGTCCATATTTTTTTGGCATTTGTCTTTTTGAAGCGTGTCTTTTGCTATTTCCGTTGCGACTACGTCTTTTTTTCGTTTGAATTTGGCCTTTGTTGTTTCTGTCTTTTTTTCTTCCCGGCGCGAAATATATAAAAAGCAGTATAGATATCTCCTTTCCTCTTTTCATATCTTCACATCCCGTCTTTCTCTCTCTCTTTTCAACATCACAATCGCCAATCAGGGAACAATCACTTCAAAGCACATATCTTTCTACTTTCTCCATTTTTCAGTCCCAAGCGAGTTGAATATAACCAGAGGGCTAAATGTCTTGTACAGCTGTATATCTAATTTTTTCACACTGGATGGGATCTCTTTTTCTAGCGGAAACACTCGAGGGGAACTCAGAGCATACTCGGGCCAGTTTTTTTTCTCTTACTACATATTTTATTTATTACATAGACAGAATGGAAACATACCTTATTTTCACCCTTTACTTGCTATCTTATTTTCTCTGAAGCTGAGTCTCTTCATTTGCTTCTTCTTCTTCTTTATCTGATATAAAGTTTTTAAGTGATTGCTTTGCATCAAAAGTTGTATATAATGATATATTCATTCATTCATACTTGGATTCATTGACTTGGTGGTTTTGTAACGCCTCATAACAAGTTCTCGAGTAATAAACAATACAAAGTGCTAGAACGCCCAATGTGATAAATTGGGTATAATCCACAACCCAATACTTTCTCGGTGTCTATATATTCGGTTGGCTTCTCCAATTTAAAGCTGTAGCCTGCTCAAAGCTCTCAATTGGCTAACTGGCGCCGGCGACTGCATCAATCATCATCCGACCCGAATCCCGCCTTGCATCCCTCGAGTGTTCCTGATCGACCCTCATATAGCTCCCCCTCCTGTTCTTCGACCCCTCACCCCCATTCGGCATCCTAACCCGTCCGTTCCGCCTAGCATCCTCTTCATCACTCTCATAAGTCTCCCACAACTCCGCAATCGACCCTTCATAGCTCTCGCTTTCTTCGGATAAATCATTGCGAACCTGTCTGCCTTCATCTAGCATATCTTCAAGATCTCTATCCATCTCCTCTCCGATCTTCTCGATCGCGGTTCTTAGACCAGGAGAGATACTGCCTTCGGTTGGTTTACCACTGTTATAGCCGTCGCCGCCACTTTTAGATTGCCGCGCAGCCTTTTTGGTATGACGAGTCGTTTCGCCTTCCGGCTCCGTTGTTTCTCCTCCGGTACCCACGCTCTCGCCTTCGAGATCCTTTCTAGGTCTACCCCTCTTCTTCAATGGTGGCGCGTTCGGATCCAGCTTTAAGAGTTGTTTCTTCAACGTGACTGATAATCCGAAGGGGTCCTTTGTGGGGCGGCCTCGCTTCTTCTTAACGGGTGTGCCGTCGTCGTTCATGTAGCCCTCTTGCTTGAGGAATTGGCAGATGCTCGGGTTCGTCAGGTCTAGTTCAATAGGTGGAGATTCTGATTTCGGTCTTCGTCGGCGGTAGTCGGGTGGGAGTGGTGTGGATGTAGCGGCAGCTCCCGTGGGGGTTGAAAGCTTCTCTTCTTCTCGTTCGCCGGTGGAAAGCGACGAAGTGCTGCTGTTACCGCTGGCGCTGCTTTTATCCATTCCATTTGAAGGCGTCGACTGTTCGCCTCTATCTTCTGCGTCGTCCGCCAACTTTCTTTTTTTACTCTTCTTTTCTTTTATTTTCCCGTTACTACTCGCAGCCCCACCGGCACTACTTTTACTATTACTATAACTATTACCATTATGACTATTATTGTTGTTGCTCTTAATGGTGTTATTATTATTCGACGGCGTAAACGTAGGATGCATGATATGATGCTTCCCAAAAGCTATATCCTGCACGATAACAGCAGCGCTCTGTTGTGTGTGTCCGTCGGGAATTCGTAATTGATCCCATCGGATTGTGGATAACGTGGTACCCGAGGAGAGTATTATAGACCACAACAGGTCGTATTTATCCGCCTCGCTCCAGTATTCTCTTGTCGGCACTGGCGCCGGGGTACGCAGTGCAGCTGGGGGAGAAGTGTTGCTGCTGTTGCTGCTGTTGCTGCTGTAAGTACCGTCCGAGCGAACGGGTGGGTTTGTGGATGTAAATGACGACGATGATGAGGTTTGAGGACTTGTGCTATGGAATCTGCTTGATATTGAGCTAGCGGTGGTGGTGGTGCTCTTGGTTGGTTGTTGGGATGTAGGAAATGACGTAGGTCTGTCTGCTGGATCTGTTGACGAGGAGGGTCGGGGTGCTATGGCTATGGGTGTGAAGCGTGGGGAGGAGTTTGAAGCAATTGTAGAAGCGTATTGCCGCGAATAACTTGATGAGGTGGACTCCATTTTTACCTCTCTCGATGCGGTATAAATAAACTCCTTAGAGTGCTACTTTGATATTCATCGAAGGGGAACTGTGTGTGTGTGTGTGTGCGTGCGTGTGTGTGCTGCGTTGCTGACTTGACGAGAATGTGTTGGAAGTGTCGTTTTCTGGTGACACACGATGGAATATAGCCGGGGTTGTAATAGCGCAGAAATAGAATAGTCTAGTTCGAAATTTGTGGATTGGCTGGCTAGATAATTGAGTATTGAAACTCGACCGTTTGTTTGTTCTTCTTAAAAACTCGAAATTTGGAACAAGGAGGCCAGCAGTGATATCATCTCGTAGTAATGAATAAAAGCACTAAAAGTCAATCTCAGCTAGAGGGGGTAGGGATGTGGTCTGTGGCGAAATGTGTTGAAGCTGACGTCTTGCTTGCAGGTGATATAATGTATAACGACTTTGGGAGGGCGAAGGAATCGAAAGAGCTGATGCAAGTTATATTATCGGGAGGCATCGAACTTATAATATGGAAGAGAGGGTCATTCATTATTCCTTTTTATTTTTTATTTTTTATTTTTCTCTCTTTCTTTTCGTGCGAACAAAAGGCAGCAGCTGATTATTTTCTCCTTTTTTTTTTTTTTTTTTTTTTTTTTTGTTTTTTTTTTTTTGTTTTTTTTTTTTTTTTTTTTTTTTTTGTTTTTTTTTTTTTTTTTTCCATGAATGTTTTGCTGCATTAGAAATCCAGGTTAGCCAACCATATGCAAGGTTCACGGACTCACAGCCAATCAGATGGCCAAGACTAGTCTGGAAAAGTAAGTCCTGGGAGAGAAGAACAAAAAAAAAAGTTGAAAAAGGAAAAAAGAAACGAATAAAGCCGATAGCCCGGCGAATGAAAGGAAAAAGGAGAGCTTACAGTAGAATTCATATTCATTCAGTGAACAGCCTAACTTTGTTATACATACGTCGAATTACTATTATTAACAGTGGCACGTACTCGTTTTGCTTTCATGGTCGGGCATCCGCCGCATCAAGTCCTCAAATTTGAAAAAAATAAAAAAAAGTTAAATCGTGCTAACCATGGTACACACACACCCAACTATTCCAAAGAAACCCACACACCCACCGCCTCACATGCTCGACAAGTAAAAACTTGAGCCGTTCAGCTATATAAAACAACATAAATGTAAAACTATACGTCACTTTGCTATTGCCAAATTTATGTAATTTGTTCCGATATCTCACTCTTCATTCTTACACACACACTCTCTCTACTCTCTTCTCTCCTTTTTTTAGTATACATCAAATCAAACCAAAAAGAAACTCTACCAAATTTGCTCCGTTTTGCTGCGCAGTATCATATACGTCCTCCAGAAAAAATATATGGTACATTTCAAACGTGCATGAGAAGGAATACTCAGCAAATTTAAAAGTAATAAAAAAATAACGAGATGGGAATGGATAAGGGATAGGAAATAAAAAAGACATTACAGTTTAAAAATGGAGCTCCATTTTTTGATATGCAAAAAAAAAAAAAAAGAAGGAAAGGAAGCAGATTTGCCGCAATATACTTATTTGCTCCGTGCCTGATGGTATTATCGTACAAAAATGAATAGAACCAAAAAAAGAAGAAAGACAGTAAGGGGATATAGAGAAGTGAATTCGTAGGCATCGAAGAAAAGCCTTAGTTATATAGACATTCCTGCTGGTATGTGCTCGTGGATATATTGGAAAATAGAAAACCAAAAGGAAAAAAAAAGTAGTTAAAAACTTGCCTCCCGCATATGCCGTTTTTTTGCAAGTACATTATAAGAAAATGAAACTAGGAGAGAGAGAGAGAAAAAAGGTCGGTAAAACAACAGAACAGTTGCATCAATCATCGTTCGTTATTTCAACTTTTTGCCCCCTTTCGTCTACGGTAGACTTTCGTATAAATAAGTATATAGATATAAAATAAAAAAAGTGATAGTAAAAGAAATTCTTTTTCGAGTTCATTCGGTCGTGGAAAAGAAAACTTCGTGCGATCTTTTCAAAGCTCCAGAAAAATGCAATCCTCCCGCGTTCAATATTGCCTCGTGACTACCCCGTCCTGCATCGCATCAATCATATCGGTGATAACATTCCTCGGAAACTCGTTCGTATTCGGCGTCGCAGGTGCAGCGTACGACCGTCTCGCCCGCATCCCGTAGTCCAAACTTGTATCGCTCTCGCTGCTTTCCTCCGCTATCCAGCTAGTTGAAGATAACAGGTGCGGTTGTGGGTGTTGTTGTTGACGACTCTGCTGTAATTCCCTCTCCTCACGCATCCGTCTCATGCTCTCTTGGGGACTGACCTCGAATCCCGGCATGGGAGGGGTAACTTTGCGTTCCAACGTTGCAGCCCAGCGAGCTTGCCAGGCCGCGGCATCGTATTTACTGATGCTGGTGTCGCTGGTGTCGCTGTAGTTGCTAGAAGGCACGCTTGAGTCGTGGCTTTCGACGTCTCGGAGCATGCTGGGTGGTTGGAGAGGACTGCTGGCAAGTCGAACACTGTGTTCTCGATCTGGAGAGTCACATAGAGGGATATTGATTCCCATGTGTCTCAGGTGCGTAGAGCTATTTGTAAAGGACTTTTTCATGGCGATGGCTGGAGGGGTAGCGGTGGGAGAAGTAGGTACCGGAGCAACGATGCGGAGACTTTGCCGGTGGTTGCGACTGCTGCTACCTACGCTGCTCGTCCGTAACCGTTGTTGTTGTGGTGGAGTGCGAGGTGGTGTGGGCATTGACGAGCTTCTGTGTGTTCTAGTAACGGTGCCCGTGCTACTTGTCGGTGACGCGCGTGCGTGGGGCGGCGCACCCGGGTCAGCAGTCGTTGCTTCCGCTGCGGCGATAGAGTAGAGTATTCTATCCTGTATCGATAGCGACGAGGTATCCCAGTCATCGAATGCGGCGAGATTTGATACTTCTTGGTCTGTGATGTGCAAAGGGAAAATTGGAGCTGAGGGGGACGTGGGTACGGTTTTGGATCTCGGACGGTTCAGAAGATTCAGGAATGGCGAAGTAGTTACGGCAAGGTTGGTACTGGATTGCGAGAACGGAGACGGCTCCAAGGAGCTTACTCGAGGTGGGGAACGAGGAGGTCGCTGAGGTCCAAAATTTGGTGGAGGCATGGCAATCGGGCTCACCCTTTGAGGTTTGGTGAACGGTCGAGACCAATTCTTGTTGATATTCTGAAGAACCAGCATCGATTTTCTTGTCTGCGGTCGGTTCTCCGGCTTCGCTAGAGAGTTGGAGGTCGTCGGACGCATATCATTCGAATCCGTGATATCTAGATCGTTCCCACCCCTCTCCAACATCTCCTGCTTCCGCAAAGGATTTCGTCGACATCGCAAAGAAATCAAAAGTGTCCAGAATATAACCTCCAGGGCCAGCTTTACAACCCATCCTGCAATCGCGGCGGTCAAAATCCACTTGGTATCCCGAATCACCACAGTATCCGGCAACCATCGAAACTGCAGAACGCTGATGCTCCACAGTACGCCAGTCGCCACTGCAACCACAAAGCTAGGAAACCCTCCAGCCAGCACAGTCGCCAGCACAGAAAACTTCCACAGGGAAAAGATTAATATCAACGTTGTCGATATCATATTTATAGCTCCCGCGATTACGAAGGGTACTCGCAGCTGCGAGGTGCCCATCCATGCGTATACCGCTATTATCGAGAGCAGAGTCGTGCTCGCTGCCGAAAAAATGAATGCAATGGCCGAGAAGACTCGGAGGTATCGAACCGCGAACGGGACATTGCGAGAGATCACCATTTGGATCCTGAATAAATGCAATGCAAACGCGGGCGCGGAGAGAAACAGAAGTATTTTAATAAAACCGTGACGATTAAGCCAATGGTTGAATTTAACGTTGCTGTCCTCTATCTGCCACGTTTTGTTACTGTCAGAATTTTTCTTCTTCTTCAGCTTTCCCCCCGCTGACAGCCCAATGTATAATCCTTTCCTTTCGATTTCGGTTGTATGGTGGTGGGGATGGGGGCGTGCAATCCGGGGAATAAATCCAATTTCGACTTCCCTCCTCACAAGTACAGAGCTTCGAGATTATTGTCGTCGTGTTAGGTTGCCGATAGAGAAAGATTGCTGTTTGTACCACCTCAGCGATGGCATCACGAACAAGGTAACCCTCCCAAATCGTGCAATTCAACAGGCTCGGATTGGATTTAAACTAGGTTGTGTACCGGGGACGAGTATATATTGGACCGAGACCAGGAAGGAATGAGAAAAGGGGTGGTAAACGCCTTTGACTCTGGTGTATTTCCTCTGCAAGGCTGTACTTCCTATGACAAATGTTAATAAATCACTTAGAACGAAAAAAAAAAAAAGTACAATGATTTTGTGGGAGGTCCACGATTCCTTCATGGAAGGCGGTACGACGTGTGCTTACTTCGCTTCTGTTAAGCTCGGATCCAGCAAATTATTCGTATGCAAGAGCCCGAGACAAGTATAATAGACTGGGTAATTGGTAATTTCCTCTATGGAGCAGGTTATCCTTCGTAGGTAAGGTACTAAAGCTGTAGACGAAACGACGGTAGAAACGATGGTAGAAAATTTTGTAAACGGTGAAGGTGGAAAGCGAGCTGAAGTCGCATAAACGAGCGTATTGGGAAACTAAAGAGTTCCGTGTTTCAAAATCAAAGACTTCGAAGGTTTCGGGTCTTTCGGGAAACCTTGAAGGGAAAAAAGGCAAGAGGGAGCAGAAAAAAAAAGAGTGACGACTAGTTGGAAACCAAAGGAGTGTGAAGGTTTCTAGATTCTACCGCTCGCCTACTGCCATCAAGCCGATGTGACGCTGGCTCGGGTGGCAAGTGTCTATAATATAAACAGAGAGCTGGGACCAATCGACGGCCTCGTTTCCAAGTTTACCCAACTGCACCGTGGTTTCGGTGAACGAGCGTAAGAATGATAAGCCGCCGGGTCTAGACAAGTTGTATTCCTTGGATCGAACTGTTTGATAGGGCAGTTGGCCTGTGCTCGCTCTCTCTCTTCCTCTTACTCTTTTTATTCAAACCAGGAAGTAGGTATGAGGTTGTCGGTCAGCTAGGGAAAGGTGTTGCGTGGGCTGAACCGAAGCACACAAGCTGACTGAATTGTGAAACCGTTGGAAGTCGAATGGGCAGTATCGAGCAAAAGGTCGAATTCCCTGACAAGCCTCAGGAATGTCTGCCTCGACGAGGACCCGAGATTGAGAGCCTGTATAACGTAGCCAATTGCTCACGAGATCTGGCTAGGTATGAAGAGGATAGACAAGAGAGAGGAAAAATCCGGAGAAGAAGAGCGTACATATCTTATTGTCCGACGTAAAAATAGCCACGAACTCCTCCTCCAATAGGCCCTGTTGTTTTGCTTCGACGGATTAACACCCCTGGTCCCAGTGCCTGGCGACTTTTTCGCGTTCGACGGTCAACGTGCTCCAATCATACTGCGAGCTTGGTCTATCGATAACGCCTCACTAAATTCAGTAATTTCCGCTAATTTTCGAACCATAGCCTTTGGATCGATGGAATATTGCCCGTAAGGTGGTATTTAGGTTGGTAAAACCGGTACTAGACCAGTACTAAACCAGTACTAAACCAGAAACTCTGACGTTAGATAAAGGCGCATAGCGTGAAATTGGAGCTTGTGCAGGGGTTAATACCAATTTCGAAGCCTGCAGGTTCGGCAGGTGGGAGTACCATCGATATACCATAAACGCCCGAACAGATCCGCTGCACCGCCAACTGTGGGTTACGGACACGCAAAAGTAGCCGTCAGGTACTGGGTCAGATTCTGCATGCGTGTTCGTGTAATATAACAACAATGGATTATATCACGGTGCTCCTCGGAACTGGAGTCTTTCGAATTCGCCAGAAGGGTATATGTATGCACAGAGCATATTTGGCTATATGCATAGTTCAGCACATAGGTAATTTCGCAGAGGTATAAAGACGGTTGATTCGTCGATAGTATGAGTTTATGAAGCTTGCCCGCCTCGAGTTATGCGTGGTGACAGGAGAGAGATCAAACACCAAACACCAAACATCAAACACCACGATTGTGCACGCACGAGGTTTTGAAGGGTAAACCGTCAAAACGGCAAATGTCCAATATACCTTCAACTGGCACGGACCGCGATTGCCGTCCTACAAACAGCTTTTTCGACGAAGCACAAGTTTCTTGGGCCTTGACGCCTAATGAGGCTTGGAGGTTGAAAGCTCCAGTCCTGCCGTGTGGAGCCATATGATTTGCACACCGAGTTCACTTGTCGGTGTCGGTGCTATGTATATTGCAGACCGCCTATCACTTATGAGGCAACTGCATATGCTCAAAATCTGGAATAATTTAGATCAGACGGAACCCACATAGAAATTTGAATGCATAAAATAGTTTGGACCAGGGTTTCTTGGAGGTCGGCCCCAGGTTTTTAATTGACCTACGCCATGGCATGGCTTTGGGAGAAAAGGCCGAAGTGGCGCTTCTGCTGTGGGGCTAGCTGTGGCTTTATAAGCATCATCCGATCCCTCAACCTCCGCAATGACTCGGGGTGGTTCATCTAGCTTGGCTTTTGTAGAATATGCAATTTGAATTAACTGCGTCCGTCATGCAGCAGTAGCACATCCGTAGATGGCATGAAATCTGTATCTGTAACGTACGTACGTCTGTGTGCATAGGTCGCTTGGGGCATGCAGACGGCTGACCTGACCGACGCCGGTTTTGTGCTACTGGGAGACGGTAGTCATACTTGCTCGTTTAAATTTTGTATGGGCCTCCTGGCGCCTGTGATGTGCAGGATGCATATGACTGAGACGATGTCAAAACCGCAGCCAGGTTGAAAGCAAGGTGAAGACATTCTGCGCTCTTCAATTCAGAACCAGGAGAATGCCCTAGAAGAAAGAGAACGTTCAAACGAGCTGAAGGATTCGATATAACTCTTCCTATTGGACTTCGATATTGCCTTCCGGCGTCTGCTCGTGCTCTCGGTTGTGCTTGCTCTCTCTCTCGCACCCTCGATATCTCTGAACTATAGTTTGTACTTTTGTAGACCTGTTCGTTCTTGTGGCCTATTTTGTATACTTGTGATATACTTAATATTCGGGTATTGGCAGGATTGGTGGCGGTGGTGTTTCTTTTGTCCAACAGCTTTGTGGTGCCCGAAGTTCAAAGTCTTGTTGGTGCTTCTTTCAGACCTCGCCTCTTCGTCGTCACCCTTCTTTCGCCTCTTCTTCAACTCACCTCCAACAACAACCCTTCCCGTCTTCAACCACCACCATCGCTACCCACGGCTTCATCCCTAATACACCTAAATCTCCATCGCCAGCTCCATCTTTGCGGAAGGAACTCGCCCATCATGTCCGACTCGATAAAGCTGACGTTCAAGGTAAACGAGAGTCACCAGCTTTGCCCCACTATCCCCCTCGGAAAACCCCTCCAGCTGCCTCCCTTCGCATCTCGTCCCGACTCGACCGTAACGGCGTCGACAACCATCCGGAGCTTTTTGCTAACATCTGATCGCGCATCTAGGACCTTAAGAACGAGAGGTTCACGGTCGATGCCAGCATATCTGATACAGTAGGTGACCTCCGACATGCCGACAGCAGCCATCTAGGACATGCACTACGTCCGCATCATAGCAAAAGACACGACTAACCCTGTTTCTCCTGCAACAGGTCGGAGCTATTAAAGAAAATATTCAACGCGAGAAAGGATGGGACCCAGCTTCGATAAAGCTCATCTATTCAGGTACGTCCCAAAACCCCGATAATCTAAGCTTACGAAACTAGGAGCAACTAACGTAAACTTTTGGAAGGTAAAATCCTCCAAGATGCACAGACAGTCGGCTCGTACAACATCGACGAGAAGGGATTCATTGTCTGCATGGTCTCGAAGGTAAAATCGCCAGGGTTCCTAAATTAGATGACGTGGCACAACTTTCGACCGTTCGAGTGAATGAGAGTTTCCAACGAGTAACGAACATCAGCTAACCGCATGCCTCATTGTACCTCTAGCCAAAAACGGTTCCAGGAAAAGCTTCAGGGTCAAGTAGTGCTGCGGCTCCTTCGACACCGGTCAAGTCATCTACCCCAGTCCAGACACCATCTGCTCCAATCGCAGCCCCACCAACAACTAGCAGCGCAGCTGTTGTACCAGAAACACCGACACCTGCTCCACCTGCTACTGCAACGCAGCCCCCGGCAGCTGCATTCAATGATCCTTCATCGCTAGCTATCGGCAGTGCGCGTGAATCAGCCATCCAACAGATGGTTGAAATGGGGTTTCCGAGACCAAATGTTGAAGCTGCCATGCGCGCTGCTTTTAACAACCCAGACAGAGCTGTCGAATATCTTATGACTGTATGTTTCAGAGCTCCAGGTAAATCGATTATTTAAACACTAACTGGCAATCTTTAGGGAATTCCTGAGCATTTACAGAGAGACTCCACACCAGCTCAATCTTCCCGGCAACCAGCCCAACCGCAAGGTAGAGCGGCGGCCAGTCCTTCAGCTCCGACACCTCAAGCTCAAGCTCAACCAGCCGCCGACTCTGACGAAGGCGTCAATCTCTTCGAAGCCGCCGCTGCTCAACGACAAGGTACCCAGGGGGCTCCCTCCGGCCGCTCCGGAGCTGTTGCCAATCTCGATTTCCTCAGAGGAAACCCCCAATTCCAGCAGCTACGGAACGTGGTACAGAGCAACCCCCAGATGCTCGAACCCATTCTCCAGCAAGTCGGCGCTGGAAATCCACAGCTAGCTCAATTGATCTCGGCGAATCCAGACGCCTTCTTGCAGCTCTTGAGCGAGGGAATCGATGCGGAGGAAGGTGACGCTCCAGCAGGAAACACGATGAGTATTCAAGTTACAGAGGAGGAAAGAGATGCAATTGAGAGAGTATGTCTTGTCATCGTTTGAATGGAGAAGCTATATTTGGAGCCGTTTTCAAGACTAACGCAGGTGTTTTAACAGTTGTGCCAACTCGGGTTTGAACGCGATCTCGTGATCCAAGCGTACTTTGCATGCGACAAGAACGAGGAGCTGGCTGCGAACTTTCTTTTCGAGAACTCACATGATTCGGAAGCATAAGCTGGAATATTTGCCACAAGCAATCATCGGTCTTGGTTGTTCTCCTGTTCTGTTTCTTTTTCCCTCTTGTTCTAGTGCCATTTTGATGGAACTATCCCCAACTTTTTTTCTTGAATTTTTGGCAGAAAAATAACATTAATGAGGAATGGATTCGCGAAATGACCCAGCAACAATATAACTTGATGAATCGAGGCCGCTACTTTTTTCCTTTTCCTTTTAAAGTTTATTTTTGCTTTGGCATTCAGAAAACCAAGGATCTTAGTATACGCTCTACCTCCCCTTCTCCATTCTTATGCCCCTAAACGACCTAACGCCTACCATCTATCTACCTCTAGCCCCTCCAATCGCCGAAAAACATATAGCCTTCTCGCCTTCTTCTTTCTGCTACACACGGTGTTATCAATATTTGATTTTTCCTTGTTCTCTTTCTGTCTACCATCTCTTTGTGATTATTGTCCCTCTTTCTCTCTCGTACACGTATTTAAAAGGGTGTAATATCAATTTTCCACTTCCTTTTTTTTATATAAAAATCTCTAGTCTGGTTTCGAATTTATCTCCGACCTGCGTACCCTGAAGAGATAATTGAACAGCTCGCCAACCCAATGCGAATTAACCAATGTATTTCTTCAACATGGTCTTTTGATCGAATAACTACGTGTATGCACAAACTCCCTTCTGACATATCCCTCTAACTCAATGGATTCTATTGGGATATAGGCGCCGTTTGGCAAAAAGGACTGCATTCTGTCTATAGGTTTCCCGACCATTCTTTTTTATATCCGTTCAAATATTTTCATATGAACCTGATACAACTACATTCAATCTTAGATGAATTTAATTGATTGATACGTCTGCACCTCTCTATTCACAGCTCTTGAATACATATACTTCCATACTAATCAATGATAATAGTAAAAAAGAGTGGGTTTTGTTCAAAATATACATAATAGGTCAAATACAGGACCTCTATACCACATATATGGCTTTCTTTCTTTCTCTAATAAACAAAAAAGTATCCCGATAAACCCCTCTCCGTTTCAAACCCAAATGACATGCGCACGACTTATCAATTGATGATATAAACGCCCAGTACAAGTTTCAAAAAAATATTTAAAAACGACTCGATGGAAAGTAGAGAAAAGGGCAACAAACTGGTAAATCTGGTAGAAAAAATATGCAAAAGGTAAAAAATTTGGTTGGTTAATTGGGGCTGTAAGGGTGGTTTTTCTGGATTTGCTTGAAGTCTGATATAAAAAAAGCCACTGCTGCCGCTGCCGTTATCTGTATTCATAAAAGCAACAACTTGAACAAAGGAAAAAGGTAAACGAGTGTGATCGATATAGATATATCAGATGGAAGAAACAGTAACAAGAGCAGCAGCAACAGCAGTGATGGTACTCGACAAGAAGAGTAATCCAGAAGAGAATCCCACAGAAAAGAATTGAAATTAACTCCTCAACAAGAGCAGTTCAACAAAAACATCTGCAAGGCAGAACACACTAAAACAAAAACGGGATGGGGTATCAATAAGTTTACAGGTTCCCGGTAAGACAAAATAAACCAGCGGCAGATATTCAAAGGACAATAATGTTACAGGTAAGAGGGCACTCTGGAAAACGGCCAAGGCGGGATGAGCGGAGCGTGGAAAGTTGGAAGGCCGTTTGGGAGGGATGGTTTTCAAAACCTATCGCCAGGAAATTGTAATCGAGACCAAGGTGATAATGTCGAAGAGAAGAAAAAGGAAAAAAATAAATATCGAAATGCGATGCGATATAGCTAAGACTCCGACAAAATATCCACTAAAACTCCGTTTAGTTTAATAATCAGATAAATGCATGCAGATAAAATATCGTCCGTGAGACCCCGCAGGGCGAATCAGTCGAAAAAAGGTACCCGATCAAATTAAAATAAACACCCAGGAATGCAAGGACACATGTGATCTAGGAACAAAACCACATGGTTTTTAATCCCGCTCATCTCCTCATTATTCCCTTCCCCGTTCTACCGGATCTTCTTAACGGTTGCAGTTGGCCTCGCCCATTCCCCTGCATCCTGGCCCTTTTCATTTTTTCCTCCTTCCGTTTGTCGTTAATTAGACCCACACTCCCGGCTTCTACTAGCCCTCTCCATCGTTCGCCGACGCTTATCCCGTCTCTCCCCAGAGTATTTGCGCATTCTGCCCAATCTCGTTCCGATAATCGCATTTTCGCGAGTACCATGCCTACTAATTGTTTGTCTTCATCTTCGCTCCACGGTCCCAGGTTTCGACGGGTTGATGATAAGCGTTTTGAGGCGGGACCACGGAGACGGGTGCGTTTAGGAGTGACAAACGGATCATCCAACAGTTCGTCGTCGGTTTCTGGGTGAAATGTCGAGGACTCAATGTTAGGCGCTGGAGGACAGATTGTAGGCGGACTAAATGGATCAGGAGTGGTGAAGGGGTCCAAATGACGAGGGGTCGAGCCGTTGATGATGTCGGTGGAAGAAGTTGCAACACTTTCTGTGCGTTTTCTCTTGTTGTTCCGAGTTACTATAGTGTATGTGTATGTATTCCCCGACGTACTAGCGCGAGGAGTGTCGACTTCCATTTCTTCACTCGAAGACTCGTCACCAGGAGTTGTCCACGGAGTATGCTGTGGGATTATCTGCTTTGAGGGTGTTTGAGGGCTGGGGGTCCGACTAGGTGTCGGTGTCGCGAGTAGAGAGTGGGCATATCGCGATTTACTTAGGGCACTGGTGTAATGCGATGACACCGGTGTTCTGTCGAGCGATAATATTTGGTTCAATGCTTCTGAAGAGTTCGCGATTCGTTCACTTCGAGGAGTTAGTTGAACGTTTCCATTATGTGTTATCGAGAGGCCTAGGCCGATTGTTGTTGGGAGGTTGGACGGTATCAGCGATGTCGCGCTATTTCGCTGTGTCTGAGAGCGAGTTGTCGTTCGAGATCGACTAACGCGGAAAGCGTTCTCGCAAGGGAGAACAGACGGTAGAAGCATCGGAGAAGTGAACGGCGACAAAACGGCGGCGGCTGTAGATGGTCTTCAAGACTGGTGACGACGATGATACACGCGAAGACGACGGGACGAGGCTACGATGATTATGCAAGTCGGGAGAGGAGACGGAAGTATTCCTGGTCGATCTTTTGGTCGGTAGAGCGGGAAGGGCTGATCTAAATAGTTGGATGTCCTCGACGGAACGGATGTTTTTGTTTTAAGATCAAACGGAGGTCGGAAGGCGGTGGTAGTGTGGAGGTTGTTGTTGTTGAAGGAAGAGGAAGAGGAGGAAGAGGTTGATGCTTTGGGGAAGAGAGTTTGTGTGGTTGTTGATGGAGAAGGAAAAGGAATAGTTGAATTGTTCGTGTTGGACTGAAAATGAACTAAACCCTTCTCTGGTTGTATGCACGGTGACCACAAACCCGCCAAATCTTTGATATCCTTCGCTTCCAATGGGGACCAGATAACACGTATGCCCAACAAACCCAAAGGCAGAATGTCCAGGCGAGTACTTCTCAGTCGTTTCGGGCCTTCGTTTTGATTTGTCTTCGGTCTCGCTCGGAAATATCTACACTATTGACGGGGACTAAAATTTTGGGACTGGTTTGGGGAACGTTTGGGGGAAATAAAGTAAAGATTATTCCCAGATGAGGGGGATCCCAATGGTTAATGAGGTTACTCTGCACCGTTACTTTCGTGCGCAGTCGCTCACCAAGACTTTGCACCAAAAGGCCTTCAGTCAAGGGAAGCGAGGGCGATTCGTACCCTTCCAGGTTCCCAGGTTCCGTTTCGCAGGCCCAGAAAGTGTGGCCACTGTTGGGGAGTAGAGCAAGAGAGAGGCAAGAAAAAGGAAATTTCGCGTTCTTTTCTTCTTCTGTCGGCGGCTTGCGCTTTAACTAACGAATCGCTCCAATTCCCCACCAACCTGGCCGATTTTTTCTTCAAGGGTGGCAGCAGGTTGACAAGGGCCGTCCTTCTGCGCAAATTTGACGGCTTCCTCCCCCAGCGAGAGATGAGGGGAAATCTTGAGAGAGAGAGAAAAAGAGAGACCAGAACCCTTAACCCTTGCCGTTTGTTCTGTCAATTGAACGGCTTAGCGATCAGATGAGGGGAGATTGAGGGTATAGTTCCCCGACCCACGTCTACGCTTCCAAGGTGGGAAGGGGTTTAGCAAGCAAAGGACGGGAACGGCAGTGTCAACGATAGCAATTCTCCCATACCCAAAGGGTCCTAGCAAGGATTCCTACCTATATCATACGATCTTTAGAAAAAGTCTAAATTTGACAGTTATTTCACAGGCAGAAGCCATCGATGCAGCTGCGGGGGACAAAAATAAAAAAAAAAAAAAAAAAAAAAGAGATACGACATTGCATTAAACCCTCGTACATTTTTTCTTAAAAAATATCATCTACAATTGGAAGCATCGGAAAGAACTTTCCCCCTTGCCGAGCTCATCTTTCTTGCCAATGACCTGCATCGAAAAAAGTTTAAAGAGTACAAAGAAGTGGATGATACTCGGGACGAGGACATACACCTCCACTGTCCTCCATGAGGTAGCCGCACGCGCATGATAATCTATTTCCTGCGCGATTCTGCATATACAAGCACCACACCCAGCCAATCGCTGAAATCTAAAGGAACCAGAGAATTTTTATTCCTTCACTCAAATAGATTTGCAAGTTAGAGCGTTAAGAAAGGATATCTGAAACTTTTCGTTTCCAAACTTCCAACATCCTCCAACCATGTCCGCTCTGGATCTCGTCAGAACATTGGATTTTCAGTCGCACTCGACCATTGAGGCGGGATGAATCTCCCAGACCAAAAGAACGGGATCTTCTCCCGTCCCTCAAAAGCCAAAGACCAAAAGCCTCCAGGCAAAAGTCAAAGCCACCTTCTGCTGCTCCAATTAAAAGAAAAGTTAAACAAGGTCACCAGGCCCCATCCGTTAGGAAAAACAGACGCGTCGGTGTGATCATGAGGAGGCGAAGAGTGCGGCACTCTTCTCAATTGCGCGCATGACATAATGTTTCATTTCCCACACCACAATCAAACTTGAAGAACCATTTCTTGCTCCCTCGCTGTCGTTGATCTTATGATTGAAGCCGTCCCGTTGTTTGAAAATCAATCCGTCGTATCTTCGCGACTGACTTCACCATGACATAGGTGGGCATATTCACGATCGAAATATATCTCCACAATCTTCCAACCCGCTTTCAATCCTCCAATCGATAGGCAATTTACTGCCACATGTGGTATTAAGACTTCACCGTTTCTATTATAGATGAGCCCCCAATAAAACCTGTCACTCCACACCACTATTTCAAAAAAATATATTTCTCTGCAGGGATCCACAAATTTAGATAACGCGTTTAAGTGGGACGCGTTGTTGTTTACGTTGAGAGTTTCCCGTTTGGGAAATTCCGGCTCAAAGGAGGAAACCCGACGACGATGGAACGATGACCAATGTGTTGACATACCATTATCCCTTATAGCTCTTACTCTTACTCTTACGTTCGTATGATCTCAACGGAGGCAGCAGTGGTGTTTCCAAATGATTAGAATAGTAGATAATCCCCACTGGATGATGACGATATCATGATGCTAGCCATAGATCGATACTTACAAACTAAGATCCAGTTATACCGTTCCTTTGTTAGGGTTTCCTTACACGCATGCGCCACCACACATTGAGTAACCATGCAGATAATTAGATTATACGATATCCAAGGATAAGAGCTCTTTTATGAGAGCTTTGACCTGACGCAGGAACGAAACAGTTTCTCGATCTCGCTTCCGTTTCAGACGTCAAGTGTGCATGATCTTTATTCATTTGGACCAATTGAAAAGGTCGAAGGCAGGTGTATATTTATATATAACGCTCAGTGTGGGGAATGTACGTGGGGGGAAGTTATTGTTATTCTCGATGATACTTCGAACAAGGAAGAGATAATTATATAACAATGAAATGAATCGTAGCTGACACTACAACTACTGGTCTTATTATTTTTGGGACTGTAAGTCTCCACGATCTTGATAGTTTGATTTATTGAAGGGTTTAATGCCGAGCAGATAGATCTAGCTATATGTCGATGTCGATATCTGCAATAATTATAGCCAAATCATATATTTAGAAGAATAATAATTTGTAATAGTCCAATAGTAGTATTCATAAGTACTTGAATAATAGACTAAACACCCGTTTAATTCCTCCAAGTTACAAATCTCACTACATACACGTAGACACCAACGTAACCAAAATGTAAGATATGTTCGAGGAGTATGCGAATGCTCCACCCCCACACTGCCAGTAGAAACATTCACGATCCCCATAGCTAACAGGCACCGTCGCACCCAACGCCGCAAAACCTCCAATACGAGCAATCAACTACTCCAGCTCCTGTTTGTATTCGAAAATACAACAAAAACAACACTCGATCCCTCGATACACTCACAGAACCGTACAACCAAGCTCTAGTCAACCATACGGGTGATTTTTTTTATCTCTCATTAGTGGTATCAAAAGAAACTATAAAGGGGTATATAATCTGAAAAGTTAGGATAGGGATGCGTAAATTTGGAGCGTAGGGCGGAGAAAGCCACACCAGCGAAGAAGGCGCTAGCTATTACGAGGATGGAGAATATGGCTTACAATGTTTTCAACCGGCACCCTTAGTCGACCAAGTGACACACGCAGCTTACGAGATATGCCGGCGGAAATTCTAACCCGTTGGTGACAGTCAATTATAGGAACTTGAATAATCCTCATCAATGCGTTCCTCCACACCAACTAGCTGTCAACCAATTTTTTTCGCTGGGATGTTTAACCTCTTTGTAGACCGTCGATTTTAAAGCTTCTGTGCCTGGTATTCTTAGTGGTCGACTCTAATTGAACCGGCTCCCATCCCGCATCTTCTAGGATTACTGCCATGGCTGTGTTTATAGAAAGCCCCCGAACTTGAAATGAACGACCCAGGTTCCTAAAAAGAATGGCTTCCAATAGGAGAAGCGGCCGAAAAAACTCGTCAAGACACAAGTAAAAATATCTAAATGCCAAGGATCTATAACCTTGAATCCCATAGATACCTATACATTCTCATCAAACTTGGATGACGGAGTTTAATACATATGCTATTTGTGTAAGATTCAATTCTATCCGTCTCATTATATACTTTCGCCCACTTATAAATTTCGTTAATCATATTTATATTAGTGACAAAAAATTGGAGCCCCACGACTGCAGTACTGAGGCTAGCTGAACACACTTTGGGTTTGGCTGGACATAAGACTTTTGTAGAATGCGGCTATGGCGTTATGGATTGACATCTTTACTCATGTAGTTAGTTAAACGACAACAACATGCTCGCAAGATATCTCATACCGAATTTCTGTTCAAACCAGAGCGGGTAAAATGGGTGAATGAAATCGCAAATATCGAAACCCTAGGCAGAAAAGAAGCGCAATAACCCAAGTGGTAGTAATAATAACCAGCTAGAGCAAAGAAGAGAATAAATGCTACATAACAGTAGCGAGAAATAAAAATGAAGGGCATACTATTACAAATATTCAAATGGGATATATGATAGAAATCTAAAATGCCATCTGTGAGAAGAAGAATAATAAGAAAGAAAGGACAAAAGATTGAACGCAAACGTCAGATGCCACGCAACATAGAAACTCAAAACCGTCCTTGAAACCATTTCCTGTCCGTTAACGCAAAGACAAAAACTGAATAAATAAAGGTGGTTCATGATGAACCAAAAAACTCTTCTCAAGAGTCCCTCCTCTCCCGCGACACGGTGTTTGGATCTGGTAACGGCGCATCTCCACCTTCCAGTACTGTCTCCTCAATTCCTGTAGGACTAAGCCTCCTACCACCCATTCTCTTCCCTTCATCCAACCTCGCCGCGACTCCCTCTCCAAACGCAATTGTACTCCTTCTTCCGGCTTCTAATCCTGGTGCTATTTCGGTTCCATCATATGGCTGATCATGATACCTCTGCACTCCAACCCCAGCACTGCTGCTCGGTCCGCTAACACTGGCGCTCGTCCCACTGCCTGATCTGCTCACCCTACTCCTCACACTCAGACGCCCGGCATTTTCCTGACTATCCATCGTTCCGGAACGCTTCCTTCGGGGTAGAGTCCCCGAAGCAGCGTTAGATTCGCCCCGTAACCAACCTCCCAAACTCGCACCTACGCTCTTTACCTTTCGAACCTTCTTATTATGGGCCGTAGAGGCGGAGTTGAGGTTTGTTGAAGTAGTGGAGAAATTGTGGTGGTGGTGTGGGGAGATGGGCTCTTCGTCAAGAATGTTGTCTACGCCTCTTCTGAGGGTGTCTGCGACAACAGCTTGGAGTTGGTAACCCACAAAGAGGGGGCCTGGAGTCAGCAGGGAGAAGGAGGAGCGATTTGGATTGGCGGCTGGCGGGGTTGCAACCGGTGTGGTGGAGATGTTAGGAGGACGGCGGCGACTAGGGCTACGGGCTTTGCTGGTAGGTGTTAAAGGTGGATGGGTTTCGTCAAAGGCAGTCTTTAGGGGCGTAAGGAGGGGAGAGGTTTCGTTTGGTGGGGTTTGTATTTGAGTCGGCGGGAGGCTGGTTAGCCTAGGTCGGCGGGTGGAGGCATCAGAATGAAGTGAGGAGGAGAGTTGTTGGGGTGGTTCGTTTGGATGAGAGTTTTGTGGCGGGTCATCGGTGTACCGGATGGTATTGTCGTTGGAGGATATTCGCATGATGGGGGTCTCGGAATCGGGGGCAAAGTAGGTTTCATCCTCCGTCTCGGAGATGACAGAGTCACAGTCGGAATCACTATGCCTCTCACGTTTGCTCGATATCAGGTAGACTCCAAGGAAGTTCAATAGACAGCCGGCGAGGAACCTGGTTATCTTTGAAGCATCGGTTCTCTGGAAGTCACGGTAGAGGATAGCAGAGCCGGTGACGGTGAAAATGTTGAATAAAACACTAGGAGCATCGTTAGCAGCGTCATTTACGTCATGTCAGGGAAAACATACAATTGTGTGGGAATGACTTGAGTTGAGTCGAAGCGCTGCAGAGACCGACTGAGGTACTTGATTTGCAGGACGGCCGTTGAAACGAGAATGAACACCAAAAGATAGAAGACAGGGTATGTAACGATTTTGTATAAGGCAGTCGAGAGGAGCGACGATACACCCTTGGTCGCTAAAGCCGTATATCCACCTGCATTGTTACATATTGTTAGTCTAAATGTTAGTCTAAATGTTAGCGAGATTGGATTTTGAGCATCCTACCGAAAAGTCCGACTAGCCCTAGGTCGATAAGGATGAACTTTGATCCGTATGAATTGCTGAGATAGAGTAGAGATATGATCAAGGTGCAAGTGATGGCAAAGTACACCTCAAACGGTGTTTGGCTGATCTCCCACCATATCTGCCCTGGGGTAAGCTTCTCCTCCTTCGGCTGAGAGCTCGATACCACGATTCCCACGCCCGTAATAGCAATGACGACGCCCAAAAGATCTCTCCGTCTAAACGGCTCCTTAAGCATCAACGGCGCAATCATGCAGTTTGAGATCAGAGCAACGACTCCGAGCGGTGACACAATGGAGGCCGGTGCGAAACCATACGCCAAAAAGTTCCCGCACTCTCCAATCGTCATAAGAATGATACCAGTCCACCACCACTTGGATCGTAAGTACGGAGGCCCAGGTGGAATTCCGCCATTCTTCGACGGTGAGCGTTCTGGTGATTCGAGAAGGTAGCTTTCGTCGTCGTCGATTGCATGCCGGCCCCGTTCCTCATCCTCCCCACCTTCGGGACTATCATAGGTATCAGTAGAAATCCAGCTGCTCTCTAAGTCCTCATCTTCCCCGTGTCCCGGTCCGTGGTGACCACCATTCCCCTCCGGAGGTTGTAGTAATCCGTTGACACCATTCCTCCCGTTGGCAGCCCCTGTGCTCGCAGCCAGAAGCTTTCTCCTTCGCCGTCTCCGGCGTTTGATTTGTTTCCTCTCCTGTAGCCGTAACGACTTCTCACGCGCGAGCCTTATGTGCGCGTATTTCTGAATGTTGAGAGCAAAGGAAATGACAATATTTCCGATGATGGAGATAACGATACCGATGAAGGAGGACCATCGCGGGGGGTGGGTTCCGTCGTTGCCGTCGTCACCGTCATCAGGAGAGAGGAACGGTATGAAGTCGTCCATCATGGTCGCCATGGTCGCCGTCGTCGTCGTCATCGTCGTCAGCGGCGACGGTTAATGTGCGGTCCGAACCGATGGGTAAATGATACGAAAGGTACGAAGTTGTGAATTCAGCTACTCAACCCGTTGTTTTTCGGGCGGCGGGTTTTCCAGGCTGCTTTTGGAGATGGTGTTGGCAGGTTTTCGGCTAGAAAGATGCCGGGCCAAGAAGCGCTTTATTAGAAAAGAAAGCCGTTAATATCAACTGCGAGAAACATTCTCCCGACAGAATGTTTCTCGACAGAATGTTTCTTTAGAAAAGACAGTCGAGTAGGAGATCTCGAAAGCTTCTGATGGCCGTCTGACTGGAGGTCACGAGGGCCAGCAGGTGTGTCGTATGCCTTCTATCAAAGAGATGTTAGTTAATACTGCCCCTTCACTGCATTCTTCCCCTCTCTCCTGCAGATAATAATATCGTCCAACAAAGAAAAGAATATCGTATCAAAGCAAAGGGACCTAGAATGTTGTTATGTTCCGGGCCTCGCAAGCGAAAGCGAGCCTATGAATGACATGCTTTGCTGGGGTTACAGTTGGCGAATGAAAGTGCCGGATTCAAGCATGAGGACCCGAAAGTACCCCGAAAGCTCAAGGACTGCGGACAATACTAAGCACCGTAGCTGCGTGGGGTGGCTGGGTGTTTCTCTTCATGACCCCCCCCCCTCTCTGGTCAGATCTGTGGATCTATCATCGGCATGTGCTTCCTCACTCGAAATTCACATCTTCAGCCCGTGGGACATTTTGAATATTAGATTATACAAAAACATATATTATAATATAGAACGTGACTTCTATAGATCTAGAGCTTAGTAATAATACATTTCCGGTCACGAGAATTTTTGCAGACTGACAGAAGGTCTCTAGCAAAGCTCTTGGTAGTTACAGAGTACGGATTTACGGGTTTTCTTCAAGGGACATCTGGGTCGGACCTGGTTACACAGGCTAACTTGAAAATATTATTCCGTTGTATCTATATTCTATATCAACTTTATTAACTTTGCTAGAAATAACCTGTCAAAGCGAATGCCACGACGAATATCTAATGAGAAGAAGGGAGACAAAACAATTGTTAATAGTATAAGGGTCTAAATAAAAATTATATAATCTCGATAACCTGGCCTCGTATATGCGATTTCTGAGATGAACATCCTGTGATCCTCCTTGCAGGCCTCGTTCCCAGCTCGAACCCGTATTGACGGGGTTGGACTCAACATCAAACATTCCAGTCGGTGTCATGTTACACCAATCCACAGGTTATACCGTATAACTGCAGACCCGTGCGACCCATCCATGCAGGTATCGAGAATCGGATTCAGTTTGATTCCAAGGTATCAAGCTTTCCGGATATTTCTTAGCTTGGCAGAGTATATTAGTGGTACTATAATGTTTAACCTTTGAGCTGGTATCTGATACGAGGATACCGGGTATTTCTAATACCCAGCCAAATAGATATGGAAAGCTCTCACACTTGCATATGCGCATGCACACTATCTTAAAGCCGTGAATTGAGGCTCTTATGGTTCTGATCGAAATCTCCTCCTCGACGCTTCGAAATCCTGCGAAACTCAACATATACGAACCTCTTAAGTTTGAGAACATAGCTCTTTCAGCTGATTATGTATATATAGTGATCAACCCTCTCCAGCATGCTGGGTCACTAAGGGAAACTCAAGGCGGGTTGAGAGGTTGAATTTACATACTGCGGAAAGGAAATGTGATACTGGAGCAGGAACGTTTGCAGTGCCTCTGCATTGCATATTCCTGATTTAAGAGCTGACGGTGTGAGATAATTCTGAAATTTCATGAGGAGAGCTTGGCTCAGATAATATGATACCACCTTCGCTTGGTTTTATCCGCATTATGTTTTATAATCTCTCGCGTATACACAGTATATGCCCAAAACGCAAATCTATCTTGAGATCGTGCCGGCGTCGCTGGGTGTAGGTCTCATCTTTTTCAAAATTAATATTAAAGATCCGAACAACGCAAATTTTAACATGGAGCTAAAGAGTATGAGGAAATTTGGAAGGGAAGGACAGGGGTTTACTGGAATCGATTCCTCCCGCGTTGCTTCAAATAGCAACACCATGCACCTAGTCGGAGCTGCGCGCTTGCGGCACAGGTCGTGGTTAAATGTAGGACCACACCATAGAAGAAGAGCCCCACAACTGCTGATTTAAGATATATTGAGGCAACAGGGTTCTCTGATGGGAAGGTCCATCTCGTATTCTTCTTTTTTTTTCTTTTCAATTAATATATTTCTTTGTCTTTATACCGATAGGAGTTTATACCCTGTATCGTTTCATTCTTTCCGTTCCGCCTGTTTTTTCTCTAGAAACAATCGTTATTGTTTTGATACGAGGGTTTCCGCCTTTGATATGGGACTCTTAGCTTGACTAGGAGAAATTCACCAACAATGCGATATATACATGCGAAAGCATAGAAATAGTCAGGGAACATCAATATATCTTTTTGATTAATATAGCTAGAGGGAGATCCAGTCCATCGATATATCCTTAAACAAATCGCATTCGAAAATGGGGTCCATGGCCACCAATATCCAAACCCTACTACTCTCGTTGCTACTATCCATTATCTTTATAGCCCCATATACGAACGCCCAGTCTTCGAATGTTAATTCCAACAATCAGATAACACGGCCGTCCTGGGGGCAAACAATTACGGCGGGCCAGACGTTTGATATAGTATGGCAAAATCCCGTGGGAGATGTCGTCACGTTGTATTTGGTCGAAGGGCCTACCTCAACCGAGACGGTATCGACTATCGCAAACGAAATCAATAATACCGGGCTATTCACATGGGATGTTCCGTCCAGTCTATCACCGAGCAAAGACTACAAGATCAGAATAATTGTCGGTTCCGATGAAAGGTCCACAAAGACTTCGGACTTTTTCACGATAACGGTTGCCTCGACGACCACTTCACCGCCTGCAAGCACAATTACCGCGCCCTCATTCACAGTTACCGCTCCAACTACTATCATGAGTGGACAGCCGGCAAACTGTATAGGTTGGAGGTTCATCCAAGGGAATGATAATTGCAACAATCTCGTTACAAGGTTCCAAGATATCAACCTCACTCTTGAGAAACTTCTCGAATGGAATCCGACGCTAGGACGTGACTGCTCTGGACTCACACCCAGATACTTTGTCTGCGTGCAGATTTTTGGCTCTACCGCGTCTGGTACTCTATCAGTACCACAGGCTCCCCTTACCTCTCCCACCAGCCGCCAAATGCAAACATCGACTGTTCCAGCTACCAGTACCGGTTCCAATACCTCACCACCAAATCAGTCGTCATCACCGCCATCAGACAACTCCAACAATAAAACAAGTATTATAGTGGGTTCTGTGATAGGAGGCATAGCGCTCGTAATCGGCGGCGTACTACTAGGGATCTGGATGGTTGTCCGAGAAAGGAGAAAGCGAGCCGCTTTGCAGTTTGCATCGCTCGCGAAATCCGAGTACCTAAAACCCGAGCTTGAGGCGACACAATATCACAATATCAGAGAACCTTCAGCGCTAGAATCGAGTAATAACTTGACGCCGAGAGTTAGAGAAAGTCGAGGCTGGTGGTGGAATATTTGGCATAAAGATAATCATAATACTGTTTATCCATCGCACCCTCAATTTAATCAGGGTCCGCTGGAGCTCGAGTAGAAAGTACAATAGGTATGGTGGCCGGCGTTCAGACCTACGGCAATCCGGGTGGAGTTTTTTTTCTTCTTTTAAACTATTTATGTAAATTATTTATGATACCTAGCATTTAGTCCTGATATATATATGTATGTATGAAGTTATGTTTGGCGTTTTCAACCCGTTTACGCGCCCTGAAAAAATATGTATTTATCATGACCGGCGCATCGGATACCCCGGTGTTGGTTTCCAGCCGCTTTTGTAAAAAGATGGGTGAGCACTGGTGTCTACTTCTATGACGGTGAACCTTAGCTCTGTTTCGTCAGACAACACAGCCAACAGCCTACTGATGCAATTTAAATCACGGAGCATCACCTCCTGTACTATACTTCCATAGAACATATAGATATGTGCAATGTTGCATGTCAATCATTGGACTTCAAAATTCCATCGTGTCGTTCTGGTTCAGAGTTTCAAAGCCAGATCGATGTTCTTTGCCTTATCGTCTACCGGCTACCTCGTACAGCGGTCCGGCACGTTGGCCAATAAGATACACAAAACACATACAAACACACACACACACACACACACACAGACAGACACACACACGAGCATATCTATATATACGCCTACCTCGAGCGTTAAGATATTTACAGTAACTTATTCATATTGGCTTAAACTATAGATAGCACACTAAACGTATTAAACTTTTAATATATATCATATCGCTGGAATAAATGCTTTCCGAGGCACCTCATTGAAGGCTTTATTCACTCTACTCACCCTTTCATTAAATTTTTTCAGCACTAAAAAGGTCACAAAGATGATTCTGTGGTATTTATTCCTGTGTCTTCTCAGCATCCGAGTTAATGCCCTGAATGGAAATCCACATATCCCGGCTAACACGACAGAGCCTCCTTGGGACCTAGAGGCTGAAGTTCAAAGTAAGTAGCCTGAATCCCGCCATAAAGAAAGTTTTCTGCAGTATCGATCTCAAGTTCGTGGATGTAGCCACTGATACTATCACTACAGTCAGCGTTATTATTAAGAATATAACTATGTGCCTGAAGGACTCGAACGTAATGAATAAACATATTATGCCTGTAATCTTGGAAGAATGTAAAGATGATCCCTTGCAAAAATGGAGACTCCGCGGTGGGACATCTAGAACTGGGACGCCTTTGAAAGTGTGGCGCCAAAATCCGGACTTCGTATGGAACGGAGACATCAGTAACATTGAAACCGGACGGTGCATCGGCGCTGCTTACCTGCCCCCTGAGGATAAACCTAGGGAGAAGGCGGCTTATCATGGCCCGGACTACAAAGTTCTCGGCTATCTCAATCTTACGGATTGTACCGCCGAGGAGGCTCAAATGCAGGTATACATACTCAACGGAGGGTAAGTGAGAGTCCGGCTGCGCATTGACTTTGTAACTGCTCAGTATATATGCATGTCGTACATACAAACATTAATTTATATGCAGTATTGCTAACATATCCTAGGGATCCAAACGGCTTCTTCGTTAAACAGCAAGCCATCTTTCCCAAGATACCAAGTTTCTTGACTCGAGACTTTTTCCTTGAAAGTCTCAAATGGGACGACGGAAAGGGCGAGTACAAGATGTTTCAATGCCCAGCCAATCAAACACAAACCCTGATGGTCCCAGATGGCTACCCTGTTGATCCCGGATTCAATATTGCCGGCAGTGACACCGAGCGGTGGGCGGCCTGGGGATGTCAATCTACAGCCCTGAAACCTGGGCAATTCACTCTCAACATGGCATCTGTGTCCCCCCCGCTGGCGTATGAGTGGCCAACAGACCCTTTACCGCCAGGAACCAAACGCGTTTGTGAACCATTGGAGAGGGAGATACACTACGAAGTGAGGAAAGAGAACGATGAAAAATGGAAAGAGTGGGGTCGCTATATATACTGCAAAAATAGGTTAACCTTACCGCCTATTCAAAATAACAATATAAGTTGCGAAGGCTTTAAGGATGATGCGAAGTCCACGCCCGAGAGACCTGATTACCTAGGGCGCCTGGATTGTAGATAGACATGAAAGCGATTTAAATTTTCTGAAGCTCTTTAGCTTACAACCTAATCGTTCCTAATTACTATAGAATGTTTAAGTAGCTGTTTATTGTTGCAATATTGGGTGAGTCTTGAGAACGAACACAAGGGCTCTAAATGCTGAATGAATTCCTAACTTATACAATCTTAATATATCTTATATTGTACATTAGATTACCCTCCTATATGAAACAATGATTTGCAAGCCATTCTGTGAAACACTATTTGATATGATGCGTTAATAAATCCCACATTTGCTCGAGCATTCCTCGAACTGATTGTCGTTGTCTATACAATATTAGGTCTATTAATTCTCTTATTATTGTTTTCTGAGGTACAGTGTAGGCTACATCGAAGTTTAAATGGTGCTAGATTGTAAATTTGAATACATGGTCCAACACCACCATTCGTTGTGTATAGCGTTACCAAACCGGCCAGAAGGGCGGTGGTTGCGATTTAATTGTACAATTGTGGCTATTCTTTTTGGTGTATCTGGTGAAGCAGAGTTTGTACGTGCTTCATAACTTACTTGCTGCGCCATGATTAGCTACCAGTTGGTCAAACAGCTGGTTGGAAGTGCACAGGAAATACAACACTACAAGCTGGTGGTATTCTATAATATTGGTTGTTTTACACTTGAATGTTGCCTATATGCCTGCCACTGCCTGTAACTTAAATAACCTATTCATGTTTACGGTGGCCTTGATGTTGGGTAGACAATCTTGGTTATAATTATATATTTTATAATTTAGTGCGATAAACATATAGCGCTGGCGATTCCGACAACAAATTAGTGTGCACAAACATCAGAGATGGAAACTATACCTTTCCTTACTAACAGTACTGATCAATTGCTTCTGAGCACCCACAAGCCAGGCAAACTATCGCTAGTTCGATGTTTCAAAATAGGCCGAATGCCTATGGCCCGGGATAGTATCAGGCTTCCACATCTGTTATATCCTACAGAGATAAAATTTGATTGTGATGAGTTGAACCGTAAAGTACCTGCGCTGCCTGATTATATAGTCTGTCTCGAAGCCAGATTTTCCTGGAGCCGTATATATTGAAATGCCCCATAGTCTATTCTGGTTTGAAAACTGATAGACTGGCTAGTTTCAATCCCTTACAATGTTACTGGGTGCTTTATTTATATTATTTCTTAACTTTAAGGTCTATGCCTTAGACGGGAATCCACACCGACCAACTTCTCTAGATGCCATTCCTCTTTCACCAGAACTCATTAATGGTCAAAGTAAAGGGGTCCTTCAGTTCTGAGATAAAGTCTCGGCATGTTTTGACAAATCAGGATGTTTGCTAATGTAATAATCCCTCTCGTAGTCTCTATCAGGAATGGAATAAAAAGGTTATGTCTAACAGACCAGAATCGATACGAAACGGGTTGGAACATTATACCTGCAGCCCTTGAGGAATGTAACGATCAGAATGATCTGCAAAAATGGCATGCAGAAGGGAATATATACAGAGTGGGCGCGGAAGAGATGGATATAACAAACTTCCTGTACAACGGTGTAATAAGAAATTCTAAAAGTGGACGGTGTATAAATGCTGCTTATCGCCCCAACGGGAACTATAACTACAGTACTAGCAGCATATCTGAAGATCTTGTAATTCAAGGATCCAAGATGATGGGTTACCTCCACTTGGGAGGCTGCACTGGTGAAGGGGCTAATATTCAAATATACGCGGTTGACGCAATGTGGGTGAACACTTTATATGGACTTTGTTATTCTAACATTTCGAAGATTCTAAGCTCGTGGCTGATCATGTGTGCTTATTTCCTAACTACCTCTCAAATAGAAACGAATGTGGCACACCGAGGACACCGACAGGCGTACCTGAAGAGTCATTTTCGGACAGCCTCGACTATGATGACGGACAGGGACTGTTCAAGATTTTCAGTTGCCCAAGCGGCGGGACACCTACCCTAATAGTTCGAACTTTTTACCCAGAAGAGCTATTTTCGGTGAAAGGTAAACCTATTGAAGCGCCTATCAATTTAGTTGTGCTCCCGGGGCTAGACCCGGCTTTTTCGCCATGGGCAGCCTAGGGGTGCGAAAACACAACACATGAGGACCGCCAGCGGAATCGGTATGATCTCAATACTGCGATTTTGGTTCCTTCTCCGATCACGGATTTTGTCGGCCAACCGAGGAGGGATTACCAAACCTGTCTTGACGAAAAGGCGAAGATAGATGCCGAAAGGAATAAGATGATCGAAGAATGGAGGAGATTGGAGGGTTTTATAGAAGCCTGCAAGTCGAACCCGACTTTTCTAACAAAGTTCCTAAATTGCGACAAGTATCGTAAATTGCCACAGCCGTTGCCAGACAAACCTGATGGATTCCCAGATGAAAAGATTTGTGAACCCCCCTACAAGCTCCGAGACCCTGATCTACGATCGTTGTAAGGCTTGTTCTATTTTTTATGTGTTTCGCGCCGGGTAACAAGTACAAAGTCGTCTATATTTCTGTTCAAACCCCAAGTTCACAGTGTTTAAGTCTCACAATTGTAGTGGTTGACTTAACCAGCCACTTGCGGGTTTCAAATTTACTATATACTTGGCACTTATATATATATCCAGGTTTTTGTCACAGTTGCAAATTTGTGGGTCCATGGAGAAAATTATAATTAGCTTCGCCCTAGATATTCGGGCAGGGTTACATCAAAGTTTTAAAAGCGAGGCCAGATTTTTAGTCTAAGTATATAGGCCAGCACCATCTTTTCGTTGTGTATGGCGTTACAAATTTGGTCAGAAGGTTGCGGTTGCGGTTGCGGTTGTGGCAAAATTGTTTTTTGGGGGGTATGCCCAGGTGAATTAGAGCTCGAAGTCGTAGGTACTTCATAACTTATTGACTGTGCTGTAATTAGCCACCAGTTGGTCGAATAGCCAGTTGGAAGCGCATAGGAAATGCAACAGACCAGATCAGCGAACCAACTCCAAGTTCACCTGGATCTATGGAATGACAGAATATTCTGGGATGGTTGTTAGTTTCCTTACATATACAACCTAAGCTTAACATCGTGCTCTTACGCGTGTGGAATGAAACGGACTATACTCTCGAGTGTAGTGCTCTCGCGAGGGCTGGGTATAATACTAGCCCAGAGCAACATTACCTGTCATAATACATCAGTTGTTTACACTTTAATGTTAACTACTTACGAACTTCTCACCACCTAGCAAAATTTTTTTTGATCGTTTGCAAAGGCGGCTAGTTCATATATAAAGATATACTTGTACTTTGGCTTCAATTTTGAATAGATAATATTAGTTATTTAGCTATAGTTTGTACTTCTAATATTAGCTAATAAAGCTGACTACAGAGCGTTTTGATGCATAGATAACAGAAGTAGAAATCGTCGTGTGATAGCCAACTGACCTGTTCCGTTCAAGTCCCTAACTGCCAGCCAAGCCATCATTCTAACTCGATATTTTAAGAATAGGCCTGATGGAATCAAATATCGTACTGTTCATTCTTTGTAATTGAAAATGGCTGTTCCGAAGCGCCAAGCCACCAAGTGCAAGCAGCTATATATATAACCCATCTCAGATTCAGAGTTCCTCAGTGCGTATATGTATATGTATTATTTTTATTAAATAGTCTGCAGTCGACTCTATACTAGCTTATCAAACATCTTTGAAATCCGATAAACTGACTAGGTTTGATTCTTCACAATGCTGCTGGGTGCTTTATTCATCACGTGCCTTCTTTACCTCCGTACCTGCGCTTCCAACGGAAATCCACCCCCGCATAAACTACCCAGTGTATCGTCTCCGCACCAGGAAGGTTTAATCGTCAAAGTAAGGGGTTTTTAGGTCCAAGACAGGCTTTCGCACATTTCGAATATTAGGATATCTACTGACATTAGAATCTATCTCTCGCAGTCTCTATTAAGAATGGGGAAGGAAGATTGTGTCTAAAAGATCCAGTTACAATGGAGAAGAATTGGGAACTCTCTCCTGTGGCTCTCGTGAATTTCCACGATTATGATGACCTGCAAAAATGGTATCTAGATGGGCATGCATATCGAGTGGTTGCAGAGGGATTAGATCCAAAGAATTTCATGTACAATGGTGTAATAAAGAATTTCAAAAGTGGACGGTGTATCCATGCTGCTTATCGTCCCAATGGGAACTATAACGCTAGCAGCAGATTTGAAGATTTGGTAACTCAGGGCTACCAGATTATGGGTTACCTCTATATGGGAATTGTACCGGTGAAGGGGCCAATATGCTAGTATATGCGTTTGATAATCTATAAGTGAGGTATTTTGTTTGCGTTTTAATTCAGAGACCCCAAATTATTATTTTCCAAATTCGCAGTTAACCAGGTGTGCTTAATTACTAATTACGCCTCGAATAGAAACGAATGTGTCATGCCGAGAACACCGGGAGGCGCACCTGAGGAGATATATTCGGATAGCAGCAAATACGGCGGTGGAAAGGAACTATTTAAATTTTTCAATTGCTCGAGTGGCGGAACGCCTACCATAATACTTCGGAGTTACTACCCCGAACAGCTATTTCCGCAGAAGGGTAAACCCAACAAGGTCCCTGTTAAGACCAATGTATCCCTGGGATTAGATCCTTCTAAGCCGTCGTGGGTGGCCTGGGGGTGTGAAAACACGACATTTCAAGACCGCCAGACGGATGGGAATATTCTCAATACTGCGTCCATGTTTCCTTCTCCAGTTACGGAGTATATCCAGGAGTATATCAAGCGCAAAGCAGAACTCGATTACTCTCGATGTCTTAAAGAAAAACAGAAAATAGAAGACCAAAGGAGACAGATGATAACCGCATTTGAACAAGAGAGGGTTTTTTTGAAGCCTTTTATCGAAGCCTGCAGATTGGGCCCATTTGACACAAGTGTCAGGAAAACAGATTGCATCCAGTATCTCAAAGTCCCACAGCCAGACAAACCTGAAGGGTTACCGGATGAGAAGATATGTGACCGGCCACCGACTTTGGGGCATTGAATGGGACGTGTGTAGGATATTTTGTATTTTTTCTTGTGTCCTTTTAGTACTTGAGCTTTCTGTCCTAATTTCATATTTATGGAGTTTCGCAATTGTTGTTTGGCGTTTAATAGTGCCGCCCGTGGCGTTCAAATTGTTATGTATTTTTGTGAATATATCTCTGGCTACCATTTTCTATATTTTCATAGAGGCGAATCTTGTTCCAGGAGAAAAGGGCGTTATGAGCCACATCCTAGATATTTAAAAGGGGGCCTCCAGCTTGTATAATCTGTCGCGACAAAAGTAACAGCGGCACAAGCTATGCTATTTCTGTATCGCTGAAAAGGCATCGCCATGTCTATAACTGGGGTGAGAATATTTTTTTCCTACCGAGAAAATAGCGCGATACAAGGAGAAAATAGAGTTTTTACCGGAATTACAATATTCAATAGTCTATTATTGCCAACATCTATTCTCTCCCCTGTCGATTTGTATCCTAAAATAAACAATATTGCTAAGAGTGTTGAAAACGTGCAGCTTGATTTATCTAATGTCCTACAATTTCAAAACAGAGCGTGCCTCTAGCTCGTCGATATCGATCAGCATACCCGAGACAAAAGATATGGATTTCATGGAGCCATGCAGGAAGAAGCTAGCGCATTCAGCCCTTTCTGTGTCACAACGGGAGTAAGGTTCTCAAGACACTGTTGGATTTCGTTTCAAAATGCGTTGGATTTCCGTAAAAAGCGGCACTTTCGGATCTGATTCGACGTTCAATCCCCACCTGTCGCGGTTAGGATCTCGAAATCCTGAGATTGTGGATCGAGAGAGTGTGAAATCTAGCGACTTTTTCCATGTATAATCAGTTTATTGCTATAGCTATAGAGAAATTAAATAACATTGTTCGAGCTATAGAGCTCTTCATCCCCTGCCCTGCTTAGAAAGCCCTGGCGAATGGTGTGCTTCGAGGTTGGAATGTGACTCCTCAGCCGCAACCAAGGTGCTTGGGAAACGGCGAAAATTTGCAAAAAAAAGTTTAAAGGCTAACCATGCGGAATACGGGAAACGTCTTTTTTTTTTTTTTTTTTTTTTTTGTTCAACGGATATAATAGGGCTGGAAATACGAGTGGGTCTGGCACGTTTTGCATCCGTAGTTTCGTAAGGCTGTCCTCATATGGAAACGCCTTTACGACCTGTTTGTATAGAAGCACCTAGTGCGATATAGCTGCTGCAGAACTTGCGTGCTCCTGAGCTGTTAAAGAACCCCACGGCGTGGCCGTTGGTATTGAGGAGGGCCGTGAAGAAATTTCGGACTGGATTCCTTTTTTATTTTTATTTTTTCTAACTGTATATATAACGTGACAGTTCTCATCCGATCAGGCGCATATGCTGGTTTTTCTCGCGCTCTTGGTGAGAATTCGACATTCACATTTCACAAATTTTTGATGGTTGTCCAGGAGGCTCTGAATTCGAATTCACAAATATATTCAATTATCATTTCTGGTTGACCTCCTTCCCTCAATGATTAACATTTGCAATTTACTTAGTATCCCTTGCCCCGTTTAAGCGCAGATATAGAAGCTGCAACTGGCCGTTTAGTTCTGTGTCATAAACTAGGTTCTCAGTTCCTTCTTGATACGAATCAATATCGAATAATCGTCCCTTCCGCACCTGCCTAACCAGCGCAAACGTCAACGTTAAACCTCCTCAACAACACAAAAATTTTTAATATGGCCAGCCCAACATCAACCGCTTTACCTCCCACCGTTCCCTCAATCGCGAGCAAACATGGCATCATAATTGCCGCGATTGTTGGCAGCGTGCTTATCCTTATTTCGGCAACTCTCGTATTCGTAGGCTTACGGATTTTGGTACAAGACCGAAGGAGACGGGATTTGCAAATCGAATTAGAAGCAAAACGGCCGTCGTCGGCATGCAGTATAGGCTCGAGTAACGTCTCTCAATTGGCCGTGGGACCCACTATCTCGCCGGTACCTAAGGCTGTCCAAGTATAGCCAAACCTGCATATGGATTGCGAAACGATCTCCAGAACCTGTCACACAAACGCACCCACACACCCACTCGCGCACTCGCAAACACGTACAAGTACAACAACAACAACGACTGTACTTCGTACGCTTGGCTGTACCACACCGACCCCCCAATCTGGGCCATTTTTTACCCCGAACTTCCATTCAAGAAATATTTTAAATTTAAAAAATTTACATAAAGCTACACGTCATCGCTAATTTCTCCCCACATTCATCGGTCGTCGTGTTGCATTTTGGCCGCCCTAATTTTAAATAGGGGCCCGACGGATCGGAATGCAAGGTTCACCACAGCAACGCTTTTTTTTATTTTTTTGTAAATTTGCCGTCGCAGTACGAGGGATTTTAAGGGGGATCTACTTTGAGACTAGCTTTGCCACTTGAACATCGCAAGCCATTCGTTCACGAGGAGCAGAGGAGGGAGGCCCAAGTTTGCATCTTTGAGCAGCTGGCATTCACGAGATTACCAGGGATCTCGGATCAGCCGCTTTTGATTTGTTTCTCTTTTGTTCGCTAGGAATCCCCAGGAGTTTGCCATCAATGCAGAAACGCAGTTCGTATATAAGGTCCTTTGACCCCTTCCCCGGCCACACGATCTCCAGATAATTCTTCTCCCTTTACACCGATCTTACACACACATATTCAACCTATCCACTCGTTAAACCGCCGATATCAGCTGGCCAGATTCAAAAATTATAATCCTTGTAGTAGAAGTCACTCGTTAATTCTTACGATATCATATCATCAAAAATTACAAAAATGCAATTCAGAGTCGCTCACCTCCTCAGCCTGCTCGTCAGTGCTACCTTGGCTTATGCCCAGACCACAGCCACAACACCTTCCCTCGATGCGAACGCTATAACCGCTCCTGTCAGGGGCGATGTCATCACCGCTGGTGAGCCCTTCACGATCAAATGGACCAAGCCTCAAGGTACCAGCGTAACCCTCGTCTTGGTCGACGGTCCCGCCAACTCGGTTGTGCCTGTTGCCACAATTGTCGCGAGTGTCCCCAACAGTGGCGCATACACCTGGAGCGTTCCCAAGAACCTCCCGGCATCCACTACCTACGCTATCAGAATATCCTACAATAACAACCCCCAGGATTACAATTACTCCGACCGATTTGTGTTTGAGAGCGACGTTACCGCGTCGTCGTCTGCCGCCACCACTGCTAGCAGCAGCAGCGCCGCCGAAACGACCAGTGCTGAAACGACTGAGACTACCGAGGCTGCCACAACTACCGAAGCTAGCTCTACCCCAACTTCAGCTATGTCCACGATCGTGACTTCGGCCGGAACCAACATGACGACCAGGGCACCCACCACAGACACGACTTATACACGCGCATCAAGGACTACAAGCGCCGTGACTACAAACCAAGCTCCATTGGACGGAAATTCCGCCGCTACCAGATTCAGCAGCGGGAGCCTTTCTGGTTTTGTTGTCGCTTTAGCCGCCGTCATGCTTGGCGGAGCTGTCGTCGTTGTATAGACGAGAATATTCAGAGGGTTTTGGCGGTAGTGATACGCATTTTTACTTCGCATTTATGTAATTAACAAAATTAAAATATTTTATTACTCTTCAAGTGACTTTTTACGAACGTGACCTGCAATGCTAAGCAACCCCTGTGAATGTTAACAAGGAATCTTCGCGATTTTAGTGAGTTTGTTGGAATTTGTGTGTTGTGGTATGCAATTTTCCGCATTTGAGCGGGCTGCATGTCGTCTGCTACAGCTGCAAGGGCGGATTTTTCTGTTTCGCTTCAACATCCACTTGGACTTAACTAGCACCCCCATCGCAATCACGTTCACTCACTCGCAGCTCCCCGCATCCAATCTCCGCCATCATCGCGCATCGATATTTCCCAATCGCAACCGTATACGTTCTCTATCTTAAAAAACCAAAAAAAGAAAACAACGTACTCCAATATGTCCTTCCTCCGCACCCTCACCCGTCGTGGCTTGCCCCACCACTCCGCGACCGCCCGCCTCTTTTCCTCCACCACTTCCTGCGCCGATCTCGCACGTGTTCAAGTCATCGGTAACATTGGTACCGAGCCTGAGATCTCGCAAACTTCCGCCGGCAGCCCTATGATAAAGTACTCCGTAGCGTCCAACCTGGGTTCGGCCGACAAAAAAACGACCCAATGGCATAGAGTTGTCGCATTCAACGAACCGAATCCCGATAGACTCACTAAGGGTAGTAGGGTATTCCTGGAAGGGGATTTGAGAATTTCCACTTATGAAGGAGAGGATGGGAAGAAGCTTACCAGCGTTTCTATCATCCAACGTAAGTCTAGCAACACACCCTCTTTTATTCTCTCTTTTGTTCTGTTCAGCGTCGGATAGACTATGACTAACGAAGAAAATGGATGGAACAGGCTCGTTAAGTATTTTGAGCAAGCCGCGAGGAGAGTCAGCTGGCGAAGGCGAGGCCTAATTCTCCCTTGAGATCTCCAATCACGCTGGCCTCAGGCCGCATGGCTCAGTTCCGCTTCAAACATTTCTCGAACTTAAACGTCGATACCCTCTTCCACCGAACTTCTCCGAAAGCTTGGTCTTTCTGGATTCCTCTTTAATCAATATTGAACGATACAATCGCTGTCTATCTATGACGGCGCGGCGAGCGCTCGATGGTCAAATATCTTGTCTTCCCCAGATGTCAATGATCGTATAGTAGACTCTTTCCTTCTACCCCCTCCTGTTTATATTCTATCCTCTATAATATGTATATTTTTACACCAACAACCTATAAAAAGGTCCTCTCTTTGACTCTTCTGGTAGTTCAGCTAGAGCTGCAAAAGCGTTAAGAATGAGAAGAAGAAGAAAAAGGCTGGATTTAGAACTAGCGTGCGCAAGCTAGAGGGTTGGTTGTATCCATTGCCGAGCTTCATTTATGCTAATTTTTTTTTGTTTTCAAGTAAACTCCTCTCAGAGGGGATTGTTGCTATTGGCTTAATTCTGTGTAATCACGGTATTTGTATATACTCCGGTGCTTTCTTGCGAAAAAAGGTGAAATGGAAACGGCAACGAAATATCTCTACTCTGATTGGTTGATCTTTGGATATCGTAAATAGAGATAAAATAGATGGTTTTATATGGATGGAGTATTTGTTTATTTTGTAATTTTCAATCAGTATATGACATGGCCTAGGGTATATATCTCTAAAATTGTGGACTAGATACACCTAGATGACAATTTCGCACTCTTCACCATCGTCATCTATAAAAGAATAGATATCTCCATTAACCCCAACATCATCGTCGCCAACCTCAGCATCCTCGATAACAATCTTGAGTTCGCTTCTTTCGCTTTTGCTGATAGGCACCATGCCCTCCCCGAGTACAGCTCCCTTGTTGAACTCCTTTGTCTTCAAAATACCCTTCCTGTAAAAGATCTCTCGTACGCGGTATGCGAATACGAAGTCTCCCGTTGAGCCGAACCCTTGATTGTCGTGCGCACCCTTCGAGTAGCTGAATTGTCCGCCAACACCAACCGGCACGCCTACCGCGGTAGCATCTAGCTCAGCGCCATTGCCGATCCCAAAGTTCTTCGACTCGCTGAGCGACCCGTCGCCTCCTCGCGCGATCTTGACACCCGTGATCATGTACAAGTTGTCTCCAGACTTGAGAATCTCGGCCGCAACCGACTCGACGCTCTTTTTAACGTATGCCGCCGTCGGTTCGATAGAATACGTGTCCATCGTGGGGATTCGATATTGAAAAGCGCTGTTCTTGCCGGTTTCCCAGTTGGTGTTCGCACCAACTCCCACGATCTGGGCGATCCTAGCCCAGAAATTGATTTTGGTGTGAGAGTCGCGACCTATATCTATGGTCCAGGCCCCTTTATGGGTATGGTTAACCTTAATATCGTCAAAGATAGGAAGAGGGGCGTCGATAAATGATCCGGGGTCTTTAGGATCGCGCCAGACGTGGCCAACCTGGATATTATTGTCTGGAGCATAGTCGTCGTTGGGAGGTCGTAGGTAGGTCTTTTTGGCCATTTTGAAGATTGAAGTTGAAGTTGATATTAGAAGCAAAACGCTCTCTGATGAGATATTTTCTTGGAGTGTTTATAAAAGAGATATTTTTAAGCCTTGCATCGAAGTGAGGAGATTGAAATTATGCATAGCCTCGCGGGCTACGAGGCTTTGTGATCATATGCATGGGAACGATGGGAGAACCTCCAAATGGATTGTGTTGATAGTTATGTGGTAGCCTCGAATCCAGAAACTTGAGGCATTTGTTTGGTCAATAGGGCAATAAACGTGGCTAACGGTACTTGCTAAAGGAAAAACGCCCTCCTAGACGCCTAGGCTCCTAGGATTCGAAACATGTATAAATAAAGCACTAGCCAGGTCCCTCTCAATAGTGCAGTGTATAAAAGCACAAGAGAGCTGTGTCTACCTTTATATTCAATACAATGTGGTGATTAGCATTATCTTAGTCAGAGGCGAGATGAATGCAAAAATTTATACACGTTTCATGAGCATCTTAATCTCTGATTTATAGCCATCATAATCCCGATCATCATCAAAAAGCTTCCAAGGACAGATCATGCTGCAGTCAGCATTGAAATTCTCTTCGTCCACGCCGGACATGTATCGGAATATTTTTCGAATGCCGTTGTAAGTCCACAGAGTCCTCGCAACATCCTCCGGTATATTGCATCCGCTTTTGTTTTTCTGTATTGAAAATTCCAGAACAAGAGATGCGATACCTGCAGCCACCGGTGTAGCAAACGAAGTCCCAGAGACGAAACGAGTCGTGTAGCTAGCGTCTTGCGGTTTCTTGGGCCAAGCTGCTTCGATCCCTTCACCCAGAATCATGAAGTTGTCGTCGCCTCTTAAAGCCTTGGGAGAAGCTGGTGATCTCACACTCTGGCCTGTGGCAGACCGGATGTTTAAAACATGTCCTGGAATTCTAGCTGGAAAAGCCACGGGCTTAGATGGAACGATGGAGCCGGAATTGGAAGAAGCAGCCAGTATTATCTTTCTTTTGTTGAAGGCGTCTGTGACTGCCTGAAAAATTTCATCGTCTCGATGCTCAAAACCGAGGGATAGCACAATGATATCGACATCCCATCCATTTGGTGAAGCAGCGTGTTCAATCGCCTAGAAGTTTTAGCCTCATCATCGAAAACAGGGAAAATATATTGAGGTTACCTTGGCGACCCTTGCGGGCGTTGCGCTATCAAACTCGGCGCTGTCAGATATCTTACCAACGAACAAATCTATTTTCGCAACTTGTAGAAGAATATCGCAAACTGCAGTGCCATGACCGACGCAATCGCTGATACCATAATTTGATCCAACCCAATCCTGACATTCTTTTATATTGGAACCATTTCGATCAATGTGTTCTTTGATGTTTGGATGTGTCGTGTCAATACCGGTGTCGAGAACAGCAACCTTGACTGGTCTGTCATTTTTCCGTCGCGAGATATTTAATTTGCTATGAACTTTGTCACTTAAAGTTTCAAACCAAATTTGGGCTGATTTAGCTCTATAAAATGTCAGCCTACTGCTTATCAAGCTAACAACTAGCCAAATGACATACGTTTCCGGGGGGTGAGAGTCGATCTGAGAGTCAAAGAGAGAACCGGTGTTGGTTTCCTGGAATGATACTAAAGCTTATTAGTACCAAGATATCTCAACCGTTTTACTATTTAATATTTACCAGTCTTGAGAAATGGTCGAGGACGGTTTAGTTGGGACTCAAGGGCCTCTATGTTACCATTTCTGGTTAGTTCCGACCCAGGGGTACATCTGTTGGATTTTTGACTAGCTTAGATGAGAGAAACATTACCAATTTTACAAACTGCAGCTACTGATGTACCTTGTTTTTCTTCCCCATAGGTTGAATATGCCGAATAATCCACCTTGGTTGTTGCTGATGCGATGTATTGGGCTCCGTTTATACTATACTCCTCCCGGAATCGCCGGTGAGCTGCATAAAGCGCAATAGGCGTTTGGCCGTGTGATCTGCGACCATTGGAATTGAATACCTGCCCGCCATTTTCGGAGAATCCTGATGATGAGGTCCTTCTAGGTCGTTTCGGCTGTGGTTGTTGGAAACCTGGTAGATCCGTGACAATGTTGCGTACAATTTTGGTGCGGATAAGTTTTCTACATGTCTCGTCGATTGTTTCCAGTCTGCCGGATTTTGTAGTCCGAGCAATTTGAAATAGCTTGTCAAACTTGAGACAAGCTTCAATTGCATCGAGGTAATTCTTTTTCGAAAGATCACCCCAGCGCTGCCGATCCCCGTGGAGCTTTCGGATGGTTGTCCATCCGTAGTCATTGCTAGCGTCGAAATCTGTCTCCTTCAGCGGGTCCTTCGGCAAGGGGCCGTACTCAATCTCCATCAGGAGTCTAGCAAACTCAGTGAAGCATCGAATCGGTGCATCATCATCATCCGCTGCTTGGAACATATCTGTTGAATCTTGGCCGACGACACATGAAATATATGGCGACTTCCGGTCATAGTTCTCTATAGATGAGCTAAGAAAACAGACAGCATCGGCATCCCAAGGACTTGAACTGTGTCTCCAGGCGCAGAATATCAAAAGATTTAGGGCAAGTTTGGCTGCCAAAGCCCGCCGCTCTGGGTGGTTAAATATATCTTGCCTTAATTCTCCAGAAGGTAGATTAAAGGCTCGAAAGTCTGTAATCAGGTGCTTCAATTGTCGGACGGGATATTGGTTCGGGTCTGTGGTAGGGAGATCGAAAGCGTCAGAACTTGAACCAAAAGTTTCCAATACCTCGTCGAAGAAAAGCACCAGGCCCTCCCCGCGTCGCAAAGAATACTCCATGAATTTGCACAACGTCTTAGTTCGATGTGTCCTAACCTGGGCTTCTCTAAATCCGATTCAGGTCAAATCTCCCAGAAGCCCCAATTAGCTTTTAAGTAGAGTAATTCTTACCCGTTCAACTTGCACCGAGTATTCTGCCACCTATCTGGCCCAGGACAGTATAAAAAGCTCTCTAGATCCGCCTTAGAGTTAGGCATGTCCAACAAAGTGATATCAAGAAGCTGTATCATCATCTTGTGTGGGTTATTTGGTGATTCTGTTGTCTCGCAAGCTCGAAGTGCTACTCCTAAGCCTTGCGGAGTCACCGATCCGTGTCCGCATCCTGTAAACTCTGCATGGATAGTATCCAGTATCTTTCCAACAAATATGCGGTATTCGTTATCGAATGATCGGATCCAGCCATCTATGGCATCGGTATGATTGGGAGTGATATCTGTACTTGGTAACGGTGCAATTTGTATGTCGTCTAAAATATTATTCAGCTCTTGAACGACTGAACGTGCCGCTCTCCCGTTGGTCAAAGTGTCGATGACGAAAATAGAAGAACTCGTGCCGCTCGCTAGGTCGAATGGCCCATCGCATTGATCTAAAATCGAAAGCTGCCTTTCGAGTTTCGGATATCGCCCGCTTGGCTGAGAAAAACTCCGAGAAGGCACTGATGCTGTCGGATTGAATTCGGGGTTTGATATCTTGTTGAGGAGCTTGAAGAAATCACCGAGACTTGTCAAAAACTCTTGCGCTTCCTCAGAAGGCAATACTTGAATATCCACACCATCAAGGTCGTTTCGTGAGAGGATTCTAAGGAACCCAATCTCAAAGAACTCTCGTTGATTCCTCAGTCGAAGATCCTGCGGTGCCCTCTGCTGGGCGGGATGAAGGCAGAACTTCCTTCCATGCTGGCGGAAAGCATACAATAGAGTCGTGTAGTAGCTGAGGTCCTCTTCCATTGAGCCACTTTGTTGAGCTATATTTTAGGCTATAGGTAGTTAATGGTGTTTCCTAATCCCTAATGATTACTGCGATGCGCATATGCGTGGATGAAGCATAAGGTATGGATCGTGTTGTACAAGATTCGAGCACCAGCAGAGCTGTCCAGTATTTACTTGGTACTCCGGATGGGTTCGCGTCTTAGCAATATTCAATAACCTCAAGTCTAGCTGATCAACGTTAAGATTGATGCCCGGGAATGTAATGGTGGTTTTCCTAGGAACTGCGAATAATATTATATTATAGAACGATGGACTCGGTTATGGGGACTAGAATATTGCCATGAAACGAGATGGTTCCAACCATACAGTTCACGTGGGGTTCGTACATGAAGATACATGCGTGCATAAAAACCATTGCAAACGCAGCCTCGTCCCTCAATTGTTTTTAGTGGAACAATTCTAGCATAAATTCCCCAACACTCACTATAACTACTTACCTAAGTACGTATCAAATGCAAAGGTCCCTTCGAACTTACTTGACATGAGTTTCATAATCCGGACTGACAAGTGAAAATCAAGTTGGCGTGGAAAGCGCAGAAGCCATGTTGAGACTTTCTCTCTATACTATCGCAACAATATGCTATCTAAAGCTAAACCACGATACATGTAGGAGAGCTCGATAGTAGTAAAGGGGAATAAGTATATCTTAAATGGGAGACTAGGGCCTACAGGCAGTTCTGTTAGTTAGCAGCTGCTGGTAGGTCAAGACAAAGTGCAGCAAAATGCAGAGCGGGGTTTTAGTGTGACGTCTTGGCATTATTGCAAATGTGTCTACAACATACACAAACTGGTCCTGATATCTCGTCCTATTTTAATTGAGCATATATTATATCAACCTATTTGATGAGCTCCATTTCATCTACGGCAGATCGCAAAGTTCACATGTCGACGAGAAAGCCACTCTCCTTTTAGCATATTTCTGTGCCTATTTAAAAATGACCGATGCAAATCCAGACCGTGGACCTAGCAATAGAGCAATTTCTGTCGAAGAGCCTATTTTCTCGCTGGCGTGGGATTGCGATGATCTCATCCAAGAATGCCTGAATAGAACACAAGATGAAGCGTCCTCGATTAAAGAAGCCCTAAGAGACTATGAACGGCGATTCAACGCCTGGTGGGAATATCTAGGGGTCTTTGCAGAGAGAAAGGAAAATCTAGACCGCCGTCTCCAAAGCCAGCCCGAGATTCGGGCCATCATAGTTCGCTTGTTAATTATTCTCAGAAGGAACCTTGAGCAGTGTGAGACCCCTTTGCATTTGATCCAAGTTCTAGCTACTCAATCTGAAAATGCGCAGTAAATGACTGCCGGCCCCAGAAAGTTTCGAACAACGTACCACCGATATCGCAGCCGACACAGCCCGTAAATCTAAAGCCGATAGCGCAAGAGGATGACATAGATATTGACGATACAGCAGCTCTCATGGACCTTTCTCTTGAGGCTATTGACGAATCTCTCGCAGAACTCAGTCGGATTGGCATTGCTATCCGGAAATCACCAAGGACGACCGAAACAGTACGAGCTAGGAGATTTGCCGCTGAACATCTGGACCTAAGCTCCTTAGAAGCTTTAGCCTTTCTGGCGTTAGAAACGCTTTACCCGAATTCCCCAGAGAGTCTCCTTATTCAACTAGGCAAAAGCATGGTCGACCGTTGTGCTCGGATTCTTTTCAGGGCTCCTCGCCACGATGTTTTAAAGAAGGACATTCGACAACAAGCCCCGCGTCTTAGCTCGACTTTGGCTAATCGGGTTGACACTAAAGATCCACATTCTGCGCGAAGACCTGGCATTAAAGAAAAGCCAGGCATAGGAAAAGGAGAGCATCGCGCGCCGCCAACGATAGGACTCTCATCTGTTAACTTGAGCCGCTTTCAAGATAATCTCGGATTTCTCCAGACCCCAAGGTCTCGAGCGGGCACTACTGCCATACTATCAAAGACGCATGAGCCTCCGATCCCACGTTTTGGTGATGATGGAGAAGCCCAATGTCAATGGTGTTTCACCAATATCACGCAAGATTTTGTAAAAGATGGCCACTGGAACACTCTGGGGAGGTAGGTTACAACCCTGGGACCGAGATTGTGTCCAAGAGAGCGATATTTAATATATCAATATAAAAGGGTTTATTAACCCGTTTCTCAGAGAACACTACTGCAAAGACTTGGAACCATTCCCTTGTATCTCAGAAGGCTGCAAGGAGACAATTCAAATATTTTCATCCATCAAGACTTGGAAAGAGCACATGTTACGACATCAGTCCAACTGGGCTCAGCACATTCATCAACAGCCAATGTGGAGATGCAATTTGGACGGCATGCATGAATCCGAAGCCTTATTCTCAACGCCCGACGATCTTCGTGGTCATATAAGAGCACTCCACGAGAATATCTGGGGGGGTTATGATGAAAAGAGTATCACGGCACTCATCCAAAAATCTATCGTCGACATATTTCACAAGCCAAACGTTTGCCCACTCTGTTGTATGATACCTAAAGGTATGGAGTCATCAGAGGTTTATTCAGAGGATATTACTCATGTTCCAAGAGAAATGGAAAACCACATTGCAGAGCACCTACAAAACTTAATGGTTTTGTCACTGCAGCTGCTGGAGATACAAAATAAGCAACTCGACGACAATGATGAGGGTGGCAGTATGACTCTTGATGAGAGCTGTTGGGGTTCTCTTGTAGATGATTCAGAAGAAAACTCAGATTTGAGTGAACTTCTACCACCTGTTTTTGGGTCACTTAGTACTAGTGTTCGCCCGGGATCTCCTATATTAGGTTATGAGGGGCCTCCCGAGACCGTTCCAGAAGATTGGTCGGTTCTCACAGAGAATATACGACGAGATCTACCGCAACCTAAACTAGATGGTAATAACGATTCAATTTTAGACCATTTCAGAGCTCAGCAAGAAGCCTCGACCACTCCACCTACTATAAACGAGTACACTGTTTGCTGGATCTGCGCTCGCCAAACGGAGTATGTTGCTGCCCAAGCTTTTCTCGACGAAAGACACGAAGCACCAGACTTTGTATCCGCTAACGACAACCACTACACATTGGGCAAAGTTGGGAAACACAATGTTGTCATTGCCGTCTTGCCCAAAGAATACGGTACATCCTCCGCGGCAAGTGCTGCGATAGATATGCTTAACACCTTTCCCAATATTAGAATCGGCCTGATGGTCGGTATTGGCGGCGGTGCGCCAAGCCCGAAACACGATATTCGTCTGGGTGATATTGTGGTTAGTGCTGCTTCTCGAGATGGAAAGGCACCTGTAGTTCAGTACGACTTTGGCAAAAAACTACAAAGCCAGGCATTTCAGCCAACAGGATTCTTGAACCAGCCACCGCAGCTTCTACGGACCGCAATACATGGAATTCAGGCTCAATATGAGATGGAAGGCCATCTAATTGAACAGACAATTAACAGCGTTCTCGAGAAGTACCCAAGGATGCGGTCGAAATATAAGCGGCCGAACCAAAGCAGTGACATATTATATAAATCCGGGACTATCCATCCTTCAGGGAACGAATTAGGTTGTGCAACTGTCTGTGGAGATAGCCTGTCAAGCTTAGTATCTCGGCCTGGACGAACTGAAGACGAGGACAACCCTGCAATTCATTATGGCCAAATTGCTTCTTCAAATCGATTAATGAAAGACGCCACTTTCCGGGACCAACTTGCGGCCGAAGAAGATATTCTTTGTTTCGAAATGGAAGCGGCGGGATTAATGAACCACTTTCCTTGTTTAGTCATTCGCGGTATATGTGATTACTCAGATTCGCATCAAAATAAAGAATGGCAAGGATATGCGGCTATGACAGCAGCCGCATATGCTAAAGCTCTTCTCTACCAAATCGCTCCTAATAAGGTGGAAGACGAGAGGAAGATCACCGAGATGAAGGTCACCGAGATTCTCTCTACTGGTTTGTTACAGTTCGATGGACTATAGAGAGTATTTGCTTATAAAATTTTAGTTAACGAAACTGTAAACGAAATAAAGAATAGCAAGGATATGCGGCTATGACAGCAGCCGCATACGCTAAAGATCTTCAAATCGCTCCTTTAAGTACTCAATACTAAGTATTTAGACTATTGAGTATATATGTTACTTATTTATATATAAATATAGGGATTTGCTACTTTCGTCCCCCAAATAAATACTTATTTTAGTCCCCCACAACACAAAACCAAAAAAACTGCGGCACTGTCGTATAATTCAAGATCTTCACCACTTCACCATCACTACTCCACTAGCTCCACCAACTCCACCAGCTCCGTCAACTATCACAATAGCCTCGAATTCCGACGGAGATAGTGATACTGTACTAATCGGAGATACACCAGAGTTCCACGATCTTAGTCGTGCCCCAGACTCCCAGAATATTTTCAACACTACAGATATCGCTCTGCAATTCACTTAACAATACTCAATTGAACACAATTTTGTTATTACAAGACACTCAGATTACAGTAATGATCATATTCAACTAAAGTGTGATAAAGGAGGCTTTTCCACTTCCGGTGGTATTATTCGCAAGTCATTGTCATATTTACTCGATTATCTTTACCAGCTTAATATATACCATCAGAAGAAGCTCAAGAATGAGCTATGGAAGATATCTCCCTCGATTCATCGACTACACAATTATGAAGTGACATTTCCCAAGGCTATACCTGCTCACTTATAGAGAATCAAAATGTATCTAATGAAATGAATGAAACTGTTATGATCTCGAGACTTTTGTGGTGAATTATATGGTGTTGCAGTTTTGTTTGGGTTTGTGTTATGGGGGACTAAAATAAGTATTTATTTGGGGGACGAAAATAGCAAATCCTTAAATATATTTTTATGTATATAACTATAACTTTATATCTTGATGATGATGGACCATGGTTTCTGTAGAAGAGCGCAGCGTCTACCTAACAGTGTTATAGAGTCACTGAACGTATGTAGGACTTAACAGTGTATATTCGATGATCTGTGTAGAGATCTACATCAGGAAAAAAACATAGTTCCATCATGCTCCATCATGCTTATCAGATGGTGTTTAAGGCAGGATGGGCGCGATGCAAACTTGCCTCCCAGGTGATGGGCCTTCATCGCGCAGGAAGGCCTCCATGATGTCAACGTAGGCGTCGTTAAGCTCGTTCACTACCTCTCGGCTTGTAGGTCGCAGAGCATAATCGGTATGTAGACATCTGCGAATGATATTCTGTAACCTTACCGGGTAGTAATCAGGGATTGAAGATGTTGCCAGGCTGTGGAATCCAAGAGAAGGTCTGCACTTGCAAAGGATATATAGGAGACAGCCAAGACTGTAGACATCAGATTCAGACGAAAATGTAGGTTTGTCCCCCCCCCCCCCATAGATTCTGGTGTAATGAATCCTGGTATGCCCATCGTTCCGTAGTTCGCATTCGTATTGTGGGAAATCATCGCTGCCGCTGAGAATTTACCTAGTCCAAAGTCTGTTAGATGGCGCCAAGGGACTCTGTACTCCATCCATTGCAGAAAATCCTTCGCAAGCTCCTTATCCCCGTCGTTCAAATATTCGCCGTTCCAGATAGCATCCCACACTCATTTTTGTCATTTTGCTACTGCGTAACATTATTTAACATTATTCGAAACTAATGAAGAACTTCTATTTCGAATATTCTTTTGCACCCAGTGAAGGATAGTCTCCTCCTGTGTAGCCTCATACTCAATCAAAAGAAGTTAGTGCCACCGAGAACAGCAACGGCGACGTCAGTATGACAACGCAAAATAACGTTAGTCGCCACAATACCACAAACCAATACCACCAGCCTCAGAACCGATCCTCGCATTTTTAACTCGAACTGTTAAAAAACTATGTTGCCAGACTCGCATACTTTTCCATACCACCATTACTTTCTATTTATAGATACACATCTATCCCGTCTATAACTTTATTTCTTTTACGGTTGTCCAACATCCGAAGAAAAAGGTTATGACAATATGAGGTTACAGTAGGATCTAAATGATCTACATAGCCGTGAGGCTTGCTGTGAGACCGAAAGAGCGATCTGCTATACTTTAGCAATGCCAGCCAGTAGGAAGCATTTGCCAAGTGATTTTGTATGCCGTTATGCAAAGAACCTTTACCGACGGAAAGAGTTGGCGAGTTCCAGAGCTTAGCTTATATTATATCATATTATTAGACACAGAGAAGTTATTCGAGATCAATCGTTTCTAGAATATGCCGGCCGTTAAATTTTACTGAGCTTTAGGGTATAAAATGGGGGCCTGTATCCAGGTTGGCTGTTCAAATTGTTTACTCAACAGCTTAGAACTTGACTCGTATCGACATACAATATTTTACTTCTATCGAGGTAATACACTTCTTGAAAATATACATTCGCATACGACCATATTTAAGATAATAATAATATTTAAAATGCACTTTAACTCGCTTCTCCTCTCCGTTCTCTCTCTTGCGTCGACTTTAACGGCGACCCCAGTCCCCTTCGACAATTCTCTTGAAGCTCGCTCCAGCTCCGGCTGTTTTGAAATAACCAATTTCCGTAACTCTGGCTCTCCTCATTCTATCTCCGCCCAAGTCTACTTCACCCTCATTGACCCTTCCACCTCCCTCGCCGCAACCTGCTCTGCTACTCTCTCAATCCAACCTTCGATCGTCACCGCTCCTTTTCCCACAGCTTGCAACGATACTAGTGTTGTCTTCGGGTTAGAATATAACACGCAGCTCCCAGGCTATTGGCTCACTATCGCACATCTCTATAATGTGAACCAGACGGTTGATACAGGGAGCTTGTGGCTCGGAAGGGATATCAGACGCTATGATAATCCCAGCGGGAACCCTAACGGGGACTACGATTATTTGAACTTCCCAGCCGAATTCAGCGTTGCGTATAATCGACATGTTCAGACTTTACCGACGATGACAACAGCCGCCAGCACCACGGCGACTCCTTGAGCATGGGATTATATGTTAAGGTCGAACGGATGGGGAGTTACCAATTCTTATTGATTTGGGACAATTTTGCTTTGAGATCTTAAGAGGATGGATATAAGGAACCAATGTAGGGATTTCAGTAGGGCTTTCAGTTGATACATATAAGGATGCATATATCGCATAGCATTTGGCGTTTTTGATGTTTACCTTTTTTTTGAATTTTAATTTCGGGTCCGAAGTAAAGTTATACCGCTCTCCTGCGTTCGACACTCCTTCATACCGTTTCGATATCCGTTCCTTTTGCGACAAGCATTGTACTAGCGCCATAAGTAAGCCAATTTCAATGTCATTATTAAATTATAACTGCGATGCCAGGCTTCAAATTGCATAACTATTATACAAAAGCAAGATTCAGACCCTTACAGACGTCTAGACATCTGTATCGGAATGGTTTAATTATCGTATATTCATCAAATATTATATATAAAGAGTAAGGGCTTAAGGTAAACAAAGACACTCCAACGTATATGCACAATATTAACAAGAAAAATGCATCATAATTAAGGCTTATATGCCGGCGGCGGGGCTTCATCCGAGCCGCTATCCCTGCCAGACGTCCGTCGTTGATGTCTCTGATTCGGTGTCCCATCATTGGCTCTCGTAATCCCCGCCCTTGGCGTTGAAGTCCGTCTTCCGCCTTCATTCCTCGTATCACCATTCGACGCCTGATTGCCACCATCCCCACCGGGCACATTTACCACCAAAAAGGTAAGATTCACCGGCTGCACCGGCTGCGGTGGGGGTTGCGGTGGAATTACAAACGTTCTTAATACCGCTGGTTGTGGCCGTGGAGTACTCGTCATATGCGGCCTCGAATGCGATCGCGTGTGTCTACGATTACTCTGCATCTGCTGGTGCTGCCACTGTACCTGCTGTCGTCGTAATTCTTCCTGTCGGCGCGCGTGTTCCTGCTGTTGGTTCCAATGCCATCGCTGCCACCATGCCATCTCTGCTTGCTCTTGTCGATGGTAGTTGCGAAAGTAGAAGAAGAGGCGGATGAAGATTATGAAGAATATGAAGCAGCCGACGCAGATCACAACGGTTTTGATGATCGAGAGGCCGTAGCTGTTGGAGTCGTGGAAGAGTTCGCGGGGCGAGAGGCGGTAGCGGGACGGGTCTGGGAGGTACACCATTGTGGCAAGTGGTTACGGGACTATCCGACGGGATGGCGAAGCGGAGAGGGAAGTCCTTGGTACTCTTTTTTGTGGCAAGCAGCCGCAATCGAATTTCGTATCGAGAATATCCTGTTTAATGCATTTAACGATTAAGCCTTGAGACTAGTCATTAAAAAAGATGCATTTGTAAACGATCGAACAGCCTATCAACCGGATGCAAAAAAGTGCAAGGCAAAGTGAAGTACCTTCTATACACCCTTTTCAGGATATTATCGATACGAAATCTCTTGGCTTTTTAACCTGAGAGAGGGGAAATAGGAGACACAAGAGAAAAAAAGGACACAGCGTGCTCTTTTTAACGGATCCCACCATTGAATTACGGCAGCCTTCCCCCAACAGGTTGCATACAAGTGCATGAAGGATTATGAAATCCCGCCTATCGAGCAAGGGGCGGTGCGGCTGAGTGTGTAACAGCAGCGCGTTTTCATGCGTGGGAGTTCTGTAGCTCTGATTTGCTGCGTTAGCGAGCGGGGAGACGGGTGGCCGGCGCTATAATATGAATATATTTGGACCAAAGATCTGAGAACTCTGCGACTTCGCACTAGAACGGTTTGGTGGAAATAGCATTGATAAGTAATAACTGTTTGCAGAAATTCGAGGCGATAAATGATTCAAAAAACGATAAATATTACAGAAGAAACACTCTTTCATGAGAATACCGTAAAGACTCATATGTTATTGGTCCTCTAGAGTTATTGGACATCATGAGTTATTGTATAGTCATGTGATGTCTAACCTCTTTAGGGGCGCCAAGACTTCCTAATAGCGTTAAAGTTTTGCCTAAATAGGCAATATTTTCAACATTTTTTCAAAACTTCAAAATCCTCATATAAAAATATTTGCGCCCTGCTGGCGCATTTCGTGAGTTATTGTACAATATTGTATGAGTCTTTACGGTAGTAATCTCAACGCAAAGGCATTGTTGCATTTTGAAAAGTTAAGCTTACTTCGTACTGTGAATCTCGAAACGTTTCTTGCGTTGTGGCTGATTATAGTGCGAATACTCATATACGCAGGGATTGCTTATCTCACCGTTTCATCGTTTATTCAATGCTATCTCCAACAGTAGAAACAGTTGTTACTTAAATGAGATCTCTTAATTGAGGACTATGAACCATGGAAGCTTGAAACATGCTGGACTCATACATAGATACATCTTTCAGAAGTAAAACACAAGGGAGAACCTCCACTCTCGAAAAAGGTCAGCAGAATAGAACACTTGATCCCCACATTAACTCATTGCAGAATTAAAAAACACTATCGCGCATTATAAGAGAATCAAAAAGTGTCGCACATATCAGAAACATCAACGACTATATAGAAATAGGATAAAGAGGTACAAAGAAAACCTGCAGCAATCAATTCGGGTTGAACTCTCACTAACACACCTAACAAAAGCCCATACATTATAAATGAGCCGGTTTGGGAACCGTGATACCACCTGTTTCCCCATCCCGCTGTCGCTCAGCCAGTCTGATCTCTGCCAAAATCTCACCCATAGGTCTCGGTAGTGGTCGCGGCTCTTCTCTAGTTGTAGAAGCTACGCTGTTTCCCTCACAGCTATTCGTTTTATCTATATCTGAAGAATTAGTTTCGCCTCCCGTGGTTTTGGTGAAATATTCTTTAATCGGGGAGTAGACAGCTAGAGTAGAAGACTGCGAAGTGGAACTCTGGTGATGACGGAGCGAGGTGTTGACTTGGTGTCCTGCTTGCTGTGCGATCTTTTCGAGGGTGGTGGAGTCGAAAGTTTCGAGGAAAGGAGGAGAGAATTCGGCCACAGAGAGGCGGTAGCGGGAGATGTTGAAGAGAGTTGAGTTGGTGTTGTAGAGGCTGTATGACGAATATTAGTCTCTAAATATCTTTTAATGGACTAAGGGTACTTACGATTCTCGAATCCAAGAAATACTAAACTCGAGGTGAATCTTTGGTCGTCCAAATCTTCTCATTGATCTTGCGATCCTTTCTAAGAGCGTAGGTTTCAAGGCACCCGTCTTCTCACTTAAAGTCCCCTCTTCGGTGCTCCTATCGGAGTCGAGACATATAGCACTTTCTTTCTTCTTAAGCTTTTCACGACACCATTTAAGGAACGCAGCAAACTGCCATCCTCCTCGTTTCGGCTGCTCTCTTGCAATACCACCTAATGGTAATTCTCGAGACCTCGATGTTGGTTTCATCCATTCGGGTGTAATCTTAGGCATCCAAACAAGTTTGACTTTCCTCTTGAACAACTTGTACTTCCAAACAGCAATTTGAACCTCCTTCGATATGTGCAACGTCTTTGAAATCTCCCAATAAATTTGATTGGCTTCCTGGCCGTTTCCGTAGATGATAAACAGCGCCCACCCGGCCACGACCTTGATCCATCGCTGGTACTGGAAGTGCGGATTATCCGGGATCTTGTATATCGTGTTCCACCAGTCCGCGTGCACGGCGTCCCACGTGTATGGCAGCATTTTGGAGATACAGAATTGGACGAGGCCGTAGATGTTTGTCGGGTAGTAGATTAGTGTGAAGAGACCGACGACCATGTAGAGACGGCGGAAACTTCCGTCAAGATTGCTGTTATTTTGGAAAAGGCCGAGGAGGGAGCGTCTGGACATGTGTTTTTGAAGTTTGATCATTATGAGTACTGATAATTAAATTAAACCCCCAATATCGGTATCTCCGAAGTACTAAAAGGGTTAAATGAAAAAAGGGAGAGGTGGACTACATACCGACCAACACCAAAGCTACTGTCGAAAACACGAACGGCCATATCAATATGATCATCGAAACCCACGAGTTATCAATCGGCGGATGACACCCGAACACCGGTGTAAGGTAATAACGACTCGGTTGCACGACATAATGCAGTCCGGCCAGTAATACGGGGAATAACCCTGCGGTGCCCCATTCGTATAACATCCTGATCTTTTTCGACTTTGTACTTTCTCTGTACATGCCCATACCCCAGAACATGCGATAGATAGTAATCATGATGCACATGACGCTCGCGTTGATGCCGCCGAATTCGGCGGCGATTTTCCATTTGACGACAAAGTCGCAGTAGCCCCTACCTTGCCACCCCGTGAGGACTGAGGTCCAAGTTGGCCAGATGATCGCATCGATCAGACAGATGAGGAGGTCAGATTGTAGCCAGAAGGCGAGGAGAGCGGCAGCGATGTTGCGTCTGCGAACTTGCCAGATGAAAGGGATCATGAGTAGGATGATCGCGATGAACGATAAGATGGCGAAGAAGATGTGCTCGGATGCCATTTTGTCGTTTTCGGTTAAAGTTAGACTTATGATGAGGCTGTCAAGGTAGCTACTGGAAGAGCCTTTTGGAAGCAGAATAGTTGATAGTTCGATCACTGAAGAAGTAGTAGATGATACCTTCGATCGTAGTGAATCGCGGGCACGATGAGAAATTCGATGCAGATTGTAAAGATGATGATGGAAATATGGAAGGAATGAGACAAAAGGAGATCAGATAAATTATCCAAAGTACCGGGCATCATGATAGTATTCCACTGCGGGAGGCGTATATCTATTGGAGGGTATGACTGCATCCTGTAAATTGATCTCATTGGTTATTCGACTCAAATAAGAAAAGGAAGAATCGTCCAAACGGTCCAAAATAGAGCGTTTAGGCGGTTAAGTGAGTCAATATGTGTCTACTGTGGATTGTCATTTGGGGATGGGCTGTGGCGCGAATAGAGATTGGAGAAGATAGAGGTGGTGATAGTTTCGAATTGTGTTTCTGGTGGTTGAGGAACCATTCAAGCCACAGCAGCCCTTCCAGTTTGTGTTGATTATTGTTGCATATTATCCCTGTTCATAAATGTGGCTTGAATAGATATTGTGGCTGGTCAGCTAATTCACGGCACGAATAATCCAAGCAGTAACAAATGCCTATCTTTTTTGACCCCACGTTTCAATTATGGTAAATTGGAGCTGGTGCATCCTCAAAGGCTCTCATATCCTCTTCAGCTAGTTGATCAAGTGCACAAACATTACAGACAGATTATATCTCAACGATCATTTTATTCTAGAGGAAACACTGTTGATATTGTTATATATGCAATTGAAAAGCACCATACGCCATGCTCATACACTTTTTCGTGATACGAAGAGATGGAAATCTATAGAACATGGACAAGATAGAAAACATGGGACTGCAGAGAACTTTCAACCTAAAACACCACCTTTTAAACTCTAGAGTGCTTTAAACGCGGTACTTTCACGATGCCCTTCTCCAACTCGTGTTCGCATTTCGTTGAGGGCCTGTCACTGAGTTGAAATCGGTTGTTTACTCGGTGCAAAGTAGGACTCTCCTTGCAGCCTACACTCTAGCCCTTTCCGACAAAACCCTGAAATCCGAATCGCTCAAATCCCCAGTACCGCGGTGGGAGGGTTTTTAGAGCCAGATGGCCTCATGGTGCTTATAATTTATGACATCTTCTCCAGCTAGCTAGTGATCGTGTTCCGACAGTGGTTTCATTCGCGACTCGTCCGAGGTTGATTTCGTGTTTCTGTTCTTCCTATAATCGTGTTCCTCTGCAGGATGATCTGAGGCTAGTCGTTTCTAGATCCCTACTCCATGTTGTTCTCGCTACCGTCGCGTGGGATATACTCGATGTTCTCAGCGGAGAGGTTGTCAAGGGCTTCTTCGGGGAGCTATAGAAAGATTGTTAGTTCAAATTTGAACTCGAACTTGGTGTGACCAGTTATTCGAAAGAGATATTTTACTCACCTCTCCAACAACCTTCGTCGCGTAGACGCCAGAAACATATTTATCCAATCTCAGCCACTTGGCGATCCAGCTCTCGCCAGGCTTGTCAATAGAGACACATCCTTCGTATATCGGGGAGGTGCAATATTGGACGAGATCCGATGAGGAGATGTAGTCTAGGATGGGATGGCAATTCGGGCATCCTTTTTTCGTGAATTCCTGCTGTTATATTAGCTGTCTGGTATCTAGCTTGGGAGATCGAAGTCTGTAAGGATTCGGTGTACATACATCCATGGTGAGTACGACCGCACAAACCATGCAGGCGCGTAAGTAGCGAAATTGGTTTGTAGGCACCGCGCGCCACTTGTAGTCGGGGTTGCCGGACGACATGATGAATGCTGCGATGTGATGCGGGAGTGTGAGAAAGGTTATGGTGGCGATGGTGGTGATGGATGACAGCGTGGGAGCAGGCGAGATTGATAATTGGTGGTCGAGCTAGACGAAAAGAGCTTGGCAGCATGACATACACTGCTACGCGTGCCTTTTCAACACAAAGCTTAAAAAGCGTGTAACTTTTGTGTGGGCGCTGACTTCCCGCCTCTTAATTCTCGGTACGGCACAAGTTAGCTAGCAACTTAAAAAGGTCATTTTCAGGGACAAATTATACGAAATCTCCAGGGACAAACCGATATCAGAATTCCCAAGTACCGGATAACTACAACGAGAGAGAGAAAAAAAGCCTGATTTCCAATTAAACTTGTTAATACTTGCTTACGTTATGCACAGAGTGAAGAGTCATTGGAATTGAAAGTGCTGCAAGCGACGGTCACCCAAGTCCTCCGATTGGTTGCAGCGAAAGAAGCCTCAGATCAGATCGGTAGGCAAATTGCTCCGTCTTAATAATCAACAAAGCCTTAACCCTGCGGCCTTTCGAAGGGGAAATCCACCGGAGACAATTGGAGGACCAGTTACGGCACTACATAAACCGATCTTTATCCTCCTTCCCTTCTACTTCTCCTAGCGCTGATTTGCCGGTATCTGACTGTATTTGACCGTATTTTCTATGCTTCCCCGTCTTTTTCTTTCATTCGTCAGACGCATCATCGCTCTCGCTTGTACGTCGTAGCAATATTTCAAGCAACATAAAGCACGCAGCTACATCATCACGCACATGCGTCTTAAATCTGCAAACGCTCTACAACTTCCCTTCACAATCTCTCCTTCTTCTGCTATTTCCCGATAGTCTACCACCAGATTCATACACCCACGACGACACAGATTTCGCGTCTGCCTCTGGCGACGATGGGGAAGGATGGAGGATTCTGGTGCTCGGATCCCGACGGTTGGGGCCCCCTGGGTCCCTTTGGGAGTTATCTCACAACATGCTTTATAGAATCGGTGATAGACGGAGTTAACGCTGGCATGGTCGTCCTGGGTCTCTACGAGCTCTGGTCTCTGTCTAAAATGAGTGTATTACCAGTGCAGAGAGGTTGGAACTATTGGTTAAAGCTGGTATTACTCCTTTACTCCCTTTGGCTTAACAAAACGGTTCAGTTGATCTAACATTAGCAATGACGTAGACATTCGTCGGCCTGCTCTTCTTGTCTACGATCACTCAGGCCGCGCTCACCGTCGAATATTTCCCAGGATGGGCTGTCGACATCAGCTTCTATACTTCGCTTTTCAGCCTCGTTTCAATCGCCATCGCCTTTGCGATCCACCACTCTGAGCACTTTAGAACGCCTATTTCTAGCAGCGTTCTTTTGTTCTATTGGTTATCCTACATCATTCTCTATGGCGTACGCATGCAGAACTACATAGAAACGCACGAATACAGCACCCGCCTGCCTATCTTTATCGTCTTCGGGATCTCCTTCGGCTTTATTATCGCGGTATTCTTATTAGAGTGGCTGGGTCCAAAACCGAAGCATGCTTACGACGCGATCGAAGATGAAAACTGCCCGATCGCCGAGTCGAACATCTTCTCAATCCTTACGTTCGGGTGGATGACACCACTGATGCGCAGGGGCTATAAAACTTTCCTTACGGCCGATGACCTCTGGGATATGAGAGATGAAGACTCTACCCATACTAACGGGTACATTCTCGAAGACGCCTGGGAGAAGGAACTGGTGAAGGAAAAGCCTTCACTGTGGGTCGCCATGGGTCGTGGATACGGTGTTCCTTTCGCTTTTGCCGGTACGCTTAAGATTGTCCACGACATTCTCGCATTCGTGCAGCCGCAGCTCCTACGGTACTTGATCAATTTTATCCAGTCTTACAGCACCGATGAGCCTCAGCGAACCACCAGAGGTCTGCTCATTGCATTCGCAATGTTCTTCGCCTCGATTCTTCAAACCACAGCCCTGCATCAATACTTCCAGCGAACATTCGAAATTGGAATGCGAGTTCGTGCCGGTCTTTCCTCTCAAATTTACAAGAAAGCCCTTCGCCTGTCCAATGAGGGCCGCGCGGCTCGAACCACCGGAGAAATCGTCAATCTCATGGCTGTTGACACGGCTAGACTTGAGTTCCTCGCTCAGTACGGACAAAATATTTGGTCATCCCCTTTCCAAATTATAATTTGCATGATATCTTTGTACGACTTGGTCGGCTATAGCATGTTTGCTGGTATTGGTGTGATGGTTATCATGGTGCCCGTGAACTGGCTCATCGCCAGGCTGATGAAGAAGTATCAAGTCGCGCAAATGAAAAACAAGGACTCGCGTACCCGTCTCGTCGCCGAAATCATCAATAATATGAAGAGCATCAAGCTCTACGCTTGGGGAGCTGCGTTCATGGGTCGGCTTTTTGATATCAGAGGCCGAGAGTTAGGGACCCTTCGCAAGATGGGTGTCACACAGGCCTTTGCGAACTTTACATGGAGCACCACGCCTTTCTTAGTCTCTTGCGTGACTTTTACGACCTTTGTGCTGACCAATAATAAGCCGTTGACGACTGAGATCGTATTCCCGGCGTTGACCTTGTTCAACTTGTTGACTTTCCCGCTTGCTATGCTTCCAATGGTCATGTCGATGATCGTGGAGGCTGGTGTCGCGGTTGATCGACTTGCGTCATACTTGAAGGCGGAAGAAGTCCAACCTGATGCAGTCATCAGAGAACCAGCAGCCACCCACCAGGGCGACGTTACCGTTAAAGTAGTGAACGGAAGGTTTACCTGGAATAGAGAGTGGACCGACGATAAGGACGCCCTAAAGAATATTGACTTCGTCGCGAAGAAGGGTGAGTTGTCTTGCATCGTAGGAAGAGTCGGGCAAGGAAAGTCCTCTTTGCTTCAGGCGATTCTCGGTGACCTTTGGAAGAAGAACGGTTCCGTCACAGTTAGGGGTAACGTTGCCTACGTTGCACAGCAATCTTGGGTCGTCAACGGTACTATCAAAGACAACATTATTTTCGGCCACCGTCTCGACCCCGTGTTCTACGAGCAGGTCATCAAAGCCTGTGCTTTAACGGACGATCTACTGGTTCTCCCTGACGGTGACCAGACCGAAGTCGGTGAGAAAGGCATCTCGTTATCTGGCGGCCAAAAGGCGCGTTTGACCCTCGCCCGGGCAGTATACGCCCGTGCAGACATTTACTTATTCGATGACTGTCTTTCCGCCGTCGACCAACATGTCGGTCGTCATCTGATTAACGAAGTTCTCGGTCCCACCGGTCTCCTCTGCACGAAAACTCGCGTCATGGCAACCAACCAGATCCCTATCCTCATGGTAGCAGACTACATCACCATGATTAAAGACGGTGAGATTGACGAACACGGAACTTATCAATCGGTCATGACCTCCAAACGGGATATCTACAACTTGTTGAAAACCATCCGTGAAAACGCCGACGAAAACTCTAACAGCGACGAAGCTCTTACCCCCTTGAATACCGATACTTCAGCCAATGTCTCTGACGATGAAGAACAACTCGACAAACTCGGCGGCCTCCTCTCACAAGGTTCCGCTCAGAAGAAGAAAACTCGAACGTTCAGCGAGGGTACCCTTCGCCGCGCTAGCGTCGCCAGCCATAAGCAGCGCACCAGAGGTTTAACTGACGAGGAAGACTTCAAAGTCACGAAGCAAACCAAGGAACACCAGGAACAAGGAAAAGTCTCATGGGATGTATACAAGGAGTACGCGAAGGCATCGAATTTGGTTGCATTTGCGATCTATATTCTCGCTCTGATTGGTGCGCAAACGGGACAAGTCGGCTCCAGCGTGTGGCTGAAGAAATGGTCCGAGTATAATGACAAACATCAGGATAACAGCAAGCTGGGCATGTGGATTGGCACGTACTTTGCGATTGGCATTGGAGCCAGTGCTTTGGTTGTCATCCAGACGTTGATATTGTGGATCTTCTGCAGCATTGAGGTATAGTTTATTCATCAGGGCGACTTGATATACTATCTTATTTGTTACGATGACTAACTTTCTTATTTCTTCAACACAGGCTGCTCGCAAACTCCACGAACGTATGGCCAAATCCATCTTCCGGTCGCCAATGTCCTTCTTTGAGACTACTCCGACCGGTCGAATTCTCAATCGCTTCTCCGGCGATATCTACAAGGTCGATGAACTACTCGCCCGTACATTCAACCAGCTGTTCGCGAACGCCGCACGCTGCGCCTTCACATTTATCGTTATCTCATGGGGTACACCCGCATTCATAGCGCTTATCATCCCGCTCTTGATGTTGTATTTCTACATTCAACGGTATTACCTCAGCACTTCGCGAGAACTCAAGCGTTTGGATTCTACGTCCCGCAGTCCCGTGTTTGCGCACTTCCAGGAGTCACTCGGCGGGTTGGCTACCATCAGGGCTTACCAGCAGCAGGATAGATTCTGGCACGAGAATGAGATGCTCGTCGACGGAAACTTGCGTGCTTACTTCCCTTCCGTTAGCGCTAACCGTTGGTTGGCGGTGCGCCTCGAGTTCCTCGGGTCCCTGATCATATTGGGAGCCGCCGTGTTCGCGGTTATGGCTGTGGCCAATGGCAGTGGGTTATCCGCGGGTATGGTAGGTTTGTCGATGAGCTATGCGCTACAGATCACACAGAGCTTGAACTGGGTTGTCAGACAGACGGTGGAAGTAGAGACGAATATCGTCTCTGTGGAGCGTATTCTTGAGTACGCGAGGCTGAAGCCAGAGGCCCCAGAGGTGCTTAAGAAGAATAGGCCCTCGCCTGCGTGGCCGACGAACGGCGGTGTGCAATTCAAGAATTATTCGACGAGGTATCGGGAAGGGTTGGAGCTCGTATTGAAGGATATCAACCTTTCGATCAAGCCGAAGGAGAAGATTGGTGTGGTGGGTCGCACGGGCGCCGGCAAGTCATCTTTGACGCTGGCGTTGTTTAGAATCATCGAGGCGGTGAAGGGGAACATTGAAATTGACGATGTGAACACCTCGCTCATCGGGTTGCTCGATTTGAGGAAGAGGCTTGCGATTATTCCGCAGGATGCCGCCTTGTTTGATATGACGGTGAGGGAGAATTTGGATCCGGCTGGGGTGAGGGATGATACGGAGCTCTGGAGCGTGTTGGAGCTGAGTCATTTGAAGGAGCATGTGGCCAAGATGGAGGGCAAGTTGGATGCGAAGATTCACGAAGGTGGAAGCAATCTGAGCGCTGGTCAGAGACAGCTGATGTGTCTTGCGAGGGCGTTGTTGACACCATCGAATATCTTGGTTTTGGACGAAGGTAAGTTTGATGAAGCCACCGCTTATCCTTTTTTTTCTTCATTTAATTTCTGGGCAAGGGTGTTTGAAGACAGGAAGGGATTGGTTTGTGGGGTTGGAAGGGTTTCTCCGAGGAATCCTGAAGAGACCCACAGGAGCAAGCCATTTCAGTCTGATGTGTCAGCAATAGTTATGCTAACAGTGTTAATTTCCCGACGTTTTAGCCACTGCTGCCGTCGATGTGGAGACCGATACGGTAAGTCAAACATTCACCCTAGCTTTCATGCACAGCGGAGTGCATATGAAGTGATGATAAGGAAGGATTCTTTGCTGACTGTAATGTCCTCAGGTTCTACAACGGACTATCCGCGAAGAGTTCTCCGATAAGACGATGATTACAATAGCACATCGGATAAGTGAGTTTTCTTTTTCCACATGTCCTCTCCCCTTGTCGGTTTGCTACCCTGGTCCCCATACCCGCGTTTTAGGCTGGTTTATGGGGTCATGGAAACGGCTTTTTGTTTCGTATATTGTGGAGCTGAGAGGACAATGGGATGACGGTTTTCATGCATGTAATCAATCAACACGGACGTGATTGGCTAACCACATCTTACAAATTATACAGACACGATCATGGATTCCGACCGCATTATCGTTCTTGATGCTGGCAAAGTCGCGGAGTTTGATACACCGGCAGCATTATTGGCTAAGGGTACAAACAGCTTGTTCTACGGACTTGTTAGGGAGGCCGGGTTGCTCGAAGACAGCACTACTGCCGCCGGCGCAACGGCGGCGGGCGTTGGCAGCACCTCTACGGATAACGATTCTAAGGCAAAAGATGGAGAGGAGGGCAAGAAGTAGAAGAGTGAGCAGGGGTTTAAAAAGTTGTACTAAAATTTTTTTCGTTGAGCTGAAGCCTTTTTAGAGTTTTGGATTCTTTTTGGTTCTTCTCTCTCCACGTTGCGTTATGCAGAGTGCCAAAAAAGACAACCCGGCCGGCTCTGCCGAGGGATGTATAACAGCATTAAGCTATTGCATGTGGAAGAAATAGACTAGGGGGGCAAGAACACATCAATTGTGCATCTGTGGGAGATGGGTGGTATGTGCTACAAGTCGTCAAGGGTCGCAAGCTTTCTGTTTTTTTCCTTGTTCTGCGTATGTAAGCAGTGTGGAGTGTTTCGATAATTTGTACTTTTATAAACGCAAAAAAAAACACTTTCGAGGTATATTATCACTATTTATCAAAGTTAATATGGGGTCAAAATTTCCTCCATCTGGCCGTAGGCCCAGTTTTGGGTAATTTTTCCATACCGGCGATTAATTGCGAATTGCGTATTGGAAATGCCAGCTCACTATTGGCTCCTATATCTTTTCCCTCTCTTTCTCTCTCCTTTTTCGGGGAGGCAGACCCCGTAGAGCTCCCTCCTCGAACATTAACGAGTGGATGCGGTATTTTTTTTATAATATTTCCCATGGAGAATGCGGGATACTCGGAGACAACTGTGGAGAGATTTCGATATCTCATGATGGAGGGCCGGAGGCACAGCCAGCGACAGGGACCTTTTCCTATGAGTTGTACGGTTTCCCGTTGGAAAAAGTTGGTGTGATCTTGGTCATAGCCGCGCATCGGAACTCCCCCAGAGTATAGCTGCGGTCTGGTATTAACACCAGCAATAGGCAGGTGCAGCAGGAAGGAGTAGAGGAAGCAATAAGAGGAAATCCTGTTATTCGGATATACATAGTCCTTTTTTTTTTTTTTTTTTTTTTTTTTTTTTTTTTTTACATGTCTTGAGTAGAATGGATTTCGCTCTTTTGTTTGTTTGCAACCTTGTTACGTGTGCGTCGCCGTTGCTGACCGCACGGGGGGTTTTTTTTTTCAATATCAAGCTGCCTTTTCGTTATAGCCCTCGTTAAAGAGGTATTCCTGAGCTCAATGCAACCCCCCCTGGTTGGTTCTCTATTCCTTTTCTCCACATTTACAATGCGAAATTCTAGGGCGGGTAGAAGTAAGTCATCGAAAAGTAACGTTTGAGGGTATCGCATTTCTTAGAGCAGAAGTACTGGTGACATCTAGGGGGAGAAGGCCAGGAGGGTAATTCGGATAAATTTTGGCATGGATATAAAATAGGTTTTTTTCTTTGGTCTATAGAACCCTTTCTCTCCTTTCTAGGATCTCAAGTTTGCGATATGTTAATGTTCAGGCTAGAACCCCGTCATCAAAAGCTTTACAAAGCAATCTAATTGCGGGATATCCAATCCTGTGCTGTGTGATTGAGAGTAATATTAGATGAGAGAGAGAGAGAGAGAGAGAGCGCGCGATAGAGAGCTCGTACGATCTTGGATACAATTTAGTGGATATTCGATGCAGTAGTGCTTATTTAGTTCGTAAAAACAACAGGATACTCGGTATTTCATCGCAATTCCAACATTCCATGCAAAAATCGATCTAGTGAAAATTTGACTATTCCCCATGTTCCGATAGAGCAGATACCGCGCCGGCTTGGAGAATTTTTAAAAAGAAAAGTCAAAGTAAGTAATGAGTGGAGACATAGTGGTTTGATATTCGTTTCCTGTTGGAATTTGGAGTTGATTTGGATTTGTCGATTTGTAAGCCATATATATGATGCATATGCAGCTTTAGGCTAGCTGACATTTGCAGCGCGTGGCATTTTTAGATAGTGTGCAGACTCGATATAGACACGAATGGAAATGATTTCCTCGAAAGGCGGTGTAGTTTGCGTTTGGGGGGAGCATGAGGCTCTCCTGATCATGATCTCGAAGGATTAGATGCATTTATCGATCTAAAATTGAGATTAGTATACTCAGACCCTTAATTTTTCCCTCTGAACCATCAAAACGTGACCCGACAAGACAATTGCGGGGGCGAAGCGATGTCATCGTGCAGTCTAATGAGATTACTTTGCAGGTAGGGGAGTAAAATAAGCGACAAATGTTACGTTGAGCGCGAACTACTTTGACATTCTTGACATGCTTTCTCGCTTCGCTGACGGAGCTAGCACGAGTCTAAACTGCTACCCAGCTTCCCCGGTTGTAGCTAGGTAGGAATAGGGAAGGTAGAAAGATCTAACTTTCGCTCCGCGCAATCCTGGGGTTGAGACAGCTCCGGGAACCGATTAATTAAAGACAACGGAGGTAATGGAGACAGATTCGAGACAGTGGAGAAGCTCTAGTCGAGGCGAGAACGGTGGTTGCGAAAGATGGTTAGTTCGAACAACGAAAAAGACTTGAAGATCTTGCATGAGGCTTTTTTTTAACTGAATCAGCCGTCGTCAGGGCCTACGTCAGCTTGGCACGTCAGCTTGGCAACGTCTCAGAAGTTCTATTGGGTAGCATTTGAATTGGACTCCATGAAGCTCAAGAACGAGCTAAATGATGCGAAGAAAGAAGAAGAAGAAGAAGAAGAAGAAGAAGAAGAAGAAGAAGGACGGACTGAGAGTCAGGTGCAATGTTAACATGTTTTCGAACTAGTCTTGGAGTGGTACCTCGAGATTCGCGATATTGGTTGGAGATAACGGATACAAACAGGCTAGTATCAAGAAGGGAAGGTCTACCTGGAAACCCAGAGGGTACCGGTACCTGTACATGCATGCTGGACCAAGACCCGCTTGGCCGCCTGAGTCGTGGTCAACCAGCCGCCGTCGATGAGACGGGACGGGTCTAGTTTTACCCATGGCCATTGAGAACTAGCGGGTGATCGTCACTGCATGGGAAATTTTTGAAACGCCACAGACAGAGATGGGATCGAGAGTCATGCCGCTTTAAGAGATTCACCGAATGGTTAAGCAGCTAGCTCGTGCGAGGCACTGTAGTCGTAGCAGGGTTTTTTATTTATTTTTAAAATGGAATATTTCGCAACAGCCATCAGCCCAGTTCTGTATTTATTTGTATCTCGTCATTACAGAAAAGTCCAAGCAGGAACAGATCAAGAAAGAAATATATAACTACCGAGCGCTTGTAAGCAAGGGACGAAAGAGAGGCAACGACGCGGCAATGTGTCTAACCTACCGACTATCTGCCGAAATCAATGCGGCGTGTTTCGACATTAGCCATGGAGCCACTCGGCTTTCTCGGCTTCGCGGTTTCCTTCGTCCTATGGTGGTGAGGTTCGTTTTGTCAGCTATCAATCAGCAAAAACAACAATCGTTTTGGTGAGCACGAGTACGGGTAGCGGATAACCGCCACGGGTTAATTAAGACAAAACCAGGATACCCAGTCGGTAGCGACTTAGGGCTCCGGAACACAAACAGGACGCATGTTCAAGATCGATGCTTTGATACCGATTTCCGGGGTCAAACTTACCTGTTTCTTCTTGTCTATATGTCAGACGATATGAGAATCGCCATTTGGTCAGCGAAAATGGGTCCTACATCTTTATTATCAAGCAAAACGCGGTCGCAATTGGGAACATTATGATTGCTCAGAATTGCAGAGCACTGGCGCAGATCATAACATTTCCGGTGCTATTGCCCGTTGTTCACTCACCTCCAGTGACCATGCCCACCGCACTATCGAATTTTTTCGGACAAATAATCATTAGCACACCACTTTTGCGTCCAACTTGCCCGAGCGCGACGGAAAGAACAAATAGACAAACAACGAAAGTCGAAAGTAGAAGGGCAAGAAAGGGAATAAAAATAAAAATAAAAATAAATTAGATCCGTAGTGAGAACGCATGCACATGTTCGAAATCGGGCACAAAAGATAGCTTTTAATGAGTATCCAAATACGATGCGACGCACAGCCGAGTGCGGTTATCTAAAGCGGGACAAAGCACCGTGTAAAGAAGCGCAGGATCCTTGCTCACCTTTTGACCTTAGCATCCATACGCTCGGCTGATACCTCGGGGAGTTGGTGGTTGCCTTCGATTGCCTTCTTCCATTCAGCCTTCTCCGTTTGTATGTTCCCTTGGTTCTGCTTGTCGGTATCTAGGTTGGTCAACAATCAATTATTTAACAGTCTTCGCATAAGCTTTCCAAATGCAATAGCTAGAAATCAATTTTTTTGTTGCTAGGATCTTGCTTATCACAGGGCAATATAGCTGTTGTATCGGAGACTTTCGACCGAGCCTCAAATTCACGGGTCTACCTCTGAAAGCAAGGTGTATTTCGTTGAGCTAGTGCTTACCACCGAACAGCATTCCCTTGGCACTACCATGTGCAAATTTATCAGCTTAACGTGTCATGAAATCGATGGAACCAGAATGGGAGATTAAAGATAGATGATGCTGTCCTAGGCAATCAGTTGCGATATCAGGTGCCACCATGGACACCGACAGCATGGGTCACCCTCCAGACAGAATCTGCCACATGAAACATGTTTTCATCGTGTCACGATGGCTCTCATTGGACCTTTATCTGCAAATTTCCTGCAATTTTGTACTGACTAATGCAGTTGGAATTTTTGATGTGTACAGACCTGTCAATTTTACCCTGTAGCCTCTCTTCACGAGCTTCCTTTCGAGCCTTCTTTTGGGCTCCTTCGACCTCTTCGGCGCCAGCTAACTGGTGCTCCTCTCCGGCTGCCTTCCAGGATTCTGCACCCGTGATATTACCGATGGTCTATGCAGAGAATACCCGTATGTAGCCGGGGCGAGCTCAGTTAGCTTAATTGTCAATACTATACACGGAATCATGAGATCTATTATGATAATCGATATGCACGTCTAATTTTGCCTAACCAAGGAGGTAGTTGAAAAGCGATACATTGGAGTACATGGCCCACATGCCACATGTGTAGGCTTACATTTCTTTGGTTGTTGGACTCACCGATTCAATTGTTCCTTGCAGCTGGGCGAACCCTCCGGATACCTGGGAAGGCTCCGACTTTGAAGTGGTGTCGCTGGATGACATGCTTTGTTGTTGTTGCTTGTTGTACGCTGTAGAGTGTTATACTATTTTATGTACCTGTAGCCTATTCATGCGATCTTGAAACTGGTAGGATTACGCAAATGGCAAGCTCTGGAGGTCAGTGCTCGTGAATTTTCGATCTTGAGAGCCCGAAACTGGGTGGATTGGAGGCTAAAGGTCACCTTGTAGCGAGGTTTAATTTTGCAGGTTACAAGAACGGTGAAGTTCTGAAGTGTTGGTTGGGTACGAGCTTGAGCTGTGAGTGAGGGCACAGTGACGTTGCGTTTGCTCACGAGCTAGCGCTGCTTCAAGTTCATGCTCATGCTTACCACCACCACCACCACCACCACCAACCTCCATTTCTTCGGTTTGCAAATTAGTATCCAGGGTATTTGCCTCGAACAAGGGGGGCCCCGAGTTTCTAGGCGTGGAACCCCAGTCATTAGAACTATAACAGTTCTCTCTAATCGATGATATTATCCCTTCTATTGCTCTAAATTATCCTCAGTCACTTGATGGCACCCATTCAAAATCCGGGGTAAATGTTCGTGGAAACGACATCGCTGGCGCTCGCGGACCCTCTCCAAACATGCGAAGAGGTAAGCTGGATGTGCCCTCCTTCTTTAATTCGATTCCGTATCAAACGTCGGCTGAACACGCGGCAGCACCTTAGAGGGGTAGGCAGGCTTCCATGTTCGTCCAGATGAATAAATGCCCTCCTAGCTTGCAGATGAGTCGGCACAACTTTCCCAATGCTCCGGGAATGTGGAGAGAGTGCGAAGTACATGAAATGTCAGATATGCAGCTTGAGCCATGCTTGCTGGTTCCCGTAACCCCGGTTTCCTGGTGCGGCCCTTGCTCATCATCGACCATTCGATGATCCAGACCCAATGGGTATTGGAGAAACACATGTACTTTGCGAAAGTCTACCATCCGTTCAATATTGGACGTCCAAGCTCAGGGATCCAGGGATCTGACTTGCCCTTCTCCAATGTGTGAAATGTTCTGCTTAATGCACAGTTATCCATGCCTCCAGCACGGTTCCAGATGAAGCCAAAGCTTTGCAAAACATGTCTTTCAGCCCTCGCTCGTTGAAATCTCTGAGATCCGTTTCCGGATGGTGGTACCACTAACCTTCCGAGCATTCGATTATTTGGAGATCCTAATGTCCTCGTGTCTGTTGCGATCGAGCGATGTAGGTCTCAGTCGGCGGAAGACTATCTAAGCTTTAAGACGAAACCGAGAGACAAACCAAACCAGATCTTTTAGCCGTCGATCAACTTTAGAATCCCAGAGAGTCAAACGACTTGGACCGTGATGGTGTTTCAGCCGATACGAGTGGCTACCATGTCAACTAAACACAACGGGCTGATTGGGAAGTATATCACTTACCATGCGCGGTCAAGCGAGCTGCCTTGTGTAACGCTGGCCACTGAGGGCTGGCATAAAAGAAGCGGCAGAATTTGAAAAGTGCCTTCCCATGCATATGACGCATTCGACCGTATCAATCGGGCTGCCTTCTAGGTGATGTCCTAGCTAAGGCCTGCTGCAAATGAAATAGTTTTGCTGCCATTCTAACGTACCTAACGTTATCAGTAGCGCTCTGTGTCTAGGCCCTTCAGCTCGAAAAATAGGCATTCTGATAGCGCAATAGGCCCCAGTGATGCCAGGGATCGCCCGGTGCTCCCCTGATTAATTCTGTCCAAGCCTGCGCCGTGGAGACGGCTAACGTTTAACGAGGACACAATTTGATTTTCATTTTCAAGCCTGGGTGTTTAAGATCGGAAGGAAACTCCCCACCAGTTTGTTGGCTGCCCGCACAGACTTATTGTTGCGAGAGTTGCAACAAACACACAGACCATTGGAGTTGGTTGATAAGTGGCGACCCGAGCCCGATATCCCTTCCCGCGGGCTAGCTGTTTCAGTGGCTAGCTGCTTCCTGCCAAAGTGCTCTTCAGAATTCTGCAAAATTAGGCGATGTTTTCCGACGGGATAATCTCGGGGATACAAGTTCTGCTAGCGGTAGAAGTAACTATTTGATTTCTTCAGTAAGAAGTTTCGGTGTTAATACACGACTGAGGGACTCGTGGTGGAGCTTTTTTGGTGCCCTTGTTATTTTTGTCGACATACTGCATTTCAAAGAATCATGACCATGGGCAGTTGGGGTAGGTATCCCCATCGGTCGAACTTTTCCTTTTTCCTTAAAAGCAAAAAATGCAAGAAAGAGGCTGACACCCAGACACGAAATGCATGAAGATCAAAGACCCACACAACCGCATCGTTTGCAATCATACGAAGTCACTGGTACATGAACATGTACCTCGTACATTCGAATCCGGCTCCTTCGGTAGCACCCTTGCTTCCAGAGCAGATGGGACCCATAACAGCAGAACAACAGCCACTTCTAAGTGGATCGGGTCTTGGCCACCATTTATCTATCAAGTGTTTGTCCCTCTCTTCTCGAACTTGCTTGTGTTTGTTCTGCTAATATCCATTCTTTTGCCTTTCCCTATCTATACATTATTAGAATCATTAGCCTCGGTTTGAAGTTCTATTTGGTCCTATCGAAGAACCTCATCCTGTCCTTTGACGGGTGCACACCGACGAAACCACAAGGCAAGCAGATTTCTGCAACGACCCGTCTAGCAAGAACATCGACGGATAACACCGCCGCAGACACCTACCCAAGGTATCCCACTCGGAATATAGTCTACTTTAACGCAGTCTGCGACTATCTCGTACCAGCCAGACGTTCTTTTTTTTTCCCTTTTGTTTCGATGTTAGGTCTTTGAAAGACCATCTGCAAGACACGCGAACCTCCAGCATGAGGCTTTAGAATATTTGACTGCCTCGCTACCGCCAAAGTTTTTCTTTATCACATTGTCCTACCCAGCTTCGAGATATCAGATTGTCTCTTTACACACATTATATTGTTTTTCTACTACTTTGCGGTTAAATCCACACTTGTTCCCTTTTACCGAAACGGCTGCTTTACATGAATGCGCTACCAACGACACCATGGTCAATCGCGATAACATTCCGCAGGTATATATCCCTCCCCTAACCAGTCTTTTGGAATTTGCAAAGCATATATTGAATGAATAAACAACCATACCCCCCCCCCCCCCTTTACGCTTGTTCGATCATTCAACACGTTACAAAGAAAAAAAATACACCATACCTAGACAGCCTGTTACCAAACTTGAGAATACCTTGAAGTTAATTGTTGGTGTTATCTATAGATCCTTACGGCCTTGAAGACAAATTTTCCGATCGGAACACAATTTGCTGTTCTCGCAGTAACACCGGATGGCAAGATCACTGTTCATGCATCGGATGCATTCAGACCTCACGTTGACAAATGGTATCACGATGATGTCCGCAATGAGGCCCTTACAGCTGTTGCGAGTACGTCTGGCCGGAAGCGTTCACATGTAGCCATCTCAACAAACACTCCCCAATTGGCCGCCGGGCCAGGATCCGCAATTGAAACATCACCTACAGCTGGTCGACTGATCAGCCCGTCGCTCGAAGATATAACGAATAGTGGCATTGCGACCAATGCCAGTGGAGAGCATGCGTCTCCCTCTCCAGTGTCAAATACACGCCCAAGAAAGAAGCAACGGCGGGCACCAGCCGATTCGCAGACCCAGCCACCCGATGCTTCCTCTAGCGTACCACAGAAGAGAACAAGGCAGAGAAAAGCAGGAACCGCCAAAACCAATAAACCCGCCCCTTACATAAAGCGAGAATCCAATGACATGGACGAAGAGGATCCGGAAAGAGAATGGGTAACGATCGAAGCTCCTGATATTCGGGGTAAAGATTCAGAGGACGGACACGAGCTCGAAGATACTGAGGAAGAGATGGAAATGGTGGAACTGTGCATCGGAGACGAGGCGGCAGTCAATAAATACCTATGGCATAAATTTGTACAGATCCAGCAACTGGACTGTAAAGTCATAGCAAAAGCTTGGGTGAAGGTTATTGAGCCAAAGAAACAGGCTCACAGTCCTTACAACGGAGGCGATGCCACACGTCCTTGGTGGTGGCCGCCAGATGCCCCCCATAGAGAGCCGGACCATCTGCTTAAAAATGGTATATATCTCCATATCTCGTAACGTGGTGTCTAGACAAGCTAATACTTTCTTGATAGCGAGAATACAGGTGCTCATGACCTGCATAAGGGATCGTCTGGTGCCGATTTCTCACTTAAGGGCCGCAACAGATGACACACCCTTGAGGCAATCTCAGAAAGACCTTCTCCATGAGATGTATGACGTGATGGAGTTAGAGCAGAGACTTAAGGAGGGTACTTTAGGTATGCTATATCCGCTCAAAGATCTGAGAAGGGTTAATGCTAAGAAACTCCAAATAAAGACAAGGAGCATATAAAATGTGTCAAACCTTTTGTGAAACGCAACAAAAGGAGAAAGAAGCGAGTGGCTAAAAACCCCCCATCAACGAAGTCCACCTCTTCCAAGGGCCGGCCAAGAAAGTCGACCATCAACCAGGAGCCTGAAAACTCAGTCTCAGCCGAGAGCTCCTTAATCAATCTATTCAAGCAAGAAGAACAGGAATCGAAGGACAACGCGCTCGCCTCCAGTATGAATAAAGACCACCCAGATTCCATGGAAGTGGGACAAAGTAACGAATCTCAACTGGCTTCCTTGCGACGACAATCTGCAGGGGTCATTGGTGCGGCCAGCCCTGATGGCGCCTCCCTTCTGACCTTCCAGCAAAGATCCAATAGTGTTCCGTCACTACAGCATACCTCTGATCTTTATAGTAGAGGGTACAGTCAATCGAGAGCGGCGTTCACCGATCGGAATGTTGAATCTAACTCTGAAATGACCGATTCGCCATCTCAGCCATTCAACTGGACCCCGAGTCCAACAAATCTTGCATCGCCAGTTTACACATGCACGCAGATCTCCTCTCCTGGACTTACTTGCACCCTTCTCTCTCCGACACATAGCAACTCAACCAGCGGCCAACCCCCCTCGTTTCGATTTCCGGACGTGGGTACAACATCTATGTTCAACATCTTACACAACCCGCTCTCTACTTCCAACAACGATATCACCATGCTTGGTACCAACGACACCGCTGATATCGGCTATGTGAATCCCGCTATAACTCAGCCCAGTTATAATGGCGATGCATATACGAGTTATGCTTTGCAAGAAGTCCATGCCCATGCTTTGCAAGAAGTCCAAGCCTTCAATTACCCACCTCAATACTATCCTGACTCAACTATGCAGGATGCCAATATGATGAATGGCACAAATGGGTTCAACCAACACTACCGCTAATTCTTACCATCAGCCTTACAAATGTACCATTAAAATGGAGTGGCTACCTCTTTTATTTATTTGTCTTATCCTTCGTCTGAAGAAATATCTAGCTAATGTACACACCTTCCGGTTTGTTCCACCGTTGTTTGGGATTTCACCTTCTCTTTATCATTCTACGATTTATCATTAACGAGTTCATGCTGGGTCCGGACTTTTGCTTGGTCAATTGAAGAATTCTAATGCTTGCGGTTTAGCTTTCGGTTGGGACAGGATTTCGTTTTGGAACACAATAATACCAAATGCTTCTTGATTTTATTTTTTATTTTTTATTTCCTAGTTGATGTCTTTTTTTGCAAGTTGATGTTCGTCACTGCAATCTTGCTGATTACGTTGATTTTTTTTATCTTTTCTCTTTCATTTTGGGGGGGTTCAATTCTAGCAATTATCCGGGTGTATTGGGACATTCTATAGGAGGAAACAGTTATACAATTTGTAAAATACCTGGTTACTTCACACGAGGTGCACCATTTACCTGCAGAGGCGTACTCTGAGAGAGGCTTGGAGATATTTCAACAGGGCGGATTTTTTTAGTGTTGATACTTAGCAGAACGGAAACCTAAAAGCTAATTTATTTTCGACTTTGATATATTGAATTTGAATTTGAGTATTTCCACGTAACACTAGAATAGTGGCTAAACCTTGTGTGACCCAAAATTTCATCCTTGCGAAAAATTTGCTACTAGTTAAACCTCTAATGGCTCCCTTCGCTAGGAAGGAGAAAGAGAAAGAAATTTTTTTAAAAAAATTATAAAACGAGAATGAACTGAGGTAATCGTGTACAGCCCAGCGATTCGCCTTAAACGAGCTTATCTAAAGGTGTCTCTCCAAGCTTTTACCTACAAGGCTTTGCAATTGGGTGGTATCATCCGGCGCTGCAGTAAGTGTCCATCTCTGAGTGCATATGCATGCACGGCTGGGACAAACGCACCCCAGCTTTTCTCGCGCTCGTTTGTACCCACCTCCAAAATTCAAAGGGGTTGATACGAGAGCACCTACAAGGCATACTGAGGGATAAAACTTCAATTTGGGTATCCCTGGGATCTAATGTTCCCACTCTCTTTTTGCGTCTGAGGCCTCGCGTATACATACCTTCTATCCAGTAAGAGAGTTTTCCTGCAACCGCATCGTATGTCTCCCTTCGATCTTCCTTAGTGCATATGCATAGCTAGTTAGTCCAATCATAGAACAAAAAGGTTGTTCCCCAATTCTGAAGAGTTAAACGAGAAAAAACTATGGAGAACTTGCATGTGAAATGTGAAAAAGAAAGCAGGAAGAGGAAAAGAACGGATCACTCATGTCAGTCAGAGTGAATGATATTCTTCCCCAGATTTCATAGTCCAAGCTAAGCTTTTTAGTGTGCTTCTTGGCATCCCCGGGTAACGGATCTCCTGAGGGTTGGTTCTCTCCCACCATAGCCATCCCAAGTCGTATTGGTACTAACCCCGAGAGTGGGATCTCGTCGCATGGAGAGCTATGCTTGTGCTTATCGAGTTGAACGGATGTACTTGTACGTATTGAACAATATATATACATAAAAACATGCATGCGGACCTACCAACCTTACCTTCCATACTTGAGTAATGGTTTGTTTGCAAGGTTGGTCCGATGTTTTGATGCGTTTCGTATTCTCTCTGTTGGTGGCTTTCCCCAGAAGTCAGGGAGTCAGTGCGCTGATGTGACGTGATGTATTGTACGTTCAAGTTCGCTAACAATCGACAATTCACCCTCTAATCTAATTGTTGGAGGTGTGATAGTCGGCATAACTGCCAAAAGTGAGGGTTCTCGACCGGTCGAACCTCATGGCGCTGAGGTGGGCTCGGTTCCATCTAAGCTCGGAAAATGAACAAAAGTCTGGTGGTGGTCTGGAAAAAAAAGCCAGCTCCCTGCATAATTCGCATCCCTGTCCTGACTGTGATATGGATATATCTCACGACCATTTAACTAAGGGTGGTATGGCAAAAGTACAGCACAACTGGCCTTATGCAGGCAGCACTAATAGCCATGTTCTCCTCTCCGAAATTTGTACGACCACACGGCACAATTCTCAAACAAACGGGCTTGATATTGGTAGATCGTTTCGCCAATACCCGCAAGCACAAAGAGGCGTTGGCGGGTAAACACTCATGCTAATAATGAACCGCTGCTCAAATTGGCGGCTGGTCAGGGATTAGACTATGTCTCCCCCGAGACGCTCATAAATGGTTGTCAGGGAGGAAGAACGACGGTCAGATTGGTTGACAATTTCAATACGTAACTTATTTGCGGGGGGTTTTAATTTAATTCAGCCGAGGCCGCGAGGCTCCTCCAATAAACGTTATTTGAATCCAAATTGCTTTGGAGACATCTTTACGGCACAGTATACTCCTCAATTCTTGGAAGTTTTGGTGGCTTGTTGGTGAGCTCTGGCGACGACGAACGGACAGGAGTAATCCCTCAACTTTCTTGGCATGGCCTACCCTTGGACCAGCTGGATTTAATAGCACACCCTCTTCGCAGTCGGCATATACATTTTTATATATCGGGCTGTATCTCGTACGTGATGTCGGACGACGCAGACTGTAAAATAAATACGCAGATAAGCATCGGGGCTCTACCTTGCATTGCATGCAGTGAGAAGAAATGGCCCTAAGATATTACTAGAGCCCGCTGTAACCGAGAGCAAGCGATCGAATGTTTCGGAATACGGTCTTGACTTCGGAGCTGAGCTTGGCAAATATGCTCTGATATCGTGATATCGCTCCAATTCGTACTAGTTACGAGCTAACAGCCCACCAGAACAGAGATATGCTCACTTGGCATCGTATAACTAAGTTACACAAAAGGAGACAATTTGTCCTAGTATCGCTCGCCGATCTCTGGTATCGAAAGACCCACCCGCAGAATGGGGCTTCGGGTTTTTAAGCAAATCGAACCAAACTTCGATTGTAGGGCGAACCAAAATTGCATCATTGACAAGGCCAAGAAATGGTCCAACCCCATGGTTGAGACATTCCGGTCATCAATGCAATACGAGCGAATGATACTGGCCAATGATTCTCGGCCGGGTCAATCAATCTCGGAACCACAAATCGGCGAAGGTAGTTGGTGCATCGAATAAACTTTAGGCTTTCTGGTTGCATTGATATTTTGAAAACACGTTTCTGATATCATTACAAGACGGTTAGCTTGGTGCAAAATATAAATTGACACTATATGTGTCTGTTTCGTTTCAGTGACAGCGAGCGCTTGTGCATTTTGTATCGAGACAAAGAACTGTTCGTATGTTTTTGCCAGTTTGGTGAACTCTGTGCAATCTGAGATTAGCTGCGGGACCCGCTACGAATGCGTCGAATAACTTCTGAAATTTCGAAATTTGGTTAGGCATGTAGCTTATACACATTAGTGTCTACGAAGTACATTAACCTCGCTAAATTTAAGAATAATTGGTCAATTTTAACCTGAATATAAATCTACATCCTGGAAGATATCGACAGTGCATGCTGCGATTATATGCGCATGCCATGGTAGGCATTCAAATCCCGCGAGTATTTCCAGAATCCTAATCCGATGGAACCAAAAGCTCAAGGCCTTTATAGTTGCTCCCCGAATTCCATGGTCCATCCCAATGCGAAACTGCAGGTATTCTTTTTTAATTTTTTAATTAGTTAGTTAAGTTAAGTTTAGTTAAATATTCCATTTCAATCCATATGAAATGTGTACAATATCGTAATATCTGCCTGGGAACGGTTGTGAAATTGGATACCGAGGCCTCGAAGCCCTAGTATGAGTGAAATGTGTTGCCCCATAGATGAGGATGAGATGATGCCTAGCAATTTAGGCCGCCCCAGATTTCGTTAGTTGCCGCACATCCATCCCATTTAGATTCCTCGGTAGCCGAACGTCATCGACCGCTTTTTCGGAGGATTTGGATCGATCGCATGTCCTCCCTGCCCGCCATCAAATCGCATTCCTTTAATCTCCAGTCGCCTGCCTGCGAAAATTCTCCGAAGACACTTGCTGCGCCGGAAAATTACTCTCAAGATCGTTCAGTGAACCATGTAACAAGAGTAAGCTTGTGCTAACCTTTATGCACGAAACCACGAGATTTTGTCGGACGCTTTTACTAATGTAAGAATATTGATCCTAGAAACTTTGACCACCTGGAATCAGGATCGATCGTAGAATAAACCTCGCGACAATTGACGACTAGACAACAAACGATATTAGCTAAAGACGACGCTAAGAATAGTAATATGGAACCCGGGCTGGCTCGAAAGGGTCGACCGTCAATCTCAATGTCGACGAATCTGCCCGTCAGGGTCCCTTCGGACCCGGAGTCGTCGTATGTAGCGACAGGCATAAGAAGGAGGAGCTCGGTCTACGAAACAATCCAGGATGTTCAAACCGAGATACTTGCGCCTGCTGCAAAGGAAAATGTGCATTGGAACAATATACCGTTGGCGATGGCCATCCTGCCGGCAGTGTCTGGGCTTTTCTTTACAAATGGGACACACTTTGTTGCGGATGTCATTCTATTATTCCTTGCTGCAACCTTTCTGCACTGGCTCATCAAATTCCCTTGGTAAGTAATCGCAGTGAGATAATCATATTCCCTAGTAATGGGTTATAGCTAACAAGAATCATTTCAGGGACTGGTACCATGAGTCGCAGACTATCTCTATAGATCCGTATCCCTTTGCCGGGGTTATTTCGGAGGAAGACGAAACCCATGACAGAAGTGATGACTCAGATGCGACTCTCAGGGCTGGCAATAGTAAGAAGACCGAAAATGTTACTTATGGCGCAACCCAGGAGCTTGAGAAAAGTCGTAAGCTGGCACTATTATGCTGCTTTCTCGGGCCATTATTGGGAGCCTGGTTGCTTCACACGATAAGATCTCAACTCTCTCGACCTGGCGAATCCCTTCTATCCACTTTCAATATCACTGTGTTCGTTCTTGGAGCCGAGATACGGCCTTCAGCACACGTTATCAAGATGATCCGTAGTCGCACCAAGGAATTGCAAAATTCGAAATATAAACCCCCACCCTCAAAAGTAGAGGAGATGGCTTTGAAGATCGAGGAGCTCTCATTGCAAGTGCAAATACTAATGACCGCGATGAACAATGAGGATGAGATGCTTGGAAGTGTGAAGAAGGGTATACAACCCGATCTGGATGCGTTAAATCGTAAGTTATTTTGGATCCGTCGCCTCTTGCAATGGTTGCGACTATATGAATTGAACACGGGTACCAGCGTCCCTACACCGCACACGAGCTAATATTGGAATACAATTATAGGCGCTGTCAGACGCTACGAACGCAAGGAAGCCTTGCAGTCTGCACAAACGGAAGAGCGGCTCGCGTATCTGGATCGTCGTTTAAACGATGCACTTACCCTAGCTGCCGCCGCGGCGTCATCCGCACAGGATAACCGAAACAATTCACTTGGTCATATCCTTACGGCTTGGATTGCATGGTCCATCTCGATCCCCTTTGTTATAATAATCAAAGTTATTGCCTTTCCCATCAAAGCCATAGAGACGGTGGCCACACTTCCTCTCCACACCAAAGCGGGCCGTGCCTTGCTAGGGAGGCAGAGAAGCGGAACCCGCATAAATGAAACCTCAGGAAAGCGAATCAAGCAGATCAGCGATGGGAAGCCTAAGCATAAGAGCAAAGCTAGATTTGCCTAACCCCAAGTTACGCCTTTTCGTACGTCACCATAGAAGGTAGCAATGCATGCGTGCATGCATCGTCCGCTCTTTAGCCGTTTCCAAGCGAGTGTTTTTTTGGATGTTTATTGGAAAAATTTAAAAACTGGGTTACTGCCTGAGATTCCGATCGCAGAGAAAATATTTTTTTAAAAAAATACCACTTTTTGTACCGTCGACTAAGGCTTCATCCCTTCGTTGGGATACTACTTTTTGAATACATTATGACGTTATTGATATTGACTGGCCTTGAGGCCTCAACCAGCTCCCTCGTTATCATGTGCAGAGACGGACATTTGAGCCACCAATAGGAATCGAACAGCACCGACAGGATCAAGCATGTATTTGTTGGCCATTGCTTTTATCCTAGCCGCGGTCCGGCCCGCCATTTGAGAGGAGGCTTGGCCGTTGACGTAGTACTCATCCCATTGGCTCCTCGTGGGACACGCTGACATGCTGCTGTCTTTCTCTAAGGAGCCTGGTTAGGACTTGTCTCATATTCGCCCGTCCCCGTCCCTTCCCACAGCTGTAGGCAAGTTTCAAATATCATCCTTGTCATCGGTCTTGATCTCCCGATAACCGATCCAATATTTCAAGTAAGTTAGTTCAAGGACAACCCGCATGTCGTAGCAATTCTCTTTTCATTCCCACGGATTCCACTTAGCCAGCCGAACACGATCGTCCCATTATTAGGCAGTCGGCAGAAATCTAGTGCCAAAGTTGACTGGTTGCGAGTTCGGGCGAGCCATCGACGTTGGTTTGTCGTTGATTTGTTGGTATCTGCTCGTCTGAGATCGATTCCAACACCAGCAACAAAACTTGCCCCCCGTTTTAGCACCCCTCTGCATGCATAGCCACGAAGGAAGGGAGAGAAGGTGAGTTCCCACCGCGCCAACCACGCAAACTTGATCATCCTTGACCCACAGTAAGGACCCATAGATCAATTCTCATATCTCTTGGCTGAACCGTGGCTCATTGAGTGCGCTTTGAGTTTTTGAGTGCTCGAGCGTCCTTTCTCCTTCTCTCTCGCGTCTTGTATCGGAGCTGATATCTAACGGATTCCTCAAGATCACGCTGATAGCTGGATCATAACACCTGCATTCACCTATATCGCCGTTGGATTCTGGAGAACTCCACCGGCTTTTCAGCAGCTCCCTGGAATTCTCCCACGCAGAAAGCACTCAAATTGGTGGGGACGTTCTTGGCTTGCAGGTTTACGTACTGGGGGCGTCCGGGCCGAAACGAACAGCGAAACTCGAGCTCTCTTAGATGAGCAGTTTGCACAGACACAAAGCCTAACGAGTTCTGGACCATTCTGTCCACTGTCGCTCTCGGTGCTTTGCCTGCAACCAAAATACCCCCCAGGAGCTATCTATCCTGTCTTGCATACCCTTTGCATCGAGGAGCGGAAGTACCCAGTACTTCTTTGATAATTCGCTCTTACAATTAGAATACTACCCCAGTCTCCGAAGCTAGGACCCGCACAGGCATTTTCTACAGGATGAAGATTGCGTGTCTGCAGTTAGACCCTCAGTTAGGCAAAGTCCAAGACAATATTCACAGGGCGGACGAGATACTTGAGAATGCCCTTGGAATAGAAGGCGTACAGGACAAGGTCGACATTCTAGTGCTGGTAGGTTCAACCGAGTCCGAAGTTCTTGCATTATACCCACAAGAGAATGCGGCATCCGATGCACGCCAATCATGAGATCCGCTTCCCTCTTTGGATGCATGGCATGTGTTTGGATTATAGCTGCAAGTTAAGCCAATGCAGGTGACTTGGTGAATGAAACGTCAGGGACTAACGGCTTCTCTATCTCCAGCCCGAGCTAGCTTTCACAGGTATGCCGCAGTCGACCTTTTTTCTTCCTGCCGTGTGGCACTCTAAAAAACACGATGTTGTGTAACCATGCCTATGTTCTGTCTTCGGTTGCAGAACACGGAACTGCCTGCATATATGTTGGGTTTTTGTCTCACCACTCATCTTTCTTGAAACTTCTATCCGTGTCTCGTTACGTAGTCCTGTCAACGTACGATTCTCGGGTTTTGATATCCTTTCCATTTATAGTTAATTGACGGAACTGACTTCCCCTACTTCATCATTCGCTAGGATACGTATTCGACTCGAAATCTGCAATAAGACCATACCTCGAGCCAACAACGTCGGGGATAACGACCCAGTGGGCCCAATCCACGTCTAGACGGCTCAGATGTTACACTATAGTCGGGTACCCTGAGCTGGCAGTGGGTTATCAGCCGCTCAGTGGGTATGCGCGGAGACCAAAAGTCTACGATCCGTTCTCTGAGTTGCCAATAGATGTCGACGATGATGACAACGGTACGGATAAGGATGCTAACATCCAAGACCACTCGTATAATGCCTGCGTCGTGACTTCGCCGGACGGGGAGGTTGTGATGAACTACAGGAAGACGTTCCTGTATAGCACAGATGAAGTAAGGCTTACCATTGTCTCTTTGGTTGGCGTTCTTCTTCTTTTTTTTTTTTTTCCTATCTCAGCGTGTCTTTACGATTCTAGTCATGGCTGTTATGAGGTGGGGTGGCTCTTGCTATGGCGGCCGTTTTTCAGCTCCCTAATATGGAAGCTGGGTTGCGAATGGTTGAGGAGTGGAACTTTGCTATCAATTCAGCCTGACTTCCGAGTGCGATGTCTCAACGTCTTCAGGTCACCCTTGCTATTGCGTGTATAGTTGCGGAGCGCATTATGCCCCCGTTACTTTTTTCTCAAACAGCTTTGTCGAAATTTGAAAGTTTCGTTCAAAAATATCATTGAATTACTAACGCTGAAAAATTAAAAACAGAACTGGGCATCCGAGGGCTCCTCCTTCGGTACCCTCATGCTCACCTTCCCAATCAACGATGATCTATCCCAGCAAACATCACCAACTTCCTCTACTAAATCAATCACCCTTGCCCTCGGCATCTGCATGGACATCAATCCTTACCAGTTCACCGCTCCATTTACCGCCTATGAGTTCGCAAATCATGTCCTTTCCACGGGAGCAGAACTTGCAATTGTGCCGATGGCATGGGAGACGAAAGATTCAGTCAATGCAAACCAGTTGAAAGCTTTTCTAACGAAGAAGCACGATTACACGGTAAGGTATTGGGCTATGCGGATGGAGCCGCTATTTGGGTATAATGACCAACGAGAGGAAGATACCATAGCCGACGAAGAGGATGACGGGAACGAAACTGGAGTCGATACTCCCGTTGAGACGGGAGGGGAAGATGAGGAAGAGGAAACGTGGGTGAAACTCCAGAGTAAACCTAAGGAAGGTGCTTTGAGAGAGCAAGAAAAAGTTGTATTTGTAACCTGCAACCGAGCTGGGAAGGAGGCTGGAACGCTTTTCGTTGGGAGTAGTGCGGTTATGACAATCAAAAAGAAGGATGAGAAAAGGGTTGGTAGTCTAGAAAGCCTGAAGACGCTAGGTATGGCAGAGGAGGGCTTGTTGATTGTTGACGTGGATCTTTGAAAATGTTATGAGCACGATTTCTCTTTTTTCGCAGGCATCTATGTATGGTCTTTGTTCTTTATTATAGCTTCCGCGTGCTACCTCGTTGCCTGCAATATCATATACATGTTAGCAATGACACTATACATCTTGATTTTGTATGTTCTCTTGTATAAGATAGAGAATTTGATAGTAAACGATTATTTTTAGGCTACCACCGGGGACACGAAGCGTATGCGACACATTTTCATGTTATATTTTGTAATGCGCAAGAGACGACTTCAAACGCACGATTGTAGCCTATCTAAACAATGAGAAGGCATTTAAATTAACTTTTATAGTTTTAGTTCATGATATCACATGCACAACAGGTTTGAGTGATATAAATCTATATACTTGACAGATGCCAACGTCCGGTTTGATCGGGGGACATAGAGTATCGAATTCGCGAAGAGTATCCGAATGTGTCATGATCAATTTAGAAGAGTTGACAACCTAAAGGTTTAGGATTTAATCTAAATCTAATCTCGGATATACCTACCGTTTAATTTTGAGGAGCGCCCATAATATAGCGTTTATATGACGGCATACGCGTATGGTTTGCATCTGAGGCTTCTACTCGGGCCTCGAGAATATAGACAGGAAGGAGATTGGAATTTAACCCATACCCGTTGGGAAAAATTGTCGGGCGATATGGCTAGAGCTATAGCTCAACTTTGCATAATATTTGGGGTGGTATTCTTGATACCCGCCCGGGGAGCTCAATAGACCGATACCGAAAAGCTCAGCAATACCTTGACGTGTGATCTTACTTAATTGAATATATATGCTTATGCACACGGTGACAGAATTGCTCTCACGAGACTACTGCTCGTGGGAGCTTGACAGATACCCGTGTATTCGTATGATTTGTTTATAAATTTCAGAAAACCGATGACCATTTGCAAGCCAGTGATCCAAGCCGAAAGGACATGTGCCGGCCGACCGGCCTAGTAGACACGAGCGAAATGCCAGGATTATGATGATCTTTGTTCTGACTTTCCATCTTAGAAGCGTGTGTGTCAAGATGCTGAGATAGAAAATGTTTCGTTTATAGCCTTGGGTCTAGTCAGGTTGTCGAATCGATGATCATATGAAGGCATGCATCGGGCGAATATGCAATCAGACCTGTTGTCTATCATCTGATAAGCTTGTTTGATTTACGATTGGTTGGGGATAGAGCTCTTTGAAGGTCAAAAATGAGTGAATGGGATTGTATAGAACTAGCAGCCAGCAGCCGTATACGTATATAGTTTAGGCTAGAGGCGGATACAGTAATGTTGAGTTTACAGATCTAATGTTTATGGGATTATCGATATAGGCATCAAGCAAGTCGCATCACAATTTACTGTTTGAGTAGGATCGTGGTAATCTTTAGGTAGTATTTCTCAAATGTAACCTCACAGATAGTCTTTGAACACGAATATCGGGCATGCTGTTAACTTTGATACACTTTGTATTAGCTCGCAATGAGTTAATGCATAAGTCCATTGATTTAACGCATTTATGCTAGTGGTTACAAAACCTAAATTCGCAAATGCTGAGGTCTCCGTGTATTTCCTTGTTAAATATGAGATCTATGATGTACATCTACAGTATGTGAGAACATCAAGCCACTTGGGATATACATTTATTCTCTGCATAGCCTTTCTAACAGGTCGTAAAAAAGCCAGACGTCGTCAATATTGTAAATTTTGTAATAACTGGCGGTAAGCTTTCGATGAGAGTATCTGAGCTTTCGTAGGATCATGTACAATTGCCATCATACAACCAAAGTGAACGAGATAATATGTTGTTATTTTGCAAACTCAACTGGATACCTAGCCCCCCCCCCCCAAAAAAAAAAAAAAAAGCTTGGCTCCAGCCTAGATTAATTGTTAATAGGTATAGAGAATTGCTGATATGATTGTCCAAGTCTATCGGTCTACAACGTTGTCCAACTTCTAACGTTAGAGCCTGGTGCCAGAACTATGTACCTCTATATTGATGTCATATTACAAATGAATCACTAGTACATCAAAAGTTCAATAAAACTTCGTAGGTTATAAACGTCCAATTTAATTCTGGCCAAGCTTAAAATCTAAGGATAGCATTAAACCAAAACGCCAGCATATTGAGAAACATAGGCTACCTAGAGTCTTCGAAGTATTTGGATTCATTACCTTAAGAACCAAGAACTTAAATATGCACATGTTAGGTTTGCATTCCTGTGGTTGCCTCAGGAATTATATCTACGGGGTTCGAACTACCTCGTTAGAGATGGATCTTGATCTTGTCGTAAAGAGCTTGAAGGAGATACCATGAAAGTATTTTCTATGAAATATCCGAAGCTAAGATGAATACTATATCATCCATCAATGCTAATGAGTTCATAGGCGACATAAGGATTCCTTGCGATATGAGCCCATGGCATACTTGCAAAGAGACTCAATATGAATATTTTCCCCAACAAAAAAGGTACCATGAAATTGTGAAGCTCGTCCTTAGTGTATACTTCACAGCTAAAACCTGCCCTACACTAAGACCAAAGTGTAATAGAATAACTCCAAAAGACGCGTCGAATATTGCCAACTCATCACCCTCATGTCACTAGCACGCGTTGTCTTCGTTGTGGCAATTCTTTGTGCTCAAAAACACAGTTATCCAATCGGATGTTTGCAGGAGCCATTCACCCAGAACACCCCGCATTCCCCAAACGCCAGCCAGCCGGGTGGTGGTTAAATTCCTTTCAACGAACACCAGATGAAAAGTAAAATAAGAACCAGTAAGAACCCGTCCCGGCGATTCCACTTGTCCAGTAGCGTTGAGATCTGGTTCCAAGATCCTTTGGTGCCAAATATAGGCACGTCAAAGGTCGTGTATGGCGCAATAGGGGTTAGGCGAGCGCTTGGACGAAACACACCCAAGTTGACTGGTGGAGTGGGAGCAGACGAAGAGACCTAAAAATAGGGTTATTTCAACGTCAAGAATTAACCATCAGCGCGAGGAATTCCAGATAAAGAGAGGATATCATTAGTTTTAGCCAGCTTATTCCTATTTTCCAGCCGAATGAGATGATTTAAAGGAAGAGAGCGATCCCTTGTCCGGCTACTCGTTCGATGGTCCAGGGTTGGGTGGTTGGCAATTGAGCGCTCAGGCTTTCTGTCGAGAATGTTGCGTTTTGTGTCGAACAACACAGAACAATCTGCCTTTGCACGCTTGCTGATGTTGGATTAACCTTGTTTAACTCCGGTATCACAAACTATAATCATCAATAGACGTATACCATGGCCTCTTATGAAACAAGCCTCAGCGCTAATTCGTCTCCTGAAGGCTCCAAGGACTTTTCATAGCACGGTTCTCTCGTTTTTGTTGTTCGGAATCTCACTTCTGGCTCCTCAATATCGAGTTATCATGACCTGCAACCGCTGCCTCGCTTACCCAACTTATGTTAGCGTTGACGTAACGCAAAGGCGTTTATGCTTCCTGCCCCCTCGCAAAGGTTTCCTTATTCTATCGCCCTCTCTTCTTCTCTATCCACTTGGCATTCTGGTAAGACGGCGGCTCTGGTTTGCACTGTGCCGTCAGAGGGCCTTGGAGCTCAAGTAATATCCTTCGGGTGTGCTGTGCCGTAGTCCTAGACCGTCTAGCTCCCATCTAGTTCTCCATAGCTCTCTCCATCTCGTAGCAGACAGCCGCTTCCTTTTTCATTTCTTTGTAACCTCCCGGGCCCTTGACCCTGGCTCTTCCTTCGGGCTCGCAAACTCGACTCGAGCAAAGACGGCACACCTCGCGCCTCCTCATCCTCGATTCGATGTGCTCGACCCACATGCGCATTCGCATCCACGGCGGTACGGTCTTATGCGATGTGAACTCTACATTATAGCACTTCGCGTATTATTTCTCAGGTTTCTCAGCTGTAGGCCCGTAGACCCAGCCACAGTCTAGCATATCATTCCTACTTCCTGCAGCTTCCTCTGAACCTGCATCCCAGTCTTCCTCCTGGCCCCGAGGTCTCGACCCGCCCATGAGCTACATTTTATCAGCCGTCTATAGCTTTAGCCAGACCTGAGAGACCATGAGAGACACGGCTCGGGAGGCTACACTTTTGCCATCCTTCTCTTTGCCTACACAATTTTTACTTCTCGATCCCGCCACCCTCGTATACGTCTTTCGATCCTTGGCTTATGCACACGGGGTGGCCACGCTTTCAAACTTGGCCCAAAGAGGTAAAGTGATGAAGAACTTTCTTCAAGCCATGTACTCATACTCTTTTCGCCGTGTAATAGTCCCCACATCCTCAAGCTATACTCACACACAAATCAGCCTATCCTCGTGACCCATGCCTCTGTCCATGCAAGCTCCTTTCCTCTGCTTCTCTTTTCTCTTCCCTCCTATCCCTGCATAGCTTCCTTGAGATGGCATATATCCCGCTCGAAATGGCTTAGCTTTAGCCTGTCGGATCGTTGATCTTCCCTGATTTTTGAATTTGGTTTACACTCGCTCCGAATCTTCTCTCCGTTCACTGTTTGCTCGAGCCGAAAGTGTGATAAACAAACCCCTTGACCTGCATATTCCATCATGCCATCCTCATACCCTCTTCTCTTTCCGATACTAGTCTGTGCATATCTTCTACTGTATGACGGTAAGAGAAGAGGATTATCCGGCCAGGTACATTGGTACTCTTTAATTTCCCTAGCTCGTAAGTAGCCACATGTTAGGAATACCATTGCTCGGAACTCCTTTCTCACCTCGGCCAGGTTGCTTAAGCTACATGGGACTTTGAATAAGGTTGCAAAGATCGAAAAACTAGTAGCTCCGTGCTCCCCACTGGGTCGTCCGAAACTAATTAACGAAGCTAGGAAGCGGAACGGTTTCCGAATTTTGGAAAATATTACCCGTCATTGTTCCTTTCGAACAATAAGGAATGGCTGGATACATGGCTTGTTCTGATACAGCTTAAAATGCCACAATCTCTCACTTACTATTGCGTTGTTACTATATCACTTCAGCATTACCGCTAGTTTACCCAACAAATTTAAATCTAGAACCAAAGCTTCGAATACTTAAATAGAATAAGTTCCGTATTAGAAATTTATTAGTTAGTTGCTAATTAGCCACCGCCAACCCAACTCCGCAAAACGACGTCAATAATCCCGGACTATATTGACTCCGAATCCGCGGGATAAACCATACATGCGAGGACCCTGTCTTATACAGCTAATAAACACTTATTACATGACATGATACCTATACCCCTCCATGCGAACAGCAATAACCGATGTTCCCTGCTTTTTCCGAGTACCTGAGAAGCATTTTCTCCAGAAAAGAAGCTCAGAAGGAAAAGAGAAGCCTGTTAATTTGGAAAGTATAGCCTTAGCTTACTCGTTCTTCTCTTTCCTCTCTGTATGCTGATGTTCTACCGAAGGGGTGTGGCAGGTCCCCCGCAACAATCCCCCCCCCCGTTCATTCGAATATATTAAGGACCTGCTACACGGCTCTAAAGCATGTTATATGTGCTTTGTTGGAATATAATTATTGCTTTTTTCTTCTCCGGCATTCTAAGCTTCTGTTACCGTAAAAGTGAATACCGCTTCGAGACGAAACACATCAAAAACAAAATAATTCTTGTTTTTGTTCCCTGTCCGAGAAAAAGAAGAATAACAGAAGGGAAAATGGCTATCTGTGACATATTTCTCTAACCCAAAGGCTGGTATTTTCCACACACAACAGTGTGTGAAATTCTGGTGCGAAACGTTGCATGCATGTAATAATTCATGCGAAAGCTGCAACTTCCAGGGTTTACTTCCTTCCTAGTGCACATCCCTCTCTCACTCTCACTATTTTACTTTAGAGCCACCGCAATTGTTTAATATACACTTTGCATCCTTCCTTTCTTTTCTTTTTTTTTAGTGGAAAATAATAATCTCATGATAGTATATACCTTGCTTGATTAGAGCACTGATAGCTGTTATCAGAAGGGTTTTTTTTAATTTGATTATCTAGCGGAAGGAATTAATGAAGCTAATGAGGGTAAGTTCCGTCTCCCGCGCTGCGGCAGCTAGTGTTAGCTTCCCCTCCTCTCGCCGAAGCTAAAGATCATCTCGACCATGATGAATATATGGCGTGACTTCCTCCCTCGTGATTTATTTTCCTTTAGCTCCTCCACATTCCTTTAGTCTAGTAAAAGGCCTATGACTCTTCGTCTTTCTCCTATATCTCCACATAGGTAACTTCAGCTACGGTTGTTGATAACAGTCGACATTCCAGCCCCTCATCGAACTGCACCCCAAGAAAACCCAGATCGACCCCCGTGATTTACTCTAAATACCTTCATCGACGCATGGACCCCGGCTGACCGTCCACCTTGCTTTTTTTCTCTTTTCTCTTTTCTTCCCTTTCTCTTTTTTGCCTTTGGGTTCGCCCCCTCCTTGACCCCCCATGCCAGTATAAGCGAAAAGAGGAAAGAAGTCGAACGAACATGATACTCGTCACGAGTTCGAGCTAATTTGGAAGAAAAAAAAGCCCCCCCTACCACTATACAAGAAATGCCGTAGATCCATGAACTATACAACGGTATTCGCAGCTTACTTAGTGCTGGGCAAGTACGGAGTACATACTGATAATCTTAAAATAACAAAAATGAATACACAATACCACACAAATAACAAAACGAAACGAAACTAAAAGGACAAGTCGGCACTAAGCTCCCTTCTCATACAAAAGAAAAAAAAGAACCATGTTAGAACAGCTGTTCAAAACACTCTCAATACGGTCTGTTATACATTCCCGTACATGTATAACGATTCCCACATGTCCACGCCTCATGCGTGTGATAATCTATCAATCAAGCACATGGGGGTCGTGCAACAACGACGTAAGTAGGAGTTGATCACTTCTATAACGCCTCTTAACTCTGTTTCAGTATAACTCAACTGGCTTCAAGAAAGAGAGAGCGTGTGAGCTGGTAACACAAAACAAGAAATTTATACAATGAGATTAATAGAATTGGGCTCCCGCCCCCAAAAGCACATGCCCGCCATCATGCTGTGATACCCTTAAAAAAAAACACCCCCAGAGAACTACATCATAGTTATCCTAGATCGAATATATTAATTTTCAAGTTGCGAGAGAGAGAGAGAAATAAAAATAAAATAAAGAAAAAGAAAATGCCCTGACATTCAAGGAACCTTCCACGGGCGGTTCTCGCAAAGTAAACAAGCCACGCAATGCTTTTACTGCCACAGCATATCTAGTTTGTTTACTCAAATGAAAGGAGCTCCTCAAACAGCATATTCTTGGTGGTTAACAAGGAAACTCTTTCTGCCTCTGCAAAGCCATTCTGGTTAAAATAGGCTTTTTTCTTCTGTCTTTTCGTATTGTTACGCTTCATTTGGGCCAATATTGACCACTATACGTGCACTCACTCTTTTCTCTTCCTCGCACTCAATAATAATAATACTAACTACGCCTTCCGTATAAGCGTGTAAAGTATTTTTTCCTAATTTTTTGTAATTACGGTTAAAACCCCGGCGACGGGTGACATATTACCCTTCACAAAGACCCGCGGATGCACAACGTCCTCAACTGTTACAAGTCGGAGTTTCAAGGTGGGCGGGTAGATGGTCTGAGTGTGAACGAAAAGAAGAAAGGCAAAAAAAAGTCTGCCGGGTTGGTGTAAGCAAAAAAAAATTAGTAGCTAGTAAAAGGGAAATAATATTATAAACAACGTAAAAATCCGGAGTTGAATGGTGGTGGTGCGTGAGACGTAAGAGAGAAAAAGCGGGTTGGATAAATTCAGTGCGGCAATAAACTATTGACTTCCTTGCCTTGCCTCTTTACCTCCAGAAGACCGAAAAGAAAGGCCCCTCCTTTCACTTTACTTCCCAGGGCCAAAGCTGCTCAACTGTAGTCATAAAGTGGCGATCTAGGGGGTTCTGGAGGCAGAATGGAAGGGGTGAGGTGGTAATACCCACGTCGAGATCGAGAAATCTACACCCCGGGTGTCATCCACAGCAAAGACCTTGCATGGTCATGTGGGAGCCGATACAAGTATACCGTCCATCGTGCACGAATATGCATATACGAAGCTAAGAGTCTATAGATAGATCTGGGTAAGATCCTTGGATCTGTAAAATAAACTGGGGGTAATACATTCATCTTCCATGATCTGAATACGCCAGCCGCCATGACCTTCAATATTGGAGCTTGAGTGTGGATAGACACATTTCTCTCTATACCCTTTAAAAATAGGAATAGAACAAGAGAGCGAGAAAGAAAAAAATATCAACTAAGTTTTGCGCTTTATCCAGCGGAATATCCAGCGGAATTATTAATATATATCTTCATTACTTGTAGAATTTTGTGCCCTTTTCTTTTTGCTCTTGTGATCCTTTCTTTTGATGACGTAAAAGAACAAGAGAAAAATAGATACGCTAACAGGAAGGAGGTAAAGGAAATAAAGGATTTTTAAAAACACATTCAAGAATCAGAGGATAATGAAAAAGAGTAAGGAGAAGAAATAAGTTATGAACACCGTTAAAAGCAAAATGACATAGGAAAGTAGCAGCTTAGAGACTAGAAAGGAGAAGAATATCAAGGGCGTGAGAACATAGGAAAAGTAGAGAGGTGTACAGGATATCAAGCTATCAACAGGAAAGGATTATATAGCAAAAGAAGCTGAAAAGTGAGAGAGAAATATAGAACTGAAAAGTAATAACTTTGTGTCGCTTGTTAGTGTTCGCATTATTGGCGTCTGGACATATATATGCGAGAGCGTAAGAAACAAAAGAACGGGAGTGCAGCAACAAAAAAAGAAAGAAAAGAAAAGAAAAGACGCAAAAGTTGCCGAAAAGAAGTTTTATACAAACGAAGTGGTGTATCTGTTATTAGTAAATAAAAAGGAAGAACTGAACGAAGTAGAAAGACAACAAGCAAACAGGCGCTGTTATAAAACTCCTTGATGCATTTTCGTGTGTCCGTGGGTTTTTTTTTCATGGCACAGGAAAGAAGAGTTCGAGTTTGGTCAAAAAACGAAGCGGAGGCGAGGAGGGGAGGAGTCATGTATCGGTTGAGCCTCGTGAGGGAACAGAAACGGTAAGAATTATGATCGTAGTCGTTTCGAGAAAGAAAAAATAGAAAAAAGAGTACTGGAAACAGAATACCACCGTTAAGTATCTAGAAATAATAACCAAAAAAAAAAAAAGAGATAAGGGGAATAAAATCCGAGGTAAAAGCGGGAGGTCGTTATGAAATGAAAATAGCAGAAGTTTTTGTGCCGCACCATTGTGTAAAATTCAGAGTAAAAGAAACAAGTAGCGAATTCCATTTGCCATGAATCATGGGGTAGGTTCGTAGTATAGCCAAGGGCAGCTTTCGTTCTCGTCGATCCTTTCTTGTATCGCAGGCTTTCAGCATAGTTCGGCATTCGGGTTTAGGATGATGATATGTGAGTTATGTGTGGTGCAGCTAGTAGATGTATAGGTTGGTCAAACCGGCGTCCTACGGTTGGTTGGATGCCCCAGCATTGTTGCTGTTACTGTTCCCATTGCCGCCGTTATTCTCCGTTGATGAGACAACTTTCTTCCAAGTGTCGGCTTCTCTCCATGCTCTCTCGCATTCAGCTTTCAGCTTATCGTTAACGTTTCCGAGGTCTCGCATAGCCTGGTCGGTGAGCATCTTTTCGACCCCTCTGTCGCTGTTAACCTTTTCCAGTTCCTTCTTCAGCTCGTGGATGTATTGGACGGTTCGCTGCAAGATGGATCCTTTGTTTTTCTCGCAGCCCGGGACGATTTTCGCGAGTTCGTTGATTCCTTCGTTGATCGTTTCACGCCGTCTCCGTTCAACTAGAGAGAGTAGAGGATCAGATTAGCATAAAAATGGAGTTAGTAGTATAAAATTAGAGGATCATTCATACCTTCTTTGTGATTGTCTTTCCGAACACGGTGCCACTCCTCACTTCCAACTTGAGGTTTGGTGATAGGAGCGGGATGGACCGAATGGTTGGGTCGAGGCGGGAGAGGAGCTGGTCCAGCACTGGCTTGGCTGATATGGTCTTGGTTCAGCATGCCGAAAGAAGGGTCCAAGTGGTCCCCAGACATCGACTGCTGCGACATTCCCATTCCAGATATTATGCCCCCCATTTGTGATAACTGATGCTCCACGGGACTAACGCCGTTTAACGAACTAGACGGCGGTAGTGTATGCTGAGGAGAACCCATAGAATTCGCATAGGTTCCGGAGTTGTTGACTGGCATGAAACCAGCACCCTGGGGTCCTCCTAGACTCGAGCTCGGAGATGCACGTTGGAAAGATGTTCGCCGGCTCGGCGGACCGTCGTCATCGTCACCGTGTTTTCTCTTTCTCGTTTGGGTGGTCGTCGACTCGGTAGCTGTGCTTTGAGGAGAGGTATTTGAAGTTTCCACGGCAGATTGCGGAGTAGTCAAGGGCTGTTGTTTCTGGATGGGGTCCTCATAGGACTCTGAAGATTCGGTTTGGTTCTGCATAGCTATAGCCTGCTGTGCGGTAGATTGGGCTACGTGAGCCATCATGATCAATCAGCGGTTCAGCAAGAGCGACGGATGCGAAATCGGTAGTTGTTAGAGAAGCGATGGGCGATTATTGTATATATCCGCTGAGTCAGGAGGGAGGAAAAGAAGAGATGATGTCGTCAGATGGGGCAGTCGACAGTAGGAGTATATATATATCACCACGTGATAGCGTGGTGGACCTGCAGAAGGGCACACTTTCAGTATCAGACCAGATGACCAAAAGCAACCAGCCAAGGCACCAACCAACCAACCAACCACCACCAACAACAACAGCCAACCCGACAAACGAACGAACGAAACGATGAAGAAAGTGCAAGATGGGAATGGGCGACGGCGATAGGACAATAGGCGAACGACAGGAACGACTGAATAGAAACAAGGCCAGGCCAAATGGCGGTGGCGGGATCGATAAACGGGAGCGGGATGCGTTGTCCAGCGGCGGGCCTTTACAGAAAGCAACGTGGTTGAAGGAACGGAATTTGACCTACCTTTTGTACTTTTGTAACGATCTACTACCCAATAATCACCACCCTCTCACACACCGTCGAACGTCGAACGGGGCGTCGCCGCTGCTGCTACTGCTGCTACTCCTGTTTCAAGTGCTTCTGCTTCTACTCACAGCGAATCACCGTCCGACGATAGCTCTGCTACCGAGTGCTGACGTTTAAAGGCGCCAGATTGTTTCTTCTCTCTGTCGTGGCTGAGACGAAGTTTGAGGTCGAGGGGAAGAGGGAAAAGGAAGATGGTAATAAACCTGTCGATGGCCCAAAATATGTCAAACCAAAACAAACCCCGGCTGAAAAATATTGTCGAAGGTAAATTGGAGATCGATGTTCGCTTCCAGAAGGACCACAAAGCTTAAGCTCGGACTGGAAAATTATTCGTCCGATTAAAATAAAAACCCGGAGGCTCAAATTCCAGGATTAAAAAAAGGGTCGGAATCAAAAGAAAAAAACCACAAGTCGTTAAGTTAAGTATTCTTCTTTCTCGTCACAAAAAGTATGACAAAGTGTGAATGAATAGAAAATGTGAGTTGGAAAATAGTTAGTGCAAGAGAAAGAAATCAGGTGAGAAGAGGGACCCAATAGCTCATAGCATTAAAGAGAGTCGAGTCGAGTCGCAACTTGCAGGAGGAAACAACGGGCGTGATTGGCTTGCTGCGGCTGGGAAAGTAAAGATGGGGAAGGCCCGTCGTCGTATTGTGTGTGTACCACCGGTCGAAGAGAGCTTATAATAATTTGGTCGAACTGACGAAATGAACTGAAAAGGTCTTAGTCAGTCAGAATTGGCATGCGGTTCTGCCGGAAAATTAAAATAAAACGACGAGGAAAGACGCAACGATGAGCTGCAGCAAGCAGTAACAGAGTAGCAAACTAGTAGCAAAATTGGTAGGTAGGTAACAGCAAGCCGTCCATATAAACGAGGAATTTCTTACAATACTGAACGGTAGATACGGAGTAAAGTAAAAGCATATGGTGTATTAGCAGTTATCTTGGGGGGGGGGGAATGGGTGTGGGAGGGATGAAGTGTGGTTGGCTGGGAGCCGGGTCTGTCAAGGCAAGTTTTAAAGGGAGGTGTGGGTGGGTTTGGGTGTGCACACACTCGGTGGCTCGCCAGTCTCTGGGACGAGAAAGGGCTGACGAATGAGCGCGAGGTGGGTCGGCCGGGCTATAAACACAACCTCATAGAGAATATGGCTGGAGTATAATAGTAGAAGACTTTCCAAACGCCAGGGAAGAGGGCCGGGGAGATGGGAGTGTGGAGGAGGAGGGGAGAAAGAAACGAAGGAAAGGGCAAGTAGCTAAGTTCCCTTAAGGCCTTATGTAAAGAAACAGAAGGGAGCGGAGAAAGAGCAAGCACGCAAGCACAAACCTCGTGGAAAGAGAAAGAGCGAGAGAAAAGAGCCAAGGGGAAGAAGAGTAATGTATTATGTACGGCCGCCAATAAGAAAGATAAATAAGCAAAAGTGGGGGAGAGAGGAAACGAACGATCGTAACGATGCTTTAAAAGAAGGCTAGGCCAATAAATATATCTTGAAGGAACCGTTCTAAACCTCAAGATCGGAAGCCGCGACCGTAGCGAGGAAATAGCAGAAAAATAAAAAGGGAAAAATAATAAATTAAAAGCCCACCAAAAAATAAAAATAAGGTTGGGACCTTAAGATATTAAAAAACCAGCTGACCGCTTCTTCCAGCACAAGAGGTACAGAGAGGGAGAGGAAAATATACTTATATAAGCTTAAAAAGAAGACTGGCTGCGTTAAGGGTATTTGGAGATATTGGAGACGGTTCAGGTTCAGGGTGGGTGTGTATTCATGAATTCCTGTTAAGATCGAAGGGAAAAAAAATAAAATAAACTAATCACCTTACCTAGAACAATAGTGTCTTGAATAGCTCAAGCAAGTTTATTGGATTTGCAGGCGAGATGCTCTTTCGTTATGCAAGGAAAATGAAGATTGACCAGGTGCTTCGATGATTGCTTTTTCTGCTTCTCGTTTCTTCTCTTCTTACCTTGAGGGAAAAGTGGGTCTCCCGGGGGTGTGTGGTTGTTGCGTCTGTACGTCGTCAGGTTAGCTGGTGAATGAGGCTAAGGCGAATGGCAAGCAGGCGTGATGTGCATCGACGTCGACCTGGGGAGGGGTCTTTCTGTGTGGTGTGTGGGTGTGGTGTGCCTCGGAAGCTGATATTTCCTGCAGACGGGTGCGATATGCGAAGGCAGGAGACAGGACAGCCCAGGTGGTCTAGTTAAACCTCACCAGGAAAAAGTAAAGATGGCGATTTTTTAAAAGAGAGAAAGAGAGAGAACGGGAAGAAGCAAGGAAAATGCCAAAATATTTAACGATGGCAGCAGTTAGTTCAGCTTTTCTGGCTATGTCGTTAAGTCCCGCGGATGCTCGATGCCGTTATACTTCTGGCTTGTTGACGTTTTTGTCTTCTCTTTCTTTCTTTCCCCCCAATGTAGATTTCGCCTGGCTGAAGAGCTTAGACGAGAATTATACCCAAGTCCGTTGTTGTTGTTTTGCCTCCGTCGTCGAACTGCGGTCTAAAGATCGCAGGGAAAGGAAAGGAATAGCTAATAAAGCAGAAAGTCGCAATTTAAGGCTTAGAAAAACGAATGAAAGAATCGATCAGCTGGCGTGGCTAGAACATCAAAATGAGAGAAAAAAGAAAAATTCGTCGTTCGATGTAAGATAATAATAATAATAATAATAAAAAAGAGTGATCAAAAGAAGGTCGTCGCTGGAAAGGACATGAGAAGCGTTAAACGAAAGGAATGTGATGAGGGGTTTGGTTCTAGTGGCGGCTGTCAGGAGTGGCTTGGTCGCTCGCTCTTTCGAATTGCTCAAAGAACGAAGGACACAATTAACAGTTTTTGCTGCCCCGATTCGGAGTTTACAAGCGGAGTGACAGTCGTAATAAAAAAAAGACTGCTATCCAGAGGGGGAATATGGCTGTTCCCGGGTTGCCCTCTCCTCTCTATCTCTTTTCCCACTCCTTGAGTGAAAGAAATGGGAAGGCTGGTAACTGAAAATGTTTTGATACTGGGGTAAGATGCCTGAGCCAAGCTGTTCGGGAACGTTGGATGGGTTGAATTATCACGAGTCAACCGGAACCAAAGGAAACTAAAAAAACTGCCCGTTTTCTGTCCGGTCTGTCCCAAAGAAAAGAAATGGAAGTTAGAGAGGGATGTCGTAATAACAATATCTGTGAAAGTATAAAAAATAATAAAATAGTGAAATAAAAAATAAAAATAAAATAAACACCCAATTGGCCAAGTAAGAATTTCGATAAGCAGTCTGGAATTTCGTTTCGAGTGTAATCAACAGCTTCCTTCTCGCCGGCTCTTGGTCGTCCAGGCACAGGCTAGAAAAGTGGTGATATCCTGGGGAATACTGAAACAAGGACAAGGCTACACAAACTTTTCGGTTCAAACAAGAAATGGAAAATAAGTGCTGCGTTAGAGGAGGATTGCAAGCAAAAAGATCGTTCTCGACGTGAAAACAAATCGTCTGTAATGTATGAGCAAGCGCGTGAGTGTTCAATTGGTTTTTTTTTTTTTTTGTTTTGGGATAAAAAAACAAATCGTTAAGATAAAAAAGTGTGAAGTTCTGGAGATTCACAATTGAAGAGACCGCGAGGTATGTTTCTATTGTTTTGGGGTTCGGATTTGAACTGATATACGGAGTACTTCGCACAGACTTGATTTCGTGACTACTACTACAAGCCCGTATATCTTCGAACCGTCTTCTTCAAAAACAAATTGATCCTACTTCGTACTTTCAAATAAGGATGTCGTAAAATTTAACAATTCGGGGATCGCACTGTATGTAGTTACTCGCTATCGGAACCAAAAAGCAGAGTGTTGGAAGAAAACCCACGTATTCAGGGACAAAAGGGAAGGAACGAGAGTCGACGAAAAGGAGGGACAGTGGCGAACGAGGGGCAGGAACACGGAGAGGAGGGGGGAAGAGAGTGACGACGAGGGATGAATGAACGAAAGGCAAGAGGGAGAAAACAAAGAGAGTGCGTGATTGAGACTTTTAAAAGGAACCTGTGTTTCCCACGCTCCAGGGCTTGGGAACGTTTAAAGGCTTAATGGATGGTTCTAATTATAATCAATTTTACGATTTGCGCGTGTGGATTTGATCGATATCTTCCATATCCGCGGCTCCCCCTTTAATGTACATGCAATAGAAATAATAAAGCGAAACGGTGATATATAATACGGCCGGTGACGGGGTGGAGTCTCGTTGTGTGATGAAATCTTGCCCCATACCAATTAAGACATAAATTGGGGTGCAAGACCGCGCCCATGGACAGACAGGTGCCGCCGCCCTGGCACGTCAGGCACAAAAAAGGTACAAGACACGGGTGGAGACCCTTATGAACCGCTGTTAACTAATCTGGTTGTTCGAGACATTCCGAAGTTAAGAGAGCTCTAGAAAGCGAGAGCGAAGGGAAAGGTCAATGTTTTCACGAATTGGATTTGCCTCACGGTAATTACCACTGGAATGCAAGATAGACATGGTTAATATTCTGCAGCCAGTGTATTCTTCAGAGTGTATAATAAAGCTCAAGCCTTAAGAGGACGCCTCCAGCATGAGCTCGCGCTCTTGTTGATGCGACAGTATGCAAGCGTAAGCCGGTACGCGGTTCCTGGTGCACGGGATTACCAATTGCAGGTGCGTATATTGTCATTGGGAAAGATTTCGATCAATTTTATGCTTAATTACATGCACCGCCTCGCATGTGGCCTGCATATTGTTGCCATCTGGGAGCCACGAATTATAAACTCGAATTTGTTCCGCGAAAGGGGGAACATTGAGGAGAACGCCGTTCGCTATCGCGATATAACGGAACCTCACGAGATCGGAGAGTACAATAAATAGTAACAGGCTGCAGCTGGCAGAGCAGACTAAACTTAACTGTTTTACTTCGTCGGCCGGTTTCTCAATTTAAATTGATCGGAACATGCAGACCGGAGAGATTGAAGCATGACGGTGGGAGATTATCATCATCTATCGATTGCCAGCTTTTGTTCTTTGTCACGTTGACGCCTAATAGGTATGAAACACGGTGCCATGTCGTCAATTGGTACCTGAGCCTCTTCTCTCCTAAACAAAGCATCCATGCAACACCTCGTCCAGGGACAATCAGGTACCGTTGCCCAATCTGGAATCCGATAGGCCCCACCAGCAGCCAATCTTCGAGATCAATCCGTCCAGTAGCATGAGCTGTATACCGCCCTTGGGGAGTCCGCATGCATGGTGTATATGCATAGGTGGATCACGAAATTACTGGTATGCAGTATAACCCGACTGTCATTATGAAGTACTTGTCAGATATATATCGATAGATATATATCTATCTAAATTCTTGATCGAAGCGCTCAAACCATTGGTATATATACATACATATCTAACCTGCCTGCCAGCTCTCAATATACGTAGCCAACCATCTTTTGTATAACAATCACCCCTCCATACAAACCAATGAACCACCCTCCATCACGTCTTTGAGACTTCTTTCTCGGGTTGTATCATCCTATATATTTCTAGATAATTTATTTAAGGATTTCCCGTGGCACTCCTCGCGACATTCCCATTGAGGCCTATATTTTTTCAATTGAAATAATATTTATATATCCGTGGATACCAAGCGAAGCATTTGACAGAACTCTGAAACAACGAATATCTCCAGACTCGTATAACCATATCTATATTGGAAGACACATTTAGGAATTGCTTCCCCTTTCATCTACCAATACTTTATGCTACAGAAAGAGAGAAACACTCGGTTGACCAATTTCGGGTTTCAAAGAACTCGGCCTCTGGATATTGACTGCGGCTAAAACTCGAAATTAGGTGAGGTGGTGAAAGACGGCACTCTCAGACTTCAACGTTAACGAGTGTGGTGTTTCAACACAAGCCGGAATCCACCGCAGCACGTTACAAAGCCCACTAATTTTTTCACGGTTTCGCGGCTTGCAATTGATATCAATTGATCGAACGCCGTCGCGCGCGCGCTCTGCTTGAAGCTCTCTCTCCGAGAGTCCACTATACATATAGGCATAATAGTACACACGTGTGTGCTTCCTCTTTCCTGTTGCACTAGTTAACACTTCTTCGAAACAGCTCAGTCCCCGCCGCAACCTGTTCCAAGTTATTCCGTCAATTCCTCACCCCTGGAACTCGAACCTCTCTCGATCCCTTCTAGAAAGATCCTTGTGATCGTGATTATTCCAAGGAACATATTCACAATGTTTTGAAGCCCGAGCCGTCTTTATCTCTCAATTTCGCAAGGGAGAAAAGAAGGCAGCAGAGGAAGAAGGGGTCAGGTACCGTAGCCGTTTGTGCACCGCCCGCCGGGGAATCTTCCCTCTTGAAAAGATAGGAGAAACCTGTTGCAGAAACACGGCAGATTTCGTCGGAAATGGGGCTTGAACGGTTGAAAGCAACAACAAGAACAACATGTTCGCAATGCCGGCAGCCCCTTGAGCCCGCATGAGGATCTTCGTGCATGTGCAAATTACACTGAAAATGAATGAAAAAGGTACCAACGTTGCTCCCGGGGAACAAAAAAGCATCAAGGGTTCTTTCCTTCCTTTCTTTCCAAGCTTCCACACAGCTTGCTGGCGACAAGGGGGGGATACCGTGCTTGCCTGTGTGCCCCTCGTCCGAACACCCCAGGCCGCGTTCGCTTTGCGAGCTTCCTTGGACGTGGAAACTGGTGTAAAGCTGGAAATCTTTTCGATAAATTGGAAGTGGAGGTGCATGCAGCATCTCAAAGGAAAAGCATGGTTATAGATCGGATGCGACTCGCTACGAAGTACTCGTCTTCCTTTCTCTTCAAGATGCAATCCGAAATGCTCGTGAATTCCGACCAATCGGGTCATCTGATCAGAGCTAACAGAATAATTCACTAAACAGAATGAAGCTGGTCTCTAAAATCGTATTGTCTCAACAACTTCAGCTTCATACTTCGAACTGCGTACACAAATCAAATTTACTAATCTTGAGTTTTTTTTTCTTTCTTGATCACATGCAAGCGGGAGGCTAAAATTGAACAAAAGAGGACTTTTTGTCTTTAACGTTACGCTCAGGTGACCCTAATCCTGGATCAATAATCAAGTTTTCGGTCTTATCGATACATTGAACAAAAATGGCCCGACAGCAATCAGAAACATTACTTGCAAACCGTGTCTAAGAACTGTGTGGTCACGAGTTCATCAAACCCAATGTCGATAGCCCAGCAAAGAAAGATGACCAAAAAATCTCCGGATTTGGAAGTGCCCTCAGCGCACGGTGTGCTACGGGTCGGTAGGTTGTTCTATTCGCTGCTAAAGGGATTTATTGTCTCTGCTATTTCCAGAGGCATGGTAGATGGATGACGCTTCCCGCGCCAGCCTGCAGCAAACGGCCCCGGACTTTTGCGTCCCGCTTTGTCACGAAGGGTGTTCTGCTGACCCTGAGAGCCTTGGGGAGATGCAGATAGGTGAGTTGTGTTTATCCTCGACAGCCGCCGGCTCAAGTTGAATAGGAATTAATATGGTTCTTATGTCATCTTGATCAAGGACAGGCAGCTCGGCTGCAAGATTTCGAATCGATCTATGGATGTAGGTCGTATCGAGGTAAGCTTTCCCAAGGCACTGGGAGATATATCACCGTACACAGGCGCTGCCCCGCGACAGCGCTATCTATCCCATGGAAAGTAGCACTCTAGAAGGAATCGGATCCTGTGGCGCATTGCACGGTAGACGATTTATCCTAAACGCCCATTATACATGCGATATTGATCTCCTGTGGTATTCGGGTCTTAGATCTTGTGGATTTTGCAGATTAGCTGTCTTTGTTCGGGGAATACCCCATTAGCCTGGCTGATACGAATTTTGAGGCTCAAAAGGCCTAGCCTTGTCAATCACCGGAGGCTGGACTCCGTCGAGACCAACAGATGCAAAGCTAAAACGTGGACTTGATTATTCACTCGTGTATGAAACTTTTTTTGGATTCCGTGAAACAAAATGGCGAGAAACTGTTGGGGAACATGAGATGAGATGAAAGCCCGTCGTACCTGCTAACTGCGTGATAGTGTCGACAGATGTGCAGCGGAACATGACATCCGCTCTGGCACCTTCCTGCTCTTCCTTGGGCCTTCCTTGTTCCCTTCTTCTCCAGCCGGAAGCCGAATTGCGGGGCAGGAAAGGGAGGCAAGCGGCTGAGTGTGGCAGTAGCGATAAGATGCTGTCGATAAGATCGGGGTGGCTGAGGAGGCAAGCAAAAGGTCCAGCCCCTCAACACGTAATGCAAACAACAACCATGTTAGTAGCTGCTGCTGCAGTATAGTTCCAACAACCTTTAGAATAGTTTAAGACCTCACATTTCGCGGAAGACCCTCAATCCATCTCGAGACCCCTTGCACCTCCTGCACTTCCCGACATCTCCGACTTTTACATCTTAACTGCTGTCCTCTTCCATTATTCCCGTTAGCGTAGCCGCTCCGGAGGCACGACCATTCCAGCTTTTCCTGTGACTATTCCTGATCCTGCCGAGTGGTCGTTTCGTTGCGTAGGGCTTTGAGCGTCCCTTGCCGACAGCCTTCTTTTTTCAACATGAGTGCTCTAAACCAGCTCATAGAGCTTGGTATCCCTAAGGAGGACGCCGAAGCATGCCTTAAGGTTCGAACCCGCGGATCGTTAAGCTCGGTCTTATCGTGTTTATAGCTCTAGCTAATGTGGTATTGCGGGGTATCTCTGCTTCGTTCTTCTAGGCAAACCAAAATGATGTCGAACGAGCTGTGAACTACTACTTCAATGGCGATTTGGATAGGGTGCGAACAGCGGCATACCTCCGTGCCAAACCTCGAGAAGAATCGGTCCATATGTGAGAGAATGTGTGCTAAGATGCAGTTTACGACTCGTAGGATAGGAGCAACAATCGGTGGGATGATTCGCTGTTTACCCAGGAACGCTACGGACCAGTTCAGGGCCCTCTGCCGCCACCATCCTGTACGATGCACTGCCTCCCTTGCTATATCATGTTTCTTTTCACTTCTTCTTCGGGTGCATTGAGTTATAGGAACTGATCTGCCAACGCGTTAGCTCTGAATTATCTAGTTCAAGCCGCCGATACAGTCCTCGGAGATCCAGTCGGTGCCAAGTCGCGGCCTCCCTCTCCCTCGAGAAGTTTCCAAATTAACCCTCACGATGGCGATGGTACGTTTTTCAAGCTTTCTTCGTCCCGTAAATAACAATATGCAATAAGGCTAAGAGTACAACTCCTAGATGCCGATCTCCAACAGGCTATCAAAGCTTCCATGGAAGACAACCAGCGTTCTCAAGGCTTCACTGGACCTCAAGTGAGCGGAACAGTTGGATTCACTGCCTCTAACAATTTCAAGCGCGCCGATAACGATACCCATTATGATTCCAGCAGCTGGGCGGTTGCCGTTTCGGGTCCTTCGGAATCCAACGCTATCGAGATATTTTTGGATCCTTCGCCACCCGAAAGAAAGAGACTTCACGAGCAGCCGGCCTTTCTTCGACCATCCACCGGCTCGGGCAGCCTCGGTCCTTTATTAACAATCTTACATTCCATACCAGCTGCGAGGGAAACTCTGCTACAGAGAGATAATGTGTTGGAGAACTACGGCCAAAATGAGAATTGGTGGGCGGGACATGTCATCCAGCTTCCAAGAGTCGTAGTGGAGGACGATCCGGATCCAATACCACCGGAAGCCATCGAAGTGATTCGTGAATCCCAACGACTCATGGCATTTCTTACTGGAACAGAGCGTGCCTACGGTACAGCTGAGAGTTTAGGGTCCATCCCTAGTATTTTCGATCCAGATGCTGGCAGTAAGTTCTTTCAATATCTCGCTGCGATACCTACTGTTTCCTTTATAAAAAGACCCTAAAAATGAAATTGCCTTTCTAACCACCTTTCTTACAGCTATTGTATCCAAATATTTCCAATCTCTACAAGAATCGATAAAAGTCCTCAACAATGACTCGGAAATGCGAACCCCGTTACAATCCAAGGCCGTCAGGGTATCTCCAAAAATGGAAGTGAATTCGCAAACGTTCGAAGTCTTCGATCTCAGTATCAGGAACAACTTGATCGAGCAGGGCGGATCTTTGTACGATGCACTAGATGCGTTATTCTGGGAAGAAGAGGACTCTTCTGACGAAACTGTGACCTATGCGGAGTACTTTGGCGATATTTGTACGTTCCAAATCAGATGTGAGGATCCTCAAAAACGACCTTGCGGACTCGATATCCCGGCGGAAATGTACCTGGATAGGTATACTGCGGAATTTAAAGATAAAATATCGGTAATGAGGAAAGAAAAGGCGGGGATTCAGTCGCAAATAGAAGAGCTAAATAAGAAGGAACAAAGTATCAGACTATTTTCTCCTATGTCACAGTCGCATCGGCACCTGGATATGATGAAAGTGATGGAGACCACTAGAAGGTATTTTGAACAGTCTTCGGACCCGGCGCTACCGAGTCCCGCAGGCGATATTTCCCCAGTAGAACATGCGAAAAAATGTGGCGAGGTAGCAAAGCAGTTGGTAGAGATTGAAGAGAGGATACAAAAAAAAATCGCTGGTATGCTTCATATAGATATACAACCTTTCTCACAAATGTGTACGCTAACCTTCTACAACAGATCTCAAAGCACAGCGGGACGCTCTTAGAGAGAATCTTGACAATATGAAATCGATATTTACGAGTCCAGAAAAAACAATAGAAGGGGCTCCGGCGCTCACTAAGTACATCCTTCGAGGTGTCAGCACGGACCGCGGTATCACTTATATACGGCGGAAAAAGCTCATTCCGCATATTAATCTTGAAGACGATGAGGCGCCAACAGAGATGAAGACACAAGATGAATGGTGGTCGACAAAGTACCATACTTCGCAACTCGCATATAGTGAGGAACAATACGGAAGTTACGATATCAAGACAGTGCCAGAGGAGGAGGTTCTTCGAGCTGCGAGGTTTGAGGGCCAAGGAGTTGTTTTATTGGTTTATGCGATTGAAGATACTGTTGAACGCGAGACTGAGCTGGTAGCCCTTCCTGAACCTTTGAAGGTAATAAGCCCATTCATACACGTACGAGATTACTGTGACGGTGGTGCTGACTAACATTCTCTACTAGCAATTTATCATTCACGACAACGAGTTCTTTGCCAAAGAAATTGCGGAGGCGGCTCTGAAGCCACAAGCATATGGGAAGAAGCGTCCGCACGACGGGGAATGGAGCACAGATAAACCTTTCGCCACTCGCGATTTCTACAAACAATGGACAAACCAGGCCGGCACTGTAAATAGCAGTCGTGCAGCCACTCCAGGTGACAGCCGGCGGAATTCCCTTGACATGCAAGATATGGGTGACGAGGAACTCAAAGCGATACCCGAACCGCCAAGTCCGCCGGTAGCGCCACACATAAATACGGGTGGACCAAGCGTGCATTTTGCAATTGATAGTGAGCCGAAAGTGTTCTACGGAGCGTACGGAGCCGGGCACGAGACGATGGTATTGGAGGATGGGAAACCAAGGGAGAAGGGATATGCGAACGCGGATGATGACGATGAAATGTCGTATGGAACTCAGCATCTGGAGTTCTCGAACGATGGGACATTACAGGCCAATCCTATGCCTATTCCTCCGCCCCCACCTCAGAGTCCACCGGCGAAGAGGGTACCTAGGCTCGATCTAGATGAATAAGGTGATACTGTAGGTTTTTTTCGTTGGACGGCAGACTATTTCCTTTTGGTATGAATAAAAGAATAATAAAAGTTCTTTTCTTTCTTTCTTTCTTTCTTTCTTGGAGGTAGTCTGGTGAGGTCTTAGCAATTGCTTTTGAAAAACATTTGATATATACCAAGGTTCTTTTTCATGTTTTTGTTTTTTTGACTGGCTGTGCAGCGAGGTCCTTTCTTGGTGTCTACAGCATTCTTATCATTTTTTCTTTTCTTTAATTGGAATATATTGAAGCACTTTTTTAAGCATAGCGGAAACAGAGAACGGATAGACAACGATTATATACAAGATATAAAAGAACAAAAAGGGGACAAAGAACTAATAAGTCTCTATAGATCTAGTTTCTATCTTCTCGCCGTTTATGGCGTTAGAGCCTATAAGCACCTCTAGAATTCTACCTAGCCTCTGATGTTGTGTCAACCTGTCTATTTGCCCGTTAAAATAACACCAGGATCAAAGAGCCCAACGGAGGTTAGCATATATTAATATAGTATAGGTATTAAGCAAGAGCTTATGTAAATTATATTATCATATAATGCAGTTTCCCGTACAGTTTCAGCCCTACCCGGTCTCGATACACATTGCGTTACAACTATAGTAGAAATTTTAAAATTTAAAAAAAACACCAATTGTCAAGCTATAGATTCGCCTAATATTTATAACGACCAAAAAGGGTGGCCTTTGATAATTCAGAAGTAGTGGCAACAGAGTTACCCAAGTTTTAAGATGTAACTGGAGTCCACTGTATTAAGCAATAGACCCAATGAGCGCTGCACAGAAGTAATATAGTGGGGTGTTGGCAACACTCCTATGATTCTCCAATACGAGCCAAACAATTGCAGCACAGTTTATTAGAGTATAGCGGTGATGTCGTATAGTATCTTACTTTCTACAATAAGAGACAAAAGCGCATGTCGTTGTCCCTTATAAAATAGCCGGGTATCTAGCTAGCTCGTTACATATTAATATCGGATCTTAGACCGACCTGCGCATGCATTTAAGCAGATTCAAACTGCACCTCCTCTTTCGATAGACATATATATACATCCGCCGTTTACTTCCTTTACATTCAACTAGAATAGAGACATTAAGGCGAAGCCAAACAAATGGAGACCCTTCCAATCGAAATAATTCGTCGGATCGCGATCTACACATCTTACCCGACAGTATACGCCCTCTCCCGCGTTTCAAGCAAGTTCCGAGCCGCCGTTCACGACTGGCAAGTCTATAAGGCCATTATCGATAACAGTAACCACGAAGTTTTTCGCGACGAGAATAAAGATAATGTTTCGCAAGCGCTAGTTGATCTTGGCCTTGAGGTTAACGGGTGGGCGCGCAACCCGATCACCAGCAGCCTTTCTGCGAACTTGTGCGCCCGGTATGCATACGCGGACTATAAATGTTTTACGATGGCAAAGGATGAGTTTTGGGACCAGAAAGCTATTGGAGGCTTTGCCCGCTGGGCTGGAGTAATGGTTGCTAGAGGACGTAAGTTATATCATTTTTATACAATCCTTATATATAGACACAGCATTCACTAATGGTTTATATAAAAATTAGATCCTATAATCCACCTCCTCGGACATACACGCCTCCAACACGGCTACGCCCAACAGAACTTAAACAAACCAGAATCCCTCATCTCATCTTACATCTCCCCGACCGACCTGTATATCCTATCTTTCTGCCTGTCTGCCTATCTCATCTCTTGCCCCGAATCCGTCCTCCTCTCAGTGGTACACGACAGAGAAGAAGAACCGCCCAGCCACTACTCTTGCCTCTCAATCCCTCTTTCCGTCCTCCACACTGGAGAACTACACCTCAGCCGCGCATTCGCCAATATCTTCGAGCTTCTCTGTGAGACCTTTGGGAGCAGTTCTGGTTCCCGAGTCCCCGGCGCCGAAGACAAGAGCTATTGGAACACGGCGTTCGAAGGCGTGACAATTCCTACCTCTCGAGCCGAGATTGACGCTAGCTACGCGCCTCCTACACCAAATGTTCATATGAGTCGGCCGGAAGACATGTTCTCTGCGTTTAGCTGTCACGAACTATGTTTGAGAGCGGCCGGGTTGCTGGGTTATCGGTACCGAAGGTTCATGGCAGGAGGTAGCCCCCATTTTCGCGGCGTTATGCCTGGAATCGATCAACATTTTGATCCTCGACAGCAAAAGTCTGCGCCGACGGGGTTTGAGTTCCCGTTTGAGACGTATATGAAGCTACCGGCGCCGTTTGGGGATGCTGCTGAGTTTGTGTCGTCGCATTTGGAGATTATGACGTCGAAGGCGTTTTTGGAGGATGGGAAATGGATGGGATTTTATAATTATGGGAGTATGAAGGTTATTGATCCGGCGATGATTGACATCAGGTTTAGGGTTGTTGAATTGGACGGACAAGATGATAGCCATGCCGGCAACGGTGATGGTAATGATGACAACCATCGGGATTTGAAACACCCACCTGGAAATGTCCTCAACGTTACAGGATCGGGAGAGGACAAGGTGGGCAAATTTACGCTGTACGGACAAATTGTTAAAACAACTGGGAAGATACAGATGAAAAAAGTATACAGAGGGACACCACTGTTGTGGGATTGGCTAGGGTTCATGACGCCGTTTGGCATAGTCGGCCGATGGGGTAATCGTGGTTCCGGTGGGGACTTGTGGCTCTGGAAAGAGGATTGGTATCGCGAAAGCGGGGAGGTCTAAAAAAAGTTTTAATTTAAAATCGATGATACGCCAGGACGCCTTGTATGTAAAGATTTTGAATGTATATGCATATATCTAGTATTATGCATTGTTAGCGTGGCCCCAGTCTACCTAGATAAGTTTACTTACCAAGATAATATGCTTCTAACAACCAAACGAGATATCCAAACTACGACTCATACTTCCACCCATTCACTTCCCACCCTGTATCACAGAAACCACTATCGTTAGCATGGGCTCCAAAATATCACGGCTAGCAAGAAAGAGAAGTGAAATCCACTTACACCACCGCCTAACCTTTGCCCCAACTCCTTCCCCTGTAAATTTGACCCCGCGATTCCAATACCTCCACCCTGCCAGCCCCAAATTCCACAGACATCCCTGCACCAACGGGAACAATAGCTGATCTCGCACCGTAATCAACGCGATGAGCCAGTACTTCTTCTCCTCCGAAGCATGCTTTATACTCGCTAGATATGACTGCTCGAATCGTAGATCAGGCAACGGAGGCAGCGGGCGATGAGAGAGCGATCTTTCGGTGTGTTGGGACGGGTAGAGGATAGATGAGGATATCGATGCTACGTCGTCTTCGTCCTCGATTGGTTCTCCTTCCCCTTCGACATCGTCATCATCATCTTCGTCCTCGCGTTCGATTTGGGAGTATTCGCTTTCGTGAAGGGAGGACTCTGTGAGAACGGTTTTGGAGTCGGCGGAAGTGGACGGGGCGATTGCAGTTTCCGGGGTAGCGTCGTGGCGTATATGGCCGTCTGTGAGGGCAGATTCAGCTGCGAGGAAAGGGATGTCGGACATTTCGGGAGGTTGCGAGAGAGCAGTGTTTAATTCGTTGTGGTGAGGGCGGTCGTGGTGGTTGTGGTGAGGTTGAAAGAATGACGTTTGGATGGACAAGCAAACCTTCGGTTATCAAGCTCTCCCTCTTCTTCTCTCCCCACAACGATATACCAACAACCACCAAAATGACAAAATTCAGGCCGTGTATAGATATCCACGCCGGCGTGGTCAAGCAAATCGTCGGCGGCACCCTTTCAGAAGATAACAAAGCTTCGTCCTCCCCGCTGGTCACAAACCACACATCGGCGCATCCACCGTCGTACTTTTCAAAACTTTACAAAGTCAACAACCTTACAGGAGCACATGTAATCATGCTTGGCCCAAACTGTGAGGATGCCGCGAGGGAGGCTTTAGATACATGGCCGGGTGGGCTACAGGTTGGCGGTGGTATAAATCTACAGAATGCGCAGAAATGGCTGGATTGGGGAGCGGAGAAGGTAGTGTGAGTCTCTTGCTTTTTTATCAACATTTCTTATACGGGTGTTTTCTCAGTTACATTAAATCTAATCTTGATTAAAATTTGGATATAGGTAATCGTCACATCGTATCTATTCCCCAACGCCAAATTCTCGTTAGAGAGACTGCAAGAGCTATCTGCTACCGTTGGCAAAAAAAAACTAGTCGTAGACATTAGCTGTCGTCGCAGAGATGGCGGATGGTTCGTAGCCACGAATAAATGGCAGACCATTGCGGATATGGAGGTTACGAAAGGTATGGATCCATCCATCATATTTAGGTATTACTATCCCCGAGAGAACCTAATAATTGCGGAATAGAAACATTATCACTCCTGTCAGACTACTGCTCCGAATTCCTAATCCACGCAGCGGACGTCGAAGGACTGTGCAGAGGCATCGACGAAGATCTTGTTAGAGCGTTAGGGGAGTGGAGTAACATTCCTACAACGTACGCTGGCGGTGGGAAGGATCTTGGAGATCTAGCATTAGTGAAGGAGCTGGGTAGAGGCAGGGTGGATTTGACATTTGGAAGCGCGCTGGATATATTTGGGGGAGACAAGGTGAAGTTTGTGGACTGTGTCAAGTGGAATATGGGGATAGAAGGATGAGATATAGAAAATGTTCCTCAATTTAATGACAAGTGACATCAGGCCAGTTAGCAGGCCCCGTCGCCATGGTACTGAGGGCATGACAAAAAAGCTAGGGTTATACGCCTAACTTCTCCATTGGGTATACTCAACTATCGATATCCATTCAGACGCAATAGTATATTACGCATGAATAACTCAAGTGATAGGCTACATGATATAATATTAATAACAAGAATATATTCTCGACTATTCTCGACACACAAATTGCCCGAAAGGTCGATTCTCTATGCTCCTCGACCACTAAGATTCAATGAACGTTGATAAAGGTTATGAACCAAGGTTAATAAATAAAGACATCTGCATGTCCGAGCACTTATGCTCTTACGCATGTATCCCGAACTCCTAATTTGAGTACGCAAGAAGTACTGCTTCTTTACGTAAGATGGTGGCACGATGTTCTAGCTAGGCCCTAAATTACAACTAAGGGTCTAGCTGCGTCCAGCTTAGTTTTTCCCCACAGGTTGAGCTCTGGCGCCGTATGACTGGCTACCACCGGCATGCAGCGCGATTGCGCCGTCGCATTCGATTGGTCCTCTCGAACTATTGAAAGGATTCCTCGGGTTGGGCCCGGACGACAACTGATCGAGCCGTTGGGAATATAAAGTGGCCGTCGTGTACTTTGAACGCTATCACGCAAGGCTCAGCTTAAAGCTGCGTCAACACCTCCCCGCATTATAATATAAATATTGTCGAGATATCTCCAAAACTGTTCAAACTGTCGAGATATCAATTTCACAAAAACACCTCCTTAATTGACCCTCGCCGACCTCGTAAACAATGCTACCCACTCTCCGCGGCTCCTCTCGAGCCTTCTCCCGGACCTACTCCGTCCTTCGAACTCCCAAAATCCAACAGCAGCGAGCAATTCACAACACACTTCGCCAACCCGCCCTTGCTGCGACCCAAGCCAATGTCGCTGTCGACTCAGTTTCTTCATACGAACCCTTCTTCCCAAATGAACCTTCCGGACCTACCGTTGGATCCATGATCCCTGGTACAAAATCGCAGGCTGCCATTACAGAGCTAGATGAGGTGTTTGACACCCGTAGCTTAAACATGATTTGCGATTATGAAAAGAGCGTCGGAAATTAGTATGTAGTATACGAGATACCACCCATTGTCTTGTTAAATTTAAACAAGATTGCGCATAACAATCAATTGCATGTTATCAAGTTATGCTAACACGTATGGTTAGCGTTTCGGATCATGATCACAACCTTCTCCTCGACGTCTACGCCCAAATCGCCTCCATCCCCCTCGGCTACAATAACCCGGCCCTCTCCAAGATCGCCTCTTCTCCCGAAATGCTCACAGCCTTAATAAATCGCCCCGCTCTCGGCAACTTCCCACCTGCATCGTGGTCTCAAACCCTCAAATCTGGCATTCTAGCGGTGGCACCCAAAGGTCTAAACCAAGTGTTCACCGGCATGTCTGGCTCCGACGCAAACGAATGCGCGTACAAAGCGGCTTTCATGTACCATCGTCGCCGGGAACGTGGTGAGGGTGCTGATTTCACTGCAGAGGAATTGAGCTCTGCGATGAATAATCAAAAACCGGGGAGTCCCGAGCTAGCTATCATGTCTTTCAGGAAAGGATTCCACGGCCGTCTTTTTGGCTCTCTGTCTACCACACGTTCGAAGCCGATTCACAAAATCGATATCCCTAGCTTCAATTGGCCGCAAGCAAGGTTTCCGAATTTGAAATATCCGTTGGAAGAATTTGTGGCTGAAAACGCGGCGGAAGAGAGTGAATGCCTGAATGATGTTGAGAATATTATCAAAACATGGCATTGCCCTGTCTCTGCTGTTGTAGTCGAGCCGATACAGAGCGAGGGAGGCGATTTCCATGCTAGTCCGAAGTTTTTCCAGGGGTTAAGGGACATTACGTTGAAGCACAATGTGCTGTTAATCGTGGATGAAGTGCAGACTGGTTAGTATCTACTTAAAAATCCGAAATGGTAAAGGCGTATTCACTTCGAGGTTACTGACATCATATGGTTATGAACTAGGCGTCGGTGCAACAGGCAAATTCTGGGCACACGACCATTGGAACCTGGCTACACCGCCAGATATTGTTACCTTCTCCAAGAAAGCTCAAACGGCCGGCTACTACTTTGGAAACTCGCTGTTGAGGCCGAACATGCCGTACAGACAGTTCAATACGTGCATTTCCCCTTGTGTATTCAAACCAGTTGTATTCCAAACGGCAAGCTAATACGTTTGTCGGTATAGTTGGATGGGAGATCCCGCCCGCGTGCTCCTCTTTAACACTATCATCAAAGAAGTCAGCAGGCTGAACTTGGTACAGAATACTGCCGAAACCGGTGGGTACCTGTACAATGGTCTAGCGCAGCTGTCGAAGAAATATCCTGGGGAAATCCAGAATCTGAGAGGGAAGGGACAAGGGTAAGGGATCAATCCATCTTAAGTGGAGGAGAGAGAAGTTTATCTGCACGATCGTTATATTGACTAAACATCCGCCTTGTTAATATTATAGCACATTCATCGCTTGGGACTCCCCACAAAGAGATGCATTCTTGAAGAAGATGAAGAAGGTGGGTGTTAATATCGGTGGATGCGGTGATAGCGCTGTCAGGTTACGCCCGATGTTGATATTCCAGAGGCATCATGGTAAGTTTTGCAATCCTCGAGAGTTCTTTGAAAATAGCAAGGTATTCTAATATAATGGGTTTAGCCGATATCCTGCTGGAATCTATCGAGAAAATCATTAAGGGCTAGGTTATTTTGGTTGTTGGGAGCAAGTTATCCAGGATTGATGGTTGTTAGAATGACTATTGATTGTCTTTGTAGCTATAAGGGGACGGATCGATGGGAATAAATATTACCTCCATTGTTCAGGCACTAGTAACTCACAGCTAAAATGCAAAGGAGAAAGCTTCAAGTATGCTATAAACTAAAACTACCTTACAGAGCCAAAGCCGGCTACGAATTGCAAATCCAACCCAGAAAAAACAATTAACCAAAATATACATGCCAGTAATGCCTCTTTACCCCATTGCCTTCAATGATGTCTATCAACCCAGCAAAACGGCAGCAAAAAAAATATGAACCTAGTATCGATAACGGATGCTCCTCCTCTTTTCCTCTCACAAACTCCACCCCCGGTCTCCTTTGTTTTACCCTCCCAAATCAATCCTGCTTTGCCCGCCGTCTAGCTGTCCGAGGTCGCCACAGCTCGTATGATTCCGCATTGGTGCCGTCAGTTTGGTCTCTCCTCCTTCTACTCCTACTCCTATTGCTACCACTTGCTACAGCGTATCCACTACCCCCCGCGGCACCTCCAAACCTAAGGTAAGACCCATCATCCGTATCGATACCGGCATCCTAGAGTGCTATCCTCGGCTGGCGGGTATGTAACCACGCTTGGCAACCGCAGAATATGAAGAATATCTAGCCAGAAGAAATAGCACATTAGTCAAAAGAACAGAAGAAAATGAATCAAAATTTCCATAACGCGGTGAAGGCATTCATACTCCATAAACAGCAACAGCTCCAAATACGGTCGCAGCGGCAACTTGAGGATCTTCCGGGTCACTAGTTTTCCCAGCTACGACTTCGTGCTCCGACTTGAAAAGAGCGCCGATGACAGAGAGGATTATTAGAGCGAAGAATGAGACAACGGTACTGTCATTGACGAGTAGGAGTTAGCCTAACCAATCTTTTAACGTTGAAATTTTTTCAAGTTACTCTTGTTGGTTACTCGTGATAAAGAGGGAAGATGCATACCAGCTCCAAGCGTTACCAGCGGATATTACCGGCTTCATGTTGGATGTTCGGATGTGGTTTTTGAACTTAGAAAGAGAGAACCGGAGGACTGTGAGCAGTTGTCGCGGATGTTCAGGGGTGTTTATCGTCGCTCTTTTCGTGGATAGGGTCCTTCGTCAGGAGTTCTAGGGAAGATCTCTATGTAGGAGGCGGATCGGCCTGATATAGTTTGTGTCGAGTGTACGATGGGCCTCGGGTAGCGGGCTGTTGTTCGGTGGGAGGTAGAGAGATTGATTGATGATGAGGTTGATGATGTCGGAGCCGAGCGAACGCGCGCTCAACAATGACGACGGCTGGGAATTGTGTTGACTTGGTGGCACAACACGCGGCAAGTTCTTTTTCAGTGTCGGTTTCCAACATTACCTACGAAGTACCAACATCAGAATCTAAACATCAGGATATCAGACTAAAAGCCGGACTGGTTACGACAAAATTCAAGTATTCCAAAGAATATTATAGTGTATTCATTATTTCTTTGGGTATATTAATACATATACGGAGAGTGTGAACCATAGTCAATAAACTTCACCGACTCTGTTGTTCGAGATTACAGCATGTCATTCTTCAGACGCCCAACTGACGAGTCCTCAGACGAGGAAAGCGATGATGGAAGCCCTATGAGTGGCTCTGAGTCTCATGAAACGGATATAGGAGATACACCTGAGCAGACCTCAGATCACGATCTGAACTTCAACCAATCCGAGCTGACATCAGGTCTGGATGTAAAACCCTCAGACGTATCTGCTGACCTCTTCCAACCACTCTCAATCAATGCTATAGCAAATAACATCCGAAAATCCGACCGTCTATCAATTTCTAATAGACTACATTCAATTCACATGGACTCTTTGTTTGTGCGATCCGTAGCGGAAGATCTGGGTCTTCCATTAATTGCAAATGAAAGATGTGGGAGCTGGTATGTCCCACCGGAGAAGAAGGTCGGATCGTGCTACTTCAAAAGCACCGATGGGCATTTTGGTTGTTGGAGCTTTAGCCTACGAAGGCTGAATCTTGGGCTCCTTGAGATTATTGGAAATCACAAAGGTTGCATTATTGTGGACAGCACTAGACGTGGCAAGTCTATTCCTGATGCATTAAGCAAGACGGTACCGATTTGGTGTGCCGTTATGAACTCGGTTTTGTTCCCCGGTAGGGAGGTTGAGATCGAACTGCCGCAGAATGCAGTTTCGGCATCGGAAATGGCACAGATCAGAAGTTTGCTCGACGGCTTTGTAAAGCAACTTCGTGAATTAAAACTTGAGATCAAGAAACTCGTTGGCGTCCTACGGAAACCTATGAAACCGGTCTGGATCACGAGAGACTGGTATACTCTAGATCTTGAATATCTAGGAGAAGAGTTTTACCCAGTCTACCTCCTATCGGCATCGAAGTACCTACAAAAAGAGCTACAACCAAGAGATTCCGGGAGCGATGGGCATAATTTCGTATACATTCAAGGCGCAGGAGATGATCACGAAGGATGGGCGAGGGGTCTACTTCCAGTTACATATTGGAAGCACGAAGAACAGTTGCTTCAAACTTCCGAAGCAGAACTATCGGCTCTCATCGATACAATTGTGAAGTCATATCCGACCAAGGAACACGCTTCTCTCTCTCGGCTTTCTATTCTTGGTAGAGCTCAGGGGAAGCTTGCAATTTGTGATCTCAATACGTACGAAGCATTGATAAAATCTCAAACGCCAATTGCAGGAGCTGTAGTCTGCTCCGGATCGAGCAGTGTTCTGGAAGAGAGCACGGAATCTTCCATGGGATTCTCTGAATATCGAACTGTCATTCCTTCAAACAAATTGGGTAGCAAGCTTCTACGAGCCAAGCTTGTCGAGATAGTTCCCTTTGCAGAGAAGCTTCTGACATCGGATTCACTACATCCGCTCGTGATTTCATGCCAGACAGGGAATAATATGTCTGTGGGGATCGCTTTGGCATTAATATGTCGGCTGTTTGACGACCAAGGTTCGTGGTATCAAAGTCTCATACGACGAATCTCTTACAATCCTCTCAGTCTATCTGCGCTTCTAGAAGGGTGCTTATGAAATCCTACAATCGTGTTTAGGTCGCTTCGTATCGACACTTCAAAACACCCCAGTTGATAAAACTTTCATCCGACAACGCCTAAGCTGGATTATCTCCGATAGAACGCAAGCGAATCCGTCCAGAGCCACTCTTCAGGCAGTCAATCGTTTTCTCATGGGTTGGACCTAAAGCGTCGTCTCAGAAGATGCAAGTTAGAGGCTTCGTCATTAACGGATGATAAAAGTAGAGCCGGGTTGCAAGCGTGTATCATATACATAGAGTGAACGATGCTTCATCAAAGCCTCGAAGCTTACATTATTACATCTTCACCGACGGCATTTTCTATCTATATACCTTACACAAGGTATCTTGAAACCGACCTGAAGCAACCGATAGAAAGTCTAGAAGTCGACATGAATCCTTCTACATGGTTGATAAATCCGAATATTCAGCCCGACATCTCCCAGCGGTTTATGCCAGAATGGCTTGAGGAAGAGTTCCTTCACCAAAGAGGAAATACCTCAATCGTAATCGCCCCAATGAGGACAGTTGAGACACGGCATTGACTATATTGGGTGTTGTTTCAACATCTTTTTTTAAGAAGGGTTGAGCGGGTGTTCCGCTGAATTCTGTACAATTGACGTTTCATGATTTTATGCTCCCCACAGTTCGCAATGCCTTACGTTACCTTCGGCCGCTATATTCCCCGAGAGAAACAATCGATCAAAAAAGCTTACTGGGTTCTTTCTGAAGGCGAGTTTCAAGATGATATTTTCTGGTGCTCAAGCGAGTTGTTACAAATATATCGAAAGATTACCATGAACAAGCTCGGTTTTTTTTTAACCTACAAGGCAGGCCAGAACCGTGGAGGGAGTGGATACCGGGTTATAACAACGCTTTACCAGCTGATCAGATATTAATACATTCGAAACTGGCACCGCTCGCCTAAATATATTGAAGAAGAAGTTGTGGAGTTGTGGTGCAGAATGTTTTTGTGTCTTCTCCGTTATTGGTCGGAGCATGGCGACTTTTTTATGGGTTGATAGAAAACGGACATGCCGATATGTTCTGCATGCTCGACTTCTGGTTGGCGAAAGGTTTTGACGACCAGTCTTGCCGTTTAATTTTAAGCGCTTTTTATGAATTCAACTGAACAACGACAAGCTAAAAGAGATCCAATGAACAAATGTCGTTATCACGGGGGGTATGAATGTATATTGTCATCTTTTGGTAAAATAATTAATCTAATCGAAACGGCGCGTTTACGTTGTACTAAAGAGGCCCTTAACCAGACTACTGTTCGAGGCTTTAACGGCCAAACGTTGAAAGAGTGGCTAAAGGCCCAATCAGAGAAATCTCAATTTCAATCGATCGCCACAACGGAGCGGTTGGGCATATCGCACCATCGAATACTAAGCTCACGGCTCACGTTTCAAACGCCCAGACGAATTATATGATACATCCAACGTTTAGAAGCCTAGGTGGCCATGCGGGGCACGAGAAGGTTACCATGCTTTCGGTACCGAAGCTTATATGTGTATTTCTCGTCACAGATTGATTAATATGGGGTTTTGCATGGACATGGCTGGCAACGCAATGCGAAAAGATGCTTGCTGTTCAAGGGTCTGGTAAAGTAGGCTAATACCTTCCCACGATCGAGTCCAAGGTTTCCACTATTAGATTGAAAGAGCGTCTGTCTACGGTGAAATGGTTTCAGGTTGTGCAATTATTATGAGTCTAGATTATACTACTTCCGAATCCCGTCTTGCATACCATTAGTGGAAAGGAATAACAAATAAAAACAGCGTAGAATCCAGCAAATTGTTCGCTTCTTAGCTAAATATTGAAAGAACGACTCCAAGCCTATTTGTCTTGAACCACGATGATTCTGAAACCTACTCGTTCGTTTGGGTACAAGGCTACCCCTTGGCGCTTGTTACAAACAGTCGCTCGTCGATAATGCGAAGAGGTTCTGGACCCTTAATAGGAAGAGTGGATCTTTCCTTTCTCTGCCTCGAGCTCATCTCGTAAAGACGGGATAATGGGCATGGTTTCTTTCTCATTCTCGTGAGGTTTAATTTCGGAGCATTCATAAGCCCGTATTATAGGGAGAGTTTTTTTTTTTCTTCCCTTACGAGATAAAACTGCTTCTATTCCAGATGGCTATCTTTTGAGTGATTGCCGCTGTAAGAAAAAGGGGCTCTTAACACCCATCATGCTGTCAGCTGTTAATGTTGCTGTCAATTACATATTAATGTCGTTGGTGCATCAGAAAGCGGCGCGGTCATGTTGTGTTCGGTAACTTTTTTAAATTAAATTAAAATGTTTCGTTTCTTTGTATGGAGCGACATGCTGCAGGTGACTAAACAGAAAAAGGGTCCGCCGCCTGTGCAAGGCGGCTCATATTGAAATGTGTTAATATCCTAAACTTTTGTGAAGAGATATTCATATCCGAGTTCGTAAGCCGGAATATCCCTTTATAGGTACGTCTGGATAACCGTTTTCATTGAAATTTGGTTTCGCGAGATAAAAATAAACCTCGGGAGTACCGGCCGATGTTGTTGTTACCCGGGGCTGCTTTTACTTGTATTAGAAGGAGGAGAACTAAGAGTACCAATATCCAAAGGCCAACGACAAGGCATCAAAAACACGGCTGATGGTGTGGCAATTTATCAACATATTCGGAATTGGTGGTTAATCCACTGGTTTGTGCTGTTTAAGGAAGACGATGCGAATGGCTCAACTTGATGAAATTGGACCCTAGATGCAGAAATAAGAACTAAAGAGGAACTCGATCTCAAGCAAACGACGCATATATTAATTAGTTCGGCTGTCACAGATGTCTTCCTGAAAATCCGAGGAAAACCTGATACAGCAGACAACTGCCTGTTGGGAACAAGGCGTCCTGTCGGGAGCCCTTTGTCGATTTTAATCGTAAACCGGAGGGTCGATAGAGAAGCCAAGACGAGGGAGGCGGGTGGGATTTCTTAAGTTTTCTATTTAAATTTCGACTATCGATAGCGTCCCAAGCGCATGTTCCTGGTGTTGTAGGAAGAGGAAGGTGACTCGGTGGGATTCACAAGCTGTATGCGGATCTACTGTTTTTCTTTTCCAATTGAATATATGAAATTGAGGAAGTTATTCCACAGACCTCATTGCGATTTGAGCAAACTCTACCGAAGCGCTGTTTCAAAGATGTGGATATCAGTACGACAAGATCGCGCGATCATGCTAGAAAAGGCTTCAAATTTATAATAGCTTCTCTGCCGTCCTTGCATGCAATCGTTGAATTTAACCGAATTCCCGCTTTGCAGACATCTGGGCACGTGAAGCAATTAAAAACTCGATTGGACATTGCGTTTCTTTGTGCCTCTGTGTTTCGACAGGAAGGCTGAAACAACTTCTGCGGGGTACCTGGCAAGTCAAAGGAAAATTGATATCCGTGCCTGACATCGTGAAAATTGAGTTTGCTATTGTTGGGTTGCGAATGATATTTTTCTTCGCTAGGCGTTAGACGCAGACAAGCCACAGGCTAGTTGTAAAGTCCGTCGGCAGACTCACCTGGCGCACCGTCAAGGCTGTGTGACAATATTAAAAGTTCGGCTAGATGAGATAGCCTAATGAGATACTGCAATGCAGTCGGCCGGTGCGCATTTTGCATGCATTACCACAAGAATAGCTTACTGTTTCGTTTCATACGTGGTCATAAAGCTTGATACAACCAAGATCTATCAAATAGACATGAAATTGAATAATATATGGCGATAATTTGGTCGGCGAGTACTCCGGATGCCATCGCAAATCCCTTCCTTAAACCGAGAGAATCGAGAATTGCCCGTTGACAAATGATAAACACCTATCTCTTTCGCAATCGAAACACCAAAGCCGGAAAGGTGGAAGGCAAAACACGGTTGAGAACTATGGGTAATATCAACGAGGCTGTATAGTCGGCTTTAGCATGCTAACTCGATGGGGATTTGCATAGAAATTTGGCTAGCGGATGAGGTCCCGAGATGGTCGACAATGGTCAGTCCAAGCGAATGCCACAGCACCATATGACCAAAATATCTGCCTGGGGTTCTAGTGCTTTCGAAATGCCATGAGCTCCTCGGATGTCGTCCGTCTACGTTTATGAACTGCGGCTAAGGAAACAATCGCCAGGAACAAGGAGGATTGTAATCGTTGATCTCAACTCTAGGCTCTTGTCTCAGAGCCATGCTCGCGGTGCCTGGACGATCAAGGCCGCATTGATATAATTAACGTTTGAAAATTAGGCGTGTTTTATGATATCTAAGTATATATACAATATCCAGAAGTTCCAGACTTAGCTATTTGCATTGAATAATATAATCGATAGTCGAATTGGGAGGTCTAGACGGTCGAGTTCGAAACATACTTCCTAGTTCACCAGTAGCTTAGGACTTTTCGAAGCTAAGACATCAATAACAACTCGAGAGCTGTGTTTGGACTTCAGAGTCCTTCAGATCCGTTACTTCAAGGTGAAAAGCCGTGTACGCCTCCCATCTGCTGACCAAGTTGCTTGGCTTTCCATCCTCGAATCGGATCGAAAATGGTCCCCACTTTTACAGAAACCTTTTGCAGAAATAAGGTATAGCTTCAGTGGAAAGACATACATGTACATATGTGCGGACAACCTACACATGATGATTTTATCAATTTTACCGACCGATGCCGCTGGCTCACGGAATACGAATTGGGCTGGCGAGCTGGCTTTTTGGACCTGTCAGCAAAGCGCCTCCCAACTACTCGACTCATACATTTTCGATGATGGCATGCTATAATCGCAGTTATTTTCTTTTTTGGCTTTGTTTTTTTTGGCGGGGAGTTTCAATCAAACCCTGAAACTGCAGGCCGTCATCTGCTCTGATTGTCAACCCGCATAATTCCGCTCCCAAAATAAGATCGATGCTTCGGTTGACAAGGTATGGCCGAGATGCTTCTCGTCTACGAAAGATAACAATCGGCGGGTAGAGCGAAAGAATTTTATCATGCAAGCTGAGACCAGTCCTATGAACCCGGAGGATTTTTTCGCTGATAGGTTCAACCACTTATTTTTTCTAATTTTCGGGACCTTTAGGTCTCTGCAATTAGCGAAGAGCTAAGGATGGAAGAAGACAGGTTTATGCAGCTGTTGTGGCTAATGCACAAGCTAACATCAGAAACGGTTAGCACAGAGGCTTGTACCTTAGGGTAGAGCGATATAATGAGGCTGGCGATACAGATGACGCTGCTTTTCTCCCCTGCTCTAGCTCCATGGAGTTTAGACACTTCTCGACAAACTTGAATAGCTCAACCCGAACGGATAGAACCTCCCTAACGGTCGTTAGAGAAATATTTCCCTGGAAAGATGGGGGGGACGAAATTCGAAAACATTGGTGACAACCTCTTCCTGAGGCGTGAACTAGGGCTGAAACAGGACCTCGAGAAGAGTTTCTGGAAGAAAGCATGCAATACGCTCCGGTACTCTGATGTAATTTATCATGGAACAATGAGGCATGCGGATGCGAAGAATAAGAGGCTGCAGCTATAGATTCGTCCTTTTGGAGCTCTTCCACGCTCGCGATAGGGAAAAATGTTCATAGACTTTACCGCTCTGAGCCTGAGGCTTGTCCATTTTAATACAACATACGGCCGAGGTGGCAGAGTTGAAGGATCGTGTAGACTTATAGATAGCCCTTCGGCTGCCCTGGTCCACGCAGTTGTTTCCAGAAAATCACGGTAGCTTGATCTTTTCACGACTGTTCATTTCTCGATATTATATTTCTTCATTTCTCCCCTTAGCACTAGTCGTTCGTTTAGGTCTTGCTAGTATCAAGATCGGATTTAAATTCAGAATTAGAACCTCCTGTACCTGGCAGTCCGCAAGACATAGCTCTCGCTAAACCCGTCTACCACACACAACCAGCGCACTAACCAACCAAACGGCCTGCCCCGTTCACTCACTTGACCTTAATATTTTCTGGTATATTTCTCCTCCTCCTCGCCCATCCTTTTTTGGATTTCGATCCTTTGCATTACTATCACCGAAAGACCAACATTGCACTTCCATAAAACCCAAAGCTGTCCTCCACTAACCTTTGCCTCATATACATCGCTTAGCACTTCCCAGCTGAAAGATCGTACACACATACCACTACCCGCTTCTATTCATATCCCTCTTTCTTGCATTTTATCTTCCGCCATCGGACGTTTCTAGATTTGCTGGCCAGGCCTATAGAAACTTCATGAACGTAATATTCATAATATAATTTTTTTTTTTTTTTTCACCAGGTAAGACCGTCGTCCCTAGTTTTCTCGCGGTACAGAGATCAAAGAATTGAAACTCACGTTTTTAAAAGAGCATTGGACACGATCTGCCTACGCAATATTCTTGTGCTACTTCAATTTTCTTTCCTCCGTTCTCTTACGGAATAAATTGGACTACATTCATAAATAACGACCGTCATCGCCGAATTCCGCTCATCGAAGCATCAATTTAGATCAAAATTAGCTGTTAATAGGTGAGCACAACTTGAAAGTCTACAGTTTTTATTTTTTTTATATCGCGAATTTTTAGCACCAGCTTGTTTTGAACGTTCCGACTCAACCTTTGAAGGTTGAGGTGCATTTTCTGAGACGACCGCCAGATGGGTTTCGACCAGGTGTTTCTGCTTGAGCTTTGTTTCGTTTTAGAAATTTTTTTCTCTCTTTTCTCTCCCAGCTATTTTTTCCCTTTCCTTGTTTCCATTTTTGCCCTGCCCGCTGCTTGGCCTCCACCGAGGTGTGGGAGGGGTAAGCCGGCTTGCACTGCTCTGTGCAGCTGTGTGGCTCAACGCATCCAAATCCGCTGGCCGAGGTTTACGCGGGCGCATAGAGCGATAGGCAAGCAACATATCCGTCGACCTCATTCGTCGGCTGATATGGTTGGTCCAACGTCCTATTAATATCCATTTTTCCTTTCGATTTCGATCTTTGCTGTCGAGTTGCAGTTTGCATGTCGTCTATTTGGCTGCGCTTGCAATTTTATTGCATTAATTCACACTATCAACCAGACTCGTCTTGCAGTTCGGCCACAGCGCGATAAAAAATTGAAAGAAAAACTGTGTATTTCTGGCAAAGGTTGTTCCAACGAAAGCCAGAAAGAAAAAAAAGAAAGAGGCTAGCACTTCGAATTCTTTTTTTCTTTCTTTGGCTGGGCAGGCAGCAGCTGGCCCCATCAAGATAATCCGCCTCCAAAAATACACACATGGGGTGTTCTCTTCGATGGTCATTGCTCTCGGGTTTTTCATTTCACAGAGGGCCGCTTGAGCTTTCTTGATTTTGGATGGTCCATCCAGCAGAGGTGCAATATCCACTCGCCTTTTTTTCTTTTTTCTTTAATGCGACTAGTCCGATTTCTGCTGGCTTGCATTTTGCTTTTCTTACCCTTCTGAAGCAAAGCTTCCTGAAACCCCTTAAGAAAAAGCAATGCATAGAAAACGAGACAGGCCGTCACCTTGCCCTTTTTCCCAAGCACAGCGAGGGAAAAGGTGAGTTCGGCGGCCCCTTCTTTTCCCAGTATCACACAAGGTGTCTTGCAGGCGATTAGACACGGCCTGAGGAAAAGACAAAAGGCAGCAAGCAAGCAAGCAACGGTGCTTCTTATTTCACCAATATTACACTGCATTATTAGCAATATCGTGCTAACGGTAATATGAAATTAAACCCATAATCCACTTCCCCCCTCCTTTTCCGTGTCGTACCTCTGCTTTTTTCTTTTAAAGTTACCTCTTGTTGTTGCCCATACAATTTCCCCAGTACCCCTCCACTCCGCTTGGATTGGATTGGCCATATCCCTTCCCTCGAAACGCCAGTTGACCAATTATTTCTACCCATTATCCTCTGTAAGCCCTGCTTGGTCCACGGTACCCAAGCTTGTTGTCTTCTCGGGCGCTCTTCTTATTTCTGCCCTCTGGTCTTGTTCTTTTGAGCGTTCGTTCCCACATTTTGCACCACACACTTTCCAGCGGGTCTTGTTAGTGTTGTTAATCTTGCGGGTGTTCATTTTGATCAAATTGTGGAAAGTGGGACGAAGCCCCAGCGCAGGCCGCACTACAACCACAGAGCAATATCGCAATCTGCAAGTTCAGATCCCCTAAAAAACATCATATCCCCATCATCTCTCACTTCCCTTCTTCCTTCTTTTCTCTTTTTCTTTTCTTCTCTTTCCTCTTCAGCGTTGTGTGTTGCCGTCGTCGTCTGTCGCCGTCTCTATTTCCTCCTCCACTCGTTTCTCTCTTTTAATTGTTTCATTCTTTTCCGTCCTATCAAAGGCTTCTTTGCTTTCTTTCAACGTCGCGCATATCATCACCGTTCGCTCTTTAAGGTGCAGAGGCAAGGCCTTTGTCTGCAAACCGATTGATATCGCCTTCGTTCCGACGAAAACAACATTCCAAAGAAGCCCTTTTTGTAAAGGGAGCTGGCCTTCCATCCCATCTTGTGTATCACCAGGACAAGCGCCTGTTGTTGAAGTCGAATAGCGCGAATTATATTTCGCCCGGTCTCTTTTTTCTCTCTCTACTTATCAGCTAACAAACCTCTTTCTCTCTTTTTGAAGAAAGGTTTAAACTTGCGACAAAGACAGTCTATTCTTGGACCTATTCACCAACATCTACTACAAAGAGAGGACCATTTTTTCACATAATCTCACACTCTTTATACAGTCATCTACTCCCATTCGGAATAATCTTATTCTTTATCTATCTTTACCTGGCGTGATTCTTGACGTTTGAGAACCACCAGTCTGCGTTTGTACATTCCCGAGAACTCGCATTCTTCGCTTCCTGCTTGCGGTCAAAGAGCATACCAATTGGTTTAACTACCCCACGAGAACAACCCGTGTTAATCCTCATCGCTCCATCTCGACTCAATTAACAAACGACAATCCATTTCTCAAAAACTCGCTGTCTGGACTACAGTGCAATATTTCCTCGAATACCAACAACCTCCCCTTGAGTGGGAGAGAGTGAGCAAGATCTCCTTGATTTGATCTAAAGCGACAGACCAACCAACAGACGACGGCCATTTCCCTTTTAATTCCTTTTCACACCCACCAAAACACACACACACACACACACACACATCTAAAGTCGGCCGCTCGGGTCGTGCTACTTAACCAAAAAAGATGTATTCACACAACGCTCTCTCGGCTCCTCAGAAGCCTGAGACTTTTATGCTCTCTTCGGAAGCTCAGCAAGCATTACCGCAAGATGCTCAAATCCAGCTGCAACAAGTTGACAACTGTAAGTCTGAATTCCAGTGTCCGTATAGAGAAGACGCGATTGGCTAACAACGAGCGCGACTAGTAAAATACTTTTTAATTTCGGCGCCTGTTGACTGGGGCCAAGATATGTACATCCGCAGATTCTTGCTTCCCACCGGAGAATACGTTTCTTGCGTTCTATGGTATGTGTTTACTATGGTTTCCCTACTTAAAAGCTTTGTGGAACGTGAGAGACTGCGCAGAGCGTGCAGCACGTTGTCTGCTGTGGATCGACCCAACACATTTTCGACGACATCCCGCTAATCCTCAACTCTCTCTGCGTTGTATAGGAACAATCTCTTCCACATCTCGGGTACAGATATCGTCAGGTGCCTATCCTTCAGATTCCAGGCTTTCGGAAGACCTGTCAAGAACTCTAAGAAATTCGAAGAAGGTATCTTCTCGGATCTCAGGAATCTGAAGGCCGGTACAGATGCCTCGCTAGAGGAGCCTAAGAGCCCTTTCCTTGACTTCCTCTACAAGAACAACTGCATCAGGACGCAGAAGAAACAGAAGGTCTTCTACTGGTACAGTGTTCCTCATGATCGCCTGTTCCTTGATGCTCTAGAGAGAGATCTCAAAAGAGAGAAGATGGGTCAAGAAGCCACTACCGTTGCGGTTGCAGAACCAGCCCTTTCATTCGAATACGACTCTTCGCAGTCGCTCTTTGAGCAGCTCACAAAGGCACAACAAACAAATTCCTCCTCCTTTAATCCCCACGCCGTTCCGTTCTCCGCCGGTATCTCCCCCGCCATGCGCGCAATGGACACAATGCCACCACCGATGATCCACCACCCGGTCATGCCTATGGTTCCAGAAGAATACCACATGGGTCTCCAGATGAAGAAGCCCGAAGACCTGATGTCCTACGACGGACAGACCATCCACATGAACGGCCACCGCGGAATGATGAGAGGAAGCTCCGTCCCACAGTACCTAGAATACTCTCCCGCCCCGTCCTTCGCCTCGTCCGCTGTTGAAGATTATAGCGCCCGTGGTGTCTCCTACGAACCCGTCACGCCACCGCAACAACTTGTGAATGTGTCGGAACCACAATATTTGTCCGCAGAGACTGCTGCTGGTATGTACGGACCTCTCGATCCTGCCGGTCAAAACGCGATGTCTGGTATGGGTCAGTTGCCTCTTCCAACTGTTTCTGGTGTTGCCGCTGCGTTTTCTGCTACACCCCGCTATACCAACAATGTTTTTTCGGTTATCGAGGGTTCCCCGACCTACAAGCAACGTAGGAGGCGTTCCTCCGCCACCCCTGCTGCTTTGAGTGCTTTGTCAAATGAGGTCACTAGAAGAGCTAGCCCAGATCCTCGGCCCCGTGCTGCGACCGATACAATCACACTTGAGGCTGACGAATCGCAAGAAGACCACAGCCAGGGCGTCCCAATGTCCATGCCACAGCACCAGACTACCCCGCAGCCAAGAGACTACCACGATTTGTCCAGACATGCTACCCCGATGTCTATGCTTGAAGGCAGCCCGGTCCCCACCAACGCCATGCTCTACCTCCAGGAACAGCACGGACTCATGGTACCCCGTGGAGTGAGTGTTGGCCTCGATGTCACCGGCTTCAGCAGACCGAACATTATGCGACGGGCGAGAAGCGCCACCTATGAACCATCCCCGTACCCGCAGAAGTCGCATTCCTGCCCAATTCCATCTTGCGGTCGTACCTTCAAGCGATTAGAACATCTCAAGAGACACGTCCGAACACACACTCAGGAGAGACCATATGTCTGCCCTCACTGCAACAAGGCATTCTCTCGCTCTGACAACCTCACACAGTATGTATCCTATTATTGCCCGAGTTGCAGTGTATACGATGCTAACGAAAATTCCAGGCATCGTCGTACCCACGAACGATCTGAGAATGGTGGTCCAGTTGAAGCCTACGACGCTCTAAGCGGCGAAGGTGAGGACAACGAGGATGATCTCATCGGATCTCTCGATGAGGCCTCGGAACCCCTCGACCAATATCTTCAACACCACCACCAGCAGTCTCTCAACATGGCACAATTGATACCCCAGATGTAAACAACAAAAGAAGGAAAAAGAAAAAGGATCTAAAAGCATAGTACCTATTTTGAGTCTTTGTATTTACTGTCACGATGTTCACGGACTTCTTTTATATTTCATGAGCTTGCCTTCTTTTTTGCTTTTGCTTTTCTTACTGGGTGGGAAGGACCGCGGGAATCACATCTTACAGGATCTTCAGGCCTTTTTATATTGCAATATCATTTTTTCTTTATTTTCGGACACGGTCATGTCATTTTTTTTCACTGGAAGCATCATTTGTATCATCTTTTTTTTCCTTTTATTTTGGGTGAAGGAGAAAACTAGCTCTCGGGTGCATGTGCATGTGCGATACAAGTGGCATTTTCTTCCTTTTTTCTACTCATCACCATCCTACCTCGACTCGATACCATTTCCTTGATGTTATTTCTTGTGTTTGTTTTATTTATTTATTTCTTGGTCCTTTTTTTCTTGCTTTCGCTTTTTGAACCTTTTAACTTTCTTGTTACGACAAGGCGCATCTTTGTTCATGAATCCTCAGGATGCGTCTTGTGATTATTTTTCTTGTTTCGATAAACTTCTTCATGGACTCGTTGTTTCTTTCGACATTTTATTTTTTCTCTTCTTTCTTTAGATATTACTCCTTTCTCTCCTTTTTTTCATGGCCTTTGTTATTACTGTTGAAATTTCTTTGGATCTCCTACAGTCTTTTGTCTTGTGTTCAATTGTCTAAGTTTTTTTTTATATGTGATATAGGTTATTTCCTTTACTTTCCTTAAAATGGATATATTTACTACTTATCTATTATCGCAAACATATGTGAACCATTGTCTTGTAAAGAGCTTATATCCGGGGATCGTTGCATTAATGATGACTGCCATTGGTGTTATATATATACCGTTTGGCCTTAAGGATCGAAGTACATCACACACACACACACACACACACACACACATATATATATATATTCATACTTCTCTTGATATATATGGAGACTATCAGGCATTTGACGCACACGATCATATAATTAACCCAGATAAAATGGTCGAGCAAATATACTGAGTATCTATCTCGACGCTCAAACCAGTATCCACGACTTTGAGAATAAAAGATGAAAGATATGTGGAAAAGTCCGAACTTAAAAGGTCGGGTAGCAGTTTATATATTCCTTCTCATAGCCCGATTGACCACTTAACACCGACCGTAGCTGGCAGGAACTCCCGAAGAAAAAGTATAAAAAACTAGACGAATTCGAAAGGAGATACGCGATTGAATACTAGCAAGATGTTGCCACCGCGAAACGAAAAAAATATCTTGATAATCATGAATGCATTCAGGTTTCCTTTCCCTATCCTAATACTAAAAAAAAGAAATAGTAGTATCGACTAAGGAATAATGTAGTTCTTGAAAAAGAAGGCCTTTCTAATAAAAGACCCTTTCCGTGACTAAAGGAATATTGACGTAATACGTAATAGGAGAGAAAGAAAAATATGTCTAGAAAAAAGAAGAAAAGGTGTACCATCATGTCAAAACGAAGCTGTTGAAAGCATCGGTATTTCCAGTCTACCACCCTCTTCCTTGCATCTTCTCAGACTCTGGAAGCTTGGAGACAGAGACGCCGACCATTGCCTCGCCGAGACCTTCGGAAACTTCTGCGAGAACTTTGGGGTCGTTGTAGTGAGTAACGGCCTAGATATCACCAGCATTATTAGTTCCAAACAAAAAGAGATCAGAACCCACCAGGGAAGCAATGTTTCGACCGTACCTGAACGATTGCCTTGGCCCGCTTAGCTGGATCTCCAGATCGGAAGATCCCGCTGCCGACGAAAACGCCATCGCAACCCAATTGCATCATCAGAGCAGCATCAGCAGGAGTAGCGACACCACCGGCGGCAAAGTTGACGACCGGGAGACGACCGAGCTGGGCAGTCTTCTTCAACAGATCAAACGGAGCACCGATTTCCTTGGCCATAACGTAGAGTTCCTCATCGGAGAGATTTTGGGCCTTCTTAATCTCGGAGTTGAGAGTGCGCATGTGCTTTACGGCTTCGACAACGTCACCGGTGCCGGCTTCGCCCTTTGTGCGAACTGGTTTTTAGAACAACTGTGGTTAGCTTGCGGTTTCTGCTTGGTTTAACAGAGAGACAATTGGTCGTGTGCGTACTCATAGCTGCGCCCTCACTGATTCTCCTCAAAGCTTCTCCAAGATTCCTGCACCCACAGACAAAGGGGGCCTTATAATTATGCTTGGTAACGTGGTGGACGTTATCAGCTGGTGTGAGAACTTCAGATTCGTCGATAAAGTCGATTCCAATGGCATCGAGAATCTGGCACTCAACGAAGTGACCGATACGAGCTTTTGCCATGACGGGAATGGTGACGGAAGCTTTAATCTTCTTAATCATTCCTGGATCTGACATGCGGGAGACGCCACCTTCGAGACGGATGTCGGCTGGGATGCGCTCAAGAGCCCTGCGTACCAATTGATGGGTTAGGGTTTGGAATGGGGAGGGTAGTGGAGGCGATTAGAAATGAAGGGGATTGGTTACATGACTGCAGAAGCACCGGCTTCCTCTGCGATACGAGCTTGTTCTACGGTTGTAACGTCCATGATGACACCGCCTGGTTGGGAGATAGTGGAGGTTAGCAATGGTGGCGGAGATCTTGATAGCTGGAGAGGTAGCTTGCTTTACCTTTCAACATGCGAGCAAGAGCATCTTTGTTGGCGAACGAGGTAGCATCTTTCGCAACAGGGGAGTTTCCGTTTGCGCCATTGAGGGTCGCATGAGTCTCGACGGGCAACTCTGTAGCCATTTTGGAGATATTAAGGTGGGATGAAGGTGTGATTAAGAGGGTTACTGTGGGTGTTCGAGGTTGTTGATTGTGGATTGAGATGAGTCGAGATGATGGTTATCAAGAAACTACTTTTAAGTTGCGTTCACGATATCAAAAAAATTTAAAGCCTGGGGAAACCACCAAGGGAAAAAAAAGTTTAAAGACGGAGCGGAGAAAAAGATAGTGACTCAGATCCAATGGCCGATTCGCAAGAAAGAAGAGATGGTGAAGGATTTATCAAGGTCTAACTATCACTCCACTCTTCCTGGAGCTGAAGGTATTTTCGCATATACCCGCATAGCGCTGCTAAATTTTTATAAATTTTTTTTCACTTTCGCCATGTGCTTGTTACGATACCCGATGCCCCCAAATTTGTCTCAATTGCGCAGGCTACCTTGCAAACCACCCCTCTTTAGCGGGGCAAATAGGTTCCTCGAGTAACTTAGGTAGTTGGCCGACGGACGTTTGCCTAGAAAAAATAAAAACCCACGAAACAATTTGAGATATCGACAGGGTCTCTGCCGTCGATTGCCGGGGTGGGTGGTTGGAGGGGAAGCAGCAGCACAAGTAGCATATGTCAAAAAGCGATGTCGGGCAGGTTTATGCGGGAGATGGTCCCTGCTGCAGTGGTTGGTGGAGGACTGATTGGCTGGAATGGAGGTGTCGACGTCGAGCTTACGAATGGTGGCACCCGGATGCGTTGCCGGTTGTGTTGTTAGCTCGCTCTACTTTAGGGATTTTCTATTGAGATCGAAGCTACGAGACGAATTTGAACTCTGGGGATCGAGCTACGGAGGTTTTGGAATCTGGTCATCGGAGCTAATAATGGGCATTCTGTAGATTACTTTCCTATCCTTTCTTAGTGGGATTGAGAATGAGGATGTCGTGTTGACCTTGTTGCATGTCGTTAAAGTTACACGATGCTTAATGGACAACGTTCGAGCTTAGCTTGTTCAACCTTCACGTCTTTGTGTCCGGCGTCTAGATAACTAACTTCACATTCCCTGTACTGAGCTTCAGTATATCAGTTGATAGAGCTGTTATCTAGTTACGAGAGTGTGTTAAACCATTAGAAAGCTGAGAGAAGTCAGCGCCATGGCCGAAATGGAAAGAGGGCCGTCACATGCATAAAGTCATTATTATTAAAGCTTGTTTCCGAAGGAAGAGAGCGAAGGCACATACATATAAACAGGGTAAACCAAGTACAACGAGAAATAAGCGTAGATTAAACGGGTATCAGTAAACCAACGTGAAGAATCCGACAGAGACACGATAACAGACAGACAAATAAGTACTTAATAATAGTAACAAAGAATTAAAATAAGAAGAAGAGAGAAACCCAATCTCAACCTGAATGATACCCAAAAAAGTGAAACAATCTTTCTACGAGTAATCAAAAATCGAAAGCACCGAACAGTCGTTATTATCGTGTCATTAATTAGCTCTCCCAGACTCCAAAGCCTCCTGAAACAAAACAACCAGTTATACCCCTAGAGTCCCGAGAAGATAATAGAGACGAAAGCAAGCAAAGTCGTGATAAAAACAAAGTAAGAAAAGGACCATTAATCCGGAATGGAAACCCAAGAAAGAAAGAAGGAAAGAAAGGTTGGAGTTTAAGTCAAACATCTCATGTCCTACTCCATAAGGGTGAGCGAGGAAACATGAAAGTTTTCAACAATTAGAACTGGTTTAAAATGGGGAGTCTTCGTCGCTTCGCTTTCGAGGAATTCTATTCTCTTGGCCGGCGACTGAGGCGAAGGCAGATTTTAACAGAGTTGGCTTGCTCCTATTTGATAGCTGTTAGAAACCAATCCATAGTGGTAGGGAAACACAAAGAGTGTAATACGTACTTTCCATACTGCTTCTTCTTATGCGCTACTAGCTTTTGCGAGCATGGGCTCATCATGTTGTCCGTTGGCGAGCTGAACTTCTCGGCATTGGCAGCGCTGGAGAGAGAGATAAGTGGTTGGCCATTTCATGTTTGTTCTTAATGTATTCTAGGGTGGCATGATGGACTTACTGCTCAGTAAGCTTCTTCTGGAGTAGCATTCGCTGGGCCTCAAGATTGTCTGCTGGAGTGCCTTGGAGCTGGTGCAATGGTTCGACGGCCATTGGAGAGCCTTCGGATGTAGTGGGGATGCTGGTGACATCTTCCATCTCTTGGACGTTCATTAGGACTGACATGCCGGCTTCGTTGAGTGGAACTTCTGAGAGTGGGAGAGAAGACATTGTGTGTGTGTGTGTGTGTGTGTGTGATGAAGTTGATGATAATTGTATGGTCAGGTGAGAACGGCTGATAACAAGTATGGATTATTGAAGGTGAGAAGTAAAGTTGTTTGTATAAACGTTTCAAATTCGTGGAGGAAGAGGATTATGTCTTTTTGAGATGCAGCTGACGAAGAGCGGTGAGAGGCCGAGATATAAAAGCTCTTTGGGACGGAGGTTAACTGGTTTATAACGATGTCAACAAACCAGCTTTTATAATGTACAGCAAGCTAAAATTTACGTTTCCAAAACAACACTCTCGAGCGAACAGGGAGGCGCCATGTAACTATATTAACTCGGGATAAGATAACTTTTTAAGTAGTTTTGAAGGTAGCCAGTTCAGCCAGGTTGTCCGTTCGCAGAAGGTCTTCCCCAGTCAACTACAATCTAAATGCGCCCTGGGTTCATTGTTGTTGGTGTTGAGTAGGTGTCGTTGGCGGGGCAACCGGTCGTTCAGCAGTCTCGTTCGGGAGTTGGGCTGCTGTTGGGCTGCTGCACCAAACGAAAACGGGTTCATTTCATCACCCCAAAAAACCTTCCGCCTGGCAAGGATCCGATACTCTGGTCCACCGAAGAGTCTCGATGGTCTGGACCTGCAACCAGGCCGAGAGAGAGGGAAAAAGGTATTCTCGTAAATGTTTTCTTTACTGACGCTTATATTCCAGCAGGTCGGAAGTTCGTTTCCAGAGACTAGACAATATGCGATGGGCGTATACTCCCAGCCCAGCCGGCGACTGTACCGTTATTTTCCACGTTATACCTGAGTTAAAGGACAGTTAAAGCTCGGATGAAGCTTGGATTAATTTCAAACAATAGCTGTTGAAGCCCGATACAAGCAGTTGCTACGAGGGAGACCCGACTAGCAGTTCACCGTCCGAAGAAAAACCGAGGCTCACAGGCCGTATGGCTAGATGGACAACTCCGACTGCCTGTAGGCTACGGTTTCATGAAGCTCCACCGTTACCTGCAACACCGATCCTCTACCATACTTATTTATGGTGGTTTGCCTTGAGAGCGTCGGTCATGTTGGCAATCAAATCGATACTCTTCAAAGGCACAGCTGTGGAGCGTTAATTGCAAATCTGACAGCCTGGCATATCGATCGAGACTGGACCTCTCTGGTACCCCAAAGCTTCCTAGACAACCTACTCGGCCAGAAGCGATGTCATGATGACCAACAGCAATATATTCACATGGCCTTTATTAAACTGAAATTGTGGGAGGGATAGTGTCTGGTGGTAACGCATTCCCGTAAATTGTTCCTCTACAAGTTTCTATTTCTAGGCCGACTAATCACTACACAGCTACGCTTTCCATGTTGATTAATGTATGCTATACAGACATATTAATGAATTCTTTTTATTTTTTTTTTCTCTCAACGTTCGTTCTTAAAACTTAAGAGACCTGACTGGGTCAAATCGGTGGCGATTTTGTAATGGGGATATGGATTGAGGGTTAGAGAGGATGTCCTCTATCACGGATGAGAGATATGAGTCCGAAGCCAGGAATGTACATAGAGATATCGATGGGCACGCTGTGTAATCGAAGTGAGGACAGGTCAGGACGGCTGGTCAGCAACTTGGCCGTGGTGTTGTTGCTGGAGTTTGAAGGCGGGCTTGGCGAAAGGAGGCGGAACGGCTGCGACGCCCAATTTTGTTCGTTCTTTCCCCAACCACACTTTTCCGCTTGACATCAATCAAACAGCAATCGCCCGCAGCTACAAGAGGAGGATTTATCACGGAAACCCCATCCATAAGCTCGTCGTTCAAGGACTTGAGCTTCAACCCAACGGTGGAACAGGCAAGGGAAATCCGGTGTCTTCTTCTGGGACTTTGTTAGGGTATGCAGGGACCTCCTACGCTCAATATTAGGGGGATGTTCTTTTCTGTTCGTTCGGGTGGCTAACAAGATTTGGCGCAGTTGTTTTTCATTCATTCCTAGCAAAAAGGCAGTTCGTTCGTTACCCTCAAGTGCTCATAAGACAAGACAAGACGCTTTCCATATCGCGTTCAGTTCTGAACGAGGACCGCCCGCCGCTTTATCTCGATAGTATCAAGGGTTAAAAGGGCGATTGGAGACATACCCGGTCGCTCACATAGCTTCGGTACCCGATTGTTTTCTGCAGGCACACTCTCTCACCGTGAGGTTTTTTGGTGTGGTTATCGTGTGGCGCTCTTTCTCTCTCTCTCTCTCTCTTTTTTTTTTTTTTTTTTTTTTTGGCCCATTTTGTGAGGGCGTCGCCATCTTTGTTGCTGGGCATCTCACCTAGTAATAAAACCTACTTCTCGTACTGTCTGCCCTCTCTCCACCAAAAACTCACCCACAGTCCACCAACCTCGACGTGAACCCCGTCCATCTAACGACCAGCCGCGATAGGTGCCTTTTCTAAATCAAAGGCCGCTGAAGAGGTGGATAGTAATATTTCTCACGATCTCTCCCGTTCAGTGTTGCAATGTATGGATATCTTCGGAAGAGAGGACTCGTGAACCATTTCCCCTAAGATTTGTCTTGCTCTCCACCAAATCCGACAGCAACGTTCACTCAACGACACATTTTTTCTTCCACCTCCTCCAACCATCACCATCACCTACTCCTCCACCACACCGCTCGTCTCCTATCTCGCCTCACTACCTCTCACGTTCTCAGATTGTGAACATAATATTCACACGTTCTCACGAAACGTCTGTCACTAGACTTCTATCAATCCTTAGCTTAGCTTGCTTACATATTTACGACTGTTTTTCCCTGAAGGCTGCTGCACAATTCTCCCTTCTCGACGTGAATATTTCACGCTGAGACCAACCATCATCTCGAATTCCCCCCTCACATTCCTCTTTAGGCACATATTTTATCATGACATCAACAGAGATCGTTCCGCCGAGTGGTTCGGCACTGATGGCCATGGGGGAAACAACTAATGATCAGATAAAAACGGAAACACCGCCGGAGCCATCCCCGAGAACAGGCACCGAAGATGAGTTGACAGCACCCAAAAAGGAAGCATCATCATCGCCTGTATCCAATCTTTCACCACAGGAAATCACCACGTCGACAAATCCTTCATCGCCGAGGGATGTCAAAGTAGAGGGACTAGACGTCAAGATAGAACAGACCGACTCTCAGAACACGCCGCAGCCGACACGCAATGGCAAGAAGGGCAAGAAGTCTCGACATATCGTCCTGTACAATGACCTTCCTGATAAGACGGAAGAAGCACAATCAAAGTTTTCGCAGATGGAACAATGCACATACACTCCAAAGGGATTGGCCGACTCAGGTCAGGAGGAAGAGCTAATGTCGTGTGATTGCCGTCCAGAATACTGTGAGTCTAGAAGCATTATTTCACCGCCCCTCACTCTACACCTGATGATCTGTATATATATATGTGTGTGTGTGTGTGTGTTAAACGTAGACTAACACATATCTATGTGAACTAGCCGATGGTGTCAATCACGCATGCTCTCACGGCTGTATCAACGCTGAGACCTTCGTCGAATGCGTTGATGGAGACTCGAACTGTGGAGGCAGATGCCAAAATCAACGCTTCCAGAAGAAAGAGTACGCAGACGTCTCGGTAATCCAGACCGAGATGAAGGGCTACGGCCTCCGAGCCAATGTTGCGATGGAACCTGGTACCTTCATTTTCGAATACATCGGCGAAGTCATCAACGAGTCCCAATTCCGAAAACGTCGAGAAAACTACGGTAAAGAGAACATCAAGCATTTCTACTTTATGAGTATCAAAGTCGGCGAATACATCGATGCGACAAAGAAAGGGTGCCTGGCCCGGTTCTGCAACCATTCTTGTAACCCGAACTGCATGGTGGAAAAATGGGTTGTCGGAAGCAAATTGCGAATGGGTATCTTCGCGAAGGTTAAGATCGAGGCTGGAGAAGAATTGACTTTTGACTATAATGTTGACAGATACGGTGCTGATCCGCAGAAATGTTTCTGTGGTGAACCTAACTGTATCGGATACATTGGGGGGAAGACCCAAACCGAGGCGTCGACGAAGCTCCCGACGCTTTACCTCGAGGCTTTGGGTCTTGATGACGACGAGGGTTGGCAGACGGCTACGGCGAAGAAGACTAAGAAGAAGAGGGAAGACGATGATGATTACGTTACGACGGTCAAGGCACGACAGCTCTCCCATGATGGTGTTCCTAAGGTTATGGGTACTCTTATGCAAGCTAGCAAGCGCTGGATTGTGGTCAAGCTACTTGATCGTATTGAAGCATCCCCTGACCCTAAGGTCCTACCAAGAGTTCTGGAGATGCACGGTTACAAAATTTTCAATCGACTATTAGGAGAATGGAAAACTGAGTCGGCCGTCATAATCCCGATTCTCAACATAATGCACAAATGGCCGAGGATCACTAAGAACAAGATTAGCTCATCGAAGATTGAGGGCACCGTGAAGGATATCGCTGAAGCATCGGAAGACACGCAAGCGAAAGAGCTGGCCGCGGAGTTAGCAGAATCATGGAGCGCCTTGGAGATGGGATACCGAATACCACGCCGGCAGAAAGATGCCAATGACTCCCCGAATCCAGAGTTTGAGCGACGCATTCGAAGACGTAGCAGGTCCAGATCCCGTTCGCCTGAACAAAAGGAACCCGTTAACATCCCAACCGGTCCGAGGAATTCGAAGCCAGTATACATCCCCAAGCCCCGGTCATACCCGAAGGACGCACCAAAAGGACCCAGACTCCCAAACCTTCCCCTGCCACCGAATTGGAAGGCTCACAAGAACCCAAACGGCAAGACCTACTACTACAATGTTTCAACCAAAGTTTCTACGTGGGAGCACCCGGGGCAATCCACGCCTCCGACCCCCCAACCTGCCAGCCGACCGATCGTCTCTCAGCAGAACGAGGAGATCTCTCGTATCATAAAGAGTTTGGAAGTGGAAGCACTCCAAAAACTCGAAGCCAGCAGATTGGCAGCCACGATGAAGCAACTCAGTCCCGTTGAACCAGTCGAAACTGAGGAGGAAAAGGCGAAAAAACTCTTGCATCTCGAACGGAAAGTTAAGCTTGCAGTGAGTGAAACGACCTTGTGAGCACAATTTGCATGAGGAGTTCTAACTATTTCATCTATAGTACTATACTATCGTCAAGGAGACGACTGCCGTTTATCTTCCCAAGATGGGGAAGTCAGAGATTAAAAAGAGGAACGAGGAGGTATGTACTTTAACGTATCAGCCTTTCTTTGATCGCAATTGCTAATCGTGGCTATAGATCACCCGCCTTTGCGCTCAAAAGGATATCAAGAAGCTAGGGCTTAAGACACCCGCTCAAGCCGATCCCGAGAAGCGTCGACAGATCCGAAAGTTCACTGAGACGTATATGCGTAGTTTATGGAAAAAAATGAAGATACATTATGCCAACAAAAAGGCGAAGGAAGCCACGAATCCCAAAGCCTCGGGCTCGCAACAAGATAACGAGAAAGCAGATGCTGCGGATAGGGACTTCTCTGCAGAACTGGCCGTAGATGAGATCGAAGGAGACGCAGAGGCCGAGGCCGATCTAGAGGACGCCCTTGTCGCGAAGGAAGACGATGTCGCGTCCGCAGAACCCAGTCCGAATGCGAACTCGATGTCACCAAAGCGAAAGCGATCTGATAGCGAGGATGGAGCGAATGAGGAGAACGGTGGTGTATCGCCTAAGCGTAGCCGTATTAATGAGACGCTTGTGCTAAACACGGTTCCGCCACCACCTCCTGAGTCTCCACCACCCGCCAGCCCTTCCGAGTCCCCGCTACCCCCCGAGCCTACGTCACCAAAACGAAAGCGAGAGCATGAAGACGACGCCTCCTTGTCTACCACACCGGCCGAACGTGATGAAGAGACCAGTGAGCGACCTCTAAAGCGACCCCGCTCCCTCTCGAAGTCGCGCTCTCCGTCCCCCGTCCGATCTCCAATCACACCGTTCAAACAACCGCGTAAGGCCGCCTGAGCACGAGTTTTATGATACACTAAGAATCAACACCTCGTTCAGAATCTCGGTTTTGTTCAAAAAAAAAGTCCAAGTGCAGAAGGCGTCTCCTTCTGCACACCATCCAACAACCTCCCCTTCAGCGTTTTTTATTCACGACCACCATTTCGATTTCGCATTTTCTTTTATTCGTCAAAGCAAAGAGATACCACATAACAACAACTGGCGCACAATCGGAGTTTTCTTTATTTATCCTATCTTCATATTTTGTTTTCACTTTCGGCTGTGTGTTACTTTTGTTCCTGTCGAGCAGCATTTTAACCGGAGTCTGTTTTATGGGCTAGGGGATCCTTTTTCTTCCCCTCCCTTGCCTCGCTTATTAGTCACGATTTGCGGATTGAATGGTAGACAGTAATGTCTTTTTCTTCCCTTTTCTATCTTATTTTCATTTTTATCTTTTTCGGGGTGAGGTTAGTGTATAATAGGCTCTCTCCGTTTCTTATGAGCGGGAACATTCTCTTATTAGCACGCGACGTTCTTGTCTGGCTGCCAACAGAATGGGTCGCTGAAATGCCAGTGTGCCTGTTTTTTCTCATCAATTAACCTCTTTTTCTAAATATTTAACTCCCACCTCTTTCTACTTGGACGATGGGGTTTTCTTGGAGAGCCCTTTGTCTTGTTTCGTTTTACAGTTGTCTTCCATATTTGCGATATCTTATAGTTCCTTTCCCCCTCTTTCCTCTTTTCAAAGCTTTTTACTATAAAAACGGGTGTAATCTAGGTATTGTCTATTGTCTAATAGGAGGGGGTTTATGATGGAGGAAGGGGACTAGGTAGCAGGGGCATTGTAGTAAAAAAATCGATGAAGATGTCTATTATTATTGACCCAGAGATAGATGTGAAGTCTTTTGAACTGTAAGATATAATGGCCTAAAGAAGATGCGAACTGAAAATTAAGTATATACCATAGGTTGTACTTTTTGTCGAGTATTTGTTTATAATCATGGTTCATGCTAGGCGCCACATTGGTACCAGAGTTTGGTGATTCCTATGTAGCTGCTACTTGAGTATACATCGCATCTTGACCGAGATATCGATGGCAAAACTCATCTATATTACTATAATATCACATTCGCCAAAAACAGCTATCTCTTCATCGTAAGATGACTAATTGGTATTTGTCGCTTCTAGTTTAAGCATAAATATAAAGTTAGCCTTTTGTTCTAGAAGACCTTTGCTGTGTGGGTTAAGCTTAAATTGTGGCAGTTTTTGTGGATGAGGTAGCGCTTGTTGCCAAAAATTTCATCGTTTGTTTAATCGAAAAGGACGAAGTTTTTTCCTTTTAAGAGGAAAGTCAGGACTTAAGCCGTGCTCCAAAATTCATGGTATGAAAATTTTATTATTATTCTTTATCGTACTGGCCGAGGAAATGCTTCTGGCCGCGGGTTTGAATGGAGCATTTTTGGTCAGCTTTAGACCAAATTCCGATCAGCCCTAGTAGGCTGAGATTTTGCCTACTTGCAGGCATTTGAATCACTATCATGATAGCGATCGATATCAAAGCCCTAATATGAAGTATGATATTATGTGCAGGTGTTACTCTTCGTAATTTATTGATCCCTGGCAGCTTCAGCGTCTTAATCCAGTCTTTGAAATGTCCAGTACGACTTTTATTTTGCTGCATATGCGAGAAATCTTCACAATTCAAATTGAACCAATTTCATGGGGAGCCCCTAATACGATCTCCGCTAGTGGTAACATTGCACCTTGGAGCTGTGCGAAGTATTCGTACCTGCAATCTTCCTTGTTGCAGAAAGTAGATAGGCCGTCGTTGCCTGACTTGAGGGCCGTCGGCAAAATGCAACAAAGCCTGGACTCTGCACCTCTGTGGCACAATCGGTTCAAAATTATACATAGCGCTCTAGACGCAGAAGATAAACCCATGGATATATAGAAAGAGGCGATTTGACCCTTTCTACAGCACGGAAATCTTCATCCACGCGTACGTGTACACTAGCTGATAGATAATGGTTGAAAACAAATGGTCCCTGCTTTTTGATCGGTTTGGCCGAGCGCTGAGTGGTTGGATCCGTGCGCCTCTTTTAAATTCTCCACTTTCTCGCTAGAATCCAACACTTCCTCGAGTCATTGTTGCAGGATGACCGTTAACTTAATCAAATTTCGGCCGAGGAATGCATTTGTTCGCGCGATGCTGCATATGCAATTATACGTTGTGCCCTATGCAGAGTGAATTAATTTCGCTGGTTGTTGGCCGGCCCTTACTCGTTATCGAGGGCACGGGCTGGGCGCCCATCATGCATGGCGTTCGTTCCAAACATTAACAGAAGGTGTTCAGCCGCAGGCTAGCGCCAGCTTCGAGTGCGATCGGATTTCCCATGGGAAAAGGTTGTGCAGAACGCAGGGAGGATTGATATATAGATCGATCGAATGAGAAATGTTGTTTTCCTTGTTATTAACTATTTTCATTACGTTATTAGGAAGTTACACAGAGGCGTAGACGTGTTGCACATATCGAAATATATATAATTGTACAATCATATACAGGATACGCATTCTACGATGCATTTTCTCCGGGTCCTGTTACCAGTTGCTCTGCTTCTCGCGGAGACCGTCAATGGCGTCGACCTCGCCGGCGTCGAAAAGCGAACCAACAAGGCGCCACAGAAGACATTAACGATCACAAAAGTCGTACAAATCCTCAAATGCAAACACGCCCAGAAATGGTGTTCGGATTACCTGGGGTTCTCGGTCAAGACGACAACATCAACTAAAACTACGACCCAGACTGTTATAATACGGCCGTTGAAGTCGAAAACCACGACAATAACGAAGTGCCTTGAAACTTCGACAATAGTTTATGACACTGCTTATGAATATGTTGGACCACTTTCGACTAGTATGTATTCGTTTTACTGAGTTAGTTTTCCCTAATCGTAAATGATAACCAAATTTAACGCATGAGATATCCTGCTATAGTCACCGAATATCGAGAAACCTATACAGACGTGTAAGTTGAGGTTCTGTGGGTGGAAGCGGGTAGTGGGAAACCCCATAAATATACCAAAATACTGACTTTCCATGGCGTATCCAGGGTTCTCACCTTTGGCGGCTCATTCTTCGAAGCCCCTTTCGCCAAACGCTGGAATAAATATCCAGATACAGCCCTTTCCAAGGTTCCTGCTAAGACCTTATCCAAGGCCTGTTCTGAAATCGCGACCTCACCAACCAAGAGGACGATATTTGTGACAAAGTCTAAGACTATTACGACGACGTCACCAACTACCACCACGTTCACTGTTTCCTCGTGCACAAGTACCGACTATGCTTTTGAAGTTACTACTGAGACGCGACCAAGCCTTACGGTAACCGCACCGGGCTTCCATACCGTAACGGTTTCTACTACAACGGAAACTGTCCAGTATTTCTGTTACAGTTATGGGGTTGGATGCGTGACGCAGGTGCCGACGCCTTGCTGTCCGGGAACTTGTACAGATGCAGGCCTGGGATTCCCCATGTGCGTGCCTACAGATCCAGCCGAGAGGAGCTCCTTCCTTTCGAGTTTGACTGCGTGAATGTGGAATTTGCGTTCTCGATATAATCTGAGGATGTAGAGAGAGAATATAGACTCAGGATTTATTTTATCCTGTACCCGTTTATATCGCATTCAACTACGAGAACGATGTTCTGCAGGGGTTTCAAGGAGATCTTGCGATCTCGTAGTCTTGTAGAGTTTTTGCCAAGTACTATTAATATATAATAAAGCTTTTAATAATCAAAAAGATTTATATATTTCTGCTCTATATTCTAATCCTTTAATCATCTGAATTAACTCTGAGTCAGGTCGCAAGTTAACGAAAGTATGAATTGGAAACCTTTAGGGGATATGCTTTGAATCTATGCCTGAACTTGTCAAAATAGGAGCCATACAGAAATTATGACCAAAGACACATCAAGCCAAGGAAACTTTTTCGCAGATCTAGCTTATAGAGATCCAAGCGGATCGTTTGGTATTTTTTACTGTGCACGGCAGTGATAAGCAGCATGTTTTTTTAAGCCTTCTATATGATTTCGCTTTATTTAAGGGTGTCTTGAGAATTACTGGTTACAAATGCTGTATATTATCACGATATTGGTATCACTCGAATATAGCCTTACACTACCACCATGAGAGTAGGTAACATGGACCCTAGCTAGTAGCTCTTCGGCATCAGCAACCCCTACGATATTTAATTTAAGGTCTGGAAATTTAAACGAGGAAGCCTTGTTTATACGGTTAACCAGCGAACGGGGAGGTCACCCTAACTCCCGGCCTATCGATCAGGCGAATATTATAACGCTGTTGGCTAAGATTGACGCTGAAGGCGTTTTGCGGCTCCCAGAAAATATCTCGGAGATTGATCTACGACCAGACGCATCAGCTTCGAGTCAAACTTTTCAGCGCAGTGCTCTACGACAGCGAATATTTTCTAGAGTCTGGCTGTATCGCCAAGCGGTATTATCTCGATGGATTGAGCGCAGTTTACTTGCTGTCGGAAGGGCTAGATACGAATATTATCGTGAACTCCGAAGCCCAAATTCGAAAAATTTTCAACTAGCAGAATTCTACGCATGACACTATATATAACGTATATATGGCGATTCCGGGATTTAACGATATCTCAGAGGCGCGAGACAGCCTAGTACTTCAGAATATGGAACTAATAACAACGACTTCGACTTTCCAGAGCGCTAGTACTAGAAAGACGTCGAAAACCTCATCAGATTCAGGTCCCTCCCCGTCCAAGGTAGCCGAAACTTACCAGGTGATTATTGCCGACAACCTACAGGACTAGTATTCATCGGCATTAGGTTATTCTATATTTACGAGCTACACGATCGACATTCTAGCTCTCGTTAAATGCAACTAGTAGTCTCGGGAGGGCTACCATTGGGTATTGTCTGATTAGTTCTGGTGAAGAAGAGAAGAATGCTGCTATTTCAAACTTAGTTGCCATTATATTGAAGCAGTGAAGCTATGATGGCGAATTCAAAAGGGTATCAAACCTAACTTCGGAAACTTTAAGAGAAAACTCTAGAAGAATTGCAAGAGAGCACATAATTATTATTGTTGGTGTCCTAGAGTGTCAGTCGTTGTTCTTGTATCATGCTAGGTTTCGATGTATTAATAAGAAATACACTCTATCAACAATATTCATACCCTAAAATTAGTTAACCTGTGTCTTTATCTTCTCCTTGAACTATCGGTTGAATCATCAAGGATATAAAGGGGACCAAGCTGATACTGTATTATAATTCCCTAGCTTTATAATAATTCCCTCTTTCAAGTTATAAGCTAGTTATTGTAAAGATTTTGGCTTAGTCAAGGAGACTGAGAGAGCTGGGCTTGAATAATGTCTTTTGAGCTGTAATATCCTTTAATCTTTTGATGAGGGCTTGCTTCTCTCTTAGCAGCTCAAGCTCTCGTTCAATGTCTGATAACCGGGCCAGTATGCTTTGCTCCTCATCTATCAAACTCTCTTTACTTTCTACGCCCACTGGGATAGGTGGTTCTGAGTGAACATCGCTAGTTGCTTGTTTCCCAAAATCTTCCATCGCGGGCCATGATGAACCTGTGTTTAAAGATGCGTTTTTTTCAGAGGAAGGCGCCTCCAGTTCTGTAGGATCTGTAAAATCGATTTTTGGTGACGTTGTATGCTCTGATGTTTCAGACTTGATATCAGCAGGTTCGGAAATGAGCTCCTTGGTAGCATGTGCAGTATTAGTTTCCGATCAACTATATATTTGAGACAATACACCTACATCTAAATCTTCTTGCTCGACAGCTGTGCCAACCTCCTCGGAAAGTGTGGACTCTAGGTCAATGTCTGGTGCCTCGGGCAGCTCATTCTTGTCATTTTCATGAAAATGTATGCTTGAGCTTTCTTCCAACTCCTCCATGTGTTCTAGACTTTCGCCAGTTGATAGAAACGGACGCCCCCCACCACATGGTAGATCGATCGTCCTTACTATCCTGTATTTTGCTTTCGAACTCAGCAAAGTTATTATAGGCCCTCCAGCTTCATCCACTGGTCTAGCGGTCGATTCTAGGCGAATCCATGTCGACGGGGAAGAAGAGGAAGAAAGACATCCCCTGATCTTTTCTTGAATGATATACAATGATGAGAGAGCCTTGAGAGTCTCATCGACAGCTTCAAATGGTATTTCTTCTTCTCGAAGTCTCCCAATCTGCCCTCCATTCGATATTTCGAAATAAAAGATTGGTTTTTGTTTCTCTATCAATCTTTTCTTTGAGTGTGTCGACGGAGCTTCGAGTTTTTCCAAGAAGGCGCGAACTGTCTGGCTAGCCGTGGAGCTCCATTCAAGCGCGGAGAGCGCAATATGGCTTTTCTTTAGAGGATTTCCGGCTTGGTCTCTCTTAACCCTGAATGTATTTTGTAGAGTTATCTTCGACTTGCTAAGGAATAACTTGATCCTTTCAGTCTGACAACGAATCCAACATCTGTTAACAGGATCCCAGACTGATATTGTCACCGTCGGATTTACGTAGACGATATATCCGAGCCACTTTTTATTTAAAATCTTGAGGTCGACCTGCTCCCCTTCATTCTCTGCTGACTCTGACTCTGTCGGTGGCACTGGAACCGTCAAAGTTGGGCTTTGAATATCAACTGGAGCTCCGTTATATACCCACTGGTTGTAAGCAGGAATATTCGGCAACGGATCAAGGTCTAACAAGCTTTGCAAATTTTGTGATTGGTGTTGATTCGAGGCTAACTAGCATTATTAGCTTCTTCAAAACCCTCCTAGAACGGTTTATAATTTGAAAACCTCGTACTCCCAGATTCTTCAGCTGCCCATTGGGCTGTATAGGTGGCCTCATTCGGTATATATCCTGAATAGGCAAAGTTAGAGCTCGTCATGGCTCTTGTTGTTGTTTTGTTGGAGCTCGCTATTTCCGAGCTTGCAGTTCGGGATGTTTGCATGCAAGAGCAGAAAAGTTATATGAAATCAGATAGCATGCTGAGAAATATCTCGAAGAGTCAAACAAGTGATCGGTCCTGAAGACCGTAAACTCGAGTCGATGGTGTCAGAATTGACACAGGGTTTCGTAGTGCTGTATACTATAGGAGAGCGGGAAAAGATAAAATAAATGATTTTTCAGGCAACATTTGCGCGCCTGTCGCGTTTTCTATGGTGACCTTGGACATCGACAAACATACCACAATCCTTGGATGGATTTAGACGCAACAATGTGTTGCTTTGTTACATTACGCAGCTGGCTCCTGCGCATTTGGTCTTGAAAACGGGTGGCCTTGTGCTTTTTGTGAATAATCATGCATATGTCATAATTGTTCTTCCTTTTCTCTCTAAACTGTTCCAAATCCCTAGTACCTCGCCTCGACGCCTCGACACCTCTAAATCTAAGTTACCTTGATAATATTCTTTACAAGGCTAGAAATCAACAGAATTTTATATTTTATATGGAAGAATATCAAAGTCATGTATATACTCAGATAATTTTGATTCTCTCATACTCCTAACTGGCGGTACGCTGTATTTAATTACATGTAGCTGCTCAATGCCTACTAGCACGATGCTAGTACTCAAAGATTGACGTTATAACTGGTAGCCCAGGACATATCTAATTTGCCAAACGGTTTAAAACAAGGGAACAAATAACCAACAATTGGACATCTTTTAACTCCGATAGCGATTAAGAGAGGATTTTGAAATCCTATTAAAAATTCAATAATTCGTAAGATATAGCCTGAATGAGATTCCCACAGCTTTCTTTGCAGCCTTGCAGCCTTACGGCAAATCTAAATTCAACGTAACTCTCTATCAACGCGATGCGATACCGTAGTAAGAGATCTAAATATTGCAACTTCGTAGATACTTTACGAGCGATCAGTGCGGGATAGTACTAACGTTAGCTACGGATAAGATACTGGGCAGTTGGATAGACGGCACTGCACGAAATTTCTTGAACGGTGATCACGCTGACATACTTTTGAGATTGAACTATTCGGTTTCTCGAGGAGGGCCCATGAGAGTATCGAGCATCATGTCGTCTTCCATAGCCGTTTGTGGTGCTGTCGGAACTGAGGACTGGTAGGACTGACATATTTTGTCAGCAACAATACACACGAATTGTTGCGATTTATGAAATCTTGCGATCTTAATATCAAAGAAAATTAGAGATAGATACTTAAGTAACTTACGAGGGGTCTGGATTTGATATTTCCATGCCTGTAGACACAAGTATATCTGGTATACGCCTACAACAGCAGCAGGAACTCCGACACAGATCGCGATGATGGATTCCGTTGAGATTCCCATATCAAGCAGATAAATAACTTGGGAGAAACTTAATATAAGTAAAAGAATTAAAGGAAAGAACGGAGGAATGAAAATAAGGAGAGATTTCTTTTTTGCAAATAAGCTTCAACGGTTGAGAATTATCTATGATTCTAAACACCTATTTGAAAGAGAGTCAGGCGAGTGTTGAGAATATATTTAAGCAGGGCGAATCGGATCCCAGGAGCACGGGCCTAGAGGTACGTTGCTTGTAAGCGAGCCTCTCTGCTGAATTGATTGGCTCGTCAATTGCGAATTCTAGATATGGTCTGGGGTCTGACCTGTCCCAAAAACTCAGGAGTGGCGCATCCCTTCCTTCGTATATACGTATATCTGCGTTGAACAACAAGGAGGAGCGAATTTTCTCGAAGCGGCGCATCGTGGACATGATTAGTGCAGAGGCTACACGTCCGAAGCGGCACACATTTCCAGTATGCGTTAGCTTGCATCCGCTCCTGCAGCTTTCTCGCATATTACGCATCTGCTGTGCTGTGAATATTCCGGGTGTGTGGCTAAAACCGATGTTGCATGTTTATGATGTGTTCCATGTGCAGCTGTGCCGGATTGCGTTGTAACAGGGTGAGAAAATTTTTTCACATTTTCCTTTCGAAAGGGATGTGGGGCACCGGAAATACATCGCTGGTAGTGCAGCTCGTAAGAGAGTTGGCCAAGCTGGGTGGCAATCTCGATCGCGTTCAGGTGAATGGGCAATGTTACACATACTTTCTAACACCAGTAACATTTTCGTTATATGCAAAGGCAGTATTGTAGCTTTAGGTCCATGCATTTTCTATACAATGAGATCCTGTAATCCTAGTTTTAATATTCCACGTAATATAAGTTGATATTGTGCGGCTCTGTTAAGTCTATAACTATTCTATATTCACACGAACCAAGAATCAATCCCGATCTAGGTTAGTTTAGTATGGGAACAAGTTTCCAATTAGTAAGGTTTACACACTGTTAGTTTTTGAATCCTAGGCTAATATATGTACTCGAGGCTATTCGTAGGTATAAATCATACTTGGCTACAGCGGGCGGACAGCTCATAAGATGAACCCGGATTAGAGGAATCAGTTATACTATAAATGAAAGGTTCAAAGTAACATTCACCTCCAAATAAACTGCTGACCAAAGCGATCTCAGAAATCTAGATGAGCTTGTTGGTATATTTTAATTGATCAACCCTAATTTTTACAAATCCAAGCAAAGTGTATATGCATATAATATAACCTACGTACCTAGCTATGACAACCTTAGAAAGTTCAACCAGGAGCTAAGTCACCTTCTAGACGTTCCCCGCGAAATCCGCGAATGACTAAATGACGAGTCATTAGCCTTGATTTGGTGGGCAGTAACTACGCTTTAGATTCCCAGTCAGCGGTTTCTATACGGTGTCTTTGGCGTTTATTTAGTGATGAGAATCTCTAGTCCGAAATAATCACTGGCTGATAAAGGTCGTCGTGCACAAAGCAACAACCTGTATCCATTTAACTATATCCGCAGCCGCAGCCGCATTAGGCCTTGTGTCCGTAAGTATTTCCAGTGCGTAATTGTAACGCAAGAGCGAATCGTGTCTAACTCTGTCACCGGCTTGGTTGTACAATTGTCGCTAAAAACAGGATTCTAAGATGCTCCGTAAGAGAAACTGGTCTGCTATAAAAATAACTGATAACCGCCTGAGAATAGCTTGGGTGGCTAGTTATTGGTTTCGTTACTCTCTGGTATAAGAAGTTACATCTTTGCCTTTGTATATTTGTCGATATATTTCATACTATTCGTATGCCAGTGGGATTAAATATCAGTTTCTTATACCTTCTATAATCTGAAGACCTTAATCAATTGCGTGCCTTGCTATACTGGGAATGGAATTTTATCTACTCAAAAAAAAGGGGGGGAAGAAGAAGGAAAGGAAAGATCTTAAGACGGGAAGGGAAAACGGAGAGATAATAACGTTACACCTATATAGCTCTCAAATTATATTCTAAGTCGCAAGTTTATTAAGCATATTCGGGTTTTAGTTAAGGATCTCGCCGACAACAAAATTAATAGATTTTTGACGATCGATTGGGCCAATGACGTTTGTATTGGCTTAAAGTAATTCAATTTGGAAGGTGAGAATATCAATTACCTTGCCCGGTCGCAACCAATGCTTTTTTCCAACACGGTCCCTGGACCCAGGCAGCAGCGCAGGGCTAGCTTAGCGGAATGTATATAACGTTACCTGTTAATCCAGTAGGTAAAAGGGTCTCGCGGTTGAATTAAGAAAGGTTGCACAAATCTAAGCCCGGCTCCGCTGGGGCTTGGCCTCTAGCATATGCTAGCGACGACGTCACAAATCCTGAAGGGTTTGTATATTTCTCCAGGTAACCAGAAGACTGCAACGAAATAAAAAATTGATTGACGCGAGAGGCGCCAAGTATCGCTTCATTCGGTTCCGGGTATCATATTTTCTGTCGGCGATAACGTAATAAAGGGTGCTGTGATCACCGCGTCCGATGAAAAAAGCAGACGGTTGCGATCATTTGGATCGCCCTGTATTATGAGGCTGAGAATTCTAGAACATGGGATCATGCTAGAACTGGGGTGTATAAGTACGGCCTGAGCTACTTCATATTTCTTGAATTCTAATCTTTGGTATTAACAGCCGGTAATTCACATATCTCTTCACAATATATAGAAACCTTAAAACCCTTTGACCGTTACAAAACTCGAAAAAAGACCAAAAATGACCTCAAAGATCTCTCTATATTCTGTCTTAGCTTTTCTCAGTGTTACGAGCATTGCTTACGGTGTTCCATTAGTGGCAGCAAGAGCATGTATCGGCCCTCCAGTTAACCAAGCTACTATTGATCTCGTAGCCGAGTTTGAGGGATTCGTACCGGATCCCTGTAAGCGGCTACTCTCTATATATTTTGCGGTTAGGAATATCATCTAATTTTAGGAAATAGATCTTGACCCTACAGGTAACCCTACGATAGGTTACGGCCATCTTTGCAGCGACGACGTTTGCAGTGATGTCACATTCCCCAAACCTTTGTCGGACGCCGATGGGAAAGCACTCCTAGCTCAAGATCTAACGGTATGATCCAAGACACTTAGAATTACAGAAGCTATGCGAAAATACTAACTGGAGTCTATTTTGTTTTTTAAAGGCTGCCCAAAACTGCATCACCGTTCAAACAGCACCACCGGTTACTCTGAACGCGAACCAGTATGGCGCATTGGTCAGCTGGGCGTTTAATGTCGGATGTGGAAATGTCAAGACGTCTACGCTTCTTAGTAGGTTGAATGGCGGAGAAGACCCCGGCCCGGTTATTGCAGATGAGCTTCCTAAGTGGCGTACTAGCAATGGCGTGGTGCTTCCTGGGCTTGAACGCCGCCGCGCAGCTGAGGTTACTTTGGCTCAGACTGCCACTCGCGACCCTGCTCTTCCGATTAATTGCTAAGGTATCGGCGATTTGGGCGGTACCAATAACTACTTTAGGAGCTATTCTCATATAGATTTAAATTGATATTTGGGAATGATTATCTGTATATTTGTGGGATGTATGGATATTGGATTGGAAAATGATGTTTTCTATTGTACTTGAAACAAAGTGCCAGCTTTTACCACCAGTTATACAGCCATTATTTATTTTATACAAATTAAATGATAGTTCTGATGGCACAATCCGGCAGGATATAAATCGAAGCCAATAGAATATACAGTAGTGTTGTGTGTTGCAATGCGATAGCTAGTGTGGACCACGAGGCAAGGATTTGGTCTGCTAGCAGGACAAGAATAAGCGGCATGACCATCGTCATCTGCATACCCGCAGTAGCACCATTGACGTATTGACGTCTTAGCCTGGTCGACGATGTTGTCTACAATTTAAATTTTTGCTGCCTCGGAACGGGAATAAATAAAATTTCGGACAGCTCAGCTCAGCTCAGCTCCCGATATAAATATTAAATCTCCTTGCTTCCACGACATCTTTTCGCAGAGCATATCCAAACCCAGAACTGCACTGCACAGCTCCTGCACAACTAGTTAACTCCTGCAGTTAGACCAGCCACCGACGAGTTCCAGGCCTACTCTCTTTATAACTATCAAGGTAGACAAGATAGATAGAGATCCTCTTGCAGCTGCAGGAGCGGGATCTAGGGGAACAACTCATCACCGACCTGCAGTTATATATCCCTCGCATACGTGGTCCGGCCTGCACTCTGCTGTATATTACCATTCTTTTATATATCTAGTTGAAGTACATTACTTCAAGGCTTTCGCAGGTATATAAAATATACAATACCCTCCGTTCTATCTCGAGTTCTGCCGTTTTTCTGGTGTTTGGTGCCTTCTTGCCAACCCGCAGTTGGTGTAACTTATCACAAACATCCAGTGCCAATATTGCACCCTGCGCAACCCATCCTTTACCTCATTACTTCTGACTCGCCCGTCTCTCTTCCTCCTTTCCTCACCTCTTCCTACCCTCCGATCCACGGAAAAACACCCAAAGTACGTTAAAAACGACTAGACAACAGGCAGAAATTCTCACAGACATAACATCGGATACGCCTATATACCCCGCAATTTTTACCAAGCCCGTTTTTTGGAGAAGAGATAGCGGGAAATTTGGGGTAGTAGTGAGCACGGTACGGTTCGTTGGGAGTTCCTACCGACCGCTGTTCTAGCGTCATTTTCGCACCATGGCGACAAGAGCCGGGTCCGTGCCGAGGACGCCCAAAGAAGGTACTTTCTCACACGACCAAATATATTGAATGCCATATTTCTTAGTCTGGTTGCTTTTATTCTAACAAATCATATTTGGGTTATACAGTAGGAGAGCACTCGCGACTGCTAAGTCCCGCGGGCGGCGACCGGCGATATGGACGTTCCCTTACCATCCCCGAGGTCAGCAACCGGCGACAGCGAAGCTCCGTGTCGAGTTCTATGTCCAGACGATCGATGAGGATTACCAGGAGTTCGTGGTTTTTGATGCTCTTGACACTGAGTATTGGAGGGTACGTTATATTTCTTAGAAAGACGGGTACTAGTTGAAAAATTAAGATGCTAATAGATGGATATAGATTGCAAATCGCCTGGTCGGTTGAATTGTCAAATGGATCGGTATGATATATATCTAACATCACTAAGCACTCGATACTCGATGCTAATAAAACGATATCCGACTACCAGCCCTATCTTCTCTCCCTCGGTATCTCCAAATCCATGCTCGCCCTCGTCTGGGTCGCCGGTCCGGTATCGGGAGCCCTCGTGCAACCCTACGTCGGCATCCGCTCAGACAACTGCCGCGTCCCATGGGGCAAGCGGAAGCCCTTTATGATTGGTGGTGGAATCGCCACGATGCTCTCTCTGTTGATACTCGGGTGGACGAAGGAGATTTGTGCCTGGATCCTGCCGGATGGGAGCCCTTCGTTGCCGGGGTTTACGATCGCGTTGGCGGTGACGATGATTTATGTGCTAGATTTTGCGATAAATACTGGTATGGCGAAAGGATTTATGCATGTGATGTGAAGGAAGGAAGGGAGAGAAGGCTAACGGTTATGTTTTGTGTACAGTACAAGCTGGAATCCGCGCCTTTATCGTGGACAACGCGCCACCGCACCAGCAAGATGCTGCGAACGCGTGGGCCGGCCGGATGACGGGTATCGGAAACGTGCTCGGGTATCTGTCCGGATACGTCAATTTGCCCGCGATTCTACCATGGTTTGGAAACACCCAGTTCAAGGTTTTGTGCGTTATCGCTTCTTTCGCACTTGGTGGGACGTTGGCGCTGAGCTGCGGGTTGATTATGGAGCGGGATCCTAATGAAGACGGGTAAGGCAGTCCAAACATATATTAGCGACCTGAGTCTCCATAGGTTGGTTTACTGATTCGAGCAACATGTATAGACCAGCTGACGAGAAGAAGAATAATGTTCTGGCGTTCTTCGGACAGGTTTTGAACTCTGCGAAGAGGTTGCCGCCTCAGGTTCGGAAGGTCTGCGATACACAGTTCTTCGCTTGGATCGGGTGGTTCCCTTTCTTGTTCTACAGCACGACTTATATCGGTGAAATTTGTGAGTACCGTACTAAGAAACATACATAGTTCTCGTGGCTAATCGTGCGTTTCTCTAGACGTTCAACCCCACTACGCAGCCAACCCCAACCTGACGCCCAAAGAAGAGGAAAAACTCTGGGAAGAAGCCACTCGTGTGGGTACCTTTGCCCTCCTCGTCTTCGCCGTCGTCGCCCTTTTCTCAAACACTGTTCTCCCCGTTTTCATTCAAGCCTCTTTCAACCCAACCAACCCTGATGACACCAGCTCCAAGAACCATCTTGCTTTTCTCCAAATCCCTGGTCTCTCTCTGAGAAGACTGTGGGGTCTCTCTCATGTGATATTTGCCGTGAGTATGTGGAGTACCTTTTTTGTGAAGAATACATGGGGTGCTACGGCTTTAATCGCTGCATGCGGTGTTCCATGGGCTGTAACGCTGTGGGCGCCATTCGCTTTAATATCCTCGGATATCTCCAAACGTGATGCTATCAAACGCGGCTTTTTGAGGAGCGCTACACCGTCCATTCGTTCTGGTGCAGGAGGTGAATATGGAGACGAGGATTACGTGGATCAAGCGGGTATCATTCTGGGACTGCATAATTTTGCCATCGCGGCACCGCAGGTTATAGCTACGATCATGTCGAGTCTTATTTTCAAGCTGTTGCAGAAGCCGAGAGGCTCGACTGGGGATACTAGTATGGCTTGGGTGATGCGGTTCGGAGGGATGGCGGCGTTGCTGGCGGCGGGGATGACGATCAGATTGGATGAGGATGTGGATGAAGGATTGGAGTTTGTGGAGAGCAGTGACGAGGAGGAGGAGGAGGTTTGAGTATATATATTGTGATGATATACGATACCTTGAACTGAGGTTTGGAATTTGATGTTATTTACCCTTCTTATTTTCTTTCCCTTTTTTTACTCATATTGATACTACTACTGCTGTTGAGAGGGATAAATGGATCGGTTTCTTTGGAGTTTACATGTACTTTCTATACGAACATACTTATATATTGTCATCGTCATCGTCTGTTCGAGTCCGCTGTCCATTTATACGCTAGTGCCGTTTCCTAAACTGAACACCAAAGAACAAATATTTTTTGTGATATTGTGAAGGTTTGATGAATCCTTTATGATAAGATAGCTAGGCCGATAAGTAATCCAACAGTTGGAATCACTTTTTCGATCTAAGCCTAGGATCTTATATCAAGCTAAAGTGCTTGGCTAGGATGCAAGAAAAATCCAATAGTTGGAATAGATATCCTCTGATATATTTTATTAGATTCTGTATATTCCCTTAGCTATATATGTATTTATAATAAATACAACTAGTCTATCTGCCTAAATAAGTACCATACTAAAGTGGGGTCGGGTATGCTTTTTTTTTTTACATTAGTTATAGTTATAAATTAGTGGGAGGGCTTGCGCAAGCATCTCGAAGAACACGCGCGGTCTTTGCGGCCGAACGTCAGTCCCAACAACTCGACGACCAAGCCAGAACCAACACGAGGATCGGATTCGAACACCTTGCGAAAACAATCCACCTCCTGACCAACTCTCACCTCCTCTACCTCTCTCTCCCACCTCGCCGGCAAATGTCCTCCCCAACGGTAAACCCACGGTGATTCGTATATACCTCCCGACTTCCTTATATACTGCCCTCAAGCTTCGAACAGAACAAACAGACCCTTCTTCCTCCCAAAAGCGCCAACTCGCTAAACTGCGATGCGAGGGGCGGCCGAATCGTTCATTCTCGATGTCCTCCGTAAGAAGCGAACGTAGCCGAACTCTACAAATTCTTCCAGGTCCACGATACTGACCGAGATTTTTTGTGGTATACAGGGAAACGGCAGGAAGGAGGAGAAGATGCTGATGCTGGAGGTACGGGGGTTTTTTTCCTTCTGACATCAATTAATTCGTTATCCCACAACAACCACCTACGTCATATTCCCCAGAATTTCATTAAACGTTAAAAGGCATTCTAGCTAACCCATCTCGTCGTTTATCATCAACGAAACAGAGGGTGGCACCAACCCAGCTCAGCAAGAAATCTCGACATCATGGGCGCTATTCATCCTGGTCGCGCTGCTCTTAACGTCACTCTTCGTCTCCTACTACCTCCAGCTGAAAAAGATACAAGCCGTCCACGAAACCGTTATCAGCATCTTTGCTGGTATGTTTGTGGGACTTATCATCAGGTTGAGCGGGGCGGCGATTATTCAAGCTACGGTTACGTTTGATCAAAAGTTCTTTTTTAATCTGATATTGCCGCCGATTATTATGAATTCTGGGTATGAGTTGCATCAGGTGCGTGAGACGGGAAGAAAATATATATACAAAGAATCAACCTTTCTGGATACATGGGAGGAAAAGTAGCTGATGGAAACTTGGGTCCGACGTTTTTAGGCAAATTTTTTCAGGAATCTAGGCACAATATTGACGTTTGCGCTAGCTGGCACTTTCCTGTCCGCTGTGACGCTCGGGTACGATATACTCCATTCGGCTTTCCGAAGCTTCCAGCTGCTAATACGCTGATTTGTCCCCACAGAATAATCCTCTACGTCTGGGCTTGGATTTCTATATCAATCGAAGGTCTGTCGGTCTCGTTTGTCGACGCCATAGCTGTCGGCGCCACGCTCTCCGCCACCGACCCGGTCACTATCCTCGCCATCTTTAACACTTACAAAGTCGACCCAAAACTTTACACCATCATCTTTGGCGAATCGATCCTCAACGATGCCGTCGCTATCGTCATGTTTGAAACCGCCCAGGCCTTCCACGAGGAATCTGCAGGCGCAAAGGTCAACCCCTTCAGCTTTATTAAAGGTGTCGGCTGGTTCTTCATGATTTTTATCTTCTCTCTCCTCATCGGTATCGCCGTGGGTGTTGGTACCGCTCTGTTACTAAAATATACATATATTCGACGTTTCCCCAAGATTGAAACCTGCTTTATCCTCCTGGTTGCCTACGGCTGCTACTTATTCTCCACAGGTATCCACGCGTCTGGAATCGTGTCCCTGCTGTTCTGCGGGATCACGTTGAAACACTACGCATACTACAACATGTCGCGACGCACGCAGCTGGCTACGAAATATTTGTTCCAAGCTCTAGCCCAGCTAGCCGAGAATTTTGTGTTTATATACCTGGGGATCAGTTTATTCACCGAAACGAACCTGGTGTGGAATCCGCTGTTTATTATTGTTACCAGCGTGGGGATCTGTGCTGCAAGATGGGTAGCCGTGTTCCCGTTGAGTAAAGGAATCAACTGGGTGATCAGATGGAGAGCGAAACGAAGGGCCGGTGGACGAACCGCGCAGAATGTACCCGACGAACTGCCGTATGCGTACCAGATGATGTTGTTTTGGGCCGGGCTGAGGGGTGCGGTCGGGGTTGCGCTCGCGGCAGGGTTTCAGGGGGAGATTGGGAACGCGTTGAGGGCTACGGTGCTCGTGGTTGTCGTACTGACGGTTATCGTCTTCGGAGGCACTACGGCGCGCATGTTGGAGATATTGGGGATCAGAACGGGAGTGGTGGATGAGATTGATAGTGATGATGAGTTTGATATTCAGAACTCGAGTAGTTATTGGAAGTATCAGGGACAACAGTCTGGACCTGGAGGAAGAGCTGGAGTGTCGGTGCCGTTGGGAAACGTGGAGAGTATGAATTCGGGTGCGGGGTCTGGAGTAAGAGGGGGAGGGAACGGAAGCGCATCTACAGGGTTCGGACGAGAAACGACCAGAGGCGGCGGCGTATACAGCGGATCTTCTTCGGGTAGAGGGCATAGTCCCCGCAACAACCTATCGGGAACGAAGAAGGGGCGGGTTTCGCGGGAGGGGAGTCATGTGGATTTACTCTACGGTCATGGAGGCGAGGAAGACGAATACGACAGCGATACGAGCGATTTACCGCCTATGGCTGGGAAGAGGAGTAAAGCGGCCAGTCCGAATAACCTGGCTACGCCGGTGGAAGACGGGAGGAGGAGTACGAGTCCGAGGATAGGAGTGGGGAGTGCTGCTGAAGGGAGTTCGGCGGCGACGGTGAATCCTGTTAGCGCGCTGAGTCAGTTGGTCAGGGGTACTGTGGATGATCAAGCGGAGTGGTTTAGGCAGTTAGATGAAGGGTATATTAAGCCTCATTTGCTGTTGGATAGTTCGAAGGGGCACGAGGGGGGTTCTGTGTGAACAAGTATCAATCTTTTGTATTCTTTATTGGGGGCTATGGCTCTTGCTTCGTGTATTTCCTTTTGGGTTTGGGACTGAGCCTGGGGAATTGTCTGAGGGTTGTTTGGACTTTTTCGACAATTATACGATTACTACATATTTATCTTTGTTTGATCATGGCGACATGGTTTGATGTTTATAGATATTCGTTTTTTTCCTCGTCTGATCATATTTTTTCTTCTACTATTCTTGTGTACATGGTAAGATGAAGATTTACTTTTAATAGCATTATGCTTTGGGATCTCATAATTTATGATATATGACCGTTGATGGAATTTTAATATATCCGTTAATACAAGACTGATCCACCCACCAAACTTATGCGGAATATTGCATTTTGCGTTGTAGATGTTGGATAGTGTACGGCACAGATTTGCAGTCATATAATTCAGCAAATCGGATAAGTTGCAACAATGCCAACCCACCGTTTTCATTTCATTCTGTCGGAAGAACCAAGGGCCCTAAGGTCTGTTAGCGAGGCAGCTAAGGCCCATTTTCAACGTTCAGTAATATCTCCAGGTAGATATCTAGTTATCTAAATTTCTAGATGCTGGAAGTCTGAATTATTAACGCTCTTTATCGGCAAAAGTTGCATCTCGTTAATCCTTTGTTGAACATCTTTATCTCATATATATTAATTGTCAGAACAAGCGCCCAGGTTTGCTCAACTCAGAACTTCGATCGTTTGATACCATTTCCTTTTATTTGCAAATAAATTAATAAATTAAAGATGAAATTTAAAACGCCTGATTTATCAACACCATAGAAATGTTGAGCGAACTGCTTCGTGAAACTCTCTTACCATTTTTCGACCCTTAGGCGTTCAGGAGAATATATATTCAGATGTTTCTTATATTGTACAAATGGTGCAGAATACGGGGTGTAGTGGTGAAAATAATTGACGCCTTGTCCTATATGCGGGTATATGGGACAGCACAAGGCAGAGCTGGTGTTAGTGGTCCAAGGAATGGAAGCCTTGCCAGCGTGTAAACCGGTTTTTGTGAAGCCTGATAAATGAATATAAGGTTGGGATATTTCAATTACCGAAATAAAAAGTCTAAAGGGGTGCTTGTCGTAATTTTTAGTTAGCACCTTGTAGCCTCAACTTTTAATCCAGTTAATCATATACCTTCATACACTCTCTCAATCTTACATATACTACCAGATCATCCAGTCGCTAGCCTTCGAAACATGTCGGAACTTGCTATCGAGATTTTAAACCTAGCAAAGCTATTTAGCACTTGCATAGAGCGTTTCGATACCGTCACCGTTGGAGAATCTTCTAGTCGAGATCATGAGATATTGATGACAAAACTTGAAATCGAGAAGATCAGATTATTGATCTGGGGAAAATCTGTATCTCTTGTTGCTGAGAAAGTTGGCAGCGCTATTCCTAGAGATGCGGTTGGAATGGAAATATTGCGGAACTGCGATAGACGGCTGGAGTCGCCTCTGATAAAAAGCTCAATTCCATACTAATACTATTCGACGACGTAAAGGGTTACGAAAAAATTATGGACTAAAAGAAGTTTCGAGCTCATTTCTTGCAAGACTAGGGCTCAAATTTCATATCGGAGCGTCTGAAATCCCCACAACAAGTCGAAGTCATACCAGAATTTTGGTGTTCCAAGAAACTTATGACCAGTTCGAGAACAGGTTTTTCAAAATATCAAAGACGACTTCACCTCGCAGGAAAGCGAGTTGGGTAATCGTTGACCAGAAGAAGTTTTCAGAGCTAGTCGTATGTTTGAAACATCTTGTGGATGGCTTGTTGGGTGTGCCTGCTATGCTCGATCTATTGGAGGAGCAAGAGGAAGCACTCATCCGAGAAGTCAAATCATTGAATGAGCTTGGGAATCTACAACTTATCCACGAGGCTTGTAGTGCTACTTACTCGTCTCTAAGGGAAGTAGTTGGCGTACGACTACTCGCTCTAGAACGAATAAGTACAGCAAGCCTTCAGCCTGAAGGAGGCATCGAGGTTACGCCGGAACATAACAAAGCTCAAGAGGTGTTGGATGGGGAAACAGACATATGCGACATTACTGTCCAAGAGGATCACGAACCAGGAGTCAGCAGCTGCCAAGAAAACAACGAAGCGATATCGAATATCTACCAAGAGAATTCCGAGGCGATATCGAATATCTGCCAAGAAACTTCCGAGGCAATATCGAATCCCTCCCACAATGAAGCCTCCGAAGAAAACTCAACTACAAATCTAGTAGATGTAGAACAAAATCTACAGATTTATAACGAATCGGTAGATGAGGCCGGTTTGTTAAGTTCAAACGAGCGAAATACTTTTCAGCTAGCGAATATTGAGAGATTTGGAATGGCGATCGAAAAATATTTCAACGAAGACTGTGCAATTATACACTACGTGATTGGAGAAACAAAGTATAGGGCTGCTCTTAAAGGCATATTCGGGAGGCATGTTCTACAAAACTTTAGAGCTTTTGGTGGGGGTTTGATAGAAAATAAAATAGGTACAGACAGTAGCCCAAGAGTTAGCCTGATACCCCAGGATGATAGCCTTGTAAGTGTTTATTCTTGGCATTCTGATCTTAGTGTATATAGTCTGACTGACTTTATAACAGGTGTCCTTTCTTGGGATAATTGAAGGACCGGTAAGTCACCAATCTAAAGTATTCGGCCTAGATAGCATTAGATCCACTCTCACGAGCGCATGAATATCAATCCCCGATAAGCTGCGAAAGTACTCATCAATAGATTAGAAACAAGCGAAAGCTAGCTAGCTGAAAGTCTTCCTGAGTTCAATAGTCTGGTTCTCCGTATGAAGGAGGGCTGTTTTTTATAGACATCTCTCTCCCGAAAGAATACCCATTCAGACCACCTTCTTTTACCTTCATTACAAAGATATATCATCCGAATATTCCGATTAATGAGGTCCCTTGTCTAATTGATGAGCGCGAATATTCACTAATAATTTCAATACGCGCATGTAAGTTACTTTAACCCCAACCGTGCGACACGATCATATGAAGGCCCATATCTCATGCATAATCATACGCCTTAATTTTTCTTGATTTTCTTGCTCATTGGAGATACCATCAAATTCATAGGGCTGTGGTATATACAATCGCTACTTGGCTCGCCATGTCCTGAAGACCCTGTAGATCCTGAGATTGCAGCGCAACTTATCAACGATCCCGATTTATTCCATCAAAATGCGAAGTTGTACACGGCTCGGTACGCCAGCCCGACGGAACTCCCGGCCAAAGTGAAAGAAATACGGCAGAGGCAACTGGAGAAGGTCAGAAAAGTCTCGGAGGAGAAATTGAATTACATCGCAAGGCTATGTAGCATATCAGATTCAGAAAAAGTCAAAGAGATATTTCGGAGCTTTTGATTGAGAGTACTAGGGTGGTCATAGTTGAATACTTACCCTCACATATTGATGCAATTTTGTTATGTGGGCTTTAACCGTACCCTTTCCAAGGACTCCTTGTTCACATACTCTCAGGGAATTTGGTATCTTGTCTTTGTAGATCGACTAGACTCGGTACGCTGGGATTACTTACTATTAATATTTATTATCTCTATTCATATCTGGGTATCTAAGGTGCAAAATTTTAAGGATGTATGTCACAAATATCATTATCAGGTTTATAGTCCCTTTTCGCTGCAAGATTGCTAGAAAGGCGTGGTAGAACATGTCTAACTCATGCTTCTCTGTTTTTCAACAAACCCCAACTGCGCCAAGCCTGGTGTATGGCATTCGCGAAGGTAAGACCGTTTACTGATGATAAGGGCTACTTGCGATTGAGATATCACTCTACCACCCTGATAGTGCTCCTCTAGCTCAAGTAACCTGGCTCTCAACTACCTTTCATCCCCATTACGTCCCTCCGACTAAGAACGAGAGCCCCTTTCCTAAACTTCCCCACACTTGGATTCCCCACGCCAGCATCCCTCTTCCTCTCCCTGCTCTTCTTACTCTTCGTTTCCTTTGCAACAACGATCCCGTTTTCTCTCGCTACTTTCTTCCGTTTGTCCTCTCGCATTGCTTGTTTTCTCGCCATCCCTTTCTTTATGTGCAGTGGTATTCTCGCTTCCGCGCCAGTAAGTTTTTGAAGAGGTGTACCGCCAAGGGACTGTATACGAGATTCAATTGCTTTCAGTCGGTTCGCGCCGGACGAGTGAGTTAGGGTTTCCTTGTCGAGAAGGTGGGACTCGCGGAGTAAACGGTGGAGGGCAAGATCGTTATTTAGGTTTAGGGCTTCTTCAGCCGGGTCGGCTTTATCGTCCTTGTTCTTCGGTTTGGCGGAGTTTATAGCGGATGAATGAATTGATGAGGGAGGGTTTGAGGTCATGAAGGATTGGCGAGAAGGCTTTGAGGTTGGTGGTGGCCCACGGCGAGAGAAATCGTAGGTCACGACTTCGGGTTCAGGACGGGCTGTAGAAGTCGAGATTTCCCGGTCTGAGACTTCGTCTTCATCTCCTATTATTTCTGAATCCGTATCTTCAGCTTGCGAGGAAGCGCTCAGATCATCGTCCAAGCTAAGAGGGGAATCGCCGTCGTCCCGATTCTTGCGCGAAGATTTCTTGCTCTCTTTGAGCTGCGAGGCAACGGGCGTTAACTCGACGGCGCCGAACTTAGACTCGAAGTGGCGGCGGAAAATATCGTCTATAGCGCTACGAGATGTCGAAGGAGGGGCAGACGTGGTGGTTTCGCTTTCGCGCTTTCGCTTTAAGGAGGGCATTGTGCCTGGTTGTTCAGTTGAAAAGATTGGAGTAGAAGTATAGATATGTTGAAAGCGACAAACACCCGCATAACATTTTCAAGGTCTAAAAATACCACACTGCAACGCATTTACGACTTGGACTGCACTACAATGCAAGAAGAGGTCAAGCAAACTTGAGACCAACCCAGATTCCATAATATAATTAGACGCTGGATAAACCCTAGAACTTGAAACACTTTCATAGCTTTCGGTGACTATTTGGTGCCATCCTGCAAGCCAAAAGTCAATATCACTTATAACTAGCCGTACCTGATTTCGTGGATTTTAGCTATCGCAACATTTATCGAAAACGCGGGTCCGTGCGCATCAAACGACTCTAATATGCGATACGATAAGATATGCTCACCCGTTATTATTATTTAGTTGCTAGAAAAAACCAATTTATGGCTATCTGGACAGGCGATATATTATTTTTGGGAAGCTTATCCTATTGCTTTTTCGGTCGGGCTGAGCGAGGATGAGAGCGATTGGATATAAAGCAAGAAATGCAAAGAATGGAATTGCAAATTAGATATAGAAGTATCTCCGATGAAAGGTAAGATTTTATTGGTTGAGCAATAAATATATATATATATATATATTTTCTGGGTGATAATGGATTGATTACGTCACGAGTTCCAGAGAGCGAACAAAGAAACAATTAAAATATCAAAGGAATGGGTGCTGATAATACAGGCTTTAACAAAGGACTCGACATAATATATGTGTGACAATCTTTACTGCATGGTCGACGGATGATAGCTCAAATACCTAGCTGAGATATATTCCGGAGAGGTACATTATAACATCGCCACAGCATACTAGGGTCAACCCACGTGAAAGCAGCTTTGTTCTGCGCTGGATTCTTGGCAAACTCGCTTCTGAAGACTCGAAACGCCCAAGCCTTTTGATCCTAGTATGACTGAAGCTTAAACCATTTCATCGGCCTGGGTGCCTATCAGAGACTGATTACTGATTGAAATGAAGATTACTGAACGTTCTTCAGATCGTATCAGGTTCATAGGCTAAATAGTTCTCGCTCTTAGCCGATTATATCGAAGCTTCGAACCTGTAATCCTAAGGTTCTGTCTGATTCTATTCAGGTACCTATTCGGTATGGATATTGATCGAGAACTTGTGCTACATTTTTGATTGTGGTTACGTTGCATGGCCGGATGATCGGTTTTGAAGATTAGTGGTTGTTGGCTATCTTAGCCTGTTCGCACATCGCGATTAAGGTACCCACACACATGGTCCCCTCCAGCCCCCGCGTTTGCCAGTGGTGAATTTTGCAGCTGCACGAAACTGGTGTGAATAGAATATTCCATTTGGGATAATTTTGTAAAGGCATAATGTTATATGAGACGAGAGCAACCGGGTTTTCGGTTTTCAGGTGACAATATGTGAGCTTTGTACTACGCAACTCTACCAATGAATTACATGGATTTGGAGCTTGTGCGTGTAAGCCACGCCACAGCGGGCGGAACGCAGATATTTTAAAACTGTTACTGGGGCATTTTGGTTTATCCTTGCAGATGCAGGCGGTTGGATCGAGTCAGGTTCATGCAGATTGGCCGTGTATACATCGAACAGAAGCCTGCCGTGAATAAGTCAAATTAGAGATCGTTGAGTAATATTTGGTAAAAGACCAATTTTCTCGCAATTGGTACAAAAATACCAATTTCTGCTAAAGGTTTCCTCTACTTTATTGAAGTTACAGGATCATCAACGTTGTTTGTGTTAGAGGCATTTCAACTGATGAACCTTCCTTTCCGTGAACGCTGATTTGATAACGTAATTTACGTTGATTTGTTGGATTTCCAACACCAACAAATATTCGAGCTAGCCTCGGGTCCATATCCGAGCTTACGTTAACTAACGCGTTACTTCGTCCAGATGCATCTTACAGCGGCGTACAGAAACAGTAATGATATTTCACTTCAAAGGGTTAGCGCAAGATCCGTCAACTGCCTTCAATGACATCTATGACGTCATCTGATCATTTTTCCTCACTCGCGAAAATAAAATCTTGCAAGCTTGTGGTTGACAACAACCAGGAATTATCCATAAATATAATGGGTTATACATGTGGAGACACTTGAGTGTATAGATATATCGATTATTATCCATTTTAGGCACGCGTTTTACAGAAAAATCAGAATGCGATTCCCAAATTTCGCTGCGCTGCTGGTCCTCCTGCGGCTGGGCAATGCTTACGCCGTTTACACCCTGAGAGAGGTCCAAAGCCAGATTGAGTCGTATCGCGAGCAGAACGCGGATGGGGCCATTGCTTCCCGGTCACAGCCAGCAGGCTGCTGGCTTCTCGTAAGTTAAAACTTGTCCTAGGTATATAGAGCGATGCTGGATACGATGCTGACTTATCGTAGTGTGGATTCCTCGCGTTCGCCCTACCACATCAATTGTCATACCCGAACAGCACAATCTATGAGTTCGAGGAGTCGCGATACTGGTCGCAGCAGCAGGCCCTGACAAAACCTGCCTGCCGCCTGTCGCCCACTTCGGCCGAAGAGGTATCGCTGGCCGTGTTGACCGCGCGCGTCACCAAATGCCAATTCGCTGTCAAGAGTGGTGGTCACGCCGCCTTCGCTGGCGCATCTAATATCGACGGCGGCCTCACCATAGACCTGGCTAACCTCAACGAGATCAAGCTCTTGGCCGACAAGACCCTGACCTCTGTGGGCGCGGGGAATGTTTGGTATGATGTTTACAAGAAACTAGAACTCGAGGGAGTCACCGTCATCGGTGGACGAGTCTCCGCTATCGGCGTGGGAGGCTTGACGTTGGGCGGCGGTATCTCCTTCTTCTCTAGTCGCTACGGGTGGGCTTGTGACAACGTCAATGCTTACGAGGTATGCTCATTGATCCTTTCTCTATGGTATATATTTGGATATGCGATGCAAACCCCTAAATTTACCTGTCTAGGTTGTTTTCGTAGACGGAACCATTCGCGAAGTGAGCCCGTCGTCATACTCGGATCTGTACTTCGCACTCCGTGGAGGTGGTAACAACTTTGGCATTGTGACGCGCTTCGATCTCGCGACCTACCCTCAAGGCAACCTCTGGGCTGGCTCACAGACCTTCCTCTACACTAAAGAGACGGCGACCAAAATCAACAATGCTTTCTATTACCTGGGCATTAATGCGCCGTCAGACCCTTATGCACAAGTTATTCTCGCGTATGCGTACGCACAGTCTGAAGGACTCTACGTCATTGCCTCGGATCTTCAATATGGAAAGCCAGAAGCCAATCCGCCCATTCTGAAAAACTTTACTTCAGTGTCCGGCGCTGTGGCTGATACACTCCGCATCACCAGTCTCTCCAATTTGACTCTAGAATTCAACAACACCAACCCCGGTGGTTTTCGGTATATATATCTGAATATTACTTGGTATTAGGGCTATGCTGATTTGATGATTCTAGGCAAACGTACTGGACCTTTACCGTAGGTAACAGCGTATCTTTGATGGCTGACATAGTCGCGATCTACATTAGCGAAGTCGACCTAATCAAGGACGCGGCTGGCATCGTCCCCTCCACTATCTTCCAGCTTATCACCACAGACATGACATCTCACTTCTCCAAGAATGGTGGAAACGCGCTTGGGCTTGCCGGTCAAGGTCCTTTAAACTGTACGCACCCTTCACTTCAAATGCATTAAGCTTCTTGTACTGACTTCTTTCAGTGGTGAATATCGACATCTCTTGGTCTAATGAAGTTGATGACACGAGAGTTCTTGCTGCAGCACAGAACATCGTAAAACGTTCCATCGCTGCCGCAAAAGCTCGGGGGCTGTACAATAAATATCTCTACCAGAATTATGCCGCCTTGCAACAGGATGTATTCCCCAGTTACGGACCAGCCAACTACGCCAAGTTGAAAGCTGTCAGTAAAAAGTACGATCCCACTGGCGTGTGGCAGACGTTGCAACCAGGGTATTTCAAGATTTAAGGGCGGCGTCGCATTACAAAGACATGGCGTGAGAAGTGCTCACAAGAGGGGTCAGTCGAAGACCGTGGCCTGGGGTGATTCTACTGTGATTCTTGTCTCTGAAATTTGTATAGCGATCGCAAAGTAAAATTCACACCCTTGAAGGGAATGATAAACCGACTCTCCACGTGCTATCTAGAGCTTTAGTTGGGTTTGGAATTCCTAAACCAGTTAGTACCTCCGTGGCCAAGAACGACCATCTGCACATGCATGACTCGCAGTCCTATGTACATTAATTCAGCCACTTGCAATAATGTTATCTGCGAATGAACTCTTATGTTTTGTTCTCAGCATCTTGTGAATGTAGTGAAGCGGGTAATCTGAAAAGGCTCAGCTAACCCTTAATTATAATTTATCAGCTCGTAGAAATTGTGAATTGATAAGGTGTGGTCTCCTGTAATGTATGCAATAATTCCTCGCCCTTCGCTCCGGGCGAAAATATTATTGTCCATAAATGAATGGTAAATTGTATTGATATATAAGTTAATATCAGTTGTTTGAATTTCTCGTTGCAGCCTTTAGGTCAAACCCGGAAATAAGCTTCCGAGCGAAGCGGAGTAAGCTTTGTCCAACAGCCACTCGCACAGAGACTAACATCCCAAGACCTGGATACTTGGGCTATCCCGGACAAGGGCCATTGCGCCAACCGAAAGCTTCGTGATTAGTGATGTATTTTCTTTTTTATTCCACATTCTTTTTCGTTTCGATTGTAAAATCATTTTAATAGTCACCAGTCCAGGAGGCCCAAGCAACAGATTTCTTTTTCTTTCTCGTTTTATCGTTCGGTTTCCTTTATCTTCTGCTCCTTTGCCTTAGTTATTAATATACTATTCAATCAAGATATGATACGATGAGCTGGATATACCCTTGTGTTCAGGATTGCGAGGTCCAATTGTATTATACACCAGGGATTTGACGCGGATTCACCACCCCTGCTGCAAGCTCATGGAATCTGACCAAACTAGCTATAGCTGTCTATCAAGATAGTTATACTATCAGTATCTGATATGTTCGGTGTTAATCGAAGATTATGGGCGTTGCTCGAGTATAAAATGGCTAAGGGTTCGACTGTCTTCAGATCTTGTTATCCTATTTTTCACAGCTCAAAGACCTATCGTCGAAGTATACCAGCGACTTTCTTTCTGACTCTAAAACTTCTCTTGCTTAAACATTATGCTTAAATCATATCTACTGGCGCTTTTTAGCCTAGCAGCTGTCGTCGCTGGCGGGACCGTTCCAGATGCAAAGACTCGAGCAGACTTAGCTAGAGCTCGAGCAGAAGCCGATCCAAAAACCAAAAAGGTTACTATAGCTCCTGATACAAATTCTACGGAGATCAGCAAACGTGATGATGAATACATTACAGTAAGCAAACTCCTTTAAAATTTGGTTTTATAAACCGCTTTACGTAGTCTGCAACAATTCCCACTATACTCATGCCAGTTGACTACGCAAACACCATCAAGACTAAACCACATATCTTCTATAGGTATTCATGACCGATAGTACCAGTTGGGGGGGTAACGCTTTCCTCCTCACGCTACCAATATACAACTGTATCTCGCTGGTTGGTTTTGGCTGGAACGATGTTCCCTCCTCCATCGGTCCACCAGATGGATATACCTGCAGACTCTACAGCGCTATCGGTTGCAGTTTCAACGACCCAAACAGAGTTGATCTCGCGTACCCCGGTAGCGACAATTTAGGAAACGTGTGGGGAAAAAATCTTGACAACCAGCTTTCCTCGATTTATTGCAGACCCTCTTGGCAGGCTTTCGATTGCGACTATTGCGGAAAATATCAATCTTATTGCTCGATTGTTCAATGTGTAAGCAAATCCACCCGGAATCTTGTGAGGTAACAAGTTGCGCTAATGGATGATATGTTTTTAATTTAATAGCAAGATTGTTGGGGGTGTGATGGCTGTGGAAGTTGTGTGCCCCATATTTGGTCGTAAAGAGTAGGGGATGGCCATCTATTCTAAAGCTAGAGTAGTGGCGAGAGGGAAAACTCACGTTTTTCCAGGACTCCATAGGGCCATTCTTAATAGTCATAATCCTACTAGCCTTCTTTCTACCTTCGTAATTAATTATAACCTTTACCGTAGGTAGTTCAGATATTGTACATGAAAACCGCTATTTGGTTTTCTGGTAACCAGCTAAAAGTAACAGACTTGTGGATACTGGTCACACAATATAGCTAATTATTCCTTCAGTAAAATTGAATTTATATCTATCTTTAAGAAAACTATAGGCTTGATATAACAACACATTGATCCTTGAAATCTAAATTAAGACATACCAGAAGTATCCGAATATGTATAATTGTTATTAAACTGGTATTCCATATAACGAGGCACAGATGCCAAGCGCTATAAAGCACAAAGCTCCAAAAATCCATAGTATCTTGGCCTGTTTATTCTTATACAATCGGTCGATTACGCCCTTGTCAAGATATAACCCTACAAGCCAGTCATCCTGGGGGCTTATCGGTTTTGTGAGATTTACTCCTTGCGCGATGTTATGGCCTTATAGATATATGTTTTATATTAACACTTCTGGTACCTCCGAGTGTTCGAATCTTCGCCTCAGGAAACAAAATTTCTTAAATTGGAAAGAAAGAATTGTTGCGACTTACAACGTAGCATCATCTCTAAAGTACTAGTCTTCTGTATTCTTCGTATAGGAGGTAAATCTTGTAGGTGGTCTCGTAGTGGATTTCCAGCTGTTTCATCAGGCATTTGGATATCATCGATATCGGATTCATTGCCAGTATCGTTTGGCAGTTGGAGAGTAGCTTCCGCAGTATCTGGCAAACCCTCGCTCGCCATAGACGTGTTTGGATGTTGCGTATTGATCTTGAAGTGAGATTTGAAATGTTTGTCTAACATTCGGTCAGCTGCTGCCAGGTTTTTTATGGATATCGGCTTCCAGAAATAGAAGGGGAATTTCGTATCCCTTTTATTGATATCTTACCTGCGAATATTTCTATTGTTGTAAAGAGCGGTACCAGTAAGAGTAGTAACGGCAGTATTTGTCCAAATCCCCATTTACTCTCACTTCCCTGCATTCCAAAGCCCCCTGACGAGGAGTTGATCTTGAGCTTGACTATCCAGTACGAAGATAAAAATATTGTGAACAGAGTCCGTATGATATCAAGGAGGGACGACATCATCACCTCTTCGGCGATTACCGAACAATACGCAATAGGGATAATTGACCCATTGGCAAACTTCATCAGCCCTGTCACAAATCCTGTTGGCTTTTGAGCTTTTATTTTCCGCTCCAAGAAGATGTGGATTCTCCAAGGAACAAGAATCGTCTTGACCGCTACGTAGGATACGTAGTCTAATGTTTCTGGATTGAGAAGTATCCTCATCTCCGAGTAGTAGCTTAAGGTCATGAGGATTAATGTGAGAACCATGATTGGTAAATCATGGTGGTACGCATCTCTTTGTCTCTCTGAGAAGGCGCACGAGGCGGGTAAGCCGTACCAGCCAATCCAGTGGTCATTGAAGGTTATAATTTGCGCCACAAATAGCATCCCGAACTTCACCGTAGCGAATACGGCCCGCCAGGCCCGTATGGCCGTATTTTTAGATTTCACGAACAATTGTGAGGTTATCAACAGTGTAGTTCCGAACGTCGTAGATGCTAACCACGCGAGATCGACGACAATCTCAAAGTGATACTGCGAAATCTCAGTGTGTTTCGCCCATCCGACGCACAAAATTCCAATACAGAAGAACAGCTGTTGGTCGCCTAGTGTTAACGCGGATGTCCGTAGCGCCTTGATAATATATCCTCTGTTTTCCCCTCCAAAATGTTTTCGGATGGCTGTTCGTTTGGCGAAAGAAAATAGATCGTCAAGGTCATTCCAAAACCTTTCAGAGATGCTGTTTTCGACGAAACAGTAGGCGAAGAGGAGCATGATGTATGTAAGCCCCACGGTTAGCATGAACGAAGTGATAATCTGGTACGTAATGAGACAGATAGTAAGTGTTTGCTACTTCGCATTCCCGAACCAAGTTTGAAGACTGTTTAACTTACGCCGATGCCTGACTTTATGAAATACAGTATCCAAAGTGTGTTAGTGTCCAACAAAACAATTGAAAAATGAAATTTGATTGCATGTAGCTAAGAATAGGTGAATATGCTCTTACCACGTCAGGGTCAGCATTAAAACAAACCGGTAGTGGAGTTACTGTCGAAAATACAAAATCGCATCCTGGGTTTCTCACGCAGTTCGCATCAAGATCTATCTCCAGAGCGAGCAAGGTGGTATTACTGAGACTGGCGTTGCTTGGGGGGCTGGTCCCACTCGCACCTGCCATGATCGTGGTTGGTTCTAGAATTGTTTGACTCGAACTGACAAGCTATTCAGACCTTAGAGACTATGTTCGCTTGAGAAATTTGCAAAGAGGGACTGCGATATTGATCGTTCGGAGTATAAGTTAGGGCAGGGTGCGCGGTTGAATTGGAACGCGGAAGAAAGAATATATTATAATTACAGCAGAGAGTGCTAATCTGGACAACTATTTTAATGGCGTCAGTCACATACGCGTTCACAGTACTTCGCCCTACATGCAATACTAGGAAATCATCAGCCTTATGATAATATGATATCATCTGTCGATCATCTGTAGGTTTTGTAGGTGTACATTTTGTGTTGAGCGACTGGTTTAGCGGCATGTCAAGGTTTACAGCCACAGAACAGGAATTGCAGGCTGTGTTGCGCTCCATACAACTACCAGTATATTTATATGCCTTCTTTTCAGTCAGTAAATTTATTCGGATTCGCGTTCTTGTCTTATCGTAGACTAATTGTATATCCCATCCCGCTCTTTTAAATCTAGAGGGTTCTTTAAGCATCTAGCCTCTCGAGCAGTCTCATATGCACCTGTAACCGCAATTTAAACATCGAATAGACGGTATCTTAACTCGTGAGTATCGAATAATATTTGCAATCCTATCAGCTAGAGCTCAACTATTGGATATACGCAATTATGCAGGTGAGATCTGATTATCCAGCCCAAGGTTCCAAAGCAACCAGCCGCTGAAAGATTCAAGTTCAATATGGACACAGAGCTTTATGGCTTAGTTCAAAGCCTCAACATTAAATTCCAAATACTGTAGTAAGGCTGGAATCAGCTCTTAACGAAGGATTTCAGAGATAACAAGAATATAAGAAAAAAACACATCTAGAATTTGAACAGGTTGGGCTTTGACTGTGTGAATTCGTCAATTCGTCGGCCGCGGGACAAGTACCGAAAACAGGCCGGGTGGAACTATCGTTCGTGCTAGAATACATTCCCATGGTGTTGGCAAAGAGTGAATCCTAAGTGCTGCTGTAGAAATAATAGGCATTGTTCAAGTTTGTCAGGCGTGGGGTTTTCAATCTCGCTTATGATTTCTCACTTTCGCGCTAAACCGTCGAATTCAAGAAAAATAGAAAGCCCTGCATCGTCTCTTCATACACTATCGAGCCTGCCAGGGCATATACTAAGAGTCTAGCTGGCATCTCTTGCCCGTTACAAGTAATACTACTTCTGTATCTTGCTTTATAATGGGCCTTCGGGCAATTTTTTTGAGCATCTGCACCAAAACCCTCTAAATTTTGCTCATTTCTCATTCCTAAAATATTTTCCCAGAGCTCTGACAAGGGTGTCCAGTTGGAGAGGTCCTAAATAGGATGCATCTGCAGGTAGTTAGTACAGGACATGGATAGCATCACCAGGATTTTTTGGTTCTTTTGACCGACACAACCAAACAAAAAATCTCGATTGAAGACCACATTGCGGGTGTAACTGCTTGCAACTGGACCAAACCCCCCTTGCCAATCAAATATCACTTGGTGGCTGTCAAAAAGTGTCTTATATATCAGTATAAGTAATATAACATCGGATGTACATGTATATTGCAACCTGGAATACTCCCAATACTGTGGTTAACTATAGCCTAGCTGTGCAACCAGAGCTAGTGCCTGACGTGCCGTGCGACGCAGGGAAGGGCGCAAAGCTAGCCGGATTGGCAACTAGATGCAGGAAACCGATGGAACCGATGGAGATGGACAGCTCCCGTTAACTCTATTTTCAAAGATTTCTCAACACATGTCGATGAAGACAGGTAGGGGCATTTCGATATCTCCAATCTCTAGCCAGGCCCGGTAACGACGGTCTAGANNCCCCCTAGTCCTGAGTTTTGGCACCTCTATTTAGTATATTTAAATATCATAAAATAAATAAATATACAGGTGTTAGAATAGGAAGTATAAATATTTTCTAACCTCACGGAGCAACATAGCTATAGCTTCGCGGAACTTTGAAATTTTGTATTCCCAGTTATTGTATCGTGAGATAGTGGTATATTATCAATGTGTCCCGACGTTAGTGCACAAATGTATATCATCTATTTTAAATCCCCGATGTAAACTTTAGAAGCAAAGCGGATCGAGCTACGAAATAAGACCATCCAGAAGCTTATGGCAGGACCGGCTCGACTTATTTGATCTAAGCGACGGATTATTTAGCCGATGTCAAATCGGTTCGACCTCCACTTATCTTTTAGCTCGTACTTGTTTGGAGGCTCACAAGGAATATTTTTTGATATCGTATTCTTGAAAATTGTTTCGACGAATTTGTTCATATCCACTTGAAACAAGAAGGTGCTGGACTTATGCACACTGCCATTCGACTTTTCACTCACTGATGTTATTAAAAAAAGATTTTACAACAATTTTCTAGAAAAACCTGCGGCCTACCGTCCCTATTAACGAGTATTCACGGGACCACTACACGATCAAATAACAGCTAAAGTTTTTAAAGATAGATAACCTGATGCTTACATATGCGAATGCACAACAGCGCTTCAATAGAATAATATAGCAATCCGATGCGGGAAACGGTTTTCTCGGTTGCACTGAGCTAACTACGCGATCAACATTCCTCTTTCCGCCCCGAATCTCAAGAATATGTTTCGCTCTAGTTATGCAAAGTCAGAGCTATGTGACATATGCGCGTGGGTAGTACTGATCTCTAAGCCATCAAGATCCATCTATAATTCTCTGGATCTTGTTTTGCTTTGTATATATAAAGGCCCGATGATCCTTCGAGTTTCTTTCCTATCATCGCCATAGACCAGCTTCATAAGCAACTACCACTCCTTTGCAGTAGTCTCTCACCTTTAACAGTTGCTCATTTGCAACAGTCTCTCATTCAAATCACACTCTTTATTTTGCAATATACACTCTCTCATTACCCAACGGGAATAAAAATATCCATTCAAAATGAAGTTGGAGCTCGTCTATGCCATTCTGGCCTTAGTTCCATCAATTTCCTCTCACGCAGTTATCATTGATGCCTGGGGTGAGGCGAATAAAGCCGTCCACGGCTGTGCCCTTGGGGTAATACCCAGCACCAATCGAAAAAACACCGCAGCGCTGGGTCAGCAGGATACAAGCGTCTACGCAAATCCTACTATACCAGACCCTTCGTGCAGAAAAGGCACCGTCATCAATGGCTGGAACCCAAATTGCGCCGCTTGCTCGTGCGTTGCATATTGCAAAGTCGCTGCCCGTCGTATGGTCAGGCGTGATCCCACCTTGAATCTATTCGGCGGACTGACGGCCAAGATTCAAGCTGCCAAAGATGCCGCTGCACAAAAGGCGGCCGCGGCAAAATTAACCCTTACACATTTCACGTCTTGCAGAAAAACGCAGTGCACGGGTGGGTACCTTCCCAATTGTCAGAAGTGCCCTACTACGAAGACTACGTACGATAAAAACAGTCAGGCCTGCCGTCCCCTCCTCACCACAGGTTGCGGTCGAACTCAATATGTTGATAGTTCAAGCCTTTATACTATCGACGGTAAGGATTATTGGAAGAAGCCGACAGGCTACTTGAATATTGATGTCTGGACCTCGCAGATGGCTCAAAAAAGGGTCATCCCACAAGTCTACGCAGGCGGTGTCCTCTTCATGACACTTCATCAAATCAATCCTGATGGTGGTGGCCCTTATACTTGTAAGTTACCTTCTACCGCCATTTAAGTATCAAATGCATGGAAGGTCTGGAAACTAACTCTTCGATTTAGGCTTGATCGATTACGGTGGCAAAGCAGAGAAATGGGAAACTATTACTCTGAAGATGATTGCCAACGTCGCTGGAGTGAAGGGCCTCAACCCCTTCCAGCTGAAACAGTGGCCGTTAACCACGCAACTACCGGACAACATGCGATGCACCGGAACATACGGCGGTGCCAACAAGATTTGCATGGTCCGATGCAATAACGAGGCACCTAACGGGCCCTTCGGTGGCTGCGTCCCGATCCAACAGGTCGGCGGAGACCCACCGGCACCACCACCAGTCGTTCCGGTCAAGCCTGCCTTTCCAACTGTTGCTCCATACAAACCCTCGCAGCAGAAGATCGAGGACGAATACGAGGACGACGATGTGCTTGTGGAGGCTGTCGAGCAAAAGGAAAAGGTCCCAGAGACCGAGGCGGAGGCAAAGAACAAGGAAGAAGAGCTCAATCCGGAGCAGGTTGCTCTTTTGGAGAAGGCCGGATACTACAACAAACCCCACTGATTGCATTTGCACCAAAACTAAGAGGCCTCCAAGGCCTCTTAGAAATCAGTTTGTGAGCCGGTGGAATGGAATTGGCGGATTTATACATAACGTCGCCAGGATCGTTTTCAAGAATACGATCTAAGAACTAACGAGTTACGAATTATGACCTTCACGAGTTTCCGGTTCTGATTTGAACTATAGATTTATTACTATCAAATATCTTCCTTCTCTTATCATTTAGTCAAACTCATTCATCTGTATATCTGAGCTAGATTCAGAACTCTTACTGCAGCTGGTTCATGATAAGCTGGCAGGGCGACAGGGTTCAATAAAATAAAATTCCTGAGTACAAGAAAAGCTACCAGCTTAAGTGTGCTATGCATCATCCAACCTTAGAGATCAGTAACAAGTAAAGATATATCGTAGAGCTGAAGCTTTTATCCGGAACCAACCACTATCTCGTTGCAAAACGGCAACTGTGCGCATCAGTTGTTGTAAAATTGAGATAATTTGCGTTGTGGTGTTGACCGCTGTTACATTGATGATTGATGATCCCGATCACCTCGCCTAAAATTTTATTGCTGGCACACAATAGCATCTTGAACGTGGCTGTCCCCGACATATACACTGTTCCACAAAATTCCGCTTGAACCTACATACTATGTCAAAGTTGCGCAGTAAAAGCTTGGATAATCTATGGCCTGATTTAACAATTCAAGTGAGGAAACCCGTGCTAGCCCAACTAAATACTATCCTACATAACATAAGATACGAGCGATACCGCTTGTATGGAAGACAGCAGATTTCTTTGGGGCAGTGGGAAACCCAGACGATACAAGGATATCTGGCGACACGAACCGGTAGTCGAATATCCAGATGGTAAATGGGTTTCTTCGAACGGGCCATAAGTTGCTATGACCCATAGTGACCTTCACCTTCGCAATATATGCGCAGTCATCAGACTTGATGGCCCTCAAAGATTAAGACAAATAGTTTACGAATATCAACCGATTGACTTGTGGCGACATCACGTTTATTCTTCCAAACAAGATATCGATTTTATTGCTAATAATACATGCGAGCATGAAATCGAGGGTTTTGCCTAACCTCTGTCATATAGCCAATATATTGGTTTAAAACATGATGCCGCCGTTACCTTGCAAGGCCAAAAGAAAAATGTACAATAAAAGAGGACATCGCCTACAAATGCGACCTGCCTTCAATCTTATACTGCCTAAACAACTCTGCTCTCTTCTTCTCGTGCTGATCTAGCTTCTTAATAACCTCTGCCGCCCTTGCATTCTCATTTCTACCCATCTGCGCAAGATGCACCTCATCAGGTCCATCCGCTATTCTCAAAGTCCTAAGGTGGGAGTGCATCTTTGCTAGCGGGAAGTCCTGGCACACACCACCGGCACCGTGCGCTTGAATGGCTTTATCGAGAATATCAATCACAGCTCTCGGAACCACGATCTTTGCCATCGCGATCTCCTTGAGCGCGCCCTTGGCGTCGATTCGGTCAATCTTGTCGGCAGCGTTGAGAACGATCAGTCTGCAGCTATCGATCGAGATGCGAGATTCTGCAATCCAGGTGCGGATGGTGCCGTGCTCGCTGATGAGTTTGCCGAATGTACGGCGGTTAGGGTCGTTAACACGGGCGAGCATGTAGTCGAGCGCGCGTTCGGCGGCACCGATTGAGCGCATACAATGGTGGATACGTCCAGGACCGAGACGGCCCTGGATAATCTCGAAGCCGCGGCCTTCGCCGAGGACGAGGCTGGACTTTGGAACGCGGACGTTCTCAAAGCGGACTTCGGCGTGGCCGTGGGGTGCGTCTGGATATAGATTGTTAGTATTATGTTTTGAGATCCGAGTTAGGGTATCGGTCAGGAATATTAAGCTTACCATCGTATCCAAAGACCGAAAGAGGACGTAGGACGGTGACACCGGGCGTGTTGGCTGGGACTAACACGACGGATTGCTGCTTGAACTGATCGTTCGAGGTATTCTTCTCGGACTTGCACATGACAATGTAGATTGCGCATCGTGGATCGCAAGCTCCGCTGGACCACCATTTCTAAGAGGAAAATTGGTTAGCTAGATGATCTTTCATTCGCATGAGACTTCAATCGAAACTTACGGTGCCGTTCAAGACCAAATCATTACCGTCATGTCTCAACTTCATGTTGATATTCTTGGCATCTGAGCTCGCGGCATACCTCTCAGTCATCAAAAACGCGCTGCGGATCTTGCCGTCGAGCAAAGGTTCGAGCCACTGTTTCTTTTGCGCGTCATTTCCATACTTGGCCAGAACTTCCATGTTGCCAGTATCGGGAGCTGAGCAGTTCATAGATTCCGAGGCGACGAATGAACGTCCTAGAATCTCGGCCATGAGGCCGTACTCAAGATTGGTGAAGCCAGCACCTTCGGAGTAGTGGGTTTTGGAGAGGAAGAGGTTCCAGAGGCCCTGTGCTCTATATTTTATTCATATCGTTAGATCTTTGCGTAACTGATCGAGTGTAAGGGTATAGCTGCGAACCTGGCCTTCTTCTTCAACTCATCGATGATTGGAGGGTACGACTTCCATCTTAGAGCTGGGTCTTCGGAGATCTGGGCCTCGTAGACGGCATCGGCTGGGATACATTCTGTTTCGACGAAGTGCTCGATCTATGAGGTCATTGTATTAGCTTCAGAGGAACAGCTATAATCTAAGTCAGGGGCTGGGAAAATACCTTTCTAAGAGTCTCCCGGGCACGGGGCGACACTCGGTCCTGAACGATGGCGGGAATCTCGTACGGCATATTGATATACAAATATTTACGTTACGGTTAAAGAATGGTATACGTGTATATGTATATGCTATTGTAGTGATAGTATGATATATGGTGATGACTTGGAAGAAAGAGAGAAACAAGACACAAGGCAGATGCCCCGGGTGGAAGGTCTGAAGCTTAAGAAGGACTATTTGTTCTCCCCCGCAAGATGCCTTAGTAGATTAATAATTATATGCGGACAACCGAGCTACCGAATCGAAGCCATGGAATGTGAAATCCGGGGGAGACGTTTGGTAGCAGACTCGGGCCATCATCACGTCGTCCTGCAGCGCAGAATGGGCCGGGAGCAGGCCTCGGTACGGCGTCGCCGTCGGCTTAAATATCGTTTCGAAGTGCGGCAATGCCGCGACCACACCCAACACATCTTCCCATGCATTCTAGTAACGTTATACAGCCCGGGGGGCTCAAGTACTGGGTACGACTAGAATATATAAAAGAACTGGTATCATGCTACTCGTATGCTCGCATATGTATAAATTGACCGTGTCCCGCTTTCGTCTCGAAAATATGTCACACCACTTCGAAAACCGGCTGTCCTCCATTTCAACTTTCGTTCTATTTCCATCAGATGCAAATGAATATTAGATCATTAGGTTGTTGGTAAAAACGCCGAGGTATCTAGCTTCTTAAGAACGGACATATACACGGATATATAATCTCTGGTAGGGCATAGATATATTGGTATACGCTTGTAACCAAACCATCGGCAAGGCCGGTACTCTGTCCTCCTAGTTTCCCTTTGAAGGATGTCTTGCATCGCAAAATTTATATCCAATTTAGTTATTCTCTTCGTTTGATATAGCAGGTGTTTAGCGAAGAAGTTTTTTGTGGGTAATCGTCATACGGAATTTTCGTAGATGGAAATAAAACCTCCATATATCCATTAATGTCTTGCGATTCACCGGGTTATGGTAACCGGACTGGTTCAAATTTTAATATTCATATATGTCATAATGGCAGTAGAATAGTCATTCATCTCCGCCAATACCAAAAAAAGAACGCCAAAAGAACGCCAAGAGAGCTATCATTACAATACCCCACATACCCATTGGCCATCATGTCGTACAAAACTTTTCATATTCCAGAAATCCATATCTTCCTAGTCTTCGATAGTATTCGTCCTTCTCTTCGCTCTTGCCTGCTTGAAATGTAGCTTCCCCTCTTTCAAATCAGTCGGATCAATACCCCTCTCCAGTGCTGCCACTAACTTGGCCTTCCTCCCTGTCAACTCTTTACTACCAGTGGTGCCAGTTCTTCCAGCAGCGACATAGTGATACGGTGTCTTAATATGTCCACCGGCACCGGTCGACTTGAAAAACTGCTTGTCCAGGCTTTTCGATTTGGCGCCTTTCTCGGCTAACGGGCCAATAGGAACCATTTCATCCTCTGCTGAGAAGCTCGTCGTGGAGGCTAACACGGACTGAGAAGCCTCCGACTGTGCCGCTGAGGCGTAATTTGCGAGAACAACTTCTTGTCGTCTAATCGGTAGTCTCGAGATATCGTAAAGCTCCATATTAAACTCCCTCCCGTCTATCTCCGGATCGTGAGGAGGAGGATGGCAGTATAATAACTTGCCGTTGACATAATCCTTCAGGAGGAACCTTGCAGCACGAGATTCGTCCCAATTCCTTCCCGTTCCCGTCTTTGTGAAACCACGAGCCCGTGCGTAGGCAATAAGAACTTCTGATGCTGTTGGGATCCCTGTTCCGCCTTCCTCTGGTGGTCTGATGTTTATGTTGATGCCGTATAAGCCTTCCAAGAAGCTCTTTGGGATTCTCGAGGCGACAAGGCCAGCTGGTCCGGTGAACTCTCGGAGCTGGTCAATTGGTAGCACGCCGTTGCAGACAAGTTCTGCTTTCGTGGTGGCGAAGTTGGGGAACACTAGACCGGGACAATCGACAAGCATGACCGAGGGCGAGAGGTGAATCGTTTGGAAGTGTTTTGTTTTACCAGGTGTGGAGGAGACGGAGACCTTCTTGGCGCCGATGAGAGCGTTAATAGTGGAGGATTTACCTACATTGGGATAACCGACTAGGCCGACATTGATTTTGCGGGGTTGTTCGTCGTCTGACGTCGCGGACTGGGGGAGGGAAGGAGCGTGAGAAAGGAAGATTTCTTCGAGTTCGTCGACAGTTATTATTTTCGTCCGAGGGTCTTCCGTAGATTCAGAAAGAGCTAGCTTTTGTGTGAGCTTAACGAGCGAAGGCTTGGATTCTTCCGCTACCGATGCCTCTTCTTTCGCTTCTTCTTCTCTCGCTTCCTCTTTTTTCTCTTCTTCTTCTTTCGCTTCCTCGTCTTCCACTTCCTCCTCGTCTTCTAAATCTTCTGGTCCTTCCGGTAGAGCTTCCCACTCCTCATCCTCGTCCTCATAGTCACCATCACTCCCCTCGCCCTCAATACTCTCCTTCGCCAAAGCTGCTGAGAAGAACTTATAATCAACCCCCTCCTTCTCCAGGTAATCCGCCCACGCTTGTCTCTGCTCCAATGTCATCATATCCGCCTTATTTACCAACAATAAATTCTTCTTGTTCTCATCAATCTCCTTCACATAGCTCTCTAAATCCTCGCTACGAAAGTGTAGCGGATTCCTCGCGTCCACGATCTGTACCACTAGATCCGAGCGCTCGATGACTCTCCATAACTGCCTCCACACCTCTAGATTTCGCTCGAACGGTGTAAGCAGCAGATCATTGTTCTCCGCCAACTCCGCCAATCCTCTCCTCCAGCCCAAGAAAGAATCCTTCTCCGCCCTTTCAAGCTCTGCAGGGGTAGTGCTCTCGTCCCAGTCGGGTCGCCTCGGAACCGTAAGCTTCCCAGCGTTGGCCTTGTGTTTGCTAAGCTTCTTCTTTTCTTCGTCTGCGGACAAAAGATACGGGTTTATTTGATCGCTATGAATGATCTTTATATTCATTTTTTCAGCCGTAAAGTCGGTATCCGCGAGTTCAGCAGTGGAGAGAAACTCGTCTAGTGCTTGCTGTTCGGTTATACTGCGCATTTTGACCCAATCGGCTTCTTTGTGGACGGTGGTGTACTATACATCAAGAAGAACGTTTGTATATTAGCCAGCTGTATATAGAGTAAAAATAGAGCATCAATGCGAAGGAACAGTACAAACCCGTTCCGTTCCGTCACCATTCTTGCGGCGGTTTTTGGAACCACCGCCACGACCCCGCGATGCCCCACCAAACTTGTCGTTCATGAGGGTGCGACCGAGGCCCTCCATGTTTTTGGCTTTTGGCAAGCCCATGATTGATGATTTAGTATCCGATATCCCCTTTCTGCTGTCTAGTTTTTATTTTAGATATTTTAGTGGCTATATCGAGTCGTGGTTGTGGTTGTGGTCGTGGTGACTGTTATATATGACGAAAAGGTTGAATGAGTTTTTATGTTTGCCGCAGAGATTTTTTTTTTTTTTTTTTTCGAGCTATCGATTTCTAAGCTTCGACTCACCACCTCCACAAAAAAAAACATTACCAAGCAGAAATCAATAGCCAAGTGCCTCGAGACCCCGTTCGCAGCTGTCAAGCTCAATAGCATCATACCCTTGCTGCTTCCGTACTCTATTAAGTTCTAGAAAACTGCTTCCGAGCTTCAGCAAGCTCTAATACCGCCACCATGCCCAAGGCAAAATGGATGTAAGTAACCATAATTTCCTTTATTCCTAAAGACTCAATATTCACTGCTAACACCTTCTTAGTGATAAGAAAGCCGCCCAGACCTTCACACTTGTCCACCGCTCCCAACGGGATCCCCTCATTCACGATGCCGAAGCCTCGCAAATGGTCTTCAAGGAGATCGCTACTCCCAACGTTCCGCTGCCGCCACAGCCAGCCCCCACATCCACAAGATACCGAAGCACAAACTTTTCTTCAGCGTCCTCTTCGATCTCTTCAGCGAGCAAAATCAAAAATATCTCGGACCTAGAATCCGAATACGGGTTCAAATCTCGAGCGAACGAAGGTGAAGCCGCAATTCACGGTATCTACTACGATGATACGGAATATGATTACATGCAGCACTTGCGCGACATTGGCGAGTCTGCCGAAGCGGTGTTTATCGAAGCTCCGCAGTCGCAGTCAAAGCAGAAGAAAGGAAAGGGCCCCGCGATAATACCTGAAGAAATGGAAGAGGAGAGAAGTAAAGGCAAAAAGACGCTGGAAGAGCTATTAGAAGAAGATTCGAATGCGAAGAACGCGGGAGGGACGCATAGAGTGCAGTTGCCAGCTGAAGTGTTGCCTAGTGGTGGGTATTTAAAGAGGAGTTATCAGGATCAACAGGATGTACCGGATGCTATTGCTGGGTTCAAGCCAGACTTAGACCCGCGATTGAGAGAAGTGCTTGAAGCTTTAGAGGATGAGGCTTACGTGGATGATGAGGAAGAGGATTTCTTCGTCGAGCTGTCTAAGAGTGGGCCGGTTGAAGAGTTTGAATTTGAACGAAGTGCAGATTTCTTTGACGACGAGGAAGACGATGGGTGGGAGAGCGATGTCACAGAGAAGGCTTATCAGGTTTCTTCGACGGCGAGAAAGCAAATGAAGGAGATTCAACCTGGAGAGCTGCCGGACCCAGAACTTGTCGGCGCGGATGAGACGGCAGTAGAATCTGCAGAGGTCAATGAAGACTGGCAGAGAGAGTTTGCAAAATTCAAAAAGGATAAGAAGAAGACTGTGTTTAAAGATGAGGGGCTATCCTCTGTCGGTGGCAAAACTACAAACACAGCTATGTCTTTCGGAGGAGACGACCTCGTTTCTCTCGTCAGCTCCTTCAACAACCGGAAGCTGAAGAAAAAGGGTGTACCTAGTTCCGCAAGGAGTGTAACCTCTAGTTATTCTATGTCTAGTTCTGCGTTGTTTAGAACTGAAGGGCTGACGACACTAGACGATCGATTTGATAAAATTGAAGAGGAATATGCAAGAGAGGAAGAAGAGGAAGATATGATGTCGCAGTCTTCAGTGCTGTCAAATGCGCCAGAAAGACAGGACTTTGGAAATATTTTGGACGAATTCCTAGATTCGTATTCTACAACCGGGAAGAGGAACCAGAGGGTAAGGAGGGGAAAGCAGCAGACAGGATTGGAGCAGTTGGATGATATTGTAAGCCTACCTTCCAGCATACTTTCATTTAATCCGATACTAACGAGATATCTGTCATCAGAGACGCGGGCTAGGAAGACCACGCCTGGTATCCAAATCATAATGTCCTTCAGATTCTTTTACGAAAGTTATTTTAATGATATATATACGAGAGGCGTACAAGGGCAGCATTCATGATACCAGCATACCAACATACCAAAAGTCCGCCATATATCCTAGGTTTAACGATGATATAGAACCAGAAACGATTATTGCTTAGCATTAGCTATCCCTAAACTATGACGTAGAAACAGGCTTGAGAATGAATCTATCTCAAGTTTCAGATCTTCATATAGAAACAGCCCCCCAAATCCAATTCACCTCGTTCCACCTAATAAAGATCCAACCCAATCCTATTCATTCTAAACCACGTTCTACATAGCGAAATTTTCCAATTTAAATTCGATTTTTTGTGTTGATTTTGTTGTAGGCAGCCGCAATGACCAAATCGATCGGTGAACTGTCACACAAGTTTGAAGAGAAACGATATCTAAAAACTATATAAAAATGCAAAAAGCCTTCCCAAAAAAACACTCCTTAACAATGTCTACACCCGTAGCGTAGTATATCCCTTCCTGAAGAAAGCTCTACTGATAGCAATGTGCACTCGAAATAAAACCGGGATCTTATAGATAATATAATCCGCCTACATCTATACCTCACTTCAAGCTAGCGGAAATCCCTTCTCTCCTTTACAGAAAATGTAGCTTAAAAGAAGTAAACAATCAAAGAAAAAGAAATGCAAACTTAATAAAAAAGGTATAAAAAAGACCCATAGGTTGAAAGCGCAATCGAGAAGAAAGAAAAAACGAGCAAAAATCTTTTTACGAAAAACCCCGAACCAGAAACAAAAAAGAAAAAGAAAAAATGCAAACATTATATAATCTCTTAACTGTCAATACTAACTATACTTTTCTCTCCTTCACATCTCCATATCAACGTCGTCATCAAGCGCACTTCCACTAACCCCATCCGCCATCTCCATCCTCTCCTTCGCTGTTTTCCTCCTATGGCTTCTCGAAGGTCCTTTTCCCCTTCCTCCAGCACCTTTCCTGCCTCCTCGCCCACCACCTGGAGTTGGTGCCGGCGGTATCGGAGTACTCGCCTCCGACGGCTTATTACTATTATCATCAAAATGCCCTTCTCCTGTGGAACAAAAGTCAGCAATTACTCGTTCATCGATCCGCATTCCACCAGTGTAAAGAATAGACCCACCTTCATGGTACATCTCCTCCAAGAGCTCAACCTCATTCGCCTTCTTCCTCTTCGTCCCTTTCTTTCCCTTCCCCTTCGCCGCATCTTCCGCCTCTCTCTGTTTCGCCCTCGCATCCATCTGCTGCTCCAGCGTTCTCCCATCCGTATCGTCATCATCCAACAACAACATTGCCATCTCTCTCGATCCCTTATTGAAGTCCACATTCTTGTACTCTCCTTCTCCACCTCCCACCACAACCTTCTGCACCTCTGCCTTCTGCTTCGCTCGTAGCAAGATCCTCTCCTCGACGGTTCCACGCGTGATAAGTCTGAACACGCGCACCTGCTTCGTCTGTCCCAATCGATGCGCACGATCCATAGCTTGACTATCAATCGTCGGGTTCCAATCCGAATCGTAGAAAATCACAGTATCCGCGGCTGTCAAATTGATACCCAATCCACCTGCACGAGTCGAGAGCAAGAAGATAAACAGTTCCGGCCGCGTTTGCCAATCTGACACCATGTCTCTTCGATCCTCCAGCTTCGAAGACCCGTCGAGACGTAGGTACTTGTATTGTCGATAGGATAAGTATTCTTCGATGAGATCGATCATACGCGTCATCTGGAAGTAAAGGAGAACGCGATGTCCACCAGCTTTGAGTAGCTTGAGGAGTCTGTCCAACCGTGCCAGTTTTCCGGATTCGGCTACAAATCTGCGCATCGAGGGCACCTGTATAGACGTGAATCCACCAACCGTAGAATCTGGTTCCGGCAAAAGCTTGCGACTTGGATAGCGGGATAGTTCCACCTTCTCATCCACCAGATACTCCTCTTCGATTCTCATCGGCCCAAAGAGCAACTTTCGAGTCTGTCGGTTGAACAAAATATCGTGGGCTTCAAGTTTCGTGGCTATATTTGAGCAACTAATTGAAATTGGGGGGGCTATAGCCTTCGGAATAACCATCGGCTCCAACCTGTTCAACTTCTCGTTCTCAAACGCCGCTCGCGAAATCCGTTTCAGTGATCTTAGAGTAAACGCATTTGACGGTTCCACGCGCATCGCCGCCTTCTGTTTAGCCGTGTTGATGAGCAACATCGTCCGTATTGGCGCATAGTTCTCCTCGTACTCAGGGAAGGGCTCGTAATCCATATTGAATTCTGAAAACACTCCGACGGCCCGCTCAATTAAGGGAGCGTGGAATGCCTTCACCGCTTCCGCTGGAGATGTGTCAATGAATCGTAAGAACGAAAACGCCGATCGGTTCGCCGCGTACTGCTTCGCGAGATACACTGGATTCCAAATATTCAGCTTGCTATCAGCTTCGTTGATATACCGCTTCCTAAACCCAGCCTGCGAATTCCGCCCCGGAACGTCCAACCGTCCATCCCTCGCAACGAGTCGTGGTAGCTTGTATTCGATTATATTCGTAACCCCGTACGGAACATCAACGCTATTCCCCTCTCTCATGAACGAGGCTGTCTCTGGCCACCTCGAAAATGCCATTGGCGACATGGTATCCGCCCTCTCGAACAAATCCGGATGATTACAAACCTTCCTGAATTGCATGACAAGATTCATCAAACTCTGCGAACCTTCGTCACCCATCACAGCTTTGTCGATGATATCAGCCATGTTGATCTTGTTCCTCAAATTTCGATAAATAGCTCGCTGGCGGTAGGTAAGCTCGCAATAGACATCCTCTTCAATCTTGTCGCCGAGTTCGGACTGCACGTGCTTCTTGATACGTCGCAACATGAACGGTTTAAGGATCATATGCAACCGCCTTAGTTGCGACTCGTTCAGTTGAGTGTTACTCTGCGCGTGACTCTCAATATCTTTCGAGAACCATTCGCTAAATTCGTCGTGAGAATCGAAGAGTGTCGGCATAATGAAATGTAGAAGCGCCCACAATTCCTGCATATTGTTTTGAATCGGTGTACCGGTAAGAAGCAACCTGTTTCTGCACGAGAATGCCAAAAGTGACTTCCAACGAGCAGACGAAGAACTTTTGATCGCTTGCGCTTCGTCCAATATCATGTATTGCCATTTGATACGTTGGAAGTACTGCGCGTCAGCCACAACAAGCTGGTAGGATGTGACGAGAACGTGGAAAGGAGCATCCTTGGTATACGTAAGATGTTTGCGATCCCAGAACTTTCGAAGCACTTTTCGATCTTTGGTGTTACCCCAGTAGGGCAGAACTTTTAGATCTGGGACGAATCTCGCAATTTCCTGTTGCCAGTTGTGGAGAGTAGAAGCCGGCGCGATGACCAAGAAGGGACCCCAAATGTTGTGAAATTCTGCCAGATACGCCATGACTGATATCGACTGAACTGTCTTTCCGAGACCCATCTCGTCTGCAAGAATACCATTGATACCTTGTTCGTAAAGATTGACAAGCCAATTGAGACCCTTGAGCTGATATTCCTTGAGCTGACAGGTGAGGAGCTTTGGTTGGTCGATGTAAATATCACCCAAGCTGGTCGGGTTCTGGAAATTCAATTCATCCGAGTCCAGATTGACACCTGAAATATTGGCTCCTTCGCCGTCTGGGTTGTTGAACTCTTGTGCCTTCTTGCGAGCTTCCTCAACCGCTAGATGTGCGTTAGTCTTCGCTGCCGCCGTCAGAGCATCTTCGTCAGCTTCGTCGAAATCAAGATCCTCAATGCGCGTAACCTCGTTTCCAAGCTCATCATCATCATCCGCATCTGTAGATGGTTTCGCAGCGCTTCTAACAGGACCGCTAGTGACCGCTCCATTATCAGTAGACCTCTCAACCTCGTCCGTTTTGACCTTCTTCCCGATAAAGTGGGAATACAACTCGGTCTGAGAGATCAAGAAGTTCAACTTTCTGGCCTGTCGTCGAGATTCACGTTCTTCTTCCTCCTTCTTCGCCCTCTCTAGAGCTTCCTTCTCTGCTCTTCTACGCAAATCGCGCTCCTCTCTTTCGTTCCTCTTCCAGAACGCTGTCATCTCACGCATAGACTTCTTTGCGCGCGCCTGTACATCCTTTGTATTCTTCGTAGTTCGTAGTTGCCATCGTCGAGCTTCTTTAGATGCCAATTGACATGTTTTGCGATGATTCGAAATCTTGATCTGAAGCGTGTACTGTTGGTGTCTCGATATCTTGGGGATATCACGTCTAGCAAGATCCCTCCAGATTTGCTCGTACATTACGTTATACGCCTTTGAAGAATTTGGCAGGATCGGCTCCGGTGTTGGTTCCTTGATCGGCTCCACCACGACAGGTCTCGCATCCATCTCCGCTCTCAGCATGCTCAACTCTTTCGGATCATCGGTACGACGCTTAGGTTTTCCAGGCTTTTTCTTAACCTTCCTGACTTCCTCGTCGACCGTTGGTGGTTCTGAGTCTATATCATCATTATAACCTCTGAAAGTAAGTGTTCTCTCCATGGGTAGCAGCTTGCCAGCCTTCCTAGCCTCTTCCATCAGCACTCGTTGTTTTTCAGCGTTCTCAGCAGCTTCCTTAGCGGCTTGCTCAGCCTTGGCCCGGTGTTCCGATGCAGCCTTTGCACGTCGTCTGATACGTTGCATCTCTTTCTTCCGCTCCTTCTCCTCAAAATCTTCGCGTCGAAGAATCTCCTGGTAGGCATCGTCGTGGAATCGCTGCTCGCCGCGAATCCGACCAGTAACGGCGACCGTAGAAACAATTTCTTCCACCCTTTTACTAAAGTTTAGGCGCCGATGTTTGCATTGCCTGTCGTCTTTCCTAGTAGTTTGAAGCTTTCTTTTTCGACTTTTCGCCAAATAAAACTCCCTTTTCTGCGCAAACACGTCTGCGGTCTTCAAAAAGTCGTCCTCGGCGTCGATGGCGTCAAAATCAACGATCGGAAGTGCGCCCTTGTTGGAATTCTTGTCTGTTCGTAGCGGTTTTATAGGAGTGTCTTCATCAAGGTCCATTTTCGCGGGAGATTGTCGGGTTTGACGTTGCGGTGGAGTGTTGATGTTGACTTGGACTCCTTCAATCGGCTGTTTACGAACGTATTTACGCTTTGGACGTGGCGTAGGTTCCGCTGGCGTTGATGCTGCAGAGACGGAAGATGGTGCCGTAGGTGCAGGTCGCGAGACAGGTGTCGCTATCGGTTCTTTTAAAACGGCGGGTGGTGTCGGAGCACGAGCTTCTACCGGAGCAGGTGGGATAACGACCTTAATAGGGGGAGGTGATGGTTCTGACGCGACAGGAGGAGCAGGAGGTGGAGGAGGAGCGGCGATTACTGGTGGTGGAGCTGGTGGTGGCGAAAGCCGAGATTGCGCAGTAGAAGGTCGGACTTCTTCAGACCCAGATAATAGCGCCGATATCGACATGGCGGAAGACTTTTTCGCTGAGTTTGGTGCCGACTGCGGAAGAATTGTTAGCGTATTGAACGTGATGCACGCGATATTTCAAAGGAATTTCCGAATAAAACAATAAAGGAACTTACGGAGAGAATTTGAGGCGACGAAGCCGCCACCGCTGGACGATAGGGAGGGCTCTGAAACTCCGGACCGCGCGGCGGGTAGTTCGAATCCATGCTATGGACGGAGACCCTTCTAGGGCCGCCGTTCATGGAAGTCGGGGACATCTGTCGTTTGACATCGCCATGGGGAGTTCTGTATTCTGTAGGTGATCTGGGAGCCTGAGGAGGCGTCCGTGGTCGGTCTTGCGGTCCTTCGGGATACATGTATGATTGTCGAGGCTGTTGGAAGAAGAAAGGAGATGTCAGCAAAACGTGATAGAAAAGTCAATCGGAGTTAACATGAGTTTTATATCCGCAATCGTGATATAATTTAAACTAGAATTTATATTGAATATATTCGCGATAAATATGAAAGATTTTTCTTCAATAGAGAACTTACAGGCTGTGTTGGTGACGTAAGGGGAGGATATCGGGATGGTGTTGGATTCCAGTCTCGTGGTGGCTCCCTTCCACCGACTGGATCGTAGTAACTGTTACGTGTCGGACCGTTGTTGTAGGCACCAGGAGAGTGTGGAGGTGGAGGCGAGTATTGGGATCGGGAAGGCACAGATGAGTTCTGGGTCTGGATCGGACTTCGCAGATGGGGGGGTTGATATCGCGAAGAAGAGGTCGATGGATGAGGTGGAGGTGGTTGATGATGTTGTGATCGGGAGTCGTAATAATGTTGATGTTGGTTATGTGGTTGAGAGTACGGTGAAGCAGCGTGTGCTGACGGAGGATGAGGATGGTGAGAGGGAGGAGGAGGAGAGCGGACGTGAGAGTGGTAATTGATGTTGTTATTGGCGGAAGGGCTATACGAATTGGACGGCGGCGGATAGCCAGGGGCCAGCTGCTGGTGATGCTGCTGCGGTGTCTGCGGTTGGTGAGACGAGGAAGGAGGAGGATATTGGTGATGGTGGTGGTGGGAAGATGATGATGAAGAAGAAGGGGCAGGGTGAGGCGGAGGAGGATGAGGATGGTGATAGGACTCCATTGCGTCCGTATCCTCTCTTCTTCTTCCCGTTCTTCGTCCTCTTCTTTTTCTTCTGTTGGTAGTCTGTGGTTTTTTTTTTTTCGCCCTTACTTTATCAACTTGCCTTGCTCGCCTATCGGCTGTTTGAAGTGGTGTCTCGAAGCGTTGGATGGTGTTTCCCTCTACGACTTCAGTAACAGAGACCTCGCGATATCAATGTCGATGTTGATGTCCAAGCGGATACAGTCGATGTGGAGTTGGAGATGGTGGAACGGAGGGATGGGCGATGCGGTCGATGTATTCAATCCGCCGTCTTCCGGCTACGTCGATTTGCTGCGGATCAACTTATCCTTTAAGCTTTTTCTTTGGTTCCCGCGATAGTTTCCAATTTTGATATCTCAACAAGCAATAGTTATGTTATCGTTCTGCTGCTCGCCGCGTTAAATTTTTGTTTGATGTCTCTCTTTTTTATAAGAAACCCCCAAATAGAAACAGAGAAAGAAAGAATAAATAAATAAATAAAGAGACAACAGTCTATTCAATGAAGAAGAAAAAGGATAAGGAAAACAAGTAGAAAAGGAATAAGGAAAGAAAGGCTGCTACAGACGACCACAAAACCACATGGTTGCTGGCCTGGCGGATTTCTACGGTGATATATATTAATTTTTGATATTAACTGCCAAACGGTGCCTGTCGCTCTTCGGGCGGCTGAAGTCCGCGGTAAACGTGACCAGGTGTCCGTGCCAGGCTTGTGCTTGTACCAGTTTTCTGTCCTTCGATGCGTTGCCGTCCGTTCCTTGGAAAAGCAACCTCTGTTCTAATCCTGTTGATACGTCGACGGGGTGATGGGTTCACGGTTGGTGAGGATCAAAGTGGAGAGGAAGAGGAAGAGGAAGAGTGAGTGGGTGAGAAACGGAAATTCGAGAAAAGGTGGCTCGTAAAAAGAAGAAAAGGTCAGAAAGTGCTCAGGATGGTATATACCCAAAGCAAAGGGAAAGCGAGCGAGCGAAAGGACCGCCGCCGCCGCCGCAAAAGTGTGAGACAAGTCAAAATCGGGGTGCAGGACAGTTGAATTCAATGCAGCAAGCAGACACAGAAAAAAGAAAGACCGACCCACAGGCGCGATTTATTGGTGGGTTGGTGGAATGCGTGATGACGAAAATGGATGGGCCCCAGTTGGAATACCATGCGATGTCGCTAGCTCTTCTTTTTATAATTTTAGCTAGCTTGGAAATCCGTCTACCACCCAAAATCTCAAATTTCAATCTTGGTAATGGCGATGATGAGCTTCGCGATGTGGGGAGTATCGATCCGCGAGATGTTAGATATCGATACGTGCGTGTGGAGAACACAAATTGATGGTGGGAGAGCAGTCTCAGCTTCCAATGACCTGCGCGAGATATCAGCAATACCCTTGATTACTATTTCGCTGCGATAGCGGAGAGTACGGAGAGGATAGGAGGGAATAAAAGAATCCAGCCGGCTCGCCTTCTTCTTTCTCTCTCGTGTGCATAGCATGGATTGCTAGCAGCAGTAGTAGCAGCAGCAGCAGCAAGCAAGCAAGCAGCGGCGCATGGGCATGGGGTAACTTCTACAAGCATCTACTCCGTATGTTACCCAGGTATCCCACCAGATGGGACGGACAAAGCTGCTTTATCATCTCGACGCAGTGATCAAAACGCTTCACAAGGGAAGCGAAATGTCGATGCATCCGCATATATGCAATGCATGCACGTTATGCACTGTGCAGATTAACTATCCTTTTTCATTTTGCTTGTCTTTCAAAGGCAAGTCGTCGGCATATGGCACCGTCATGTCACTCTTTGTCTACAGATACAGGCTTTTCAGCTAGCCATTAATAGCGTGTCCTCTGGCTTCATGAACCCAACTAGCACAATGGTTTGTTTCTTTCCAGGTAAACTAGAAAAAGATTCCCAGTGGTGTGGCACCGGTTTTGGGGATAATTGGAGGGGGAAGCAGTCAGATCAAAAAATCGAAAAAAAAATATGATACGTAGCTGAATGGGAGGTGTGGTTTGACCCAGCATCTCGTCTTTGGCTTCCCGTCAAACCTTGCCCTGTTGGGTGGTTCCCTTTCGGCAAGCTTCTTTTTCCTTTCTTTCGCGTCCGTTTTAACGTTGACTGACATGCAGATTTGCATGTCCGGCCCCTGAGCGGATCTGGGGCAAGAGTATTATATCATCGGACTTAAATTTGGCCCTGCGATATATCTAGTCAGCAGACAGCGGAGGTGGCGAACATTCTTTTGTCGTCACTTATCCGCGTAGGCTCAGCTATCACGATGAGGGTTTTCGACTTCGCACAATAATCTACCAACTATCACCGTTAGCGAAAAAAGCGAACCAGTCACAATTCTTTCCCTTTCACTTTTTCGGTGTGGTTGCGAAATTTAAGATTGATCACGATTGCGCTATCATGGGCCAGAGAGAAATGGTTACAAATGGGTGTGTGGGAAAACTCGCAAAAGCAAGCACACCCGCACCTCGTTATTAAAAAACAAAGTATAACTTTTCTCAACCAACGCCAACAAAAAGAAAAGGCGGAGATGTCGGATTTTCCTGCGCATCCAGACGGCCGCGTCGACGGTTCCGGATAATCATGAAAAAAAGACTCACTCAGTGTCTATAGTTCGACAAACAAATACCATCTGTAGAGGAGTCCTTGCAACCTTTTCGAGCCCCCCACGACCATTGAAGAGTTCCTCAACATGCCCATTCACTTCAGCCCGCCACAGCCGTTTCGTATTTTCAATGTTGGTGGAAAGTCCATCTCCAGTGAACAAGGGTGCAATTCTCACAACTCATCTTAACGATGTATCAGCTGGTCCCCGTAGATCCACGTATCATCGAAAAAAGGGGTAAGGATCGTTTCCCCCCGCGAACCGCAATTATCTCGAAGGTCCAATTAAAAGATCAGCTTCGAACATTGATGCGTACAAGCTTTTCGTCTGAGGTATATCTGTATATCCAAGTAGCTATGCGACGCGTGATGCTGGTGATGCTTCTGTGGCGATTCAATGGTTGGATCACGTGATCAACAACGTCGGTTCGACAGGTTTCGTAGACGCTTCAAGGTGTTGAATTGAACCCAAGAGTTGCCGATAAATATTAGCCTGTTATCTTTTGTGATTTCGATTGTATTCGAATTGTAGCTTCTCTAGCAATGGTGTTTGCATATGATGAGTGTCATAAACACTTCGAAACTAATGCCATGAAGTGTAACAAGATCCCCGAATGTAGGATGTAATATTGTATCCGGCAACTCGTTGTTGTTTCTTTTTTCGTTCAACTCGGAAGTATATGCAAATCGGGCACTAGTCATATATCATACTGCGGGCCGGAGATCTAGACCTACGTCATGTGTATGTTGATGCTGTCGTTTCGATGGTGCTATAAAATAAGATGTGTTGTTTTTGTGGTGGTTTGACGTTGCTTGCCCAGGCAACAGAACAGTATAATTTTAGAATGGTAGACCTTCTATTTGTCTTGCCTAGATTCTTCGACTTGATTCCCCACACTTATTAAGGCCTATCTTGCTAAAATAATTTTTTATTTAAAGATTGGTATAGAAACACTCCCTTAGGATTCTTTCTTTAAAGATGTATTCGAAGATGGAGCAGCTTTGGAGGCAACAAATGCTCAAGCAGCAGATATGATCAACGTTTTGTGTATACCCTTCAATGGCAACATACAGTGGGGTCGATTGAAAAATAATACAAGCTCCTCGAAGAAAATAAAGTAAGTTAGACGAGATAATTGTATATTTTTAAAGAATTATTGTAAAAGAACGAACTTGAAAAAATATCGATACTTCCCGTCAACAATGCTCTCTTTTGAAAATAAGACAAGTTGGTTTATTGGTTGAACAATACATAGCCCAAGCTACATGGCAACTCTAAGCCGTCACCGAACTCGGACAGACCACAATAACAGGCGTCGTCATGGAGATCGCGCTCTCATATCTAACCTCGTAACACATAGTCTGAATCGTTGTCTCCGTACTTGTTGTCGTTGCTATGGTATTGCTGATCACGCTCAGATCCGTAATTGTGAACGTACTTAAACTATTCTGGTCAAATACTGACATACAGCTGTCGCGCACATACGACGAACTGGCGGTAATTTCTGATGCGAAATCTGTGGGAGTTGGGATGGCTGTTAGTTCGGCTACTGGTTGAGTTGAGGTTCTTGGGACGAGATCATGGAGGGTAGTAAGCAATGGTCCTTCGGATACACTAGATATTTTTGCTCGCGGATCGGCGGGGGAAAGGACCCCGGTTACTGATATTGAAGTTATGCTCGGGAATATGTCCAGAATAGTCGCCGTGCAATCAATAGTTGTGGTTCTGCCAACGGTTTCCGCGAGGTATGACCAGCAAAAACAGGCAGTTGCAAAAGCATTCATGAGACCGGTAGTACTATATGCGATAGTATAATTGAGACTGTTGCAGCCGGTGATATTCGGGTCTTGAACCGTGGTTGTGAAAACTGGAGTTGTAGTACTTCGTACGGTCGTAGAGACAAAAGTCGTGCTGGAGGGTGGAGTATCTAGTTCTGCTGCTAAAGATATTACTTGACAATTTGGATGTAAATTAAGATATGCGGTGGTATTATAAACAGCTCCGAAGCTGTATTCATCGTTCTGTTCTGGGCAGCCAATGTATACTACGTTGAGAATTGTATCTTCGTCGAGAAGGTAAATGGCTCCGTTGGCAATAACTTCAAACCGGTTGATACTTTGGCCTACGGAGATGGAGTTTTGTGCTGATACTTCGACTTCAAGCTCTTCGCCGCTGGATTCCGAGACCAGATATCTAGTCATGTTGTAGAAGAAGTAGGGTGGGTTATCGCTTCTTCCAATATAGAGCATTGCAGTTGAGTTGTCCTCGAGAATATAATAATTTGATTGTGAATTTTGTCTTTTCTGTTGGCCCATATCGATTCGGATGGGAAACGAATTCCATGTGGGTGTTGAGGTCGAGATGGTTGTTGATGGAGTTGCATAAGTCGGGGCGAATGTCGGACTAGCTTCGGTAGTAATATAGTGCGAAGTATGCGATGCCGCTTTTGTAGAAACTGAGATGGAAGAAGTTACTACCAAAAGTTCAACTTGCTGGCAATTTTGCAGTTCTGACTGAGCGAGCGGATTACTCTGGATGAATTTTCCGTAGTTGAATGTCGCTTCCAACAACCAGGCATTGGTATTGTATTCTGGTATCCACTCCTTGCACCCCATAAAGGCGACCTTGGAAGGATTTCTAAATTGGTCGAGTACCTGCAGCAACAATTGCTTTGGGCCAGAGGCGTTATACTGAACAGGTGCCCATCGAGTTAGATTACGACCAGAATTTGCATGCGAGATACCAGCTACGACAGTGTCATATTCGCGATTTCCATCCTCGCTCCTCTCTGACTTTGACAAATCCACAGGGGCAATCCCAAGTCTGATGCCGGTATTATCGAACAACAGGTTTCCTTCACCATCAAGGAACCAACCGGGTACGTGCTCTCCGGGATACAATAGCACGTGCTGTCCCGCTATAGCAAGGTATTGTGTGTCCCGAAGGTCTGAGATTTGAACCAGAGGCCGAACCTCGATAGCAAAAATTTCGTCCGGGCTTATCGTCGGGGTGGAAAGCCAAGCCGTTGAAATATCGGAACAGAAGTTTAGAGATTGCTGGACGCAGTTGGATTGTCTTTCATCGAGCAATGCTGTTACCGTTGGTGTTACAGTGACATATCGAATGATGGTGGAGTATTGTATGGGTGTCACGCCGGGATATGAAATATAGTCCTGCGTATGGGCAAGTTTGTTGATGATAATATATTGTAGGAGGGCATGATATGCCTGTGTTATTGGGCTCCGCATTCTGCCCCGGGCCCCACGAGCACTAGCCAGAATTCAAAAGCGTAGGCCAAGAGTATAGTAAACTTGTAAAAGCAAAAATACTGAAAATATCCAATATAAGTGGGTGGTTTCAAAAATTAGGAAGCAATACGTTTATTGAAGGAAACGCCCAAGCCCTCTCCTACTAACTTCAATCACTAACCGGTGGCATGGGTAGCTTTGATAGACAGACAGTACTGAACATCACGACCAACACATTCAAGATGTTGTACTTTTTAGTTATAGTTTTCGAGCATAGTTGCTGGATCAGGGAGCTGCAGGTGATCCCACAGCGAGTATCTCTGATCGTTTCTCAGATCACGGTCTATCATGAAAACATGTAGGCGATTACATTGGTAATCTCGAGGCAATCGGTTTGAAGTGAAAGCTCCTGAATGGCTTTCCCGGGGCGTCTCCCGTTAGCCCTATCGGTTGTCGTTGAGGTCTCCTTGCGAAATCTGTGAATTTGGTACGCTCTGAGCCATCTTAGCTTCATAGCTCATCTTTTATCCGTAGATTTCATATCCAATGGGTTTCATGGTGTAGTTGGTTATCACGCGTCCTTAACACGGACGAGGTCTTGAGTTCGATCCTCAATGAAATCAACCCTAAGATTATTCTTTTTGCTCTTTTTTTGCCAGTTCGAGTAACTTAAATGGGCCCCACCTCCAACACAGTGGATCTAGTTTGCTACTCTAGGTCTTCAGCAGGTATAGTTCCAATATATTTTTTTTCAAATTGGGAAGTTGCGTGTTTTACTCCATACCCAGGGCCACAAATTTCGTGATTTAATTCAACTTCTTGAGCTTCCCATTGCTAGTGTTTCGCACTCTTATTTATAATATTTTGCGTGCTAAGTTTTACGATTCCAGCACCTTGAAGGGAAAATTAGAGTAAATACCAGACGCTGACGTTAAGACAAACAAAATATGCTTCTCTCAGCCAAACAACCCGAATGGAAAGGGTCCAAATGGGAACGGGAAGGGTCCTGTAGCAGCTGCAGCTAGGAAAGAGGGCGGGAACTTTGATGTCGCATATGCGTACGAGGGCCTTTAAAGAAAAAATCGTTCGAATCAATCCAAATCGTATGCTCAACCTTGCAAAGCTTCTTTCGTTCCTCCTCAATCTCTTCCAACAACCCATCACAAAACTTTACATCGACTTCAGCTCCAAGAGTAATGTCTTCTCCGGTATCCGGGTCTGTTTTTTCATGTTTGATCGGTTCAATCTTGTCCGCATTGAGCGGGCCTTTGTAGTGTAACTTTTCGAGAATGTAGCGCTCGTTGAGAACGGTGACGCCTTTGATTTTTGGCTTGACTTTGAGGACCAGAGGTTTACCATAGAGTTTGCCGACGAGGACCTTCATAGTCTGGTTCGGATTAGATCAAGATCGCCGATAGTTTGTAGATTTACTCACCTCGTTGTCGATTTTCGAGTCCGATTCAAAAGCTGTGATGACAATAGATCTTGCATCTTTGATATTCTGCTCCGTACGCTCGCAAGCGTGCTCTAGAGCGCGAACATAGGCTGACAAGATGCACTTCTTCGGTCTCCCACTAACAGCCCTCGTGATAGCTATAGCGTTCCAAATCTCACATATAGTCGATTTCGAAATCGTACCCGACAGAGCTTCTGTAAACCTCACCAACACTTCTGCGATACGGAGGCTTTTTTCATAACTCTCCTTGGGACCCGCGTCCTTGTTGATAGCGCATTCGAGGGTACCATGAAACGTACCCAGGAGGAGCGCGAGTAAATGGTTGAATTGCGTAGCCAGAACAATCCAAGCCAAAGCTCTGTCCAACGACTCGTCCGGTGCTTGACGATGACCTTGTAACTGCGGATTCGAGATCATTGTATCCGAGAAGACGACGTCCAAGAGATTATATCGTGCCAACGCCTGGTCCAACATTCCCTTGTTGAAGAAGTCCGAGGCCTCGTTGTATAGCAAGTAGCAGTGCGTATAAAATTGTAAAACTTCGGCACGAAGCCACATTATCTTGTCGTTCAGTTTGGCCAGAAATACGGCCTCCAGATTCTTGTTGAGGATTCCCTTGGATTTACACGTCTGAACGGAGGCTCGCAGAACGCTAAAGGTGGAAACGAGCGCGGCCTGCTCTTTGGAAGTTATATTCTTCGGCACCTGAACCTCGTTCAGAGCATTTTGGTACGGTTCAAAGTTAAACTCGTAGTGGATTCCACGTCCATCATTTTCGGACCAGTCTGCAAAGACAATTACTATCATGTACACTACAATCCGCAGGATATCAACTTACTTAGCAGCTTTAAAAACCGAACAAAGGAGTATAGATTTTTCATGCCAACAATCACAAAGGCCAACGGCTCTCTCAGTTCTTTCAGAACAAATTCCGGTTTAACCACAATGTGAAGCTGTCTCCCAACAATGGATCTGGTGTATCGCGTATGATGATGGGGAACTAAGCCTTCTGAAAGTATCTCTGCAATCCGGCTTCTGTGGAAAGCAATGGTGACAACCGGTCCGTTATCACCATATAATATCCCATGTGCTTCTCTGTAAATTCTCTTGTTTGCTCGTAGTATATTTGAGTCGAAGTGATAGGTCGGAATTGCATAGTCGTTGAACGACTTGTCACAGTGTTCGATGCTCAAGAGATATCCATAGATCTGGTTTCTGATCTCTGCTGGGAGAGTCTCGAATATAGATTTGACGGTCCTAGAAGGCGGGATGTTATTGATGTTATCCATTGCTAGTAGATGGTGTCGATAGGCCATCTGAGGAATTTGGATCGCGATTTATGATGAGAGCTGTTGACGTAACTTAGAGATTATATAAATGCACAGCAGACACAGCTGCTAATTAGCGGCTTTGAGTTGAAGTGGTGGTGATACCATCGCTTTGCTACAAGTTGGAAGTTGTCAAAGAAAGCTACGTGCTATGCAACGTGCTACTACAAAGGAGGCAAGATCAAACCTTGGGATTGAAGGTTAGACCTGGAAGCTTGTCAAAGGCTACATGCATATTTCTAGAATATTTGCAATAAGGTTTTATTACATCATAGTTTTCTGTTCGAGCTAGGTTTTGTGAAACTATCCAAATTAGCTCCAAGCAAGCGTGAAACGAAGCTATGTGGATGCTGTCACGTGATCAGCTCCGAACAGATCCATACGATGTTCACTGCGTCCTACATCAAGATACCTTATGTTAATCCCTTCTTTTCATCCAAACCAATTGTACAAACGACAAACGTTGCAAATTGTGCCAGTATAAACACCATTCCAGATCCAAGAGAGCTTAAGGAAGTATCAAACAAGCGATATTTGAACAAAATTTCCCCGCCAAGCACCAACTACCAGAAATAATGGCAATGGCTGAAGGGATGTTGGAGGTTTTATATATATATATTATTCCGAAATGACGCCTAGCTATGTTACATACAGCTCCTCCAAAAACCGCCTTCATCAAATGCAAATGCAATGCACCCTGGGATAACATGTTGCACCTTTTGGTGGAGAATATTGACAAAAAAAAACCGAAAAAACGCCGAAGAATGTAAGGACGATGGTATCGCTAGAACGAGAGAAATGAGGATAGAAGTTTTGGTTTCGTGGTCGCTCGGTCGCGACTCAGTAGAATATACGAAGGATGAATATGTTGCTGCGAATACAAGGTCAGCCAAGATGTTGGGCTCGTAATATTAGGTAGAACGTACCCTGAGAATTTTAAATGCTGACAGACTCCAGTTCCACATTGTAAACAACATTCCGAGTGGTGATATTCAGATCACCCCCTTCTGCAGCAACAGTAGCGCCGTCGCCGGCAGCATGATGCACATCAAACCAAACCCGATCGCAATCCCAACGGTCCATTTCATCCCCCTGTGGTACTGCCTATCTAGTTCCTCATCCTCCTTTCGCTGTGCTTCAATCTCCCTCACCAAATTCTCCTCTTCGATAACCACAGGATTCTTCTTATCCTTCGTGACAATCGTCAATAGTTGACTTAGCCGCAGCTCCAAATCCGCCCTCAGCTCCTTCTTTTCATGTAACGATAAGTTGTTTATCGACGTGGCGATCGAATCCGTCGAAGCAGCAGCGTTCGAGAATGCCGGGTTTACGAATGCGGCGTCCTGGGACTCCGTTGACGATTCTTCGGACTGGATGATGAGGTTGAGATGTTCGAGTTTCTTCCGGGTGTCTGCGATTTCCATCACTTCGTGGAAATAACGTTTTTCGTCCGGGATGATAAAGGGCGCTGATTCGGCGGTGTCGTTGATATTCGCTGCCATTTTGTGGGGTATATATATATATAATATTTGTTGGTGCTTTCGAGCGACTTGGGAGAGAAGGACCTATGAATCCAATAACCTAATGTCGTGTGTTGAAAAGGAAAAATAAGTAGTCCAGCCGATAGCACTGCTATGGTATTCGAAGCATGATGTGCAAGCAGCACGAGCACGAGGGAAAAAAAGGGTTTTGGAGCCGCAGGAACAAGATAGATAGGATGTTTACGAGTGGCAAGGAGCGGATGGGTGCATTTAAAGGCAGCTCGGTGGAGTGTAAGAAAGCCCCCGGTACTAACCTCGAACGTACCCCATGCATACCTGGAAATCGTTGCTATTCGCTCGCCTGTGCGAAAATGGCTGCCGATCAAAGGGTGCTTTCCCCTCTTGGGGTTCCTGCTACTAATTACGGACATCGATCAATGGTCGAGTTTTTTTCTTTACGTGCCCTCGAAGCTTGGAAGCAGAAGAACAACCACCTCGTATGCGATACCAAGGGATTCCTTCCCATACAATTTCGAATTATTTGACCTCGTGAAGCGTCCGGATGTTCACGACGGTTCGTTTCCTCGCGAGCCAAGTATCCAGAAGACTGTGCTGCGGCCGTGATTGGGGACAGTTTCACCCGAACAGGCTACGCTTGGCCCCGCCAACCAGAGCACTCAAGATTCTTGACCGCATCCCAAGCCAGGCAGTGCAAAAAGCATTCCATACAGTGTAGTGCTACGGAGCAGACCCGACCGGTTCCAAAATTAGAGATTTTCGCGAAAAAGAAGCTTTGAGTTGCCGCTTCTTAATGTAGATTATTATTATTGCGTTTGTGATACCTTCGAGGCAAGATGAACTTGCCTCGAGAGCTCACAAATATCAACCGGATACTTTACATGGATAAATTGCGAGCGGTCACTGAGAAATCTTGCCAAGAAAGGAAGATGGGCGGCTTTAAAGAATCCGTACCCAAATATATTTATATTTATTTAATCAGCAGAGGAGCCTCAAAATACGAGGTCCAGATGTGTTGTTACTGCACAATCGCTGACGTTGATATGCATGCTAAATTAAAGGGCGATCTCACGTAGCATAGAGACGAAGCAAGCAAGTCAGCTTTAAGCATTATTGTCATAACTCCATTATCATAAATTAAAGCGTAAGTCTAACGGTAAATACAAAAGAGAATCAATCAACCATAACTCCCAAGCGCTATACCCAACATCTCACCCTTCTCCCTATATACAGATAACTTTCTATAAGTATCTTGCTTCCTCTTGCTCACAGCATATGTATATGGCTATTTTCATCAATGTTTAGCCCTATTCCAAATGTATACTATAAGAATAGTAATCGGGATAACCGAAACGACAAAGATGATCCATATGCATCTAAAGCGACTAGTTTTATTCTTCAAAGCATGGGCAATAGCAGCTGCATTGAATCTATTCGACTCTAGATGTGCAGCATACACTAAAGGGGTATGCGGGCTTTCGCCTGTAGGGTTGGCCGTCATAGCTTGCGATTGATGATACGCATAGGAGTTCGGATTCTGCAAATCTTGGATTTGTTGCTGCAGAGCACCCTTGCGGATGTATAGCTTGCGAATCTCTTCTTGGAAGAACTCGATAGCTGATGCGTCGCGGGTTGGTTCGTTTAGGCGGTTACTATAGCGATTATCTGTTAGAATTATCTAAAAATAGAGAGAGAGAGAGAGAGAGAGAGAGAGAGAGAGAGAGAGAGAGAGAGAGAGAGAGAGAGAGAGTTTTAAGGTTAACGCACTTTAAATTATCGTTATCATTTTGAATTTGCGCCTCAATATCCAATAGCTCTCGTCTAGCAGCTAGCAGATCAGGCGAATCGTTCGCATTAAAGGGTGTATACGCCGGTGCTGGTGTCTGGGGCGATGAGAAGTTGTATACATGCGGACCTGGCAAGGGCGATACTACAGGGGCTGTATATAAGGGCGGCCTAGGAGACGACGGTCCAGCTACCTGATAATATGGATTCGTAGATTCAGGCCGAGGTTGGGCTTGAACTTGGGGAGCACCTACACCGGGGTGCGAGGGCATGTTGCCCGTTGTACCAAAGGTGTGTTGTTTTGGTGGCATTTTGTCTAGTTGGTATGGTGTTTTGGTTGGTTTAATTTAACAAACGTTGGGGATATGTTTTATGCTCTGCAGCTCTGCAGCTCTGTAGACTAAAGATTTCGATGGTAGTTCGATATATTCATTATAACGACATGTTGCGATTCGATGTTCTTATACACAAGTACTAGCTCAGGGTCCGACAAGCTGGAGCCGCCATACTGGGTCTCATCCCTACAGGAAAATGGAGGCAACAGCTGGTAAGTAGAAGTGGATCCAAAATATTCGCCTAACAAACTTGATCCCTCGTGCCAGCGCTGCTGTGCGAGCGTTTCGTCATGGGTCTTAAAAAGCCTCTCATCTGCACAACAAGGTTAGTTTCCAAATCATTTCCAATAACTGAGCATATAAGAACGGAGAGGACCCGGCAGATGTTTCCTCATATTTCTTAAACTATGGTTTTAGGGCTGTGCTTTGGAGTTGAAGTTTACTCGGGCCGGAACAACATGATGGGTAAATGACCTAGGCAGGCGAGTGGTGAGAGTGCGGCGTTGTGGGTTGAGTTGTAGCCTGGGAAAAGCCCGGCGACTGCCTAGCTAGCCAGGCTGGTCAGGCTAGCAAACTTGGCCCAAAAATACTCTCCCCATCTCGATACGCGAGGCTTGGCTAGTGCTTCCGTTCGAAAACGTTCATCGGAACTCGTCTGATCTTGCTTTGCGTAGCTCGTGCTATAGTCTTTCCGAGTTTCGAATTTGTGAACTGGTTTTGGTGCAAGCAAGATTAGTCGGCTGCCGCATAGAGCTAAGCCTCTATTCATCTCACAAAAGCTTTGAAGCTGAATGGGTAAATTATGCGCCCGAGGTCCGCACTGTGGGGCAGTTATTCTTATACTCGTCGGCGACCCGCTCCTAGCCAGCTCTACGGCACTGAGTTCCGAGTATTGTCAATCCATTAACGAAACACTTGGTCTTGAGAATATTGACATGTTGTTCGTTAGTATGAATACGCGGCCCATATTGCGGCTGAGATTTGAATTTATGTGCATCAAGATGCATTTGGTCTGGCATTTGTAGCAAGTTGACCCGGGGGCTGATAGTAGGTCGTGTTTCGATCCAAACTCTCGGGTTATTAACTTGGCCAATACAAGACTGTAGACATTAGCTAATCAAGCCAACTAGTTATTAATTATTAGCACTAAGATCCGCCTAAATAATACAAGATAACGCTCCAATCGCTGCCAATCGCTGCAAAATTATATCCCCGAAACCCTTGCCTCAAAAAGCCGAGTCTCAAGCCTGAACTTCAATCCAAGGCGCAGCGTCTCCCGTTTCCACCTGTCGCCTCTTCTCCTCCTCGCTCAAATCCGCATTCTTATACCCTCCCTTCTTAAACATCCCAGGCACCGCATCAACCCCAATCACCTCGTCGAGCACCTCCCTCCCACCGTAACAATTCGTCGTCCTCTGCGTCTGCGCCGGCATGATCTTGAGAGCAATGTGGTACAAACTCACCAACACGCTCCCCAGATTCACCACATAAGCTCTGTACCCCTGCTCGGGATAATGCGCCGAAGTATATTTATTCGAATACGAGATCATGCCCGTCATCGTCTTGTAGACTTGCGGGATAACCCACATTGAAATCTTACGAGCGTCGAGAACCCACGTCACGCCGAGTCGAGGGTTTGCTAATTTATCTGGTGTGGCGAGTGGGAGTGGCGGATTGTTACGGATTACTCGTTCCCGGAGTGTTTTTTCGTTGTTCAATATCCGTCGCATGATCAACGCGGTCATGTACTCCTCGTGATATGAATCCGGTAGCAACTCGTAGTGCACCGGGTGACCGCTCTTGTCTAGGCCGTAAAATCCCTGGAAGAACCATTTGTGTAGGAAAGCGTCTTTCTCTTGCGGGTACTTGAAATTATCGTACATGTCGTCCATGTCCTTGTACCCGAACAGTTTCCAACAGTCGTCGCTATCATCGCCTGATCTCCATTTCTGGGTCGCGACAACACGTTCGAGGGATTTGGGCAAGATGATGGCAAGATCGGTTCGGTTTTCTTTGAGTTCTTCATCGCGCCACTCGGCGATGAGAAAGCGAAGAAGGTACGTTGGATGCAGTTGGAAGGAAGCGAGCGGGATCGCAAGCTCTGTTGACGAGAGGATAGACCGAAATTCCTTGAGGGCGGTAGGATGCGTTCCCACGAATTCCTGACATCGAGATTTGCGTTCCGCGACGGGTAGGGCTGATATCGCTGTGACTATGGCTTCGTCCCACGCATTATAGTCGATGTTCTCATCAACCGGAGCGGTTACGTCTGGCGCTGCTGCTGCTGCCGTTGCTACTGGTGCAACCTCTTCAGGTAGAATATCGAGCTTCGTGTTCGCAGATTCCATGTTTGTCGTCCAGTGTTACTAAGACCCTACAAAAATACGTCTTGCTGGTTGGGCGAAAGAACAAAGATCGAATTCAGGGGAGCACAAGCGTAAGTAAGCTTATGTTGCGTTGCTTTTTCTATCACACACAACACGCCCATCGAGCTCGTGATGCCAATTAAACGATAGTCGAGTTCGAATAGCTTCGCACAGACGATATATCGACATTGTAAACAGACCTCTAGTGTATATCCCTTTCACATGGAAATCCAAACACCTTTACTCCGCATTGCCACGTAGATGGCATCGTGTGGATTAGTCTTCCCGCCTTGATATGATTATCTCTGCCACTTTAATGTTACACAACATCCGGAGCATAAAGCATCAAACGCACGTTCCAAGGAATTCGACCATAATTTATAGCCGCTTTGTTTTGAAGTCCCTGCATTAGCAAATGAGTATCGCATTGAAACTTTATTTTTTAAATGACTGTTTCTCTAGGCCACCTCAAATTGTACATATATATCTCAGCCAAATGGCCTAATCAAGATACGCTCTTAAATTTGTTTCACGAAAGAATGGATAATAAATTTATTGTTTTTGTCTCAAGTTGATACCTTTCATCCTGGTTTCTCAGACATCGGGTGCCCCCAACTTATCTTTAGACATGCAGGAAACCTTAAATGCGCAGACATTTGCCCATTAACCACGGAAATGAAGGTGGCAGGTATGGTGCAATGAGTTCCGCGGCCGGACATGGACACTCGACACGCGAGAGGTCTAGATTTGAATTCACCCGTCAAGAGGGTACCGCAAATGCAGATTCGCTTAGATGATGAGGCTCTAAGTTCGTATGTATTCGTTCGTATATATTTGAAAAGTCATCATTCACGAAGATATCGACATGCTGAGATGTACTCATACGAAAATCTTCAGCTAATCGCCCCCACGGGGATTATGATTTATTACTCACCTTTCATAAATATTCTGATATGATTTACTCTCAAGGGATCAAAAAGAGGGTGATATGATGTGATGCGCGAATATCCGGCCAAGAACACGGCCCACCAATCCGCCTTTTCTCGGAGGCAATTGCGACTCCTAGAATGAAAATATAACTTTTAAGTCTTGGCTACACAAGAAGGCGTTGACCTGCCGCGTAGTTATTTTGAGAGGTTGGGCATCCACTTCATAACAATACTTGACTTCAACATTAGTTATAAATATCTTCAGGAACTGCCGTTGTGCTCTTTTATTCGAACCATCATTACACCAAAATATCCTCTCCTATCAAACCCCACAATACAACATATCGTATTTTATAATATAATAACCCACCGGTCTTTTACCCACCTCATAGAATCCACTATCCGCACTCACAAACTCCATATATATCCATCGATTATTCTCCAAAATGAAGGCATCCACTCTCATTAGGTAAGAACCAACCATGATATATGGACAATAAACTTGCTCGTATACTGACATGTCAAAAATTTTTTAGCATCGTCGCTTTGGCTGTTACCGCTTCTGCTCAGAATGTTACGACACCTACCTACCCATCCGGCAATACCACCACCCCTCTACCAGCACCAACCTATACCTCCGGTGCCTCGGTCGTCAACGTCGGAGGAGCAGCTTTCGTCGGATTGCTTTGCGCAATATTCGCTGCTTAAGTTCGAGGCTGGCCGTTCTTTTATATGGAGTATTAGGAGTTAATGTCTAATGGAGTTAAATGGTTGGGCTGGGGCGGGGGCGAGGGAAATAAACGGAAACTCTCCACCGTATTTTTTTTTGTGAATACAAGTTGATATCTGGACTGGTTTCACCTAATTCTCAAGTTTTTTTTCTTCTTTCTTTTTCTTAACCATGTATTTAAATCATATTACACATTATATTTTGCATTTCTCAAAGTCATTCCGTGTGAACTTCATAAGGAACTTCTCACCCACGGCTGTGTTGGGACGTAACTCGTCTTGTTGCATTTTTTACATGGCCGCCAGATAAATGGCTACCCCATCGACGGACGATAAGACGAAAGTGGACCGAATTCAAATACCAATAGTAAAAACGGCTATGTATTTGATTAATATATTCCGTGATTAATTTAAGAGTCACTACTCTTATACGACTCCAAGCATGCTCATAGAATAGAAAAGAACAAAATCGTACTTTTTAATAGAAAACGAAAAAAATATCCCTTATCTCTTCGAATCAGATTCCAACCCTAATATTATCTAATCTTACCTTTTAATTGAAGTTTGATATTTATCCCGTAAACTACGTGCGGATTTTTCAGGATTAAGTAAGACGTACTCCTCTCTTTATTTCGTGAGACAGTGTAATTGATCGACCCACTGCGTATTGCCCAGGTTCTAGTTGACGTATCGTCTCACCTAAACCCTAAGATATGTAAAATAAAATAAAAATAAAAAAAGGTAGCGAGCTGGTTCACAGAATCCGTATATATCGGAGCGATTCGTCATGTACCGAGATGCTAAGATATATATGCTCTTAGCGTTAGCGTAAATAAATTCCGGATGTCCTGCAGAAAAAGTTGTTTATACTAGGTAAATATCTAGCCGACGGTTAACAAATTGAAAAAGAGAGATAGAAAGAGAAAAGGAAGGTACGGTTTGTTGCGCGAAAATCCGGCGGGCTAGTCTCAAAAGATATAGAAGGTGAACACTCGAGCTCGTTGACTCGTTGTTTGTCGGAGGCTAAAATTATACTACTATGAAACGCATTCTGTCGAAAGGAGCCCAAGGCCCTCAAGAATTTAGGAGGTTGGTGTATCACGGAGATCGGATCACTAAATCATAAACTTACAAACATCGGGCCTTTGTCTTTGGTTAAAAACCACCTGATCCCCCGCTGTAGTACCCCGCCGTATACATGTTCAAACGTTCCCATCACCACACATTTCTTTGAGAACGATATCTATCTCGTATACTTTTTTTATATAAAAGGAACCCTTACATAATTACCTAGTTTCAACCTCCTACAGAATGATGTCATTTGCATTCATCACCCTCCTCAGGTAAGAGTTGTCCCGTTCTTTGGAACAGTACACTTAGCGTTCATCTACTAATCTACAACGATAGCGTCCTCGCTGCTGGAGCTTCCGCCCAAACCAGCAACGGTTGCCCGGCTACCTATAGCATAGACTGTCCATTTGTGTGCTTCGGTCCTAGCGGTTCGGCGTGCACCACACAACTATCCCTGGTGACATCTAATACAAGTGGTTGCAACATTTGCGAAGGCAGCCCGACAACTTGTCCTGCTGATTACGCTGGATCCTGCGCCTTCATTTGCACCGTCGAGGGCGCCAGCCCTACACCGTTCTGTTCACCAAACGACATTACACAGTCCTCAGGGCAACAGGTTGCATCCTGTACACCCTGCTCTTCTAGCGGCGGAAACTCCACAACCCCCGTTATACCACCGACTTATCCATCTGGCAATGGCACTAACACCACCACCACCCCAATACCAGCTCCAACCTATACCGGCGGCGCGTCTGTTGTCAGTATTGGCAGCGTAGCTATCATTGGAGTCATCTCATTCTTGTTTGCTTTCTAAGTTTTGAGGAGGCCGTTTTGGATCGATTCCATAGTATCACGAGTTAATGCCTAATGAAAATCAAAATTATGTGTCCGCTTTTTACCATATCTTGTATACAAGACCATATATATTCGCTTCTTCGCTTTCATACACATTCCTTTATAATATATATGCTTGTACATACATTTACCTTATCTCTCACAGATTATACATTGGTCTTAGACTTATTGAGTAATACCTTGTTAGTCCGTGAGACCGATACGCATGCTTCCCTGTCCGTGTTGACATCATGACTCTGTTGCATTTTGGGAATCGCATTCTCCAAGCACCAAGGTAGACCCTTGCGACTATCTTCTATAAGCTTTTAATCATATCGTGTGCACGCTATATATTCTATCGTTCATTTGTTTGCCATTTTATATACTGTGGGTTCTAACAACAATCACTCAAATATAAAGAAGGAAGTATAATCAATATAAAGTAATACTATATGTTCCCTGAGGCAGGACAAGTCGCTTTCGGTACGTTGATCGGTGTTATAAATTCTAGTCTAGAAGATAAAAGCTCAAAAATTTTAGATTGGGGCAAGTTCAAGTATATATTTTATACCACAGCATCCGACACCATAGCACAAGTCGCAGAGAATCTATTAAGCCAATACGCGTCATCCTCATAGGGTCTCTGAGAAAGGTTTGCGTGATTGCGAGTGACATCGTAGCGACCAACAAGTCCTTACGGACAATTGATGGCCTTAAAGATAAAACGTCGAACGAAATAGCCTTGGTTCGGACCTTCAGATTTGCAATGCGAAATATATACTTAGAACTGCAAAATACGCCATCTAAATTTTGATCCCAGCGTCTAGTTGACCAGACAGAGTACGCTTAAATAAAAGTGCAAAATTAGATAAGAGGAGAGAACAGCGGTATTCAAACACCACTGCAATATAAAACGCCCATGCACTTTATCCAGGTTACAAAGGCTCTCACACACACACACACACAGTCTCTCTAGCTAAAGAATCGCTACCCCGTGGGATCATAAGCACGCTTATAGGGTAAAAAACCAGAAAGCATATTTAACAAAAAAAAAAGGGAAAAAACACCACCCATCTCTCCGGATCAGAACCCGAATCTAATCTGATATAGAATTCGAATTCAACCAATGACACTCATCTGTCATAAAAAGATAATCCCATAGCCCCAGCAAAGTTAGAAGAATAAGAAACAGACCCCGGCCAGCATAAAACCAGCTTTTCCCACCAAAACCAGACGAAAATATCGACATAGACCTTCGAGTCGACTTCGACACTCGTAATTGTAACAATCCTACCCATCCCATGCTTCGCAATCAAAAACAAGACAAAACAGAAAAACATGAGAGACAGTATTCAATTCCTCTCTTCCCCATCAATTAGCGGGGTCGTCTCTCCAACTTCTCCCTCTCTCCTTCCCCATTCAACTCCAATAATTCCCCAAAATGCCCTCCACCAAGCTCCAACCCCTCTCCCACCTCTACCCTCCACACCTCCGACAGGTCTATCGCTACCCGAGCCCGCAGTCTCTTCGTCCGCGTTTCCAGAGGTGCTATACCCGCCGACGCCTAGCGCCTTCACAACGTCGCACTTGCAAACCGGGCACGTCCGTCTCCGCGTCGTCAACCATGGTGTGATGCAGTTAACGTGGAACTCGTGACCGCAAGGTAGACGCATTACCTGGCTGACACCTTCCACGTATTCTTCCAAACATACAACGCATTCCGGCGACGGCGGGAAATATTTGAAACCAGGAAGAATCCGCATATTCCGGCGTGACGATTTTGATTTCTGTTTTGCGTTTGGCGAGGATGATGTGGTAGTGGTCGTTGGCGGTGGGGCCGATAAGACGCGTGAGAGGGGTGAGGAGTTTGAACCGGAGGAAGTTGAGACTTGATTGGTATTTGGTAACGACGAAACAGCCAGGGAACCATGAGATGACTTCTCGCTGTGACTGTTAGGATTAGTTTGAGGTGCGGAAGGAATATTTTGAGGAGCAGATGGCGAAGGAGGGTCGGACGGCGGTTGATAGGTATGCACGGGAAGCTGGTCAACAAGACTCTTCGGTGCCCGCCATCTTCGTCGTCTGTAGCGAGATCGCAAAAGAAGCATAGTGTAGACAACAGTAAGAGTGATAACTGGGCTGACCACCAAGACGAGTAGTGTGTCGATGAATGGAGAACTACTCAATCTCGTCGGCGTCAAAGTGATCCAAAGTCCATGGCTCATATCTGGCTTGCCGCCTCCAGGTTTGCCTCTTGGGTCATCGTCAGACTGTCCAAGCCAGCCGAACCCATCCAATGCCACAGAGCCATCGGTGACACTATTACCTTGCTCGTCATGTGGTCCCAGAGGTGTATTTTCGCCTTCGTCGGAGTTTCCTGGTGAGGAGCTTGGCCCGTAAGAGTATTCGGGCTCGCCGTTGAAGTCCTTTTCCGCACCCGATTCTTTCAAATCTACTGTATACTCTCTAGATGATCGATCGTCGGCTGCTTTTGACCGGCCAAAGTATGAGGCAAGGCCACGATTTGTCGGTCTTGGAGGTAGTGGTGAGTACACCGGTCGATATGACGAACTGGATGGCTTGGGAGGGTGCTTCGGTAGTAGAGAAGTGAGGAGGTGAGCTGTAGTGTAAGAGGTGAATATCGCTGGAATCGAAATATTAGAAGTATCTCCTGTGGCGTGGTGTTAGTATGCGTGCCTCCTTTCTAGCAATTTGGACACCGTCCGTACGTACCCTTAGCATACATGGTCAGCAGAGGGTGATGAGCTTCATTGTCGCCTACAATCACAGCTACAGCACCTCTTCTCTGACTCCACAGCACTTTCTCATAGAAACCGCAGCCCCCTCTTATTACCAAGACGATCTTACCATTGATCTCAGCGCTTTCCTGCAGCGTTTCAATATCTGCATGCACCTCTACGGTCTTGGCACCAATGTGGTCATCCGTTTTCTCATCAATTTCGTGCTTTTCCAACTCATCTTTGTCGTCTCTCCAGGTAAATCCGTCTGGTGAAGCATCATCGCAGGCCAACTCCGATTCCGGCAAAACGAACAGTTCCCCGGTAAGCCCTTTCTTCGGCAGTAGCGGACCAAACGCAGCCGGCTTGGACAAGAAGAAAGTCGAGTTATCTTCAGCCAGAGATATTATTGCTGATGTCGGGAAGAAAGAGGGGCTCGCGGATAGCGGGAAGTTTACGGACAAAGAAACGTAGAGGAGGACCAGGAGCAAGACGGCAAGGGAGACTAGGAGGAAGAGTAGCTTGAGGAGTGGAAATGGCATCGTCGGTCGAAGTGGAGGACGCCCTCCACTGCTTTCTCCGTTGTTTTCAGATCCAGGGTTTCAGAATTTAGCTAATACTGATACGAAGATTTCCCGCAGTTAGCGATTTATTGGTTTCTCTCCTGCGGATAATCGGATAGCATTAGCATTTGACCATCCCGACGATAGTAAGCGAAGCAACAAGAGGAAGAAGGGGAAGAGAAGGGGGCACGAAAGGCCAGCTTTGTGCTCTTCCCGTCAGACACGGTGTCGAATAAGGCTCATCGCGGGAAGAAGGAGAGAGAAAGAATGAGGCTTAGGAGCCCATTTCTTCGATATATTGCAAAAGAGGGTCTTTCTCTGAAGGATATCGTCGGGCCAAACAAGCGTGGGAAATGAAATGAAAGCGAAATTGCGGTTGTTCAGAACAACAACGGGCGATTGACAGAGAGACAAACCTATCGCGGCAATCTCCACGTGCCAGTGAAGCAACTCTGAAAGCAAGCTGGCTGTCGTCGAACGAGTCGTCTGGAGATTCAGTTTATCAAACAAAAAAACACCCCAGAGTCAAAAATCCAAAGAAAGTTACGCAGCGGTAAAGAGCAAGGTAAGGCTGTTATGGGTCATAGCGTGATGTGCGACAAGCGGGGGAAAAGGGGCCGAAGGGACTGCGTATTTCAAAGGAGAGCGGGATATTCTGGCGGGGAAGGAGGTCGAGATCGCGATGCACGACGGTTGGCTGTTTTTCCGCCTCGGACGAAAGCTGTGATCGAGATGCTTGATGTTTGTTGGAGGGGGAAGGAAAATGTGAGGAGTCGGATCAGTAATAAATTTTGGCGGAAGGAGGTGCAGCGACAGCACTTCGCAAGTTCCTTTTTGCCTTTTCGTGCGCACTCGTGACACCTGCAAGCCAGCTAACCAGATAACCGTCGTCGATACTTCAGACATACATGCCATGCAGGCCACACTTAGCCCTTTTTCATTTCTTAAGTAAGTCAGAACCAACGGAGGTGGAGTGATACCAGCAGTTGCTAACTAGCACGCAAGCAGAAGCTCGATCATCCGCGGGGCAGACATCACCCGGGGTGTAGCACAGGATATCCATTATATCATATCGCAACGTCCGGATGAGATCAGATGAACTGCGATACCGCAGCAACCTCAACCGAATCCAGAGCGAGAAAGTTTCTCCCCAACTAATCTACAACTCAGGTTTTCTTCTTCTTCTTTTTTTTTATTGTTTTTTTAATTTACTTTTATTTCACGCATTCCAACAATTCTCAGATCGCGATCTTTAGCGTGGGCGGCTGAAAGTTTTCAAACTCCCAACTTCTTGATGCATCACGCCAGCCAAGACGCACCCTGCCACCAGCATACGTTTCCTGTTTCTGAATCGATTCTTCAAGACAGGTAGCGTGATCAGACTGCAAATGATTCGCGACAATCTACCCCGCCAAGATGCGATGGAGTCTTCACTCAAGCTTTATCCGGAATGATCCGAAAATATCTACCCGACACTTAACCCTTCCAAGACGCCTCGTCCGCTGCCGAAAGCCGAAGAAGCATACTCACAATTTATGCATATATTGTAGAATGAAGTTACAATTCTTGAGGTTCAACTTCAGTTTTGGTGAGGATGCATACTTGAGGCCTTCAAACGGTGAACAACGCTTAGTGTTCGGGTGTCGCGTGACAGGTACTAACTTCTAGAGTGAAAAGGAACTTTCTTGACTCTGGGGAAATGGTCCAGCTAGCTTTTGCAGTCACGGGCTAATATTGCAAGCTCAACAGGACAATGAAACATGCAGAACCCTATCTTGCCTTACTGCTAGTGCTGTAGTGTGTACGACACGCATCTTGACACAAAAATCTCATGTCCGTTTTTCGTCAACTAATGAGCAGTTCATTCCTCTCCCAAAACATATGCCTGTATGTTGGCAGTTTACTTACCTGTTTAGACAAAAATCTGCTACGTTTCAATTTGCCAGCCCTTCAGAAACCATTTTTACATTTGAAAGTTTTATTTTATTGTTTTTTTATTTAAAATAAAAAAACCTCCGTATTCTAAATGGGATAGAAGCACATTGACTTTTTGGAATTTGATCATAACAATATCGCAATATGCGTCAAGCAAATGACGTAAAGCATAAAACACAATTACGGATCGACAGTCGTCAGGGTAATAGGAAATATTCATACTTGAATATCGTAGAGCGTGGATCCGTCAATTAGAAATAGCCCCCTGCGAAGGAGACGCTTCCTTTGTGTCTGTGGTGGGGAAACCCATCCCTCTAATTTGCGAACCTTTTCAAACAGAGTAATTAAAATGAGAAATCAGGTACTGTATTATTTGTGATGAACAATCTTGAAAAAAGGTATATTAAACGCTGAATCTGCAATAATCGCACATATCAGAAATCAAAAATATAGAAATTGTTATAATCACCGAGCTATGACCAGTTTGGATTTAAGGAAAGCATTCATCGCTCAACATACGCGCCCAGCCAGATGAAGGGCCAGGAGGCAGGGCTTGAGCAGGGCACTTCAGACAAGCCCTCACATGCTCAATTGTTTTACCTGCACCATGGATGTCCACTCTGATAGCCTACTAGCTAGAAGCAATCCGGCGTAATGGGATCTTTAAACCACTACATAATATTTGCCGCTCAGCCCGAACTTAAAATCTCCCGAATCAAAAACCCCGTTCACTGTCCAACTTTTAGAATAAATTAATAGCCAGTCTTGCTTAAAAGAAGAATTTACATAATAACGAGCCTCAAAAGCCAACGTAGTTAAGTGCTGTTGACAAAAGACACCAAACAACACCATAAGTTAATAGACCTTCAAACTTTGGTATATACAAGATCAAGAATATTTAAAATTTAAGTACTCACTCGGCTAAAGCGTTGGGTGTGATTAGGACACTAAAGAAAACTTTATATCAGTTGGCTATACGATAGTAAATGAAAAGGTTTTGAATGCTCAAGAACTTACCTCGAAGCAAGCACGATCACCTTAGAGAAATGCATGGCTGAATATCGACTCGAGCGTTGCGTTGCGGTATACACCGTCAGGTAGTAGGATGTATTCAGACAGCGATTAAGGAATGGGCGTTTGACATGGAGAACAGCCAACGAGCATCGAAGTGAGACTGGCAACAATAAAATTTATGCTTGTGAATACTTTGAGGTAGTCAAGCTGTGATAAAGGCATTTATATACTTTGATATTAATATATATTTTGGGGCCGTAGAATATCTACGGTTTGTTTTCAGGGTCTCGTTCGTTGTAAGGCAGGCATATCATTAGGTTGCAAGTCAACCGAAAGCGCTCTTGGTTTCAAAATTTGGTCCATCTTAACCTTTAAAAAACAACCTCGACATATTGCTGACCGCTAGTTTCATCGATTTGGGGCGGGGAAGAGTTTTTCTTTATACAAGCAGCGTCACGCAAGTGTTTTCCTCGTTGGCGAACGTGCAAATCCGTAGCACAGCGCATAGTTGCAAGAGAGAGTCTTCGTCAAAAACAACAATACCAACGCCAACCAAAAATATCGATATCTATATCAGGGTCTCATAATCGCATGTCAAAGAGCAATGGACCCTTCTATATGCCTGCATATGCTCTATCCGCGCGCTGTATACATATACGTACTGGGGCTTGCAGCTCATTGTACCTCAACGGATATCCGGAGGTAGAGTATCCTAATAGTATCGAACCAGGTGGGATACCTGGTGAACGCTCTTTTGGCATTGATTTCACCTTCTACCCCGAGAAAGTCTCGTCCCGACGTCGCACAAAAGTAGATATATGTTCCTGATAGCCCCATAATCATAATTAGCAGAATCCAATCGGTCTCACAAAGGTAGTAATAAGATTCGTTGGTATAGTAGAGCTATCATTATTGGAGAATTTAGCATGAATACTCAGGAAGGCTTGGACCCATTCCTTCTTTCATAATCAAATCCGATCCTCCTTGGGACACAGAATGCACTATCGTACTACGTGATAAATAAAAGAAAAGAAATATCGACGTATTGCGAAACGTTGATATATATATGCAGGCATTTGCATCAGTTTTAGAATCTCGGAGTGATGGAATATATAGGGACTCTAGAGAGACGCTTATCGGTCACTATTGATACATAAGTTCTACAATAATACTTAAGTCTTACCAGTGCTCTATTTGAATATATTTCTCGACACTTTTATTCACTCGATACCTTCACTATTTCATATTTTACGCATTAAGCTATCGTGCTTGCTACCCTCGAGCGTTCTCAACACCCGCAAGTGATATAATTTGATATACGCTTTCAAAATGCAGTTACATCAAGCTTCCGTTCGCAAATATAAGCAATTCCGAATAATCTGACAAAGTTTGCATGGCATTTTCAGAGCGATTCGCTTAAGCTAGCCCCTTCGCTTCGACCGTTACCAAGATATAGTGCGGATCTAAAACTACGCCGCTCAGGATTAAAAATGACATTGTAGTGGAAAGGGAAGCCAGAACTGCAATCTTGTAAATCAGTGTTGTGTGGTTAGCAAGTAATTGTAAACGCGATTGTGAAGAACTTTTGTCAACCTGTTTTGTAGTCGAGTAAGTGTTGTCGTGTATATGTGGCGAACAGCTATGATAACCAACAATGACGTACTTTTTGGCGCTTGCAGCAGCATGCGCGTATCCAAGACGTAGATGTTGCATTCTGAAATTCGACGTCACTGTTCTATAATTCAAGCCAAGAGATAGGAAAAATGGCGTACCATTTGTATATAGATAATCACAATAAGAATAGCCGTCCTAGGCCCAAGTTATATCAGTTCGGTTTGCCCTGGAGCTGTTAATTTCTCAACTATGGTCTTATAAGTTTATGGATTATGAGATTGGGCCGAAATCACATTTGTTCTAGCTCTAAATCGAAACATTTAGACGCCGATTTCTCGAAATCCGTATACTCTAAGACTTTCCTCGACAAACTCCTAGCCCCACTTAAGAAAATACTTCCCAAAGATGTCTGACCACGGACTAGTCGGCTACTCCCAAGACCCACCAAGCAATCCGGGCAAATCCGAAGAAGTCACCGCAAAGGAAGAATTCGAAGCCATAAAACCTCGTGCCGAGGAACGTATAAAAGATGCTGCAAAACAGACCTCGGCTCACGATGCTTCGAATGCGGAGTACGGACCGAATCCACGTAGCGAAGCGTGGAGGAGAGGTCAGGAAGCCTCCCTTGATGTTGGGAGAGAGAATTTTGCAGGACAGACGGTATGAAATAATTTATCGTATGGATTGCGTTCCATATGAAAATATTGACATATTTGTAGAAAACTGTTCCTGAGTCAGCTCACCATCCGTACTATACCGGTAGCGAAGGGGCTCCGAAGACTCATGATCTAGGAAATGAAATACCACCGATTATCAATCCTTCCTCGAAGGAGCCAAACCCTGGTGACTATTACGGATCCACAGGAGGGTATTAAACTTTTCTATACGGAAAAAAAAGAAAGAAAAAAACGAGATCATAACTGTTCTTTAAATTGCACGGTAGCGGAATTGAAAACCAGGCACTTTAGTACTTAGTTACTTCTTTAGCAAATGAAATCCAACAATGTACCATTGTAAGGTCGCATTTTGGTGTTGTAAGATCACACTAAACCTCGTGTCTAGCATCTGGTTTTGGTATACGAGATAGCCACAGACTCAAACTTGTATTACTAATGGTATCGCTTTAAAACCTGGATACATATACTAACTTGTAATTTCTTTGCTTCTCCCTCTTCTCAATCGAACGCATATTTGGATTCCTTATGAAACCCTGGGCCAGCTACAATTGTACACATGTATCCCAACGCCCCCAAGAACATTGAAAGTATCGGGTACGACGCATTATCTCGCCCCCATAGTCTGGTTTGATACGTTCTGCAATACTCTATCGATTCCGAGTGCGGAAAACGGTGAAAACATCCATCTACCCGATCCGCCACTTTCAATGCAAATGAGTAACAGACCATAGGGTTATACATACACTTGAAAGCGGATTCTACAAGGCCAAGCGCCTCGTTCATGTCTTTTGGCTATTCTCTAAGCTCTATACACGGCCTGCGGCAAACCGAGGCGACTGTTGTGTTTTTTTGTATGTCCAAGTCATAAAACATGGGCTGGGCTTTTTGGCCGCTCCATTCGCAGTTTGTTGGCCGTGGTAAGCTGCAGTGCCTCACTGCATAGCACAACTTCACCATTTGGTGATAACGCCCCACTCCCATATGCCATACTAATTCGGCCCATACCAAATCATTGATCCACGAACGTCCGAGTTGTGTTTCGAGTTGAGCCGCCAGTCTGTTGAGTTCTGACCAAATACAGCCACTACCGGTACAGGCCAGGTCGTGCTGCACTCGGTAATTGTTACTCTCGCTGTGGGTGACGTCGGGAATGTAGTCGACAATATCGTGTATCAACCGAAGGAAATTTGCCGTAGTTTCGCCCAATCCGCCGGTTTCGTAGCTCCAGTCTAAGCTGGCCGCGAAGGGAAAACATTTAGAATCCAAGTAGCATATGCACGAAATTCTCATAGCTGTGCTTGACGAACCCGTTTTTCGCCTGAGATAATTCGTACCCAAGTTCGACTACTGTAGCAGCAGCGTTTAATCTCATATCGTACCCATCGCGTCCCACCTTCTCTAGAGCCTCGAGAATCTCGGCATCGTTTTATACAAAGGAGGGTTAAATTTCTTGAGCAACGCAGAGGTGGTGCCCCAGTCGCTCAGGCCATAGACGGCAAATTTTGGGGCGAATTCCCTGGCACATTGTGGAAACAGGTGCGCTGTTATCACGTAGTAACCAAGCCAAACCCAAAAGCCGACAGCTGCATCGTCGCATTACCATTTTTGGACACAGGGACCATACTGTTATGCAGTCCATTCGTGCACAGCCAACCCGGCGATGTGTTTGACCTGCGTATAGCGTCAGGACTGGCTCTCACTCCTTCTTCTAGACAGGTCTCAATCTCCAAGGCGAATTTTTGCATGTCTTCGGGTATTATCTGACGCCACGTGCTACTATTGTGACCTGAAAGCTGGATAGCTTGGTAGTTCGGCTCATGCTTGCCTGTAGGCCCGTTCTTCGTCCCATTTATATCCTTTAGATATTCCGCAAAGATTTTGGTCCATTCTTCGAGTTCGGTTTGTTTTAGGTTGGAGATTTGTGTCTCGGGAACGGCGACTGGAAAAACCTGAGGTTTGACTAGTGGGGGAGATAATGAGGTGTAAGATAAAGCCAGGTCTGACGCCGTAGCTTAGACCTTGTTTATTTTGTATTATCGTGATAGTAGTCGATACAAGTAGCAGAACGAGAATATAAGAAAATTAAATTTTCTTGGGGAGCATTGATATTTATTCAAACTATTTAAAAATCCACCTGCCCTTTATCAATCAAGATAGGTATATGGTATTTTCGATTTCGATCGGCATCTGGGTTTTGTCCCCCGCATAGACCCTTGCGTAGGGGTTGAAGATCGACCTATCAATTGTCAGGCATGGCATTAGCTTCTATTACCCTCATATGTTACCAGAGATAGGCACAATATTAATGTGGTGCTGCTGTGGTTTTGTGTTTATTGTGGAAAAATATTCCTTATTAAGGAGAGTTGCATCTAGAACAACCAATCAATCGGTAATGTGAATCGATAGTCTAGATCTAAGCACCACTGATTAATGGGATGTACACGTAGCATCTCAAATACTAAACTTCAAACGACATTCCTGCGCTTAACTTGATTCTAAAATATTGAACTACTAGCCTCTACCCGCTACGAAATCATGCCATGTGTAGGAACGGAGGACAATTCTATTGAACAAAGAGCGGTCCGTTCCGTCTGCCCTAAGCTCTGATAAAGCCAATTGTTCTTATTAATATATTAGAAAAAATGATCCACCCTTCGTCTATCTATCTATAAACTGTATCTAAATTTTCTCCAAAAAGGATTTACAATGCTATTTAATCGCTGACGAAAAATTTCTATTTCGTAATGTAATTAATGTATTGAACTAAGATGTAATCTATTCTAATAAATGTTCTATCCTCTTGCTATAAGTTGCAAGAAATCACAAACCACGCTAAAATGATCAACAGAATGGCAATTCTAAAAGAAAACTAAAACATACGCACGCATTGTACCCATGGCTCGTAAGTTATACTTACTAAAATTCTCCGCAAGCTTTGGGATTATCATGGCATGGACCCGACTCAAACTTGCTCGATTTTGGACTTTGCTGCATGTAAACACTCGTCTCCTGGCACCATTTTGTGGGATCAAATCTCTGCTTTTGCAGCATTGCCTTCAGCTCTGTCAACATAGGTGTTTCAGGGCACCACGTTTTGCTTCTGACCAGTGGATCGTCACTCATGCAAGCAAGAAATTCTACCATCGAGTTTGTCCTCTCGTCCATGGTCGTCATTTTGCATCCCTGGAGATATGGGAACTCCCGCATTGGCCCCGAGAGCTCTATTTTATCCTTGATAACTGGCTGGCCCTTCACAGGGTTCGTCAGAACCCAGAATTTCTGAAGTTGTTTAACTTGTTGCACCTGGGTCTCTCTAACCAGCTTCTTTTCTTTCCGCGTTCCCTTCTTTGTCTGTCCGTTGAGCGAGTATTCGAATTCAACGTCCACATCCCTCATAACCTCGACATCGACGTTCTTCGAGACGGGGACTTCCTCGGTCTTGAAACTGAGCACCGGCACGACTTTACCAAGCTTTGGTGGTGACTGCGCGAACTTGAGCGCTCCAATCTTCTCCTTGATGTTTCGATTGGCCTTTTGCACGTTATAGAGTTGCGACTCCCTATCAGTGAGTGGTCTCGGCTCGCCGTTCTCGAGTGCTGGTGGCGTTTTGAATTTTTGATCCCAGCAGGCTATCGCGCCACAAACCTCGCTACCGAGAGGTTTCATACGGTCGAGGAATTCCGGCTCCCATTCTGCCATCTTTGGTAGAAAATCTTCAAGTAGACCTTCGCCTTCGAACCCAATGAATCGAACCTGGAAGCCCAGAGAGGGAGTGGCGGAAATGGCAATCTGTTTTGCCGATTCGAGTTCGGGGTTCACTTGTCCGGGTTTCGGGTCAGCCGCGCAGGCCTTCTGGTCATCCTTGTTTACCTCCTTGCAGAAGAGTTCTGAATCATATCCGGCTTTGAGTTTATATTCGAATTTAGGAATTAAAACCTCCATGTTGCTACCGATTCCGGAGCCAAGAATATCCGCAGAAACACCGATACCAAGAACCATAGCCGCTCCGGCTTTACCTTCGGCCGTGGCTTCTGCGACATAGGGTTTGAAGCTGACTTCAGGCCCCTGGATCGTAGAAGGATCGAATCCAGCAATATTCATCAAATCAAAGTTGATTCCAGTATTCAGTTTAGCCTCCAACCTAGTTCCAACGGTCAACTTAGCAGATGCCTCTACCCACGCGGCAACCGAGACATCAACTCTGGGGCCAAAATTCAGAATACCGAAAACAGTGAATGGCGTAACGGGAAAGTGCCCTAGGCGTTTCTTCCATTCCTCCTTCTTTTTAAGTTCCACAGAGGCCCGGATATCCACCACCGCATCAATATCTTTGGCCGCGGCCGAGATGGAAGCCTCTTCGACCCACCACCAGGTAGTTCTGAATCGAGCTGCAAGTTCGAGAGAGCCAGAAAGATGGCACTCGTGGCAAGTGATTTCGTATTTCTGTTCGATTTTCGCTTCTGGGTCTAAATTCAAATCGAATGGTGGCCATTTGAACAATGGAATATCCTCCTTTTTCTCTTTGTTGAAGCCGACATCAATAGAAAACCCTGGATTCAAGGTAACTCTCTTGTCAAGACTGCGTTTCTTTGATTTAGGAGAGGCGGTATCTTTGTAAACATTGATATCGAGTTTGCCTAGGACATCCCAGGACATGGGGTACGCTTCAAGCGTAGCGACTAAGTTGTCCATAGTAACTTTTTGGATCTGGAACGGTGTGGCCCGTCTGATGGAAGGGTCCTCAACAGATTCAGCATCGACAACTAAGTAGAAGTAATCCTTGGGGTTTTTCGGATTCAATGCCCACTTCGTTTTGGCGTAATCGACGGCGGCCTGACTTTGGAAATTGAGCTTCATAACATACTTTGAGATCATGCTCATGTCAGGTTCACCGTTAATATGGCTTTTAAAAGTGTCAAAATTGATAATGGGATGCTCTTTCAGGTCCTCGGAAAACGGTTTCGCCGTGATACTCGCAATGTATTCTTTGAACTGTTCGTTTGTCATTGACTCAAGGTCTTCTACCTTGATTTGTAAATCGTTGATAGTCGGTGCAGCTCTCTTCTGAGGGCCTAAAAAATATTAAATGTACTAAATTAGAATATCCTTGTCTTGTTTTTTCTTAAATTTCGTAATATGCAAAGAAGGTATTATAACTTACCGCTTTTTGGCTGGTTTCTGAATTTAAGTTCTACTTCTGGCAGAGTGTCCAACCTCGAAAGATCATCTGCTCTCTTTCGCAGATGAGGTGGATGCGTCTCTTCTTCTGACATGAAGGTCATCTCCTCGTGCCCTTCTGGAATATGCCATTGACCCGGTTGTAAATCTTTGTAATCCTTGGGTTTAGGTTGAGGAGGCACTGTTGGACGCGCCGAAGCTTGAAGTCCGACGAGCCCATAAACAAGCAGAATGGATAGCAAAGTCTTGGATAACATGGTTGTTACCCCGTGTAGATGTCTGCACTACTCAAATATTATAAATTTTGCTAGACCGGCTAGATGTATGGAAATTAAAAGCTATAGTAAAACTGAAAAGATATGAGATGAAAAGAACCCTTCTAGACCGGCTAGAAGGCAATGTGGTAGTTCCTCCAGGGAAGTTGTAGAGAATTGGTTGCGTGATGGAATGATAAGAATAACCACAGAGGTAGATCTCACGATCCTTATATATACATTCTATTGCCTCTCGAATACCGACGTCAATGCTGCCAATGGATCTTAGCAGTCGTATGTTAGATCTCATGTTTGGTGACATATGAGCCGAATTTGGTCCGCTGTAACCGCTGACTGAGCTCATAGTTTGAAATAACGGCTGCGGCTCTGCCAAGAAAAATTTGGGACAATCGTTTCGTTAAATCTGTGGCACAGTATAATACATATTGTTTGAAGATGATTTTGTCGTTGGGGCACGACGAACCGGGGTCTCCGCGATTGTCTGTCTCCTAAGATACTCTAGAATGCGCATTACTTGGCGTTTAAAGCTAAAACAATGGAACCCTAAACTACGAAACGGTTGACTTCGGAGTTATGCGTAATCCAGTACGTATACAGAAGACGCGCGCAGGCCGCGGAATTTCGTACAACGAAATGCGTTTTTCAAGCCACCACCGCGCTGGCCGGTTCTGCGGGGTTGTTTGGGATCGTTACACGTACCTTATGTAGGGTCCGGCTTGGCGGAAGAAAAATCGTTTCGGTTACAGGTTGTTGAAATCGCTTCGGACATCTAAAAGAAGCTTAATTCTCTCCCAAGCTCTATGAGAGCTTCGTAAGGCGTATTTTTTCGGCGAGAAATCTCGCCGTACCGTTCGCGGCGAAGCCTTACCCTCACTGCAGAAGGAAGAGGGCCAGACAAGTTTGACTCAGCCAAGCAATGAATAATATTTAAATCCGAACGAGATAGAATATCATGATATCAGCTATACAACACTAGTTAAGTGAGATCAGAATTAGCTATTAGATGTGCGACTAAATACAGTCAGTAATTGATAAATTGTCAGTTTAATCTTCGCCGATAGAGCGAAATATGCATGGGAATTCGACTCGATTTGTCGAGTCTATAAAAACTCTTATTGGTGGTTTACACTCTATCATTGTATAACAAGCTCGAATCCTGTATTTAAGTATACAATTTGAATAGGTTCTGCTTAAGCCCCCCCTTCGAATGCATCTGGGAAGTTATGGGTTAAACTAAGAGCAATTGCACGCGTAAAGGATATCCTTGTGTCTATTATAGAAGTTAAACGGAATAATGAATCCGTGCCAATTGAGCAATAAGCATAGTTACCATCCCATAAATAAAGTTTTCTACATGTCAGATTAGCACCTCTGGGCTATCACTTCGAAAAAAAAATTAAATTTTTTTCATTAATTCATTCACTCCATAAATTCGCCCCTTTATAATATTACAATACATCGACTGTCGGAGCAACTGCTTGTGCGTATTCTTAGAGATTATAGTCCATCCAGCGTAAGCTATTGTCTGAACGGGGCGGAAATACTTTTGCCGAAACTCCTGTCACAGACACGGCCGAGCTGCACGCTCAGTCCGTCAGACTCTCATCCTCCACCAAACCTGCTTAGTACGTTGCAGCCCCAATACGAATTAACAAGTTATTTGATAAAAATATATTGATACCGGAGATTATCGCAATAGCCGCGGTTTATTCGCAGGATCAATATACATACACCTGCGTTCCGTTCACCCATCCCGAGACCATTCAAATACGGACTAATTCCTTCTCATCGGGACAAGCTAGGATATGCCTGCTTCGGGAACCTTGTGTGCCGAATGCGAACCATCGGCTTTGTTGATAACAAGGATAGGTGATAGCAGACTCCTTGTATCCCGTAACTTCGAGACAGGCTCGCTCAGACTCAAAATTTACAAACAAAGAGGGTCTCTTAGGTAAAAGTTCAATAGTCTTCTATACTTATATCAAGCTCTATATCATTTTTGTGACTTCTCGGCGTGTGAGTGGTGCGTGAGCATCATACTATGTGCAACCACTAACACATTGCGTCAAAGCAGTGCATTGTGGCTTTACAGGGATGTTGCAATTTCTGACTTTTAAAATTGAAAAGACCACGCTCCTGGGAAGGAAAAGATATGAAACGTGTTTTGTCCGACACCAACATGTTTGTTAGCACTCAGTGTACCCAGATATGCAGCCTGATGGCACATTGGTGCTCTACTGCAGCGACGGTGCTCCCATCGAGGCCGTTCTGTTAGCAAGCCTGCTTCATGCACCGTCGATCATGGCGTCCTATCCAGGCGCCCGTGTGTCTGCATTAGTAGCTCCACGATGAAGCAATTCTTGTCAAATTGGAAAGTCCGCCGGGTGTCCCCACTTCGCCAGAAAAAAAGATCAAATCAGCGGTTCATTTCTTCAAACTTTGAGTTTTGACATTTGGTATTTGGGACAAACTACCAGAAGTTAATGTGGCTGGCACCTGCTCCGCATTCTTTGATAACAGGTAATTATTGTCACATGAATCTCTTATGCAAGCGATTCCAGGGTGAAGTCTTTGTCATCCCAGGGTTTTGATTAACCACGGAGTTCCGAAGCGACTAGCCTGTGAAGTGTTGACAGCTAAAGAGCGTTTCGGCGTAACGATTTTCCTGAGTGTATGCAGGCATCGGGACTTCCAGCAAATGAAGTGACTGTCAAAGCGATATCAGGAGAGCAAAAAAAAAAACGTGGGAGGCTGATCCCCTTAGTACGCGGGAACTCTGGTCGACGACCATGAGCAGAATTGGCCTCTCGCGGACCCGCGTGATCCTTCTTTTCTGTAGATGTTACTCTGCAGTTGTACGCAAGGATAAGGGGTCCGGGGTGGTTCATTCACCAATAGCATTTGATCTTGGTACTCCACAAAACGTCTGTCAGGGATGTTTCCAACTTCGGTTGGTCGGCCAAAGAGACTGTCTGGGGCACCAGGGACACACTCAACAAGCACACTAACTATTCGGCTAACAGAAGGGAATTCAGAGTTCAATGCGGGGAACCCACAGCTATGATGTTTCGAGACTCAGGATGCATGGCAATATCTTGGGCATCGGACACGGCACATGCTCATGGAAACATTGCCGCGTACCAGTTTCTTTGGCAAATTGACCAGGTCACCCTCCTCAATCAAACTCTTGGGGATTTTTTGTGACTTAAGGATGGTGTACATGTACAGAGTACATTTCCCTTTGAATTTTTAATCTGAAGTGCTGTCCTCTTCGTCTTGTCCTATTTATCCACAGGACAGCCCCCAAAAGTCACCGCCATCTGCTGTTCTCGCCAATCTGCAAGGACTTGCAAGGTCCCTGGTAGTTGGCCCCAAATTCCACAGAATAAAAAGTCACTTGCCTCGAAGCAGCCAATTCCTCGAATACTGTATTCGCAAGCTCCACGAGTGCCGACGCCTCAACGCCAAAAGCAGCTGAAAATTTTTATATTAGACGTCCGAACCCCAGACTTTTTCTCCAGTTCCGCCCCACAGATACCCCGACGGTGATAGTTGCTGCGTCTCCACACCCGCCGACTGTGTTTGCTGGCAATTAAAGAAAGTTTTCCCTAGCCCTTTTTTCGGCCCAGGGCATCGGCTCCAGTACGTACTTACCCTCGCTTCCCTTACAAAATATAAGAAGCGATGGAGTATATCTCCTCAACCCTTCCCGCTCCACGTTTTTCTCTTCCTTCCCACCCTTACTCCATATTTCTACTCCGGAGCCCATATAACATCCCATTTAGATATTGTCGCTTTTTATCAATATTTTACTTATACGTTCAATAGTGTTCGACAAAGAAGACGGAAATACGCTTGTAAAGCGACTTTTGGGCAAGTCGCGGAATTCTAAATCCTTCCCACCCGCTTCCAACACACCAACACCAACACCGAGGCATCCACCAAGAGCGTACTCTCAAGCTTCGCGTAATCATACAATCCACAGTTCCGACAGATCCAGTCGAGGAAGTGCCGCAATGTCGGACCAAGAGCAGAGAAGGGAGACCGTGAGCCCTACAAACATCGGCAGAGTAACATCAGCAAATATGAGCTCGACTGAGAGCCAAAGAGTATGTCTTTTGAAATATACCAAAATTAAGTCATCAATTGTACTCACACTGACAAGTCTTCAAAGGATGTTTTTGTAATGCCGCCTCCGCAACAGAATCCTCCAAAGAGACCCATCGGCGAAAAGATGTAAGTTAACAGCCTTTATTTTTCCATCAGAAAGTCTTTGGACTGTCCGCTAACACACTTGTTTATAGTGTGCGATGGCTCAAATATGGACCAGTCGATTGAAGAACCCGACAAAAGTAAAAACGAAAAGCAATTTCAATTTCAATATATTCTTTTAGTTATTGATAGGCGTTCAGCGTAACGGGTTCATTTGGAGTTTTTCAGCAAGCTCCGCACTTTTTGTCGAAATCAACTCGGCCATCCCAACCAATATGGAAGATCTCAAATTATCACCGGCAAAATTTTTTGTCGCAATCACATCTATTAACAGGAAAGACTGCAACGCTCGGAAAATATTACATCTTATAGCGGCTTGTTCGAGCAGTCCAGCAAGAAGTCTCTTACCCACGAATTTCCCTCTTTCATATTATTCCTCTGGCAAACTTAGCGATATCTGGCTACTTGTTTCTTTCTTTTATAGCATCTATGAACTATAACAATAATATCTCAAACCGCTCAAATTTATACTCGTTCTCTATATGGATCTCCTTTGTGTATTTAGTAACCAGTATTTCCTCCTGTACCACTACAAATACCACCAGCACCATGCTATTTTCTCCTCCACATCTCCATATCCTTTTGGCAAAATTCGCTGGCAAGCATAAACCCTTGAGCTCTAACAAACTTTATCTCCCTTCTATTTTCCCGCCTTCCATAAACCAAAGAGCATATATATGCACAGACCCCCTTCAAAAGAGTGAAAATTGCAGAGGATGTTTTTCCTTCCTTCGAAGGGATAAAAGCAAAGAATAAAATTTGTGTGGGAGATGCAAAGAGGGAAAAAAATCACCTATATTACGACATTTATACCCGCTAGTGTCATATATGCTTAAAAGCCTGGCTGTATAACAGTCGGCACTTAAGCACACTTCATATGCGCAGCCAAGTTTCGTGCATTGTCACAAACCCCGATGATCAGTGCCCTTCCCTTGCGCCACTCTTTCGCTCGTTTCCCTTCGTGTAATTTGTCCAATCGAACGAGTAAATTTTTCTCCGCTTGAAATTTGTCATCAGATGGTACCTGAATATCATTACTGATATCGTAATAATTGGGTTATAGTTTTATTTTATTTTAATTTTTTTAATTATAATATCTTGAAAGTGGTGTGATCGGCTGGGGAAAGTTCCTACTGGCCACAACAACCAAAGGAGCACTATTCTTGTACTCACACCACAAACCGGACTTTTGTACGTACAAGATGTACTCGCTATGCAGAGAGGCCTCGTATTCGCAACAGAGGATCTCAAAGCTGACTCCTTTTCGCATGCATCTGCGAATCTTGAAAAACTAAGCCTATCGATGCCCAGATGGCGCTATCTCGTGTTTAAAAGGGTCATCCCTGGCTTCACTTTTAAAAGGTGACTTGTGATAGGATGGATAATTTTGACACTCTGCTTTCTGGGAATTTGTCCTCCCTCTCAGCCGTGCTGCAAGATCGTAACGCTGGGGTTTTCGGGCAGGTCTTCCAGCCCGCAGCTAGCGATGCAGTTTCTCACTGATTGAAGCATGACACCTCGTATACGATAAGATGCATCAAGCAAGAAGGGAAGCATTCCTAATGCAAAGAGCTACTGAAATAGAACCGCGATTATCGCCAGGAATCAATCATACTGACGGGAAAGCTCGGGCCACTGAGCTAGCTGAGAGGAGTACACGTGCGCGTGCGGAGAGGCCGTAGTCAGCAAACAACACAACTTTGTTGAATAAATACCACACAGTCTATATCACGATACGAGTTCATGATCTATGTAAACGAGGCTGCGACCGTTTTTCTTTCCATCTTTTACTTCTTTCATCTGTATCCGTCAGATATTGGAGATCGTTTATAAATCGCTAACATCACTTCCCAACGAAGATACGCATTTGACTAATTTTCCAAATATTTCATATATCGTACGTCGAAATCGCGCCTCACGCATAAGATTGGCGTCCAAACAACCCCAGCGTCGTTAAGCTTAAACCTCGTATCGATAAATTAAACGAATCAATTAAAATGGTTCCTTAATCTTCTCATCTTCCCTGTCCCTCACGATTTCCAGTCCCACATGTGGTCTGTTCTGTTCGCTCGCCAAATTTACCTTGAATTTATCCAGGCCGCCAGCTGCAAGGGGAGGGCTTCTGTGCACGCAACCCTCGAACTTGGGTTTGGACTTGAATCGGAGACGAGCAATAAAGATTTGATAAAATATTCATTTTAAGGGGATTTGATCATAAAAACCTGGGATTGGGTTTCTTTTCGTCCGTTCATAAATTCGGTCACAAAAAAAGCACACCCCATTCACTTTCTCTCCCCTGGTTTACTTATGTACGTTGTCAGCGTTTGCCTAGTCTTCGACAACAGAGCCCGGTTTCCAGGCTAATATACGTTTCACTTTTTCCGAACCACTCAGCTCGGATTTTTCCCCTAGCTTCACGGAGGCAAAAAATAAATAAAAGATAAAAACAGGTTGTATTTCCAAATGGTGCTAAAAAGAGAAACCAGCGTGATCACATGCGCATGGGCTTTTGGTAGCCTTGGAGAGACTTCGCGATACAGAATCTGGAACATCGGCAAATACTCGATGCATCTGCGGCTGTCATCTGATATCTATGCTACGTTGTACGCATACGCATGAGAGGGAGGCAAAAAGCGGCCTACAAAAAGGTATGGTTACAAAGGTATGGTTTGGAGACCTCGTGCCTCTTATTTGTAGGAATATCGACCCCGCTTCATGAATGCAGTAGGGCTTATCGAGCGGGCGTTAATGTGAGAGGTCATCTGTCTATTCCAGGTTTTTTTGTTCAACTTCTGCAATTCACCTCGGCGCCAGAGTCTAGCCCTGTTGCATGGGCTCCGCATTTGATGATAATCCATATCCGACCCCAGACGTGAAACCGGAGCTGTCTCCGAGGACTAGACCGCTTTTGGGAGGCATCGATCCGGAAAAATACAACGTTGCAAAATCACACCCTTCGACGGCGCGATTCGTGGCTTTCGGGTAAACTCATACCCAGGTATTTGCAAGGGTTATATCCAGGTGTCTATCTTCCTCGTCTCGCGGGCTAGACTCACGGAGGCCATTATATTCCTATCAAAATCATATTTTGTCGATTCACGAGACCAATCAATTCCTGATTTCCAAAAATTTGTCACTTTTTATGGCTATTCAAATAATAGTAGAATATATCACTTTTATTGATCAATATCTAGAATCTATTGATAGGAATGAGAAGCATTATCAACATGATACTATCCTCCAGCGTAACCGCCTTGAACCCGAAACCTAAATACCTAGCTAAAGAAAAGCAAACCCCATGATAACTCCATCCCTACCGCTGTCGAGCGGCTGGTTTACGAGACAATACCAAACCCATTCTCTCAAGCCTTCAAAGTTTTCTTCGCCCCCACCATATCCTTTTCAAACGCATCTACAACCCCGAGCACCAGTTTCAAATGCTTTATTGCCAACTTCTCTCCCCTCCTATCCGCAATTCCCAACGCTGTTCGCGTAGCATTCTTAATCTGCCTACCGTTCAGAACCATCGGCGCGAGCGTCTCGTAGTCCTCATCTACAACCGCGGTCTCCGTTCCGCTGCTTTCGATCTTTGCAATAAAGTTCTTCCAGACCTGCGCTCTCGCGTCCGCTGTAAGATCGTTATAGCGGATCGCGATGTGAATACGCGACTGGATGGCTTCGTCAAAAGTTTCGACGCGGTTGGAGGTTAGGAACAGGATACCATGGTAGTACTCCAACAGACGGAGGAAGATGCTGACGAGAGCGTTGCGATGGATGTCATGCAACGAACGCTGCTCGAGGTACACGTCTGCCTCGTCGAGAAGCAGCACTGCTTTCCAGATCGTGCACAGTTGCAAGATCTTGTCCAAGTTTCGTTCGACAGTGATAGCATCTGTGCCCAAGCTACCCGCTGAGACGGTGTACAGAGGGGATTTAGTATACTCAGCTACCGTTTCGGCCGTCATTGTTTTTCCGAGACCGGGTGCTCCGTGAAGCACCGAGATGAGACCTTTGCCTTTACCTTCGACAAAATCGTCGAAATGGGACTGGTCGGTGATATGCGATTCAACAAGACCACAGATGAGCTCTTTGGTTTCTTCTGGGAGGACGAGCTTGGAGAAGGAGTCTGTGTTCCAGTGGACTTCTTCAAGCTCATCGACAAAGAACTGAAGCCACTTCTTGCTGCCGAGTGTGTATCCCCACATCACGGCGTTGCAGAGGAGTTTCTGGTTATCAGTCAACTCGAGAACCTTCTTGCCGGAATGAGGAGAGTCGTCAAAGTCGATAGCTTGCGTACCACGCGCGTTACGGGGAGGTAGCCTATTTAGCTGGTTGCCGTACGAATCATATTCATCATACCTATCCCTATCGTAGGTCGTGGGAGGCATATTAGAGTTAGGCTTCGTGAGGATGTCTTCCGCCTTATTCAGATCGATAAGCCTCTTCGCATCGTTCGGGTTGAAGATTGCGTGAGTGTTCGCATCGATCATGACACGGCCGTTAACTGGCACCTTTGAAGGACCGAACATGGTCATCTCCACGGCGACGCCATTGTACTTTTTGCAGTGAGAGCCCTGGAGGGAAACAAATTTGGTACCTCTCTCGATGAGTTGCTTCACGATAGCATCCTTGTTGGGATGTCGGTCCAAGGGCATGACTGGGAGATCTTCGATCTTCATGGTACCAGCGAAGCCATCAATTTCGAGGCAGGCATCGGTTTCACCAAACTTGGCGCCATCATAATCAATATAGGTACCTTGAACAACCACGTTGCATCGACCACGTTGGAAGGATCTGAGTCTTAAAACTCGGGGTTGGGCAAGCAATGTAGTGTAAACGAGCGAACCGGGTCTGAATAAAGTCCAGGCGCTAGAATAATCTGGTCAACAGTAATTCCAAGCATGTAAATCGAATTGATTGGGAGGCTCACAGTTCAAAGGTGATCAGTCCTTTCGAGGTCAGATCCTTATACTCCTTATTGGTGGACTCAAACTCATCATCCAGGAATTTCAACAAGGTGCCCAGATGCTGGCCGAGCTCGGACTCTTCAGTCTCTTTCTGAGCAAGTTCGGCCATTTGGTCTTGATAGAACCAAAGCACATCCAAAGGAAAGTTCAAAGTCACATTTGCCGTTGAGAACGAGATGCTAGGATAATCGACAATCATTTCCTTGAGAGCTTCTCTCACAGGCTTTGAAAGGATATCAACTGTTCGTTGGTAGATGGAGCCATCCTCGTTGAAGAACGTGGTGCTCCGGAAAGTAAAATGGCTGTACTTATCCGCTTGAGCCCTGAATTTAGGAGGGGCGGAACCGACTTCATAGAGGGTAGCGTAGCCATAGCTATCATAACGACTCTCAAGGAACTTGACTTCATTCTTCAAAGCCTCTTCTTTTTCAACTTCTTCAAAAGGTTCATCTTCCGAGGAATTTGGAAGCGGGTTCGCTGGGTGCCCTGGGGGGAATCCGCTCATTGTGAATGGAGTTGGAGATGGGTAGTGGTGATGACGAGGAGGAGGACGGCCGCCTCTTCTAGCTCCACCACGCGGTCCAGGCATATATTATTACTAGAAAATAGTTCAGAGACGATAGAAGTCCGTAGCCTTGTGTGAGTGGGAGAAGGCGAGGTTGAATTTGTTCTGGTCAATTACTAAGGAAACCCTCAGCCTTATATAGACGATAGACGACATACGTCTGTACCACACAGGATCCAGGCCGTCTGTAAATTCTAAATCCTTTCGGCCTTTCTGTGCCAATACCCGCAACGACTCATCCTAGTCGTTTCCCGGGTTGCACATAAGCTCCGAATCGAGCGTCTCTAAATACCGCATGGGTGACTTTTACTACTTCCCTTTACTACTTCCCTTGCGTCTATTGATGCTTTGTACCTAATTTCTATCCAAGAGAGCTCCAATATCACCAGCCCAGCAAGAGTTGATGTCACCGAATACCAAATACACTAGCCTGACGCGCCATGTATGCCAAGGTGACTCATGGTAACCAATTAGTTCAACAAGGTGAAAAGACCAAAAGCGAAACTTGATACCCCGCCGTAGATACCACGATAGACTTGACTCAATGGAATAAGACACACGTGAACGACTCGAACTCACGAGATCAAGAGCAGCTAAGAAAGAACGCTTCGGAAATATTCCAGAGATGATACTCATAATTGATCTGTCGGAAGTTCGTACAATTGTGTGTTGATTCTTAGCCTTAGTGTGACGTATACCTTACTTTGGTAAGTCAGCTCGAATAGGTGAATGCAGCAAGGTTCGCATTCAGGCCTATGCTGCAGATGCGACTTGGGCTTATGAGGAGACGTCTCAAATCGCTGTTTATCACTTAACAATATACCGGAACATTCCAACAGAGCTGCAGGTTGGCTATCACATATTGAGAAATTAAACATCTACAAAGTAACAATCTCATGTTCAAGTTTTTTTTATATTGATTTTTGAGTTTTCATCCTTCCCGCCTTTCCTCCATTTTTCTCATAATTTCATCGGCTTGATTTTTGATTCTTTCTTTTAATATCCCCATTATCCTCTCTGATTTTGATGCTTGTGTGGGTTGGTGGGTGTGATAACAATAGTCTAAGATGCTCATCATAGTATCATACAAAAAAAATCAGATCCCATGGGGTATTAATCCTCCTTTTGTTTTGCCTCTGTAAAAAAAAAATGTCAGGCTTGGTTGTTTATAAGTGGATGTTGAAGAAAAAGGTGGTTCTCAAAATCGTTTCGTGGCCATCTAAGTAGTCGAAGAATCGATTTATCGAAAAGAAGAGAAAAGGGTTCATAGTATATATAAAAAGAGAATAGGAGAATAAAAAAGACCGAGATCGACTGAACACCCGTATGCATGGACGACAAGATAGACGTTATAAGGACGCGTGGAAGAGGAGGAGGTAGCGTAAAAACCGTACGCAGAGAAGATATATCATCAGAATTTCAAAGACCTGAGTGCCCCATTATGACGGAATAAGAGAAACAAAGAGAATAAAGGCTTGGCATTAAATTTAGGAAGGCTTTTTTGGAATTGTTTGGTTGATGTATATATCCCCCGTTTACTTCTTCCTGAACGAGCATCCTTCCGTCAGTCTGGCCTTTCCACCGGTAGGTTGACACAGAACTGTCGCACAAGATCCGCAGATGACGACGGTCTGGGCGTGCGAGAATACTGTGGTGATAACATAGCATCCAGGGCACTTGACATCCATGAAGAAAGACCGTGGAGCTGGGACGAGAGTCTATATATCACAAATCAAGTTAGACATTTTGCCCGGAAATTTTATATTTATCGGATTATAGGAATATCGACAATCCGTACCTTCAGCTTGTGCTTACGGGTCTCAGCGATTTGAGAGGGGTTGAGGAGATCTTCTGCTAAAACCTAATCATCAAAGGTGGTCTGTTAGCACTTCTGCTTCAATTTGAAAACAACGCCTTCTAATCCTATCTTCAAGAACCGAGTTTCCAATATATTGGCAGCTTGAGAGCTTATCTCTCAAGATCCAACAAAACTGGTTTCCCATCTGACCGTCTACGACTCGATTCCTTCACCTCGTCCTTCATGCCCCAGCACGTGGCCCCTCATTTTCCCACCCACCCACCCACAAATCACCACAGAAAAAAATATCGAAAAAAAGGTCGTCTTACCATGATGTAGGACTTTTTATCGAGAAAACCAAGTATCCAAAGATCAGTGATATGTTCGAATCGAACAGCGAAAGAGGGCAATCCGTCAGGTCGGTCGAGGGGTGCTTTAATGTAGATGAGGTGTGGTTGGATCGTAAATTCGTAGACAGAGAAAACGGGGAGAGCAAAAATTCCTGCTGCCAAAAAGTGACTCTGAGGCGAATCAATGGCTTTAATCCGAAAGAGGAATAGTTTCAAGATCAAACAGCAGGGCTCAAGACCTAAGCAAGCAAACACCTACACAACTCGCAACACATTTTAACGACCGGAAAGCTCCATGCAAAAACATTCGAACATCCAGGCAGTTCAGCCTACGATATCCCAGTCACGTAGACCCTTCCCAAAGCCCTTAGCCAATAGTGTCAAAGGCTAAGTGGAGACAATCGTTGCCTCTACAGCCTTTATTAGATTCTAGATGCACAGCTTTGTATGATTCATATCACTCCATGCAGCTCAAGACGCTTGTCACTTCCCCCTTAGAACATTAGGCTGGAGAATATCTCTCTCAAGTCAGATATGAGATTTAACGTTGGGGTCGGATTACCCCGCTCGTAGTTTTCGTCACGTGCACTAAACATCTCGAACAAAAGGATAGATATTACTGTATTTTCCAGCGCTCCTCTGCCAATTAGTTATGGAGATGCAAAATGATATGGAGGTAAAGGAAAGAAACTCCCGAGGCATGCCCAAGTAAACAGCCCGTACTTCGTTATATTCACAAAAAACTAAAATAATCAGTTCGTATATAAAGGAAGGATTACGACCTCAAGAAGTTAAACGCCAATTGCTCAATCAAAAGGGAAAAAACGCGCCTGACAGAGCTAATATGATATGAACAAAGAATGAAAAGAGAATCCCGACCCATTCAATCGCAAAAGCTAGAAAGATCCAAAGAAACCATATACTCCCAAGCTTGAGCAGAGCTTATAACAAAGCATAATGATCAAGCTGTGTTTGTGTTTTGTTTTGCAACCTCGTAAACCGTTTTTTGTTTGAGCTTATTGAATATTTATATCAATTCATCTTTCCCGAGGCTTGCGCTGTGCTGAATAGCCTCTCGAACAGCACTCTCTGGAAATACAGGTCCCTGTCCGTCACACTTCGCTTTTGGTTTCAAGAATTCACTGACGGCTTGAATATCGACCTGACCGCCCACGTATAACGGATGGTTGGTAATCATATCCCACGCGGCAGCCGCGCCGAGCAGCGGCTCTCCGGTCTCCGGGTGGTGACTAATCCTGTGGCTGGGTGTCTTGTTCTTATGAGGTTCCAAAACAACGTCGTAAAAGTCTGTCGGCGAGTATGATATGGGTCCAACATCTATGGGTGCTGGAGCAGCCGGTTGGTGCGCAGCTTGAACTGCAGAAGTCGCGCGAAGGATTTGATTCTCAGTAGTGATCTTTTGGAGTTCTCGTTTTAATCGCTCATTTTCGGACAGGACAGTCGAGGATGTGGCCTCGAGGCTCGAGAGTTTTTCCTCGAGTTCTTTGACATGACGTTCCTTGCGCTCACGGAATGCTCGTTGACTTTTCGCAATTGGACATGGAATGGTTAGCTCTTCTTTCTTCCAAGTGTATTGCAAATTTAGGCAGGTGTATATGGAGAGTAACTTACGCCGCCCGGTTCTGAGCTTTGCGCTTCTTAACCGCAATAACCGTCAGTACCATTGTAAGCCTGTGAGTTTGGAAAAAAAGAATGATCTGGAAAAGTAAGATTCATACCGACTGTTGCGGAGTGAGGTCCTTTTCTTCACTGCTGCTCCGGTTCAGACCGGGTCCGTGTGCGTCCTCCCCGTTTGCATTGTAGGCTTGAGTCCCCTGCGCAGCCAGTATATCCCTATCGAATGCAGCAAATGCATCGTAGTTTGAGTAGTTCTGCATCCTCGGCAAATTCCCAGGTAAACACCAGGGTAAAGGGCCAGTTTGTCAGCAAATGAGATCGTATCAAAGATGTTACAAATTACAGGGAAGTAGGAAGGAAGGAAGGAGATCTCTCTGGCAGCCGGCTACGATAGAGCGAGAATATAATTTGATAAGGGCTAACCGGCTGATCTCGCGGTAATTTCGATCATTTTAGGAGGAGTGTGTAATCCCGAGGGCTTGCTTACATTGTTAGGGGAGGCGTTCCGGAAGCCTTCCTCCGAGACAGGAATTCCCGTGGGTTGGCTGGAGGGCTGCTGGAACGCAGCATAATTCTGGGGTTGGTAATAGGTCGAATAATCCATTACTGAGGTCTGCAGCGAGTTTGTAAGACCTTTGTCACCCTCGAAAGCGAGCAATTTTGTGGACTGATAGAAAGCTCAAGATGCGAATATGTTTACTCTTTCGGGGTGCAGATTCGATTGATAATTGAGTTGTAAGCAGAAAGTGGAGAACGAAGCGAGAAGTTGGGCAAACGCTATACGCTAATGCTCCGTACAAACTGTTGAGAATGGTAAATACCAAAAAATAAAAAAGAGTCCGGGTCCTTTTTGGGGGCTTCTTGGTTTGTAAAAATGGTGGCTTCCTTAGAAGGGGAGTTCGTAGATAACAAAATTCCAGAATCTTGGGGGGTCGAATTCTATATAGTGGTGATATATATGGAAGCTTCAAAAAGTATTGGATGAAAAAAACAATAAAATAAAAAAAGAGTTATTACTCCCTTAACTGTTATATTCCAACAATGGATCTCAGTTGCAGGAACCGCAGGCTTATTTAGAGTATTTATTTGTAAGCGGGGAGCCAGAGGAATCCCGTGCTCGGTTTCTTTCGTCCGGTACCTGAGGAGCTTATAGCAGAGCTGTTAAGAAAAGTCCAGCGTAGTTATCGAGAGAGTGTGGAGTTTCAAGGCCCACAGGTCAGGGGTCCGATGCCGTGTCCTTCCCAAAACTTGGGTGGGATAGTTTCGTTTCAGAACCACTTCCCTGCCTGTGTACCCGGAACAAGCCGCTGTAGATGCCTTTTTTCTTTGCAAAATTGGCCAGGTTGCGTGGATTTCTCTGCAGCTTTTGGCCCAAAAAGAGATATTCATGGCAGAGGCTGGATATGGAGGCTGGTTCGTGGAATGATTCCGGATTTGGATTTGGAGACGGCTTTTTTGGATCTCTCGGTCGCCAAATTTGGCCAAAGGAGGCTCTCGCAGAATAATTTATAGATATTGATATTATTGTCATCCTGTTATCTGACAAATGTTAAGCCATAGCCACGAAACTAGACTCGCGGCTCGTATTTCTTTCGAGAGATTCCTGTCATCATATTGCTTTCAGCCCAAGAACAAACACATGCACAACGACGGGCAACTCCTACTTTCTCTTCCTCCCCTGGAAAAAAAAGACAACAACATCGTACGTAAGTACCTAAGGTAACCGTTCTCTTCGTTTTCCATTTTGTCGGAATTCCCTGCCGAAAACGGCTTGCACATTCCGTTTCGTGCCAGCTCGTGGTCCAGATTTAGTTCAGTAATCCAGATAAGATCTGCAAATCGAGGCCCAACCGGCGTTGAACGGTCTCGCAGCTCGTGCATGGTGGCGTCCATTCAAACAATCAACTGTAGTTTGCCTAGACCCTTCAAGAACTTGCTATGACATCTTTAAGACAGGACGTTATTTCGCAAGGTTTAGAAATATGCATTACGAGAGATAAGCGGACGTCAAGGCATACCAGCTGCAGCTTCTGCGTCTAAAAGATGTCTGAGATAAAAATCCATCTAAACGTGTAGGTAAGTCTACCGTCACACAAAGCCTCAAATGTCAGACCCCGCAACTTAAACGAGACGGTGGCTCCTCTCGCTTGTCAACCTCGCGACAGATAGGCAGTCAGCCAGAGGATACCACGAATCCGGGTCCGTGGTTGTATTAAGCTTATATTGAAATCTGAGGCCGATATAGCCTGTATTTTTAGAAACTTGCGATGTCTGGAACATTAATATGGTTGGCTATAAGTTTCAATTGTTCCGAATACTCTATAGTGCTTTATCAGTTAATTTTCTAGAAGTTCTGTCAAGGAGTCGGCCAAACGTACCATGCTCGGTCCCATTGGTTGGGCTACCGTTTGATGTATCATCCGTGCTCCAGATATACCCCGAAAGCTTGAACTAGTAGCAATGTATGCCTACAAAGGCTATCCCTGCTATTTTAATACTGAATAGCTCAATAATCTCTCCTCAATCTTTGGAGAGTATATTGATTCAACAGTAGGCTCCAGCGGATTAAGGAATTACTCAGCATGAATTCCGTGATATCTGTAAGACGCACTGCGAGAATCATTTATCATTGTCTCAAAATTTCACGGCTTAATCGGGTGGCAATCAGAAAATCTCTGATATCGATGAGAAGGTGAAACCAGGCCGGTGATATTAACGGCTTTTTCAGCTATTGCTTAACTGGAGGTCGTAGCACACGCAATGCACTGCAATGTATGCATATAATGCAGACAGAACACTGCATGCAGACAACACATTAGCGGAAGAAGTCATGGGGATGCTTCGTTTGGTCTCGGATCTCAGCCTTAGAAGGTCAAGATACGAACACGAGTATGCTGAGGTAAGAACAAATCTCGTACGAACTGACCGGAATTGTTAGCTGCAAAGCTTTATTCGTCTTACCCGGGTGGAAGAGATCTTGAAGTCAATTATCAGAACCAACTGGCCTCATACCCAAACCAAGAAGTTCACGAGTTTAGCTTGTGAGACCAGAACTCACCCATCAACCATGATAACATGTTGGCCGACAGGCGACAGAACAGCAACGGCTCCACCAACAATGCGTTTCTGGCCGCACCTCAAGGGAAAAGGAGGACTGCGTCCCGAAACCACCACCACATGGTAAAGAAAAAATCGGATTAGAGAGAGATCTGGCTCTCGTAGCTCAGCTCTCGTAGCTCAGCTCTCGTAGCTCAGCTCTCGTAGCTCAGCTCTCTTCTACTCTTTTTACCCCCTTTTCCTAAATATTCATAAATAACCACCAAATACAATGGTTCGTTTATCTACTCTCCCCGTCGAAATTCTCGTCGAAATATTTACCCAAGACTCCCTGGCGGCCGCAGATGTCGCAAGAATCAAGAGAGTCTGCAAATTCTTCAACACTATTGCACGGATACCATTATCCAGTTACACTTTCAAAGTAGACGCCTATACCCACCCAACATGGAAATTCGTCAGATACCTTCTTGAAAATCCGAAAGATGGCGAACGAATACGGGAAATCCGTGTCGAGTATTATCGCCGGGAGTGCTACCAGGGACCTGAAGAATGGACAACATGGTGGGAATGGACGCCAGAGGAGATCGGCAAAATTAAAGAAATCCAAAAGAAACAGGACCTGAGCAAATATTTAGTGCAGACCATTATAGGTGGAATGAATTCGGAGGCCCTACTCGAATTAGTGCTATGCTTTACCCCGAACTTGGAGTCTCTGGATATGGGGGACGTAGACCCTTGTGTAATCTACGGCTTGGACGATACATATAATTTTGACGAGCTTCCTGATCACATTCTCGAACTTTTTAGGAACGTTGTTAGAGCGGAAAGAGACCACGAAGATAGTAAGAAGCCGGAGGAACTCACCTGGAAATCATTGCCAGGTGACATAAGAACGGGCTCTGAGGTCGAACCCTCGACGTATTTGTGGTCTCACAACCTATTTTGGGGCGGCTCTAAAGATAAGTTCGAACAGCTATTCGCCAACCTTCGACATTTTAGCCACGGGTTCTGGGAAGACCGTCCTCCTAGAATGCCTATAAATACGCTTATTTCGATATTCTTTCTTCCCCACATCCATACCATTCAGCTTAGCCGTTGCACCGTCCGCGATTATCTTAATGACGAAATAATGGAGGTTGAACCTGATAGAGCATTCGAAGGGTTAAAGTCAAAAGTAAACCGGTTAGAATTTCGCGACAGTGCAATTGATCGAGAGGGCTATATCGCGATTGCGAAACTTACCGGGATGCTTGAGCATGTGTACGTGGACCATTTGAGGGCAGGTCAGTACGAGATAGAGCCTCCGGGTAAGGGCCAACTTCGAAGAATATTTCTAAAACACAATAAAGATACTCTTACGAAGGAGCGGTGCCGGGTCGCTCCATATGATCCTGAATCGGATGAATCGGGTGAAGAGGATTCTAGTGAAGAGGATTACAACCATGATTCCGACGAAGAAGATTCTAATGATGATTCCGACTGAAGCTGATCTATTTCGATACTTTTTAATATTGCTATCTCAAAAAACATATGTAGTCCCGGATCCATCAGCTAACCAACCCGTTAACCTCTACAATTTCAATTGGAATGTGTAGTTCTGTTCTATTGTATTTTATTTATATTTCTTATTATTATTTGGCCCTGCGATCCATCTCATGTATGTTAATCAAGTAAATATATTAAGTAACTAACCTTAAGAATTAAAATATACTCTCGTTCAACATTAAACAGTAGGTCCTGTGAGACGTGCACAGGATTTTCATTAAGCAAAACTATATTCCAGTTGTACAATGCTTGACAGCAAGGTGTCGTTTGAGTTTTGCTACTATTCTTTGCTCTTGATCCAAGGTCTCGAACAGGCAGGCGCAGGGTGAGCATGTATATCCATCCTATGTTGACGTAGGTGCGATCCACAAACCACTGTTGTGCAAGTTGAATATCAAGATGCCGAGGTGCAGGCCTGCCACGCAACCACGAAGAACCAGCGAACCGAATGGCGTTCACAAGCCACATGTGGCGCCTTGAAGAAAAAGATCATCAGGTTCGAGAATCTCATCGTCAGAGCTGTAACCATTTTCAACGTTTAACGTCGGCTGTGGCGGTAAAAGCTTGTCAACATGATGTAATCGTTAGCGAAAGCGTGGCTAGTGTCGGGTCTTCCTTCCGATTCGACATCCAACCTTCGCAACAACAAGTACCAACCCCCAGTTGCCCGATTGGGAGACGGAAAAATACCAGATTTCCCCTCACTATTTCCGCTTCAGTCACGGATCATTCCGAGATACCAAAATGACGTCTGGTGCAAGTATTTTTTGCCAGAAGCCTCGTCAACGACTTCGGGATCGGCCGCTTGCAAACTCCTTCCCGCCTAGCGACATTTCGGATAAACCTCTAGCGGTGGCTAGAATCGCTGTTTGCCCGGACTTCACGGTGTTTTTCAACTAACGGCCTCCATTGGCCGTTGCTCATCGTGTGATGCCTTGCGTCAGAATTACCCACAGGATGAGGGCAGCTTTCGATATGTTGCCGACAATTCCTGATAGGTTGTTAGTCTAGGTAACCCCAGCTTTCCATTAGGAGTTGGCGAAAGCAGTATCTGTAAACGGAGTTAGGAAACTTTACGCTAACGGTTCCTTTCCTTTAGCTTCTTTTATGATGCTTGCAAGCGTATATCTAAGGTAGCTTTCAAGTAGTCGAATCGCAGAATGACATCAGGTCGATGTCAGTATCGTAGATGGAATCTGTGATTACGTCTACTGATCGCATTGGGTCTACGGATTTCTTAGATGATATTTCGACGATTCCAAAGTTAAATATCTATATAAAGACCGAATGGCGCCCTCCTCAAGCTATATTTTATCATCATCAACAATCACAATAAGAGAGACTTCAAAGCTACATTTACAAACCATACAATTATATTAAAGATATTTTATTAAATCTTATACCAACCTTCCAAAATGTCGAACATCGTCCACAAAGTTAAAGACGCCCTCACCGGCCACAAAGACGAGAATACCACTGGTACCACCACTCACACGAGCGGCTCCAACCCCAACTACTATAACAATCCACAAAGCACAAATGACGGACCGCATAAGTCCAACGTTGCAAACAAGGTGGACCCTCGAATCGATAGCGACCGAGACGGACGTGCTGCCGGCACCATGGGCACCAACTACGGTACCACCGGCACTGGTATGACCGGTACTGGCATGACCGGCACCGGCATGACTGGCACAGGAACATACGGCAGCAACACCGGCGGCCACGGCCCTCACAGCTCTGGCATGGCCAACCGCATGGACCCCACAGTCGATTCGACAACTGGAACCAAGAACACCCACTCCATGGGAACCACTGGTTCAGGGTACAACCACTCCACGAATGCTGGACCACATAGCTCCAACGTTGCCAATAAGATGGACCCCACAGTCGACAGTGACCGCGACGGCTCTTATACCGCTGGCACTGGAAATACCTACGGAAGTGGCATGACCGGTTCGACCGGCATGGCTGGTACCCATTCCACCCATAACAAGACGACTGTGGGACCGCATAACTCTGATATGGCCAACAAGCTCGACCCTAGAGTCGACAGCGATATGGACGGCAGCAAAACTATCGGTGGACCAAAGTATTAAATGATATCATGATTCTATGAAACTTGGATTTTCCGAATTGTTATTCCGGCGTTTATAAGTCAAAGTAGTACTAGTACCCATCATGTACAATAAATTATTAATAGGCAAAATTAATACTGTGCTTTGTGCGTTCTTGTGAACGTGCATTGCATACATCGCCCGTTATATCAAGTTCCTCAGGTTTAAAATTGTGAAATTTATTTATATACAATCATAACAACTTAAAAGAGTATTTTGACAGAAAAATTTAATATACCAATATCAATTACCACGAGTTGGCAATATATTAAACTAAATTATTACATCATCCCTACCAAAAGTACTAACTCCAAGTCGATATTTACAAGAACATTTACATCTCCCTGCTCTTAAACTTCAGCATACACTCCCCAACTCTGACCATCGAGTAATCTCTCCACTCCCTCTCCCACTTCCCATCATCATTGTGCTCTCCAACACCAACTTCAAATTCTCTAACCACTGTCGCAATCGTAACTTTCATCTCGTTCACTGCCAACTGCCTCCCAGCACAAGCATAGTCACCATACCCCCAAGGAATAAACGCCCTTTTATCAGCCACCAACTCAGGACTCTCATCCGTCCATCTCTCTGGGATAAACTCCTCTCCTCGCGGGAAGTACTTTTCGTTCGTCATGAGCGTTAGGATTGGAACATAGACCTTTACGTGAGCGGGCAGTTTATAACTTCCCATATCGCATCCTTCATCTGAAATGGCGGCGTGAACGCCTGTTGGCATTGGGTTGTGTAGTCTCAAAGCTTCGTTAATCACGCCGTTCAAGTATGGTAAATTCTTAATACTTTCGATACTCAAATCGCCGCCGGACTTGAAGTGTGCTTCAATCTCAGCGTAGAGTTTCTGCTGTACGTTCTTTTGTTTCGCGAGAGTTCGAAGAGTTTGTGTGATCGTAGTTCCCGTAGCGGCACCCATCAGCATGGATAGTTGGGTGTTTGCGGCCAGCTGACGCGGGAGGGCGAATTTACGTCGTTTTTCTTCGTCTTCGGCGAGCAGGTGAGAGGTTATATCTCTGCTGGACCCGCCACGTCTTTGACGTTGGACCAGGAGCTTTTCACCTTCTCCGCAGAATTTGTGGACGACTGAGCGTTCGCGGACATAAGCTAGTATTTCGGCAGGATTGCGGAGAGTACCGTAGAACTATCACCCTTTGAGTTAGGAAACGTTCTAATTGAATGCTTAGGGGATAGACTTACACCTAGCCATGAGAGGTAATTCCGAATAGAGGTAGAATAATCTTGTGGTCCGGTTCCGTCTTGCATGCCCGCATTTTCACCAAAAGTCAAGTCCGCGGATCTTTAGGATCAAATTGTTAGTGAGGATACTGGTTTGTGCTAGATATAGAGAAGAAGGGCTTACAAGTCAAGCGCAAAGTTATCAACTATTTTTGTGCAGTCTACTTCCTCTCCGTTCTTATTCTTTAGGATTTTGACGAGTTTGGATAGTATAGATTCCGTCTGAGTGGCATAGTGCTTCAATTCGCTAGGTGTAAATGCTTTATCCCTAGTTCACATTATACGTTAGATTCTCGATTCAAAATTTCAGATATACCCCAGATACTTACCAAATTCTCCTCCATATGGGATGAAGGTAGTTGTTCCTCGTATCTTTAATGCTCGCATGACCCCTCAACTTGCCACCTTCGTAGAATGGCCCTCGCCGGTATTTTCCACTATAGATTTTAACAATCGCCTCTGCATCATTCACAGAGAGCTCATTGGGCCCCGTGCGAACCACAGGCGAGTTGTACTTCTTATGCAATTCCTTCACCGTCTTTGAAAACGTCCCATTACTGAGCTGCTTCGCCATCCAATAGTTCGACACGGCAGCCCTTTTCGGACCAGGAAACCTGCAAATCCTAGCGAGATATACACGACGAATAACAGTGAAGATGATACATGTTGCGATGTAGCTGATATTGGGGAGAAGCCAGTATTTGATGTAGACGGTATATTCGGCTTGTGTCAAGAAGAAGCTGCCGAAGTACACCAGGTTCAAGATACTGTAGCCGAATAGGACGTCGACCGCGCTCACTTCGGGGGCCGTGCTGATTATTAGAGATGATATGATCGCGACTGTCACGGCGATGAAGCGTGGTGAGGTGGCAATCGCCGTGGCGTCTGGGTTCTGCATTTCGAAGTTCCTGAAGGCCAGTATCGTGGCTATGGTTCTGACGTTAGCTCAATCGATGCAGCGATACACGAGGATGTCTGATAACTTACCATCGATACTCTTCGCAAAATTGAGAACAATGTCCCCTAAGAACTCGAAATGCTCCCAGATGCCCTTCGTGGGCATCGGCATACTTGTATTTGAAAACGACATTTTGGATAGTGGTTCTTACTGCGACTTCTCCGCACAACTACAACCCGAGATAAGAAGAGAAAAAAAGAATTGAATAAAAGCGGTAGATAGCGACAAGTGAATAGAGCCGTCGCAAACACGTATCACCGCGCGATGTAAAGAATATAAGATGAACTGCCAACAGACCCCTAGAAAATAAACAACAAAATGATTATTTAACCCAAATCCTGATAGGTTCCCTTGCCTGTATCCTAGGAGATCTTCCTCCCCAGCTTCCATTCATTTCTTCTCCGGTTATCGATTACGAACTAACTCTACTATGAATATACAATGTACAACTGTGGCCAGAAAATTTCAAGAGCATGACTATAACAAGCGGGTCTTTTTCTGCTTGCATTGGAATACGAAACTCCTCTGATATTAACCGTTTTCTTGATTAATGGCTAGAAGGTCCGTGGAATGTTCTATAGACCCTGGAGATGACATGGGTGTGGTTGGGATTAACCGGAAAGCTAGTCCCTAATTGGTTGGAGTATGGGTGGTCAGAGCGTCGTCCGCTGCGGGTTTTGTGGAGGCGAACCAGACTTCGGAGAAACTTGGTGGGATTTTTCTTTCTTGAATATAAGTTCTGCGAGATGGTGCGGTTTTTATACGAGGCGGTAAAGTGTCTTTCGGATTCTTCTCACGATATTGAGAAAGGTAAAAGGGTTTCCGAGGCTTGTGGAATTTTATCACTTTTGCGTTGTAGGGATACAGCTTCACAAAATCTGGCTTGTCACACACCGTTGTACAGAACACGATTTCAGGCAGTAGAATACTTTCGTACGGGAGAAAGCAACGTTTTGGTAGTGACGAGACCAGGTATTCGGGATAGAGATCCCTCATTAATTAATCTTGCCAAACAACGGGTTGGCCCATGGTTAGGTTTTTATAGGCATGCTGCAACATTCCATTAAAAAAGGTTTAAAAAAAAAGTTCGGTTGAAAATACAATGCACAATCGATCAAGATCAGATGAACAGCATAGAATTTCGTCTACGTACCATATTGTAAAATTACAGTCTCATGAGCGATACACGTATCTCAGGAATTAAAGCTAGCTTGAAAAAGCCATATCGGAGGTACAACGTCCTTGAGTTGACTGATGGACATTCTGACATGGTGCTCATTGGAACTACAGATTGATTACTACTAGATTAATCCCTACTAGGAGTATCCACTCAAGAGTTCCCAAGAAATACAAAGGCATACTAGACTAGCTGCACCTACATGTACATCAACCACGAAATGTCCACATGGTCTAAAACACTAGCTCGGCGGTACTCGAGCACACCCACCGCACCGGTCTTAACTTTTCTCTGCAAAGCATTGAAATTTGTAGACAAAAGTTAAGAGCTCGAGCGCTCCCAATGCACCTAAATAGCATCGAGACTACACTATCTCCATTTAATTCTTCAGAAGGGAGGTCAGACCTGCATCGATTGGCCGAATCAGCGAGCTCTGCAGGTGGTTTAACCCCAGAAAATTAACATTGGTTATGCAGGTAATCACAACACATCATTTTATGTGGGATGGCGTCTTTCGAATTTCTGTGAAGAAGCAGGGGCTTTGAAGCTAGTGGCTGGATTTTGGGTTGTTACTTAGTTAGCTATACCAAGTTCCGATAGCTGCGATCTGTGCAATTTATTCAATGGGGAAATGCTGTGGTTTTAAATTGTTGCTTAGTGTTAAGAAACGAGGGTAGAGATATAGTATCTAACCTAGAGCTGAGTGGGTTCCACTGCTACGTACTTTTTTTTCCATAGAGATACCTAGCCGCTGGGTCCCGAACTCTATCTCTAAGTATAATCTAGTAGGGGTCGGGATAGAGGATGGTCAGTGATAGCCTAGCATGCACGGTCATCTTTCCCGAGGTATATTATCACGATAGTGAGCTCATCGAGTACAACGTTGCGACGTTTACTTGGCTGCCGATTGAGTATTACTTCACAGGGCCTGCGCTTGGCTTGGACCCTAAATTATCGAATAGGAATGCGTACATTTTGTTGGGTGATATGCTCGATTTTATATTGTGCGGCACGGTACCAGGAGGTGAAAGCTACATCCAAAAACTAGAGCACAACCTCGTAAGCATTGGCTATCCAAGCTAGGTAAACCCCAAGAAATCAGGTGATAGGCGGGTTTAAAGCTTAAGATCAATAAAATCTTTTGTTTTTAGAGATTGTTTAAGGTGACAATTAAACAACACAGAAGGATCTCCTCGCTGACCCGCGTTAAGCTCGGAAGCCGATGTTTCTCCGCGTTCGATCAGGCTTCCAATACTGTTTGTCGGGCCATTCGGTTCCTCGGACAAAAGAACCCTCTTTTTGCCCCCCTCGTCCAACGAAAAGTCTCGAACAGTATTCGCAATTGGCCACAGCTGCACAGAGACATATTGACGTTAGCAATCGTGGCACAAGAGCAAACATTAGTTTCCCCATATTATTAATTGAGCCAGTGCTCCTAAATAATTAAAATCTGGAAGCGTCTTATTGCCATATACGTGGCCATGTAATGTTCGTCGATCTACGTCGGAGATGTACTCTGTAAAGACGGAATAATTCCGCAATGTGCATTTCCTGCCCCCTCCCCTTTGCCCAATTGCCATGATTAATGTTCAACAAAAACCTTAACGCAGCTGCAACTTTTAAGGAAAAGGCTGCCCAATTAGGGCCTGACAGCTGGATCAAGCTTAGACTTGGGGAGTTGTGTATTTTTATCAGCTCCCTCGTATTTTCCGGTAACCGCGAGCGTCCGTTTCAGGTTTTTTTTTTTTTGCTCATTTTGCTCATTTTGCTATGAACTCCTCATTTCTTGCGTTTTTTGGCCTGCATGGAAAATGCGAAAGGATCGTTAATTGTTTTCCCTTTCGTTTTGCGTTGCCTTCAAGGTCATGCTTTCTTGAACCAAACGAGGTTGGTGTCGTCGTAAACACTGTGCTAGCTAACTGTAGCCGGATTATACTTAGATATACAAAGTTAAGTGCATCTGATAGATACGGTCATTGATCACAAGGATATCACTATCGCGGCGTAAGCCGGGTGTCAGTAGACGTCGTGATGGATATATCTGCAGCAGCCTTGTGACCTTTACTCCTCATCTCATGGATAAAATGGAATTGGGGTCCGTCCCATCGGCCGTCGGCTAAGGGTCAAAATGGAAGAGCTAAGAGATGAGGAGGAGTAAAGCAAGTCAGAAAAAGTTAAGGCATTAAGCTCAAGTAGGAAAGCCGTGACAGGGTCGATCTGACCGTGTGGAGAGGCATTTGTGTATCCTTTTTTTTTTTTTTTTTTTTTTTTTGTCTCCACGAGGAAGTAGCTAGCAGCCAAGATATCATTTGATTAATTTCTGTGACTCGATTTTCGCTCTGGCAGATGAATTGAAGAGCATACGGGGCCACCAGAGGTTGATATACGTAGACGTTACTCCGCTTTTTCTCATGTCGTAAAGTCATGATATAATGGAGAGAAAACGTGAGCCTTTTGGGTGTAATTTTTGATAGTAGAACTTCTGCCTTGGATCTCTGTCCAGACCTAGACATCAGCTACCCAGTTCAGTGGTTCAGCCACCAAATCGTAAAGGCTGCTGCATTTCTTGGAATCCGGCCGCTGCCCCCTCCTCGAGCTCGACCGAATAAGCAAAAGACCCTTGCACCCAGCTGGTCCCACCAAAGCAAAAAATAAAATAAAACTAAAAAAATAAAGTAATTTCAATGAATTTTCGATAATTCTCCTTCGCTGGACGGTTCAGGATACCTGAAACCCCTCCTCCATCAGGTTTCTTCTTTTTGAGGTACGCAAGGACGGAGTAATAAACTGTACATATGCAGGAAGAAGGGAGACAGCCGCTGATTGACGCTTCAGGAGTGTGATTATCGCCGGCCTTGTTATTTCGGTACTCCCTGGTGGATGGGAGGTTGCGATGTTCTGGTTCGGCTAGAACGTGACCCAATCGTCGTAGCAGGATCAAGATATCCAGCATCAGGTTGTTCGAAAGCCAGTTCTTGTGCTCGAGAGTAATATTATTCGCACTGACTGTTTTAACTTTAGCTTAGCGGGGGTTTTTCTCTCTTGTAAACTGGAATAGTTAGTAGTGTATTCTTAGAACAGCAGAATAAGAATCATCCCAGCCTTGTTTCGGCACCAGCGCCTGCTCTTTTGAACCAATGCCTCATCGTGTCTGTCTGATATAGCCAATCCTTAACGTTAATTTCGAGAGCGAGTGAGACGAGGAGAAGAGGAAAGCAAGAGAGAAATATTGAAATCCTCAGCCTGCCCAACCAACCTTAATTGTACTTCCCGTACTCTTCCCTTTTCCCTTTCCCTTGTCGGTTTATTCGGTTATACGAAGTACAGTTGATTTTATTATTGGTTCGGAAAGGGTAGCAATAACATATACCAATATAAAATATAATCTGATTTTGTATGTTGGGTAGGTTTCTTGTTCTGCCCAGCTTTTTTACTCCCTTCACACCACCACACACAACAAACAACAACTGACCCAGCCAGCAGCCAACCCAACCCAGCCCAGCCAGCAATACCAAGAAACTCAGGATCAACTCTCCTCCCCTTCGACACACCTCCTCGTCTCGACTACATCTCTTCTTCCATCAACTTCAACTTCATCATCATTCTGTGAAAGCTGTTCCTTCACAAGGTAAGCACTCTACTCTCCTCATTCTCCATCTTAATCTCCATCATCTCTCCCTTTCTCCACTCCCGTCGACGGCTTCGTCATCCCTTTTTCTTCCGATCGTAATCTCAGCCTAGATTCAGATCTAGCCTGTACATACACATACACACACACCTACCTTTACATACATAGACACACACACACACACACACACCCAAATATAGAGTTATTATACCTGGTCGTCCGTGGCTAATACGTGCATCTCTGAGGTACCTCCGCCAACAGGATCCTAGGTTGGTACAAAACCCCATCATCAGCATTCTTTCGAGCACATAACTGCCACATACACGCTTCACTGCTTCTCTTTCTCCCTTTTCCCTCCTACCAGGAATTCTCGTGGCCTTTTTGTGTGGTGTTTTTTCCCTTGTTCTTCTAAGAGACCCTTTCTGATCAGCCTCGGCCTTTATTTTTTGATTAATATAGAAAGGACAGATCCGAAAACCTCCCCCTTCGGCTCTTCTCCAAAACCTCATCCAACGCGTTTTATCTCCCTCAACGTCTCTTTCTCACCAAAGAAAATCAGAGCCCGGTGGAGAGGGTATAGCGATATAATTTCGATTTCAGGGAACTCACCCTCCCTCTCAAACTAGACAGATCATTCCTTTCGATTCTCTCTCGAAAGGATCCATCAAATGTCTAACCCCAATGTTGCCCCAGCGGCTCCTCCAGTAAGTCATGCCGTCCCTACGTCACTCGCTACCGTCTATCTCCCTCCGGGGACGAGAGAAACTCGTCGTCTTGGTGCTTCCCCTTGTGTCTGCTTCTATTCGGAGCTTGCATGGACAACACAGCTAACCTCTCCTCTTTCACGTAGGACCTGAGAGTCGGAAACAAATATAGAATTGGTCGAAAGATCGGTAGCGGTAGTTTCGGTGACATCTACCTAGGTACGATACATCTCGTCCTCACCCAACACACGGTTTAGAATGGCGGATCGTTGGTAGCGGATTGGAATACTGACAAGGAATCTCGTTTGTCCGTACAGGAACCAATATTATAAGTGGTGAAGAGATTGCTATCAAGTTGGAGAGCGTCAAGGCCAAGCATCCTCAATTAGAATACGAGGCCCGCGTTTACAAGTATGACACATATTAAAACCTTTAAATGATTCTTTTGCTGACTACCTTGCCTTCTAGATCTCTTGCTGGTGGTGTCGGTATCCCATTCGTTCGCTGGTTTGGTACAGAATGTGACTACAATGCAATGGTTCTGGACCTGCTCGGTCCCTCGCTGGAAGATCTTTTCAACTTCTGCAACCGAAAGTTTAGCTTGAAGACCGTCCTCTTGCTTGCTGATCAGCTGGTATGATATTGGCCCCCCTGTAGCTTCAATTTCACACTTATTTTTCGTATCTAACATTCTTTGGTAGATTTCCCGTATCGAGTACATTCATGCCAAGTCTTTCATCCACAGGGACATCAAGCCAGACAACTTCTTGATGGGTATCGGGAAGCGAGGCAATCAGGTCAACGTTATTGATTTTGGCTTGGCTAAGAAGTACCGCGACCCAAAGACCCACTTTCACATTCCTTACAGAGAGAACAAGAATTTGACAGGAACTGCCCGATACGCATCCATTAACACCCACTTGGGTGTCGGTAGGTGGCCTGTTTCATATTAGATTAGATTATTCCAGGCGAGCTGACCGTCTCGTAGAACAATCCCGCCGTGATGATATGGAATCTCTGGGCTATGTCATGCTCTACTTCTGCCGTGGCTCCCTCCCGTGGCAAGGTCTGAAGGCTGCTACTAAGAAGCAAAAGTATGACAGGATCATGGAGAAGAAGATGACAACCCCAACGGAAGTACTCTGCCGCGGTTTCCCGAACGAGTTCGCTATCTATCTAAACTACACTCGAAGCTTGCGATTCGATGACAAGCCCGATTATAGCTACCTCCGAAAGATCTTCCGAGACTTGTTCGTCCGCGAAGGATTCCAATACGACTACGTGTTCGATTGGACCGTTTACAAATACGTAAGTTGACATGATCGTTTCTCGAACGGAATACAGCATGCTAACGAAACTTTCCAGCAAAAAAACGCACAACAGCTCGCTGCCAACCAGCAGATGCAAGCTGCCGACCAAGATGAGGAGAAGCGACCTCGTATGAATACCAATGCTGCTACCATGGGTCAACCTACTCCCGGAACGGGACCTACCATGGGTAGTTCTAGCAAGCCTGGCGCCGTAAGTGGTACTAGACGAAAGGTTGTTGAGCGCGGAAATGTTGATCCTGCTATGGATAGAGGTATGACCGGAAGTGACCGAATGTGAGTAACACGACCTGCCTCCGCCGACTCGCCTCAAGCTTCCCTGTTCGCGCGTTCAGATGAGCGAGGTGGTAACGGAGTGCCCGACATCCATTAAACGACATAGACGCTCACGCGAAAGATTGTAGGCTACGATCCGCCAGCAAAACCGCGCAGCCAACTTCGACCGGACAACAATACGGATCCGCCAGCGGTCAGCCAACCTACCGAGTGAGCAAACAAGACGACGTTGTTGGCGGTCGATGGGGTTACTGAATGATTTTTTTTTCGACGAAACTCTTATTATAACTTTTTTCTTTTCTTCTGGGAGGTGGTTAGGAAATCGACTTAAAGCGAAATAGAACGGGAATCAACATATACAACATATCTGCCATGACCGAATGCCTTTTTTTTTCTTTTCAACAATTTACTGGACTGGATACGATGCGAATGACTCGATGAACATCATACGCCAAGCACACCCATCCTACCAATAAAACAGGTTGTTCATCATTGCTGGATCCTCCTCTTTTTTTTGCTTTGAAATTCCTGCTCTTTTTCTTCTTTTCCGCTCCTCCACTTGGGAGGGACCACGTTTCTCGAGAAGGATTCATTTTTTTCCTCTTGAAACTCCCGGAACTTGCTCGATTGATTTCTTCCTTTTTGATTTATTGCTCTGATGCATGCTCTTGTTATTGCTCGTTCGTTATGCTAGCATATCTTGTTTCCCCGGTTTTTGACCTGTTTCAGCTCTTGCTTATCCAGCCGCCGACGCCACAATAATCGGTTTATCGATTCAGCCTGGAGACTGGGCTACTGGATTACACATTTTTATCTCTGCTATCACCTCGATTTGTCTTACCTCGCAGCTAGCATCCTCAGGATAACCTCTTCTTTCTAGCTGGGACGAATCGGGAATCGCTGACGATATCATACCTAATCAGCCCTACTCCGACTCTTTTCTTTTCCTCCTGAATCAGCTTACGAACCAAAACCATACCGGCTAAGATTCTAGCAAGATCCATCTCTTCTGAACCCAATCTGATACAACAAAAATATACCAATTCTGCTTCTACTTCTACGTAATAAAAACGGTCAAGTAAAACGGTCTTCATATCTTTCTTAGGGAGATGAAGGTAGAAAGTAGAAAGAATTCCACGGTATCAGATTCCGGAAGATGGATGGGGAAAATCTTTTAGGAGATCTCAACATCTTTCCTTTCCTTGTTTGTGCTACAAAAACTGTCGTTTTCCAATCCTCGGAGAGGGACGACTTGCTTTTAGGTATTTCTTTGCTTTTTATGCTCTGTTTCGTCTGTTCTTTTTTTTATGCTGCGAATTGCATGTAACAACTTTAATGCTGAGAAAGCATCCTGTAATAAATCACCTACACTATTACGCCCACCTGTACTATTTCCAATGCTTCTCATTCTTCCTTTTTGATGCATGTTATGTTTAGCAATGCTTTTAGAACGTTCTTTTTCTTGTGGCTGGAAGATGGAAGTGGGATTGGGGAGTTTGAACGGGGGCATTGCTCCTTTTTGAACTTACCAGTTTCCTTTGTTTTGAAAGCTTTAGTGGGGGTGTTGGCAAACGTATATTAGGGGATGGCAGACTGATATAACCTTTTTCTTTTATGATTTTTTTGTTTTCTGTTTAACTGGTATGGGGGATGAGAGGGCTATAAAATAGGGCGGCTTCTGGGGAGGTTTTTTTTACTGTCATGAAGGTCATCAACAGGGGATAGAGGCGAGGTGAGAGGAATAACGGACGACGAGATGGTCTCATGACGCCCTTTTTTTTTTAGTTTCTGTCTTTTTTTACACCGGTTTTCTTTTTTTCATTTCTTGTCTGTATCATGGGTTTCTTTTTCTTCTCGATATTAACCTACATTTTCCCCGGCGCCGATGTGGCTTCTGAGACTGGGGAGCGGGGTTTTTGGAGATGGGATTTTGTTTTCCTTTGGTCTTCTTTTTGTTTATGTTGTGGGTTTTGAAGGGGTTGATGTTTTCGATGAACCTTTCTTTTGTTTATTTTCTTTCTCTAGTTTCTGCTTCTTTCAAGACTGCTGCAATAGATGGAGGGCTGACCTGGATCTTATGAGATACGTTTGTGGATCTCATTCCAAGTTATATTTCTTTCTTTCTTGGGAATAAACGGTGTCATTGAAAGAAGGGGCAAGTTGTATGGGGATGGAACAGAGGAAGAGAAGAGGGGAGGGGTTTATAGATTACACCACTTCTTTTACCTGCAGTTTTCATGTTTTTCTTCTTTCTCTCCTTTGGTTTAATAATGGAATCGATCAAATATGGTTTTTCCTTCTTTATATTTATATAGGCTATAAAATTTCCGTATCATAATCTTATAAATATGTATTAAAAACCCAACTACCACGGAAGCTCCGTAAAAGGTGAACGCCAGCCGCTATTCGAAACGCCATTGAAGTATTGCGGAAACAGAAAACTATAAGTTCATATATTACATTAAATCCTTACTTGAAGACTCATCGCCCGCAAACTTTTCCTACAAGCTCGCGTATCCTTGCAGCCCCTCCGTCGTCATCATTCCACATTTCGCCCTCGTCAAAAGTTTTAAAGCATCTTACCACTTTGACCACATCCCTTTGAGCGGATCCATCGATCCAGACTCTTCCGTTCTTGCCCACGATCATTTCGAAGGGTACCTTTGAAGCTACGGCTGATAGTAAAGGTTTCCCGAGGGTCTCTTCCGCGAGGAGGATTTTGGTCATGGGTTGAGAGATTTGGAGGATATAGGGTGTTACTTCGTTTCTATTCGCTATCGCTGCGTTACCCGAGAGGGCTGCGGAAGAAGCGTCCTTTTGAGAAGGCGTCTTTGGGGTTGTGGCAGTGGTGTTTTTTTGAGACATGACTTCGCCGTACTCGGGACTCGGGACGGAAAGCTCGACCGCTTCCAAGTGCTTGTGGACTACTGCCACCCTGGCGTATATCGTGGCGCCATGGGGGAGGTTAGGACGGGATTTGCGGGCTGCAGCGGTAGTGCCAGCGTTGTTGATGATGTAGTTTTCAAAGGGGATAATGGCCGGTGGGGTGTAAGGTGTGAGCTGGACGATGAATTGCTCGGCGGTTGAGCGGAGGAGGGTGACTAGGACTGGGTCGTTTGGGGTTGGGTGGTAATGACGTGGAGTGGATGTTATGGAGGCCGTGGGCTTTTTGTGAGAGGAGGTGAAGTGTAGAGTACCGAAACGGTAGGGGACGATTGGAGTAGAGGGAGTGGAGGGAGAGAGAGTTAGACCTGCGCCTAGGCGGAGGGTCCGGGGCTTATTGATGTCTTCTTGGGAGGTGGGTTCAGGGTTGAGGAAAGGGTTTAGTTGGGGGAGAGCATCGCCCGGGAGGATGAGTTCCAGGTCATCTGTGGCCGACATGATGGATGATGTGGTGAAGCTGTTCTCTCGTGGGAAGAGAGAGAGGAACTAGCGTTCTTTTGACAATATTTTCAATCCCAGTTGAGGGCTTCTTTTATGGTTATAATACCATTCTTTCGTGAGGATATAATTATTCTAGTCTGAACGAAGTCTCTGTCAGCGGGAGGCTCTGTGAATCACGAATACGCCAAAGACGAGTAGATTTAAGTTGAAGAGCAATCGCCCAGAAATATACACATTGTCATGCATATATTCGTAGACATTCATTGGAATGAAGGGAAGCAAAATATCAGAAAAAGACCGTCACCGCGAAGTGAGGCCTGTAAAGCTAAGTCAGCAGATCGGGAGTACAAATCCTGCTATGACTGGTGCCAGCTTATGGTCTCATCATTGTGTGCTAATATTGAAAAGGGTGAATTGAATAACTATAGAAGGCGGTACATACCAATTGCTGGCCAGCAGCAGTTGCGAAGAAGAAAGACAGTTGTGAAGTTGATGCGAGATCGAGAGGGAGGTTGGTTGGTGTTGAAGAAAATATCTTCTTCTTATATCGCATACTAGCCACACCAGCCACAATTATATGAAGTGTGGCTGGTGTGGTGGGCATTCACAGCTTCGTTTAAGGAACACATTTCAACATGGCCCAAAGCTCCTGCTAAGACGAACAGGCATATCTTCCCGACTACCTCCCGCCACGACTCCACAAAACGACTTTTCCTCCCGCGTATTACCCTCCGACGTAATTGACCATATCGCCAGGCGAACCAGTTTGATAGCTCAAGGCGGCTTGCGAAGAGGTCCAAATAGCTGGTAGGTTCACGAGTTGCGAAAAAAGGAGCTGGTTGAGCTGTCAACTAACACGACTGACTGTGGCAGGCTGATACGCTCAATTGAAGTACTACATACACGGCCTGAGACTAGCCGGCTAAGCTAGTCGCATCATACCACGAGATGAGCTACTCGAAGAAGGATGAGGATGGCGACCAGACCATCTTCAAAGTCGACCGAACAACAGTGTTTCAGGAAGGTATGCTGTGGCGGATACACGTCTTATATCATCCGTGTTTCCCCCACGATATCATCCAAAGTGCGGATTGCTGATACCTAACCCTCTGTACAGCTCGCATTTTCAATACTTCACCTATATCTCCCCGAAAATGCCGTATCCAATTGACCAAAATCACATATCTTCTCCACACCGGAGAGCGCTTCCCAACGCCCGAAGCTACCACGCTCTTCTTCGGGATCACAAAGCTGTTCCAGCATCGCGATCCGTCGTTACGGCAGATGGTATATCTCGTCATTAAGGAACTGGCGAGCACGGCTGAGGATGTGATCATGGTTACCAGCTCCATTATGAAGGATACCGCTGTGGGAAGCGATGTTGTCTACAGGCCGAACGCCATCAGGGCACTGTGCAGGATTATCGACGTAAGCTTTTACATGTTAAGGTTTTTTTTTTTTTTAAGTTGTGAATAATGGCGCTTATTATTAATTTCCTTGTACAGGCTACGAACGTTCAAGCGATCGAACGTCTGATAAAAACTGCGATTGTTGATAAGACGCCGTCCGTCTCATCCGCGGCTCTCGTTTCCTCCTACCATCTACTACCGATCGCCAAAGAAGTCGTCCGAAGATGGGCCAACGAGACTCAGGAGGCTGTTCTCTCGAGCAAATCTGGCGGTGGATTTTTAGGACTTGGTGCTTCCTCTGCTTCAATCGGACCACCATCGGGCTACATGACACAATACCATGCCATCGGTCTCCTCTATCAGATGCGTTCTCACGATCGAATGTCATTGGTCAAGATGGTACAACAATTCGGCTCGCAGAATGCCAGTGCGATAAAGAGCCCCGCTGCTACCATGATGTTGGTTCGGTTGGCAGGAAAGATCGCTGTCGAAGATCCAAACATGAGGAAACCGATGGCTCAATTGCTCGAAGGCTGGTTGAGACACAAGAGTGAGATGGTTAACTTCGAAGCCGCCAAGGTGATATGCGATCTTCCGGACCTTACGGACGCAGAAATCGCACCGGCTGTTCACGTTCTCCAACTCTTCCTGACCTCCCCTCGAGCAGTCACCAAGTTCGCCGCGATCAGGATATTGCACCACATCGCTTCTTTCAAACCGAATACTCTGCAACATTGCAACATGGATATCGAGACTCTTATTTCCAACTCTAACCGATCTATCGCTACCTTTGCGATTACTACGCTATTAAAGACCGGAAACGAAGCTAGCGTGGATCGACTTATGAAGCAGATCTCCGGGTTTATGGCTGATATCACCGATGAATTCAAGATTACAATCGTTGAAGCTATCAGGACTTTGTGCTTGAAGTTCCCAAGCAAGCAGGCCGGTATGCTTGCTTTCCTCAGTGGTATCCTGAGAGACGAGGGTGGATATGAGTTTAAGAGAAGCGTGGTGGAGAGCATGTTTGATCTCATCAAGTTTGTTCCTGAGAGTAAAGAAGAGGGTAAGTTTTATATCAAAGAAAAGATATACTTTCGAGTCATGTGAGTCTGATGGATTTCTAGCTCTCGCACATCTTTGCGAATTCATCGAGGATTGCGAGTTCACCAAACTCGCCGTCCGTGTTTTGCACCTTCTCGGACAGGAAGGGCCGAAGACTTCGCAGCCGACAAAGTATATAAGATACATCTACAACCGTGTTGTTCTTGAGAACGCTGTTGTGCGAGCTGCTGCGGTCACCGCTCTTGCCAAGTTTGGGGTTGGACAGAAGGACGAAGAGGTCAAGAAGAGTGTGGTTGTCTTGCTGACCAGATGTCTTGATGATCCTGATGATGAGGTTCGAGACAGAGCTGCCTTGAATCTCAAGTTGGTGACTGGTGCTAGTGACTACGGGGCAAAGTTCATCCACAATGGTAAGTATTACGGAAAGATATATACACTTTTTGACATACTGAACTAATAATTTGTGGTAGACAATATCTTCTCGTTGCCCATCTTTGAACACCAACTTGTTATGTATGTTACCGGCGACCAGGCCACATTCGCGAAACCATTCGACCTTTCCACCATCCCAGTCGTCACCCGAGCCGAAGCCGATGCAGAAGACAAGTCGAAGAAGATGCGCCCGGCATCCGATCTCCCAACTCTCAAGGCACCAACAATCTCTACTCCAGGAGCTCGTCCATCCGCAGCTCCCATCTCGGAAGCAGCCGTCAATGCTGCCGCTGCCTCCCAACAATACGCCGCAGCTCTCTCCGCCGTTCCAGAAATCAAAGCTCTCGGTCAACTCCTTAAATCCAGCCGAGTCGTCGAACTCACCGAAGCGGAGATGGAATACGTCGTCACGACGGTCAAGCATATTTTCAAAGACTACATTGTTTTGCAATTTAACGTCAAGAACACGCTACCCGAAGCTGTCTTGGAGAACGTGACCGTCCAATGTACTCCACCCGAAGACGCGGAAGAAGACGAAGCTCTCGTCGAAGAGTTTTACGTGCCCGCGCCTAAGATTACGGTTGATAATCCGGGAACTATATACGTCGCGTTCAAGAGGCCGCAGACGGAAGACGGAGCAGGGTACACGATTGCTACGTTTAGCAATGTTCTCAAGTTTACCACCAAGGAAGTCGATCCTGCTTCTGGCGAGGTTGAAGCGAGCGGCTATGATGACGAGTATGAGGTTGAGGATTTGGAGTTGACAGGCGGGGACTATGTTGTCCCGGCGTTCTGTGGGAACTTTGGAGCGGTCTGGGAGCAGGTTGGCACCGCTGGGGAAGAAGTTACTGAGACTTATGGGCTGCCGCAGGAGACAGTGAAGAATCTTGAAGGTATGCTCTCTCCTTTCTTAACGGGTTTTATTTATTGGAGTTTGTGTGCTAACAATACTATAATTTAGACGCCTGCAACCTCCTCGCTTCGGCACTATCTCTGCAACCGATGGAAGGCACGGACGTGCCGTTGTCGACGTCTACGCACGTGCTCAAGTTGTTCGGAAAGACGATTTCGGGCGGAAAAGTTATCGCTATGGTCAAGATGGTGTACTCGTCGAAGAGCGGAGTTACAGTGAAGATTACGGTTAGGAGCGAGGAGAGCGGGGTTGGACAGTTGGTTGTTAGTGCTGTTGCGTAAATAAGTATCTACCTATCTCTCTCTCTTTCTCTCTTTCAATTTTTTGTATTGCAAAAGAAAAAAAGTGAATGAGATGTAACTATGTTAGTTAGCTGGGTGTATTAATTTTAGTTCTTTTTTCTATATAAAAAAAAACACCTTTCTTATCCATTATTTTTTAGAGGTGTATACGCCCTTTACTACCTAGTTTAATTGGGCGAGGGAAACCTTGAGACCGATCTTAGGTATGATGTACCTTAGAAATAGACTTGTTAAAGATATCACCTAGAGGACTGCGATATATCAGGGCTTAGACGCTAATAACCAATGACATAAATATACGCATCGATATTTGGATATCACGGTAGCATCGCTAGTGGTGTTAATAATATACTGTGGTAATAAGATGATTTTGGTGATATATCGATAGTGATGCCAACAAGGTTCCTAGCCACCGAAGCCTCGATACAATTGCGGTAAACCTCGGACCGTATGAACTATATTGTATATAAATTATAATTTAAGTAAGAAGGATGGTCCAATTTTGTCAAAAAAAATTAATTGCCCTGGTACAAAATCGGAGTTAGGATATTTGTGTCTAAAAGAATCTTGCCAAGCTTTCCACCCTTCATTTCTTCATCTCCTACCGGGCTCCGCATAGAAATGACAAGAGGGACTTGGGTGGGCCCATTGCTTGAACTGTACAGCCTCCTCGTCTTCGCAAAGTGGTTTTGACCAGGAGGGACTCTGTTAATCGTATTTGGCTATGCTAATACGCATCTACAGACTGAGAAAACAATATATCAATCCATTGTACGTACAAGCAGAACCGCGAATAATACTATTGGGATCAAACGCCCCTACAAGAATAAAGACTCACCCGAAAAAAGAAATTTATAATATACACCAGGGAGATATCTTCAGTAATAACCTTTTTGAGCCGGCTGAAAAGGAAGATCGAGATGTATGACAGCTGATAATTCGTCGTGCCATTTACAACTAAGGACTTCACCTGTACTGCTTTGCGTCATAGCGATTTTACCATTTAAAAGCCTGTGAATTATCGTGGGTTGATCACCAAAATAAGTCAGACTAATCGTTCCATTGTAAATAAATATTGAAAAGATTAGGGACATTAGGATCCAGATTCAGGGCCGAAATTGATCTTAAATTTTAAAGCCTGTAGATGTGTGGAGCCGCTAATCAGACTTTTGAAATGAAATAATCGTTTTTGAAATCAATATCATTAAAGCTCTAGTAGAATCTCCATTTCTCTACGTATCCTTCTAATCCACTTACTCTCTGTAAGTACTCTTAATTTAAAAGTATTCTGGAGTACGATAATACATATGGTCCTATATTTTGGTAGGAAGTAAGCGATTGCCACGGGTCATTAAGCGCAATTCGAGGGTGCACTACAATCTCGTAACCAGAACCTTTGCAATTTTAAACGTCTTTTGTACATCCAAACAGAACAATAGTGCTCTTGAGCTAGATCCGCGGTGTCAGTCCGTCCATATGGCCCTCGAATCTGAATTGATTCTGAGCATCTAGGAACTGAGGTTTCCACTCGTCGCCTTGGCGGGGCATCAAAGCACTTTATATAATCGATGTACAGATCAGATTTCTATACAGCTTGTTTATGACCGTAGCCATGTTTATACCGATTTTCGAGCCAGTCGATTTGTTGGCGTTGGTCCACGGCAAACTGACGTAAAGACAGTATCCGGTCGGTCGAACAACTTCGAAGCTTCGTAGCACAAACCGGGCAAAAACCATCATATCTTTTGTTATATTCTAAGCTTGAATCTACCGCGAAACCAAACCGTGATTAAACAAATCTGTAGCGCGAGTACAGAGCGTGTCTATCTAGATATCTTGGCTGCTGCACTGGACTGATACTAGTCTCGAGTTCTTTTTTTTTACAGGTAACGCATCTGGCCTGCGAGATAGGTCTTGAGGCTGCACTGGACCATCGGCGTAAGAATATTAATATATATATATTTGAATGCGTTGCGACTGTTTAAGCCTTTTATTTAAACTTTAAACTTTTCATTGACAAGAACTCATCATCGCTGACCAAGCACAAATCGAATCTCCCAAGACGAATTAACTCAGATTCGAGGCTGCAGAGGAAGTTCCAGCATGCAGCATCGCGCACCGCTACATTGACGCGAATGAGTTCTCAGATCGCAACCGAAACGAGACGAGCCCAAACATCTAACCCAGCTACGGCTGCCTCGCTGGCTAGATGCTAGCGAGATATGATTCTATTCTGGAATTGAAGACAACCGTACGACGAGACACAATACAATGGGGCAAGCTTCTACCGTTGTCTACAATCCACCAAATGGATTCCCCACTCACCTAGGACCCAAGTTGGGTACCCTTCGACGCACTTGTCTGGTAGACACATATGGAACTGCACCGGGTTTCTCAAAACCCTTCTACGTCTGTATCTCCGACCCAGAAAGTCTTTCAAAAGAGCTGAGAAGATACGATATGGCCGGTAGTAAGTTTAAGAATCCCGTCTACATTTTTATGCCGACGCATATATACCCTAATCTAGGACCTTACTCTTTTATAAGCCCTTCTTAATTTTTATTCTACCCCAAAGCCACCACAACATGAAGTACCAAGCTAACATATATATAAAACACTCCCTATAGTTATGATCGAATACAGATATCCACTTGAATTCGAAAACCCCAAAGTCTATCTTGTAGATGAAGACAAATTCAAAACCTCGGTTATCGGTGATATTTTCCAGATGGAATATTACGCTATCTACCCGGAGAGTTATAAAGGCCTTGTGAAATATTATGTAGGTTGCGAAACCTTACAATCAGGAATGTTTGAGCGCCCTTTCAAAGAGTGTGGATCAGAGAAGGTTGAAAATTCAAAAATTGACAAGAGAGGCATATCAAGGCAATGGGGTCATCGAAGTTTGAAACTCAAGCATAGGAATACGCACTCGTACTTAGAATAATTATATTCTTCCTAGACCTCCTAAATTTTGGCAGATAACATGTCAAACGCGCTTCGAAGCACGGAACAAACATCTATATAGAAAAACCGCCTCTAAGAAATATCATTTATGGAATATCCCTAGATCTAAACTACAGGTCTTAAATCTTCTAAATGCGGTCAAATACGTCGCATGTCTAAGTATCAAGGGGTTGTAGAATCTTACAGCCTCGTTTGTCAATTCCATCCGAAGCTTTATTAAAACTCAATCCTTTAATGATAATATATATATATATATATAACTTGCTACATATCAAGGCTGTACCATCTCAAACGCTCCTCGGTCTCCTTTAATGAACGAACAATTTCACGTAGATATAAATTAAACCCGGCATACATATGGTGGAAATTTTGTACCAGTCTACTGTTACTTTAATATACTTGTAACGATCTATATAGGAAGGAATCTCAATGTGAAGCATACCCCAGAAGACAATAATTTCTTGAATGAGCAATAGTGGCCCATTTGATATGAACTCGGCTGTTTGGGCCTCTTTATAGACGGTAGACAATAGATATTGAACTTTAGAGTCTAGCGTCAGGTTGTTGCAACTGACATTACCAGAATTATCTTGCTTGTTTAACCCTCGAGATTTTTAATCATTACTTCTTTCCGCTTGTAAGCTAATTAGTCACCAATCTCCAGGGATAGTGGATAAGGTATACTGACGTCTCAGCCAATTGATCATAGCGTTCCTATGGACTATTATTAACATGTTACATTGCAAGGGAATTTCAATCGCAAAGGGCCAAATGCTCAAGGGAGAGTTTTTTTTTGCCAATTTTAGATTAACATCATCGATGCATCATGCTTTCGCAACGTTAACTGGATCCGGAATGTGGTACCGTTGTTGAACAGTCATCGAAGCTTACATGTACAGGCTTGTTGGAATTTTATGACGTTTGTGTTGCAACAATTGACAATGCCACGACTGCGCGATGACTCTCGTCGAAATATAAAACTCGTCCTCATCTTCTTCTTCAATCTTTCTCTCCACAATCCAAAACCAACTTTTGATAGAACAATATATATCACTTTTCAATTAAACTCACCATCCCTCTTGTTATCGCTGGCGGCCCTCCACATGTACTATGACAGGTATCTCTAAATTGGCATCCAAATTCGAATCCGTAACTCTCGCCCAGAAGCCCCAACACGCCACCGTCGCTGGTGCCAGCCCCGATAACTGTCCTATAATCCACCTCCCCCACGACATCGTCACCCACCATCTCATTCCACAACTTGCAAACCCTGCCGTTCTCTTCGAGCCTTCCAATCCTGTGATCCAGGTCCAGCCCTCGTCCGAACCCCTACGCACTCTCGCCGCTACTTCCAAGCGTTTCCGCACCCTAGTCTCGGGCCAATACAAGACCTACCTGCAGTACCAATATCCTGCGATCCACTCTGACATTCTCAACCAAGCCTCCGTCGCCGGTATACCCCTCGATAAAATCGACTGGTTCTCCCGTGTAATCCAAGCCGAGAAACTATGCAACCGCTGGTTCCGTCGCCAATTCTACGTTTCGGTGGTTCTCGTAACAGACCCAGTTGATCCCCAACTGCAGCTGCAGCAACAATCACGGGTTCCGAATCGGAACAACAACCACCATCATCATCATCATCATAATAGTAACAATGTAAACGGCAGAAGGACACCTTATTCCCCTCAGATGGATGTATTCGAGTCTCTGAGCGGCAAGGAAACGCTGGTGTTGGGACAGGGCACCCAGCTCGCCGTTCGCGTGGGGGAGTACGCACCGTGGAGGATTATTACCCGAAAGGGTATGGTGCCCGGTGCGGACGATATCCACAACGTTCACATCTACGATGAAGATAACGTCATCGCGAGTCGAAGTATTGGCTTTGAAGTAGTGCGAAACGTGACAGGTCGTGATGGGGATACCCTTCGTATTTCCCAGACTAATGACCTTTTCGAATCTGGGGTCAGAAATCCGACTGGAGGAGTCACATCGAGCTGTCTTGATCCATCTGTATCTGCGAATCGACCGTTCGTGATAACCACGACGAGCCCTTCCAACGATGATCACAAACTTCAGATATTCACTGTATCGCAGCAAGATTCCTACGTCGGGGTTTCAAAAGCTCCCGTTGTCGAATCCGTAATTCCGTCTAAATCTTGGACGTCCACGTTTCTCACGCCTACCCTGATAGCGGCAGGTCATCGTACGGGACTCTCACTCTACGAATTGACCCAAAGCTACCTCTCCGCGCCAATCAACATTCCGCAACCGGACTCAATTTACGACCACGATATCGCAGTCCACTCCCTCACCCGTCTCTCCCCACCATTCTCTCAAGCAATCTTGGCGTCAGGATGGTCGGATGGTATAACCCGTCTATTGGATACCCGTACCAACACCTTTGTTGCAAGCTACATGAACCCGATATCTAACGAATCGGCGCCGGTATACGCATTGTGCCACACCTCACCTCTTTCTAACAATTTGCTGGCCGGGTCTTCGATGCATCATGCCCTTGAGGTGCACGATTTGCGGTATACTGGGGACATGGTAACCGAGTTCTCTCCTCTTCGGGTCGATTCCGGCAGAGGGGTTAGTAAGGCTGATTTGGTGACAGACGGGTGTCTACTGTTCTTCGACAGTGTTAAACAAAACGCGTTAGATCGGAGACGGAGTACTAGAACTTCTTCGAAATCTGTGTATTCTCTCGGTTCTACGGGTGCCGGGTCCGGGAAGGTGTATATCGGTGTTGAAAACTCTGTCATCGAAATTGATTTTAGGAAGAGGGTGCAGGGACGCAGATGGGGGATGGGGCTTTCTACTGTGGAGAAGGTGAGGAAGAAGGCGGCGGAGAAGGAGAAAGGGCACATGGTGCCGATGTATTGGTTTGATAGGGAGAAGCAGAGAAGGAAGCAGCCAGGGGATGTGGATGAACATTGGGAGAATTTTAGTGGGAGGTGGTGGTGTGGGAATGGGAAGGAGACTTATCGACTTAGGGAGAGAAATAGAGCGAACGGGATGGCTAGAACTATTGTTCGCGCATAAGAATAGAGTATAGAGGCACTAGAAATCATACACAAATAGAAAGTACTAAGATGGAGCAATACAATTCTTGAATATTGTGATAAGAACAAGTACTCTGTTCAGATTCCGTAAATCTACTATAACATCCAAATCAAATATACTCCATGTCTATATCCAAAACGGTAAACGACAAGATTCCTAGCCAGATAAACTCCACGTGACAAAAGAGAAAAGCGAACAGTTATTCGACAGAAATGGATCAGATTCGCCTCCAAATCTGTACTTCTAACCCTCCACGCTAAGTTTATATATGCAGAATATTCTACCCTCCAACCCTTCTATATTTGTATGCTTGTGTGCCGGTTCTATTCTGAGATGTCACCATCCAAATCTCTGCTGTATCTCCCCCCAATATGGCCAACCAAAGGAGTCCTCTCATCTCTTCTAATCTCGCTAGCCTCCCCACCAACCCCTGGCTTCCAGAAGCACCTCATGCAAGAAATGTGTTCGGTGCGGCGAGTTCCATTGGCAGATCGGACTATTGCTCCGTTTTACCGGAGGCTTCTTGGCCATGTCCATATCGCAAGATGTTAAACATTTTTTGTGGTTGCGCGAACTAGACCTAATGTCGCAACGCTGGTGTGCGCAGAAGTGAAAATCCCTGATAATTTCAATGGCACATTGATGCAGATGCCTGTCTACCGGAAAAATTCGCGGTAGGGGTGGTTTGGATCCGGGGGAGAGAGACATTACATAGACTTTAACACCTCAGTCGTCCGGAGGAAACGCCCCGCGCTAAAAAGCCCAAGGCCAAGGTTTTCTATGTTTTAGGTCGTCACGATTTGCTGATATCGATAGATCAAAGACCTGTTTCTCAAGCCTCAAACGTAAAAGCGAAGTCTTGAATCAGGAACTCGCAATTTTTTGTCTCTTTGTTAACTAGCGTCGGAGAAACTATTTGAAAGAATGGATTGGAACCTTGGTAGACAATAACCTCGGCCGTAAAGTAAGCCTCAAAAACGACCTGAGCGCAATGCCGAGAATATATTACGAGTCACGCAGTCAACAGTTCGCAGTTTGCAGTGACGCTCAAGCATGTAATCTCTACGATTTGTGGTCAGATCGACTCTTGTCGGGGCCTGAGCGGGTACTCTTTGGCGCTGAGTCGTGGAAAGTTCACTGTTGACAAGACTTGGTAAGCAGAAAAGGTGAAGATGCATGGAAGGCATTTCTAGAAAAAAAAAACCAATCAATCGCGAAACCGTTTGCCTGTGCTGTGCCTCTCTGACACGAAGGATGAGCATGCACGGTTCAAAGGTTGAATCGAGAGCTTGCTTGGTTGCATGCATCGCGCACATGGTTGTGACTTCATAGTGTTCGGATTAATACACGCCGTCCGTATTGCGACTTTTTAATTTTGAAGCAGCCGCCGGTTGACATCAAACTTCAACCTCGACCCAACACATTCCCCCCCCATTTTTAAGCACCGATAAGTTTCCCCAGATTCTACTCTAATTCGGCTGATATAGCAGCATAAGGTGGAAAATAGAGTATGGCAGCGGGGTGGCCCCGTGAGACGAAACACCCTCTTTTTTTTCATATTAAAATATTAAAAAGAGTATTAAGGTTGTTCGTCATGGAAGGCAAAGAATGCCAGGAACCGTGGGAGGGAATTGCCATTAAACCCTGTTCGTCCCTACGCTGCAGGAACGCCTGTTCCTTTCCAATTCGCTGGGCAATTACAACATTCCTCCAAAACGGAGTGACTGCATCCGTCCAAAAACCCGGACCCTCCACCTTTCGGGTAATCGACCCACAGCGCCTGCCTCACCACATACGCACTAAACACTAGCTAGCCATCTCTTTGGATTTTGGGATTTCGTGATACTTTTTTGCGCTTAGATTCCTTTTCTCTTTCAGAGAAACATCACTAGTGCAGCCAAGAGAACATGGACATGGTCGGAAGACCGAGCAGGCCGACAGGCGATGCATTTTGTTTCGCCGGGGTGCATTATATGATCCCTACATGACGATCAAGAAGGCCTTCTTTTTGCTCCGTCGAGTTTAGTATTTATACTACGCTGTCCCTTCCCATCCGGATATACGCTTCTCTCTCTCACACTAAGGCCTCATCTTTCTAGAAAGACCCTGACACATTCTTTTTATGAGATTGTCGATCGTCCTCACACATCCTTAATCGCCATGTACGTCAAGCAAGCTGTTCTACTAGCGGCAGCAGCCTCAATGGTTGCTGCCAATCCAGTGCCAGCCCATACTCCTCCTGGAAAGAAGAGAGATATCCCATACGCCAACGGGGACAAGTTTGGCTTGAACGGTTTGGACTTTTATTTCGCTGGGTCGAACGCATACTACCTCCCCTTCAGCAATGTAAGTCATTATCCTCCACCTCTTTTTTTTTTTTGAAAAAATTACTAACGATTGTGTTATAGAACTATGCCGACAATCTTGCCGGTTTGAAGGCTGCCCGAAAGGTCGGTCTTAAGGTTATGCGAACATGGGCCTTCAATGACCGAAACGCTACTTTTGACCCCAACGGTCTACCAAAGTACTACCCAGACTCCACCGGTACCTGGTTCACAGAGTGGGAAAACGGCCAAGTCAAGATCAACACTGGCGCGGACGGTCTTCAGAAACTCGATGCTGTTGTCAAGGCTGCAGAGGACGCTGATGTCAAGTTGGTCATGACCCTCACCAACAACTGGGCTGATTACGGTGGTATGGACATTTACACCGTCAACCTTGGGTACAAGTATCACGATGATGTAAGTCTTTCTCAATATAACTGCTATTAATAGCTATTGTCTTGAGCTCTTCTCTAACCCTCTAATAGTTCTACAGCCAACCTGAGATCATTGCCAAGTTCAAGGACTACGTCAAGGTCGTCGTCCAGAGGTACAAGTCCTCCACCGGCATTTTCTCGTGGCAGCTCGGTAACGAGCCCCGCTGCGGTGCCGACGGAACTCGCAACCTCCCACGATCCCCCAACTGCAACCCTGCCAAGCTCCACGCCTGGGTTGTCGAAATCTCCTCCTTCATCAAATCCCTCGACCCCGACCACATGGTCTCCATTGGTAGCGAAGGTGCCTTCAACCACCCCGCTGACGAGGACTGGGCTTACAACGGCGCCGACGGTGTCGACTTTGAAGCCGAGACCGCAGTTGCCACCGTCGACTACGGTACCTTCCATCTCTACCCCGATTGGTGGAGCAAGACGCCACAATGGGGAGTCCAATGGATCAAAGACCACGCCGCTGTCGGCCGTGCCCTCAACAAGCCCGTTGTTTTCGAAGAATACGGCTGGCTCACTCCCGACAAGCGTCTCGAGTACCTCGGCCAAGTTTCACCTTACACCCGTCTCGAAGTTATCAAGTCGTGGCAGGAGACTTCCATCGCCGAATTGGTCGCTGGAGATCAATACTGGCAGTTTGGATGGTACGGATGGAGCTACGGACCCAACCATAACGACGGGTTCACCATTTTCTTGAACGATACCGAGGCTGGTGAGCTTGTTAACAAGCATGCTAGACATGTTAGTGCGCTTAACCATGTGTAATTTGAGAAATGACTCTTTTCTCTCCTTTTTAAAACAGTTCTGATGTTTAAAATTGGGGGGGAGGTGTGCCTTTCTCGTTGGTTCGTCTACCGATACTCTGTATTATATAGGACAAATTTAAACCTTTTAATATACAGCCCTAGCTATAGCTTAAGGCTTTAAGAATCTTCAGTTTACTATGTTTATCTATCTGGGAATATGTGAGATGTTCAGCAGTTCGTATATGCGATGATATAGGTATTATAAGGTGAGACCGATGACACGTGCCGCATCATTTCATTGTGTACACAGCCCGGCCGCATCGCCAGAATACAACATCTTCAACGCGGCACTCCATATCCGTGCTCCTCCCTATCGGAATCAAACAGGTATATATGACTTTCCTTTCTCTATTAATATATCCTCTTTTGAAATCATGTGGCCACGGAAAAGTGGTAGTTGGCCATTTACACTATAGATCTATGCGCACTATTCCTGTAAATCAACAATTAAGTTGCATTTTCTCCCTGGCGAATATTCTGGCGTGCGTCGTTTAAATGAGTGTTGATGTAACACCAAGCTTGCGAATTCGCTAATACATTGTGGTTTTTGTCTCTACGAAGTACTAGCTCCCCATTTTGACGGACGGGGACCGATGCAATATCTTTTTTATCATATAGGGATAAGCCTCCTTTCTATTTTTTGTTTTTTTTTGTTTTTACATACCGTAGTGACTCTTACTATATTATATAATAACTCACGAAACGCGTCAGCAGAGGACGATATTTTTTATATGAGGATTTTGAAGTTTTGAAAAAATGTTGAAAAAGTTGCCTATTTAGGTATAAGTTTAACGCTTTTAGGAAATCTTGGCGTCCCTAAAATGGTTAGACATCACATGACTACCAAATAACTCACGATAACAAATAACTTTAGAGTACCAAATATAGTAAGAGTCACTACGGTACTCTTGATGAAAGAAAGCGAATCGGAACTCGACAATTGAGTTATCCTTCGCCGGAATTCGATCAGAGTGTTTCAATTCGCTTGCCGTTCATCCTTGTTCTATTCCACAAAAGAAGGCCTAAGAGCGCGATTCGCCCGTTGGATCCTGGGGCGCATGCGATGTAACACTGAAGAAAGCCCACCCGTTGACTACGGAATATGTGGAAAAAATAGTGGCTTTTTTCATGACAATAATTTGGCGAATTTGGAGATTCAAGCTTTTTTGGGGGGGGCTGGGCTATTCTTGAGAGGAGTTAGTTTTGACAAGGCAATTTGATGGAGGATAAATTTTAGATTCAATTCATGAAAATATGTTCGTCTGAATTTGTATACATCTGGAATGACTTGCGTAGACAGAAAATTATCAACGTCGCTAGATGTACAGATGGGAAATTCAAATGCAGGGTTTGTCTCATAATATATTTAAGCTAAGACCCATGAACTGTAGCAAAAAGCGCCATGCTCTCGATGCGCGAATACTCGGCTGGCCAGATATCGTGTAGGGATCTTGAAGATTGGGACATCGGAAAGGTGTTTTCTTGCATGAGGTGTGTTCTCGTTCGAGCTCTTTAGGAGGTTGGCGTCGTATCCAATACAAAAGCCGGTAAAAGCAAATACATACAGTGTCTATAGTTCTATAAATATTGAATACCTGCGTGAAGCTGTAGATGTTTTTTTCTTTCTTTCTACATCATCGATTCGAATCACTACAATATTTCTTGATCGTACTCTTATACCTTGGTATATCCTTCAATCGTTATTTTTTTATTATTACACCTTCGTTCAAATTTTGCGACAATGAAGTCCCTCGCTATCCTTACGTAAGATCTGAATTGATTCGCTAGTGTCTACATGCTCCAGATATACTAATAAGTCTACGATATAACAGCATCGCGGCCTTGACCGCCAGCATTTCCGCCCAGGCCACCAAATGCCCTGCCGCCTACGATCCAACATGCCCTTTCCTATGTACTGCTGGCGGCCCCGCTGATGCCAGCAAAGGTGTCTGCGGAACAAAATACTTCTTCACCGGCAGCAATTACAGCTGCGCGCTTTGCTCAGGTGTCCCATCGACCTGTCCTGCCACCGCTGCTCCTTCGTGCGCATACCTCTGCACCGTGAAGGGTACTCAAGGTAGCCCAGATAGCACCTTCTGCTCGCCAGATAATGTTCCAAGTGGGGCCGGGATTCTCAACTTATCTTGCAAAGCCTGTGGTTCTGATTCCGGCTCTGGTTCTGGATCCGGCTCTGGATCCGGTTCCCCGGGTACCAAATGCCCCGCGACTTACGATGCGACATGTCCTTTCCTATGCACTGCTGGCGGCCCTGCTGACGCCAGCAAAGGTGTCTGCGGAACAAAATACTTCTTCACCGGCAGCAATTATAGCTGCGCGCTCTGCCCTGGTGTCCCATCAACCTGCCCCGCCACTGCTGCTCCTTCATGCGCTTACCTCTGCACCGTGAAGGGTACTCAAGGTAGCCCAGATAGCACCTTCTGTTCCCCAGATAATGTCCCAAGCGGAGCCGGAATTCTTAACTTATCTTGTAAGGCATGCGGTTCTGGCGCACCTGCTCCCACCGGCACTGCTACTCCTCCACCAGCCTATACCGGAGGTGCATCTGCTGTCAGCGTCGGTGGTGCGGCACTCTTTGGAATGCTTTCCTTTCTCGCTGTGGTCTAAGATTTAGAGGGTTATTGCTGTTTTGATAAGGATATTGTCGGCCTAATGTATAATTGTACCAATTGCATGAACGGTAAAAATGCAACAAAATGTAAACCCAGCACAGTTTCAACGTTAGCTAGCTATTGAGGAGGATAATTAATGACATGGGGGGGGAGAGAATTTTAATGGAGATGATATCGTTGAATGACCTTGAAATCCAAGATCCAGCCGCAATATTAAACTGTGAACTATAATAGATATTTGCCATCTACTTCGTAGTAAGCACGTAAGGTATGAGAGAGAGAGGAATCCTTGGAGCAAGCAGCGAATAAGCGAACGAGGTCTTGTGTGTAAAAATGGAGGATTGTGCCTACGTCATGTGGACATGGCAGCGAACACCTGCCAACGACCACACGCAACACAAAACTTGCTCTCGTGCGTAATGTTCCAGCGATGATGGCAGTTGAGCGAACGCTGGTTGGACCGCCTGCGACGGGGGCGAAGGGCGCAGTAGCGTATATCTATAGTATACAACCGTCTATAGTATGTCTCGGGCTATCTGAGACTGTTCATCGGTATTTAATATAACCGTCTGTCCCTGGACCCTTCCTTTTTTTATTTTTTATTTTAGTTTTCAATTTTTCATGCAGACAGATCCGCACCGGACCGAACGACGAGAACTTGAAAGAGTTTGTTTGTTCAATACGTCTGAAATATTCGAAATCAAAAACGTCGCTGGGAAATCTCGACGTCGAACGAATATTACACTTCTCATATAATACTGCATTTCTACTTATTTTACTCTAACGTATTCTTATTTATGAAACTCGCCAGTTTCGTTTACGAAATCATATAAAACACCTTTTTTCCCCCATTGTTATAAAAAAGTTACGAAAAAGATGGCTGTGATGAGAGGTATGCTTCTCGACAAACCTGCCACCGGTATGGAACACGAACGTCATGGTTACAATCACCACGCCTCGCAAACTCGAAAGTCCAATACGAAACTGCGAAAGACTAGTGGTAATAACGATAATGAAAAGGACAGTAACGAATCGAATCTGAGAAGGTTGTATAAATACTTTTCAGAATGGAGGGTCCAACCTAGTGATTCTTCGTCTGCTTCTTCATCTTCCTCCTCTCCATCTTCGTCTTCTTCGTCTGCCCATCAACAAACGATGCCAAACTTCTCCCACTTCTCATCAAAGCTCAAAACAATCCTCACAAAATCAAAATCCATCCAAGATAACATCGACTCCCCGGAAACCGAAACGGAAAAAGGAAAAGCCATGGGCGTCGCCACTTCAAAGGAAGACCTCACCCCTACCCTCCAAAATGACTCCAAAATCCCCTGCCTACCCCTCGAAATCCACATCCAAATCCTTCAAAACCTCGACTGGAAAGAACAAGTCCGCCTCGCATCCGTCTGCCGCACCTGGCGCTCCATAGTCATCGATTGGATCCTCCCGCAACCTTTCCGTTCCCCTTCCGGCAACACTATCCTGGGCCCCAACGTACTCAACCCTCTCCTCGAAGAAATTCGCAACATCGAACTCGGCTCTCTCATCGCTCAGACCGAAAACTTGTATACCGCGAAAGGAGAAGCGGTGTTAGACCAACCGCTATGTTTCCCGGCTTCCACACACATGGTGATCCGCGTTTCTGACTTTAGAACGGACGGGCACGAACCAGCCGTCGATGAGCGGATTCAGATATTCTCTACTCGTTGCTGCGATAGGTATATCCGCATCCGAGACGTTTTAGTCGCAATGGATAAGTTTTACAGGCAGGTTAACGAGGATAGGGTTATCGGGGATTATAAGAGTTGGCGTTCGTGGAAGTTTTTGTTGGAGACGAATAGGTGGTGGAGAAGGGGGTATGTGGGGATCTGTGGGAAGTGGGAGTGGAGGGATGGTGGGAAGTGGCTGTGCTTTTATGCCCAGAAGGTGGAGGGGGCTTGGGAGAAGGATTTTAAGAATTGATTCTTCTTATTTTCTTTTCTTTTTCTTTTTATGTTTCCTTTCACTTCATTCGTTCATTCATTCATTCATTCATATCTTTCACTCGTTTCATTCATTCTTTTGTGGAGAAATAGTCTTATGGCGCTGGTCTGAAAATTCTGGGTCAGAGAAAAGGAGCAGGTGGAATAAAGGCGTTCTTTCGGCGGTCTTTCGGCGTTGGTAAGAGGTGTTATTTGATATCCTATTTTCTTACTACGAATAAATGTCTTCTGAGCGTCTATCGTATACTTATAGTGTATCAGGGAAAGCGAGGTGGGCTAATATAATTCTGTTTGCTTCAATTTTATAACTATGTCTAGCACTTGCTCGAATGCTTGGTACCCATAAAATCATCATTCATTCTTATTCATTCTTTGCGTGTAAAAGAAAAAAGTTATCTTTGAGCTGAAACCGCTATAAAAATTTGGAGGCACAAAGGCACTCCGGGTATCATTCTGCTCCTTCTCTTCACCTATCAACTTCACTCTCCAGGCCCGTTTCAATCTAATATTCATTATACTCCAACAACTGGTATCGAACCAAAGGCCCAGTGGCCTTGGTCGAATACCACCATCGACCACGCTTGACATCTGTGGGTAAAGGAACCCACGCATCCGTCCTCTCATAGTACCATAGTCTCTCCCTTGTCACGGGACGGTGCTCTCCCGTAGCTGGTTGGAGGAGTACCATCACCGCTTCGGGTTGCCACGCCATAAGTGACTGGTTGAGTGGATTTGTGCGTGGTTGTTTTTGGGTACTTTGTGGAGAGATACCCTTGGCTCTAGTAGAGGAAGCCTGGGAGGTCTTGGGGCAGGTGGGTCGGGATTTCGACACACCACCTGACTTTGTGAGGCGTGAGGTGGTGGTGGTGGTGGTTGTAGTGGTGCCTTTGGAATGCCGTTTTGGCGGTTCAGCGAGAGAGGACCTCATCGCCTGGCTTTGGCGCTTGATTGCCGCCTGGACGATGGCCAGATATTCTGGCGAGAACTTTTTCTTCATTTGTTCCATTTCTTTTTCTGCTTCCGTCTGTTTGGTTTGACGGGGAGAAGGAGGAACCGCGGTGACTTTGTAATAGTCTTTGTGGGGTGGTGGTGGGTTTTGTGATCTTTGTGGTTTTTTGATCTGTTAGCTTTGCTACGAGACAAGAAGATGATTTGGGAGAAGTTTTAGTCTTGGTGATTTTGGTGGGGGAGGTTTGGCTTTTATAGTCGCCGGGGGGATCTTTGGAAGTGGCGATCTTCGAGGTTGTACTTTGGCCATCGTGATAGGATTCTGATTGTGATGTTAGTGATCAACAGACTGAGTTTATCAAAGTCAGGATACTTATACATTGAGGTAGATATGTACATGGGATTCAGTAAATCACTTATAGCTGGTGGAGCAGGTTGGAATTTTCTTGGAGGCGAAGAGAGCTTTGAAAACATTTGCTTCGAGGTGATGGAATAAAAAAGATGGTTCGACGGACAGCAGTTAGTTGGAGGGGAAGGAAGAGAAAAAATGAGGAAGAGGAAGAGCAGCAAGAAGGGAGCAGATAAAGTTGTTATAGCAAATATATTCGATTTATATTGGTTATAAAAATGAAGGGTTTTGACAATGAGGGAACAAATAATGCTCTTCAATGATAGGTGGTTATATCTGCCCACCGCAATTGAGATTGGAATACTCATAAGAACGTCTCTATATTTCAGAAAAATATACAGAAGAATATATGAACAGCCTGTCTATATGCTTCTTGGATAGGAGGAAGATCAAGGCAGATGGAGAACATACCGGCCCACTCCTCTCGAGACCCGAGGCGGAGATCAATCATATGCAAGTCTCCTCACCATCTCTTTCGCTATTACGCATGGTATTTTATTAGACTGGAGGTGAACTTACAAGTTCTAAACGGAAGAAGAAATTTTTTCAGGAGTCTGAAGCTATCGTCCAGTTTAATAAAGAGAGTTATGTGACAAGAAACAGGTTACACTTTAGCCGTATACCCTGATGAGAGCAAGCGGAAGCGTATTCGGAAAATCTAATTCTTATCGATACCCCTTGTAGTAAAAATTAAAAAAAGACCACTTAGGAAAATAGAGAACGTGGATCATAACGTTGAAAAGCAACTGGAATACCATAGAAGTTTCAAATGATAGCCTGTCACATCACCCGTGCTAAAGCAGATCCCGTATTCCTAAGCAAAAAAAAGGCGAGCGTCCACCATTAAAAAAATCCAACAAATGTCAACACGGAAATTCATGAAGATCAGTTCGTGGATTGGTTCGGATCGCCCTTAAAACCATAGACTCTATCCCACAACTGGAGATCGCGCCGGGGGTCGCCGGTCTTCTGCTAGACGATCGGGAGTCCCGCAACATACCGGTTCTCGTACGGGATTCCAGCCCTAAGGTTTTCGAGCATTTGCTCACGACGTGCGGCGCGGTCGGCGCGGATTTGGAGAAAATGTTCAAGTCGGTTTGGAGGGCTGGGTGGTTGGGAAATGATGGCGATAGGAGAACTGTAGAATTCTCTGGAGACTCTGCGTCGTGGAACTCCGCGTGTTGGACTGGGAGGAGGAGCACGTGGGGTTTTGTCTGCGTCATCTAGCTCGCTGTCCTCTTGGAGATCCTTTGGGGAGTTTGTATCTGATGGAGTGGTCTCACGAGTCGAAGCTGGAGAATTGACAGCTTCAGACTTTTCGGTGGTACTGACGGCTGAAAGTTGGTTGGTCTCTGGGGTCTTTGATGGACCGGTGGGAAGGCAAACTTTGGGTGAAGGCATGGTGGAAAGGATGACGAACGTCACTGAGATCTGACGCAGGGGAACTGTCAAAAAAGATTGATTTTGAAGAACAGATACCTGTTAAGTATAGCTTACCTGTAATAGAGCTGTTATTGGACTTTTTGCAGATGAAAGGAAGCACTCGGTAGCAATTCGAGAATCTGATGGAATCATTAGACTGTCTAGTCAAATAGGTTGGGATGATGAGATTAGAATGAAATACTGCTTACTCGGAAGACTGATTGATGGATACGTGGTGACGGCCAGAAGGAAAGACACTGAGGTTGAGTAAGAGAGGGATATGGAAGGAATGGAGTTGGTGTTTAAAGGGAGAGACAGATAGGAGTGAATATAAATATTCTTATTCTCACGGTGTCCAGAAGTCGTACCTGATGTCACGGCACGAAAAGACTTCGCAACAGCATTATTACGACCTTAGCATTCTCGGGCGAATCCGATTTGGACCCAAGAATCGATATTGCATACGGTCTAAGGAACATTAATAAGCAGAATTGAGCCTTAGCTCTTAATAGCTAGAACGAAGCTGCTGACATACTCTGTTTTTGGGTAAACTGATATTCGTGTAACAAACTAATTTACTAGCAGGAACGATCTTATATGCTACGATATAAAAACATTGAGAATAAAAAAATTTACATAACCACACACTCGGAGGTAAACGGCAAAACTATACACTATAAATATCAAAAATCCACGGTAGAACTGCAGAGCATAAGAGTAGAGATGTACATAAAGTACTTCGAATTAACTTCACAGGATTCTAAAAATCTGGGTAGATCGTCCCACAATCCAACCACTTCCAATCCATTTACTAGATAGGCTTCCCAACCAAGTTAAGCGCTGGATCGCAGACTGCAGCCTGAGACTTGTTCCTGATAGGCTCGATGCTAATCTTAACCCGAGATCTAGGGCTACCTTCATAAATCGCAACCCCTTCAATTCGATCCGAAGACTTGGGTTGCATATACTCATGAGAATAAGCACGGCAACAAGTACGAGTATCCACCGGCCGTTTAACCCATCCCGCAGCAAACGTCGCGGGGTCATCCTCACTAGCCTCCCAGGGCTTTTCAGGCCAGAACATTTCTACAAACTGTGCCATAAACTCGAACAACCGCGCGCCGGTGATGGAGGTCCGGACACCTTTTGGGTTATTCTCAATCTCGCAAATATTCAAGCTAGCGTGGTCGCCGATGCAATAAACCTGGTTACATCCGAGTTTACCTGGCTCTGTATCAAGCGTGTAGTTCATGTTGTCCCGGTCTATATCCCAGTCCCGCGTGAGGAACTTGGTGAGCTCTGCTGCGTTGACACCGAATTTGAAGGAATCTCCGGGCCTATAGGTACAGTCGAATACAAAATCTTTAAGGTCATTTGATTTGTATTGTTGTATGTTGTGACATTCTTCGGAGCTGTTCGCTAGTAGCTAAATCACGACATGACTCTTCTTAGTAACATTAAGACAGGGTTAATGAAAGGAAATTATAATGTGCGGCTGAAGACTAAATACCTGGGGTATATCTCGATTGTATAGGGCCTTGATGACTACAACGGTATCGTTCAAAGCGAAGGATGTATCTACAAGGTACCCCGCTAGAAGCAGATTCGTGACGAAGAACCTTTTAATCATATTGTAATCAGATTGGTATATCGCTATGTAATGAGTTCTAGTTTGACCTCGACCCCTAACGATCGATGTACTAGCTGTAATTAAAAGATTCGGAATGATATCAAATTACTAGATGGTCTTGAGGTGTACATATATACTCAAAATAGGCCCTACGTTATTGCACAGTGATTATCTAATATGAAAAGTTCTTGGTGGATGGCGCATCTAACTTAGAACATTACCGTAGCCTAGTTGTATTACGATTGTTGCATTGTTTTGATACAACACTTGAATCCTTCAAAGCTTCGCAAAGTCTATAATTTTTCAACGAGATTTCCTCAGTGTAGCGAAACCTTCTTCATCCATAGCTATATAGGGAATCTGTTTGAAACTGAGTGTTTGTTATCTTGGTAGTACTACTAATGCTATTAGGACTAGTACGGCAGTACCGTTGCATGTATTTATAGTGGTCTAATGCCAGCTGGGCCGCTGTGCCTCTCGAATAGATGGTATTAACCTTGCGCATTGTTGGTATGCGAAATATTGTCTTATAATCAAATTAACCATATTATGTGACCTGAAAAACGGGGCAGCCGCAAGCTAAGTAACTTCGCAAGATTTAGAAACATTGGTATGCCTTTGTTCATTCATCCAACCTACAGCTTACGGTCTCAAGCTGGAACAGTGATAATTTAGTGCCATAATTGCCATTCTTGGCGGCTAAATACATTTAATCCTGCAGTTATGACTTAGCTACGCTTTTCTCAAAATATGATACAGAAAGCTTTTCGCACTATCATGTATTGTACGCGTATCATGCTCTTTCCTCCATCACGCCATCATAATCATGTTCTACTTTAATTTTCTCTTCTTGTCTACTGTGTTGGACCATCGCATCTCCCTCATGGAATTTTCCGGAACGCACACTCCAGCCGGTGTAAGGCCTTCAGGATAATAATAGTATCCGTGCCCATCACCTAGTATACTCTGAACCTGTCGAGGTTGTGCCATCGAATATTCTGACACACTGTGCCGCGGCGGACCCAGTGGGAAATTCGGGGTTTGGTAATAGTAACTTGAAGGGTCGTCGGGTTTCCTAGCAGATTGAGAAATTCGCTGTTTGACTTCTCTCCGAGCTTTTTGTGTGAGTGGGTCTTGAATTCCCGGTAGCCGTGACGGAGATTGATGCGATTCCCGAGCCTGCGTGCTCTGGTTTCTTTGGGCATAGTTTTGAGTCCGTGTCAGCCGACGGTGATCTCTTTCTTTTCTTTCTCGTTCTATGTCTCGTTCTCTGTCTCGCCTGGCTTGTCTCATTTGCACTTTGATATAGAGGTCTTTTTCTCGTTGCCCCTCCCATCCTTGATCTGCTTTTTCCTTGAGCTCCAAAAGCTTTTGTTTTTGAGCCAACTCCAGATCACGCTTTTCTTCATCGTAGCGGATGAGAAGTTGATCTAGAGTGGGAAAGAGAACACCGGGTCCGTTATCTCCTTTCAGCACCCGCTCTTGCCAAGTTGGAGCTTTCTGAGGACGGCTTTCGAGCTCTGGGTGATGGAAGACAACCCTCTGCGACTTTCGAACATAGCTGCCAGGCAAGAAATCAGGACAGTTTAGGATGGCCTTTTCTGTGGCTTCATCGGGTGCGTTTAGTAGATCAATGAATGAATGCGGTAAGTGCCAATCAAAGGAAGTAGAGTCTTCGAAGGAGTTGAATGGATAAGATTGTTCGTGTGACGGCTGATATTCATAGTCTTCGGTCGGAGTTTGTGAGAAATCGAGCATTGGAGCGATTCCTTCCAGTGAAGCCGGCGAGAGTGAAGCCATAAACATTTGGCTGTACTCATCCAGGGGAGAGGTAAAATTTCGAGAAAAACCTTCGGGTGAATTCTTACGATGAATACTAGCTGGTAAGTTGGGTGGCATATTTGAATGAGGAGAACTGAACGCCTGGGATAAATTAGGCAAGGCTTGAAGATGCGCTCCATATTCTCTGGTGGTTGTAACACTCTGAATATCCCGAATTTCGCCGTTTGCGAAGGTTGGGGATTGTTCTAACAGATTCTGGGTTCTTCTATATGGAGCCGGTGTCCCTGGACGCTTGATCAATGGGGCATTTTGTGATCTCCATGAGCCTCTTGGTTCAGCACTTGGACTGTGAACTCGGATTCGGGAAGAAGATTCCGTCGAATCCGCAGATGGGGACGTAATTGGCCTTTTCTCTCGCAGTCGAAAATTCACCATCTCTTCAAATGCACAATGTTCATTAGCGATGGTCTCGAATTTTATGGGTTGATGAAAATGAGAATTATGATTTATGCAGAAAATGGTAAGGTGAAGATGACCAGATTATGGAATGCCAGCCTGTTCGTGGAGATTTTTTATTATACCGCAAAGCCAGAGTGCAGACGTAGAAGGGATGTATCGCTTTTAACACCCTCGGCAGAGTAACTATAAATGCGCGACAAGTAAGACTTCTGGTGCTTACCTTTAGAATCGCATCTAACTGCATGACTTGAACCATTCGTTTGTCTTTCTTCATGATCAGATAATGGACTAATGGGTTCCGAATTTTCCAGATTTTTCGCCGCATCGTCATGCGGTTCTTCGGTGTTGAGAACACGAGAGGAATTATGGCTGTCCGGCGAAGAGTTTGAGTTTTCTGGTGAAGGCAAAACCCCTACCTTATCACCTTTAGATTTTGCCATCGATTCCACCTTTTTCGAGTCCTTCTTGTTACTTTTGAGCGCAAGAGAGTGCAATCAAAATTTTGAATACGGGATCTCTGGTAACATTCTTCCCAGCTAGAGCCAGATCCATAAAAGTAGAAATTTGCACGAGTTGCCAAAGATCCTGCCAGGTGGTCGCATGTGGTGTATGCGGTAAATCATCGATATATTGGGAATTTAAATCGCACTCTGAGCATGTTGTGAGGCTCATTCAAAAATACGCTCAAATCGCAGATCAGATATCAACTTTGGACGGTTTGATCTCGAGGAGGCTTGAAAATAAATGTACCTTTTATCATACAGTATTATGTACTAGCTCGTTCTCGAACAAGTTGCTTTCGTTAAATTGAATCGATGGAGCTTTCGAGGAATAACCAGTGTAAAAAGAAGCTATCAGCTCGCTGGTGGTCGGATTGCCTAGCACCTGTTGATTGAACTCTCACTTGTTGAAGTTCAAAATGCAACACTGGCCTTTGTGTAACATTCTACCGCCAGTATTCGAGTTTCGAAACCTTTGGGATATTATTCCAGCAATCTGTCTACTTTCAAGATATTTTTATTTTGACTGATTCTATTGTATATACAAGCATGGAGGAAGGATATCTCCAATCAAACCCGAATCTTTGATCACGATGAGTTGATATGGTGCAGAGCTATTATCCACACTTTCAGCCGAGTTCGTGATGGCTTATTTAGGCGAATTAATAGTTCGGATCATACAATCTTTCAAATCATACTCGATTCTCCTACGACTGCTCTTCGATATTCAGTTATCTTAGAAGGTAACATGAGGCTTTCGAAATAGAATAGCGATAAACACATGTTTGACCGCTGAGATGAAAACAGTTTCAATCACCAAGTCAACGCCTCTTTACAATAGGAGAGACCTTTAACCTGAGACGACTCTTAAGTCAAGCTCAAGCTCTCCTTGCCAAAGAGGAAAGCTTATTTTTTCATATCTATCAGAAATTAGATTCCGTATGGGCTTTATCTACCTGTATCAATAAAACGCCAAGCACAAGCGCAATTTATCGGCGAGCTAGCCACAATTGCGAGCAGCATGCGAAATGCAGCTGTGTAGGTGGCGAAAAATCCATCCCAGTTGGCATGAGGGCCCTACAAAGGCGACGAGCTGCTGGCAACCCGCACAAATATATGCAAATGGGAACAGCCTTGTGGAAGATGGTAAACCTGTGCCTTTGAATTGAGTGGCGCCTTGGCTTTTTGGCAAGAACTAGGAATTTTGGAAAAATCGCCAGATGTTTCGGTGGTTCCATCTCATCTATTGTTCACAGCAAGCGCTAAAACAGCATGTCGTTCCCGAACCAACTATTACAATGTAACCCTCTATATCTTAGTTTTTGAGTTAGTATTTTTAGAACGATAATCGAACAATACCATAGCTGAAGATATTACGAAGTCAATAATATATCCTGTAGATCTAAAATCTGTACCGTAGGATAGAATTAAAACCCGTACATTCTGTAGAAAACTTCAATCAAAGGCTATTTTCAGAAAATAGAAACGAGAAACTCAATGTTGAGGATTTCATAAAGCTACCGCAACCCTGGCGACTGGACGCAGCGATTGTATTTTGTTTGTAGGCCAAGAAACATCAATGGACGAAACAACAACACTTATTTGATTAATCTTAGTGACTCTAGATCTATGGTCTGGAAAAACTGCCATCTGCATCGATGGGATAACCGCGTCCCGCTAGCTTCGTGCGCATCGGTTTTCTGCAATAAGAATATATCCGCGCAGCGCCGACGTATAATATCAGCTAGCCCGGTTGCTGATCGCTTGTAACTGCAGTTCTTATGCGGTTCCTAGCCCAGCAACTACGGCCAAGATCTTGGAATGCTCATGAACCTGCAAGCCATCAGAGGTTGGCCCATTCTTGAACGCTGGCTGTAACTGTTTCTTTCCAAGACTTGGTTAATAGCCAGTTCTTAACGGAACGCCTCAGTCTCTTGGATACTTAAAAACATCTACACCTGCCATCTCTATTTATTCTTTTTCTTCTTATTCAGGGTCTTTTCTCGGTGCTCAAGAAATATTCGAAACTAGTTGACGTTAAAAATTCTCGTTCGGCCAGTTCTCTTTCTTTCAGAATCAACCCATCAATCCTCCAGCAGAATTCGATCAGGCCTATTGTCCAACACATCAGATTGCATCCCGATTTTCCCTTATTAGTATACTTCATTGCCAGGTATTCCTTCACATCAAGTAGGTTCACATTCTTCACTTTTTTTTTTCGGTTTGTGGTTGTTTCGCCACAAAGGGCGTTGGAGAGAAGTTGAAGACCTCACAAAGCTGACGCGAAACGCACAGGTGTATATATATACTCTCTCGAACACAAAATGCTCAGAACCGGCCCAATTGTCTCCATTGCACTGATAGGCTTTGCCGCTCTCGTCGTCGCTGCAGTCCAGATCAACAAATGTCTTGTCAACAGGGCAAATAAGCGATCCCACAGCGCGGTATAAACAGGCTATATAAAGAAGAGGGTCAAATCAGCTGAAGGCTACTTCGGTTTAAATGATAGAATAAAGTTCGGCTACTATGCTCAAAAGGCAAGGCTAATGCTTTGGTCGACTATATGATGGTTTTTAGTTTAGGAGGAATTGGCATGGCATATAACTAATACATAATAAATACATAATACAATTATGGTAATGTATAGACATAATTGGAGGGTGGATTTTTTGACATACCTAGTTTTATTATGCAGGACTTCGCAGACACATACAAGGCATTTAAGCAACGATGAGGTTGTGATGCGATAAGTCCAGCCATAATTTCTTTATCCGCTCCTGATGTCTATAAACATGCGAAGATCAAACTATAATAACCTATCATACTATATTTATGTAGTGAGCCGGACGTGCATGGCTTCAAAACGCTTGCTTTCTAAAAACTTAACAACCCAAAAATGAGCCCGGGCTAGAGTTGTCTGTAGACAATAGTTCACGAATTCGAAAATTTAGGGAGACAGTTCGTCTGTCTACCAGAGTGGCCAACCAATAGAATCTTCTGTTGCACGCCGCAACTAGCTATTTTAGGAAAGCAGAGCAAATCCAACACTATTCAACACATTTCTTCACGCTCAGTGGGTGCTTGTTTTCCCTCCTCGCCAGCTATATTATATCCACGCGTCTACTCTCACTTGAACAACCAATCTTCAAACATCCCACACCCTTCTCACTCCCATCTCGCCTCCATCTCCTTCACTCTCTCTCGCCTTTTAGCATCACCACCCTCCGTATGTATCAATCTCCACTCTCTCAATCCATTCTCTCTTCCATTCCTGCTCACATCCTCCAGAGAACTAAGAACAAAATAGATTGGGTCGAAGTATAGCTGACATTAAAAGTTCACGATGGATTCTCTCCGATTTGCGTTCTTGAACGCTGCAGAATCAAGCCAACAAAAACCAACAAAAACCGTGTCAGTCAAGAGCGGAAGCACTAGACGATCTGGTCGTTCTCGTCACCGTGGTAGCGACAAGGCTATCTCGGTCCACGATTTTGATGACACCAGTAGCGCCTCTTCGTCATGTAAGTGTTAAAACTAAGGCCGCATTTCTATCTGAGTCCCATGATCAGTAAGAGACGACTGACTGTTTCAATTAGCCTCTTGCAATGAAGACAATCCTGGCTCCAGCCAACAATACAAAGAGAAGGCTCATGAGATCTATGATGACTTCAAGCATCTCCCTCCATCCCTTCAACGCTTGGAGTTAGAGAGAAACAAAAACAAGAAATGGGAAGAGAACCAAAGTCTTTCTAGCACCCCCTCGAAGAATCGCGATTCTTCATCCGCTAGATTCGACGGTCCTTCCAAGCGAGCACCATCGAGAGCTTTGCCTCGTGAGGTCGACGAAGACTTCAGGTACTATCTCCGGTCCCGACATGACCGTGATGATTCCCCACCACGTTCGGAGGCCTGGCAAGAGGTCACTGTTGAGATCGGGAGACATCGAGTTCCTCGAATTGATCTTCGTAACCAAATCATTATCGATCCATTAGCCCCTATGCTTCCTCCACAGCCCCGCAAAATCATTCCACTTGGCGAGATTTCGATGGCGTATCAAAAATCTCTTACGGAAGACCAAGCAAAAGATATGTATGATATGGGTGTCAAAGTCAACTCACGAATGAAAACGAAGTTTGATCAACAGAAAGTGGAGAAGGAAGGACGGGTCCCGATCCGCAAGGTCCCCAGGTCAACTGATCTTATTCCTTTCGAACAATTCAAGACTCCTTCTACGCTTCCTAACTTCATTCCAAAACCTCCCTTCTTCTTCCTCGACCTTGTCAAGGTCACAGCCTTGGATTATCTTCCAGGCTCTAAAGTTGTTAGACCTTACGATTGGATTCCTCTGCAGGTCGGAAAGCTCGACAGTTACAGAACCCTGCCTGCAATTTTCTGGGGTTCCAGCGATAAGGAAGCAGCGGCTATCGTCTTCTATATCTTCCCCACCACCAGGAACATCAATGACCCAATCTCGGCCGGGATCGTCGATGGTGATCAAGGAGTTACTAATATCGCGATTGACACCATGGGATTCATGAGCAACGCGAGGATGAAGGTTGAATGGTCGGGCTATATTGACCTCTCCCGCCCTATGATTGTTCCTCGCGAGACGATTTATAACATCAGCAGTCCTGCTAAGGCTAACGAAAAGCACTTCTGGGATGCCTGGAAGGGTTTATTCAAGAAGCCCAGATTTGGTGGTCATCAATACGGGTAAGTTTACAATTTCAAGTATTCCTCTATGACTATCAGATCAGTTGCTAATATGTCGATAGGATGACACCGGAGACTCGTCCTTTCGAGAATCCTTTCCGTCGCATGCAGATCTTTGAGAGCAGGAAACAATGCCATGGTAAATACACCGCACAGATTGCAATTGAGAAGGAACCATTGCCACAACGGAAGTGTGTTGTGGATATCCATGAGGACGACAGCGATGACAGCGGCACTGTTATAGGATTGGACACAGAAGATGTTAGAACCGTCATTGGGTTGAACGAAAAGAGCGAGACGAAGAGTTCCCTTGGTGGTGGGAAAACTGAACACAATGACGAGAATGATGGCAATGAGGCGAATGACGCTGACGAGAAGAAACCAGCCACCGCGAACTGGTTGGCTTCTATCTTTGACCGCCCTCCAACCATCACTCTGGATGAGAACGTCAAGATCATTACGCTCCGTGATGTCTCTAAGATGCCACAGCCTGTTCGTACTTACAAACCGCTCGCAGACACCAAAATCAAAGAGAATGGAATAGTCAACTTCTCTCCTCGACAAATCTTCACCGATCCAAGCCAGTACCAGGATCAGTACAAAGATACTGATAATGAGAGTGTCCCAAAGCAACGTGAGTTAGGCAATTTCAACCGCAGAATCCTCAAAATCATCAACCAGTGCATTGGCATTGGCGGTAAAACTCAACCACTATCTTCCGCTCATACCGCCTACCTTTACAAATATCCCAAGGTCAAAGATACCAAGGATCTATTAAAGAAATACATCAAGGAGTGCACCGATGCAGCCCAACGAGCGGAAATCATGGAGAAGGGGTATTCCAGCATTGGAGAACGACTTTATCCTTGGGACGAAAGAGTTCACGAGAAAGAAATGTCAAAGGAAGTCGGAACACAGGAAGTCTTGGACGCCTGGAAGGTATCATTTGGCCCTGGACCACATCCTGACAAGGAGCTAAGAAGAAATCACCGCATGATCGAGGAAGCTCTCAGTCACGGAAAAACCAGTATACCAGTACTCTGGGTTCCAAGATGTGTCCTCATGGAGTTACAGGAGGCGAGAAACCGCGTTATCAAGGTTGCCCCGGGTATCCCTGGTAAGAAGCATCCCTCTCTATCCATTGTTATAATTCTTCTTAACATATATATATATACAGAGTTCAGCTAACTTGTCACTGTTACAAAGAGTCGGAGAAATACACTCCTGAAGAGCGGGCCAAAGCCAAACAGTATCGAGAAGAAGTTGCAGCTCGGTTGAAAATAATTCAAGAAGCGAGAATGGCAGAGGAGGCAAAGGAAGTGGATCCTTTTGATGATCCCAACCAAAGACTCTCATCCCACTCAAAGCTGGAACAAGCTGAACAAGTGAATGATAAACAAGAGATGGAATTGATGCTCTCTATCAAGAAGCCCTCATCAACGACTCGTTCATCAATCGAGTCGCCTCCAGAGGTTTTCCAAAACAGAAGCATCGACTCGTGGTCAAAAAGTGGGGCTCTATTGCTTGCACCACCAATGATGAGCCTTGAAGACGAGGATGGGGAGGGTTCCAAAGATCAAGGCGTCGAAGCTCTAGAGGAAAAGTCTGAAAATTACGCTGAGACAGACTCTTCTATCACTGAAACCGAATCTGAAGAATCGCTATCGAACGCAACAGACGACGAGAATGAAAACTGGTGGTTGAAACCTGAGGATGTTGACATTACATGGCTTTTAGAACGTCAACCGGAAGGCTTCAAGCTTACTGGCAATCTCTCTGTCGATGAGCTGAAGGCAATGTTTGGGAAGGGCTCCACGCAGAAAGACGAAGATAGATCGTTTGAGTACTCTGCTAAGAAGACACCTTCTGTGGAATCTGATGAAGACAGTCGAAAGGCTACGGTCACTCTCTGTGAGGAAGAAGAGAGCGGTTTCAAGGTATCTGCCGCTAGCTCTGAGCTTGAGAAGACACCTTCAGTTACAACGATTAACACGGATCGTTCGCGGGAACGTCAAACTTTCGATCTCACAAAACTAAGGACGAGATTACCCACTGGAGAGACCAGAAGCAATATTCTTAACGGGCGCTCACCTACAGATGTTGCAACTGAGATCTCTAATCGTATCAGAACACGGTACAAGCCATCTCCACCTTCCCTTCCAAAAGTGTCTCCGTCTCTCAGTGTTACTGCTCGAGGCCTAGAAAACGATAACCAGCCATCTGTTCCTGCCTCATGGTTCGAACCTGAACCTGAAGGGTCGCCTACTATCTTAACAGATAACCTAGTCCTTGGTGTCTGCCCACCTCGGAAACCTCAGGTCACCCTGGGACGCACCGCCACAGTTTCCCCCTCGGCCCCTGTTCTCACCCAGACCCTCGAGCGACTCCTTAGCAAGAAGAACTCCCCGCTTGAGCCCTCTAATCGATCGGGGCGTGTGGGTAAAATCCGCATCCCCGAAGGGTTCGAGAGAGCTAAGGTTTCGCCACAAGGCGCGTCAGCTTCCCTGCATTCGGACGACATGTCTCGCCGACGCTCGGGTATATCGAACCTTTTCATATCACGACCGATCCGTTGGTCAGCTCCTCCCAACATGGACCTTGCAGTTGAGCCGCCCAGATCAGACTCGTACGGATCTGATTTTAATCGCAAACGTTTTCAGACGGCTCGTCGAGGCGGGATGTCTGGTTTGTTTTAACCGATCCGATCTCCAACTACCTTCGAAGTGGATCGGTCAGCTCGATCGATGACAGCCTTGACAGGTCGTCTCCAATCATTTTTTTCTTATGATATTATTTTCTCTCTATGCCTCTCTAAGGCTTGGAAGACGACGCCGTGGATGGATGGGTGATTAGGCGCCTAACACACTTTTTTCTTTATTTTCTTTTTCTTTATGGGGTTCGTAGGATTTTGAGTGTTCTCTTCAACTGCATGCAGGACATGGTCTGATAACGATTTTAGCTTATTCATTGTGCGGTATGCTGTTTTCTATCGGGATTTCGGCGACCTGTTTCATGCAACCTTTCTTCTAACAAGTAAATGCATTTTCCGTGGATATATCTTCTTTCATGGAAGTTTGAAACATGGATATAGCAACAGTGAAGCATAACTAGCATATAGTTTTATATGGAAATTATAACATTGAATTGTGACAGTTCTCAAGTTTCAAAATCGTCGTATCTCAAACCCAACGTGGAGTCGTAATCATTGAGCCACAATCCGGCATCTCCACAGACCACCATATCGATTTCGTCATTCGACAGCCAATTTAAGTGCCGCATGCAGCATCTTCAGCTATCAACGTTGACATCAAGATCTCAACATCATCGGAACCAACACGCCACCACCCAAGATCCAACAAGCTCCATTAATTCTCCATATCCGGCCATCTACATTCTGACGTTCCTGCATCCAAGGTTTCATCCCAATTCCGGCGTTCCAAAAGCCCCATTTGGACATCATCTCCCCTGGTGCCTTGTACCTTGTACCTTGTGCCTTGTGCCTTGTTCCTGTTTGCTAACGATAATGTATCCCTTTTCGCCACGATATCGATTTTCTAAAACATGTCCTTTTTCTATATTCATCGTGAGCCGCCAAACGGCCTGCAAAAAAAAAATTTAGTCAGGGTATCAGGCTAATAATGGCACCAAAATCCCAACCGATCGTTTCGCGTGTCTTTCTATTGGCGATTTAGATTAACGATGAACCAACCGAACTGCGCTCTACGAAGTGGCGCAAGTCGCAACTAATACCTGGTGTCCTCAACACAAACCCTTTTTTGCGTGGACTGTCGGATGTTGTTTTGAGTAACGAACTCGAATGTTTCAGGAAAGAAAGAAAAGAAAGAAGGATGGATATTACGACGGCTAACGGTGGAATTGAGGCGCGTGTTCGTGGATGACAGTCAACAAAAAGAGGGGTCTACACGACCCGAGTCAGTCCTAAAAGTGCTGCCTATGTCAGTGACGCTTTTTTGCCGTTCTGTTAAGATCACGAACTGCCCCGTGCCGTCCGTTCCCTTTTCAAGAGTTTTATTTCCTTTTGATTTCGGAAAATGTAACGAATTCGGCATCTCCCTTTCTTTCTTTTCTTTCATCCGTGTGCTGCCCTTGCTTTGCTTTGAGCCAAGGATAGCGTTTTTTGAGTCAAATTCGATCCAATGGATACTACTCCCCCGCCTCGATTTCACGATCTTTGAAACCAGATGATCTGCGGGGACGGATATCGACATCGTTCGGGAATCTTATATCGGCCCACTTACCCTTCCCCACAGCGTATCTGGTGATAACGCACGGATCACTCGATTAGGCAAAGTGAACAATCTCTAGCGGGGGGCGGATTCTGAGATCTGAAGGATTTCAAGTGAATCGAGGGAGCGCTCACATCGCATGTTCTCATGCATCATGCGCCATGCAAGATATCAATGGATGAGATGATCAGTTGGCTGTTTGGGCTATCGCTTCCCTTGATGATGTGACCGGCGAAGTTCGGTCTATTTCTTTTTTTCCCCAATCATAACCTAGAAAAGTGTAACCCGAAAACAACATTCCCTTCCCCTTCCCCTCACCCGCTATCTCTCTACTTGTATTGATTGGGGAATTTGTTTTTGGATTTTAGCCGAATTGCTCCGTACAGCAGAAAAATAAATAATAAACTACGGATCATTTCCGTTTGAAGTATAGAGAAGGTTGGCGATATTTACCTATTCGTGCCATCCCCGCGATCTAAAAGTGCAAACTGTTATGTCGTAGCCGTGCTAAGAAAAAGGAAAGGAAAAGAAAAAAAAATTTACGATCGATTGCAGAAATCGGAACAAGGGTAATTGACCAAGCTCACAAATCAAACCCACGTAATCATCGTAATTGCTAATTGCTCCAAAAATTTTAATTAACTAACTATCTTTTGCCCACAAAAGCTTTGATGCCTAGCTAAAAGAGCTTCAAAATTGAGATTCCTTTTAATTATGAGGGAAGGATTCATCACGAATTAATATTGACACGGAGCAATCCCCGCAACCAATAAGCTCCTGTGTAACCAGCCACCTCCAAAGCCCAAAGCCAAAGCAAAACAAAACACCGCCAGCCGCATAACATACACAAGGGCTTCCGTTGGGCTTTAGGCGGGTAGCTACCGATCTAAGTTTCGATTACACACAGAGAGAGGGAAAGGGAGAGGGAAATGCCCACGAAATTCCCTCTTCCCATCAATAAACCCTTTTTTCCTTTCTTTCTACAGAGTTCCGTATATGCAAGTGTTATCCCGGGTATTCCCGCCCTTGCTCGAATACGATAGCTAGCTTGGATACTGGAAAGCTAAAGCTAAAGCATATGTAATGCACCGTATTTTGTGACTTTCGTACGTCGTTCGTAATGGGTACATGGTGTACCCGCGGCTGTACTCTCCCAAACTTAAAAAAAATATATGGGGGTGAATATCTGATGCCATCATACATATGGATTCGAACATGTTGACAAGACACGGGACGGACGTGAGGAGGTTGGATGGAGAGAGTGTAAGAGAAAAGAGGGGTGGAAAGAGCGAAATCGGGCAAAAATGCACGATTGAGAGAGATTATGCAAGATGTTGTTTCTGATCAAATATTATTTTGGCAGCTATAGTCCGTAGACGTGCATGATCGTTATCCAAGGTATTTCGATATACAGCTGTGATTACTCAATGTAGCTATGTAGAAGCTTATACTTTGCATTCTAGTTGGTCGAGTCCGGTTATGGAAGGTATTATGCAATGACAAGTAACAAGTACTTATTGGCTATAGCCATGCCTACATTGCATAATATGCATGCAATTAGCATGTCGCGTTGAACTTTGGCGTACTCGAGCAGAGACAGAAAGAAATCAAGCTCATTTCCATTTAAATTTCCGTGAAATAATGATGGGTTTTTGTGTTTAAGCTAATAAAGAAATATTAAGGAAAAGATAAATTTCTAACGCCATATTCCTGCCATATTAATAGAAAATTGCGAGATGAACCCGACATGGTGTAAGGATGATAATCAAAAACTCCGCCCTGAAGCAAAAACTCCTGCTGTAAGCTACAAACGTTGAAAGGAAAAGAAAAATACAAGAAAATATAAACGGCCTCTTTTTTGTACACGTACACGCCCGAAACCACATGTTGCCTGTTGAACCAGTGTGGACTCGAAAAGTAACCTCAACCCCTGCTTTTGGACCGCTAGAAAATGTACAAGAAAAAAAAGTGATAATGAAAAACAAAAAAGGCAGGTACAAAGACATCGCTAAAGGGTATCGTCGACATCTTGAAAAAATGTAGAAAGGATAATATGTACAATAATAACAAATGAAATATCCGTAGCATATGCCTTGCTAAGTGAGATGAATGTAGAAAATATAATGCTGAGAGGCTTTTGGGTAATGAACTTAATTCTGTCGCTAGTGCCGTATGCTGTTAAAGACGAAACCACGAGAGAGAAAGGGGTTTAAAGTAGAGATCATGATGCTTTGCTTTTCGAGGATAATGCTGGTGAGCTGCCTCTGTGACTGTGATTGTGATGTTCCATGAATAATCGGTAGGCTTCTTTCCGTTTCGCATTGTCGCTGTATTTGTTCGCGGCAATTTCTTCGATGTAATCCTACGTAGCGAGCTATTATTAGCATGTGATGCTCAAGATTGTGAAAAGAAGCTGGGAAGGTTGGGTGGCAGGGCATACCTCTGTTTGTTTGAGATCAGCTTCGGGAATGTGTCGTGTTTTCCATTCTTGGATGACGGGGTTTGTGAAGTGGTCGATTCGGATGATATGTTGCTCGTGTACAAATTTTGCTATTTTGTGTTTGTGGTCTATGGTGAGTTTGTCATACAGGGTGGCTCTTGTTTTCTGGTATCGTAGATGGCACTGTTAGAGAGATGTTCGATAACCGTAGTAGGGAGAATCGCAACTCACCTTGAATGGGGGCTCGGGACCGCCACCGGACCAAATTCGGATCAGTTCCTCGGTCTGAGCTTCATCGAGAGCCCTCTTCTTTGCTGTTTTCGAGGTCTCCAACTCCTTCTCCTTCTTGTAGTTTGGTGGTAGCAACACAAAGCTGGCGTTGGATTGCCGTCGCTCTATGAAATCTTCTGGTTCTTCCTCGTCCCTTATTGCGATCAAATCTCCATCCTTTGTCCTGATAATTTTGATCATTTCTCCAGCGTTTATCGAATCAAGTAATAATATCCTTTGATGGAGGACAACTGTCTTTATGCTTGCGTCGCTAGTTCTAGCTCTTGGCAACGGAGTTGCAAGGCGTCTACCTTGACCAGTTGGGTCGATATCAACAGAATGAGCCCTTGAGATGCTGCCGTTTGATTCTGAAGAGGGAAAAGGAGATCTAGATTTCCGTGCAGCTTCAAGAGGTGACATTTTGCCATCGTCTTCCCTCTTCCGTTTAGACGGCCTTGCACTTGTATCTCTCGCAGAACGAGCGGTGCACTCCGGACTTTGGGTCGGAGTTCGGGAATTTGCCTCAGAAGCTGGACCATGTCGGACAGGTGTGTACCTCTGAGCAAATACGGCAGGTGTATTGCTAGGTGATGTGTTTGAAAGGTTGGGTTGAGGGAAAGGATTTCGGAAAGAAGTGTGGTGGGGGGATATACTCCGATCCCGAATGGCCTCTAACGATGGCTCTTGGGATGTAGCTCTGGGAGCAGATAAAGTTTCCGCGATAATCTCGGAAGCCATAGAGCCGTTCATATTCGTATTATTTCGAATACGAGACTTCTCTGCCTCCATAGGTGCCCAGGAAGCCTGGAATCCAAAAGATGGAGAGAAGGTGAAAGATGAAGTAGGCAGCGCGCTCAAGGCAGGTGGTAACAGATGCAAATGTTCCGGGTCTTCGAACTTGGTTAGTGGTGGACCTAATAGTCGGTTTGCTTGTTTCCTCCAATCCGCTGTCTCGATAAACCCTCCCAACTTCGGTTCGATGGAATACGATACCACTCCTTCCATCATGTCATGTTCTTCTTCTTCCCTCTTGATCTCTTCAGTGCCTATCGGGTTCCACGGGGGGTTCCGGAAAGGTTCGTTGAATACTGCTGCTATCCTGACTTGCGGTTTTATAAAATCGGGCCAGAGTTCTGGTATTATAAGTCCTCCGGTCAGGTCGTTTTTGATCTGGATGCAATCCAATGCGTCCTCGAGTGTGAGCTGACATGTTCGAGGATTATTCCGTAAATATATCTCAAATAATGTTTGTATTAACCGCTAGTTTGGTTGATACGTCAGTCGGCATGTTCCACATTCGATCAAGCAAACATACAGAGCGGAGCAGATCAATGACACTCAATTGAGACTGCTTCCTGCAAATTGAATAGTTTAGAACATGAAACGGAGCGGACCTACATTCCATGTTGTAACTCTGTTAAACGGTATATCTAATGTGACCGTATCCGGCGCAAGTCTAACCAAAATAGTTGTGTTTTCGGTTATGCTGAGGCCGTTAGAAGGGGTCGCGGGGCTTCGATGTGCTAAGACATTGTTGCTATATGCCTTGGTTGTCATTTTTTCAATCCAGTGTGCAGGATTATCCTCGCGACCTGTTCTCAGCCGACTTGAGTACTTCGTTCTGTGCCAGCGTCCCTTTTGTTTTCGTGACTGTCTGATATTTGTGTTGAGTAGCTTGTTATCTCGATAGGAAAAGATTTTTGAGGGACGAGTGGTAAAAGTCCTGGTTCTGAACAACTGCAGATACGTGGTGATATGTATGGTTTAAACCTTGAAGGCGGAGATAACTCGTTGTCGTCCTTATTGAGCTGTGTGGCGTTTGGTTATGCAAGCAATGGGGTGTCGGTATGTATTGTAGTTGGTGAAATGCGGATCGGATGTTCTCATAGGGTGTTCTGCAAGATATAAAAATCCAGTGGTCTGGTAAAGAAAAAATAAATTCCAAACGAGCTGCAGCGTCAAGAATGAAGGTGAGGAGGGACCCTTATTTAGTTGGTACGGAAATAAAATAATAATTTGTGTCTGGGGATTGTTTTACAGGCTCCAAAGGTGGTGTGGATGTCTATCCAGCAGGTTGGTTAGGGTGTGTGCCTGGGTATTGAAGCGATGCGAGCACGTAGATTAAAGTCCCAAAGATCCCAGAGCCCCGAGTGCACAGTAAGCGGAAAAACAAAAAAAACACAAAGAAGGAATCAAGATCGTAGAAAAAGAAGTTTGAAATCGGAGGTAGTGGTGGGTTTATGTCAGGATGAACAAACAGAAGCAATGGAAGACGCCCCGTTTATGGTTGAGGAAGTTGATCAGAAGGATACTGAGAGCACAAGGAAGAGATTATTGTTCGGCGTCCGTTTCCTGGAGGAAGGGTTTGTCGATCTAAAGCACAACATGAACAGTGCAATGCCCATGCCAGTGCGGTGTGGTCCTGGGGCAAATCCTTGGGGGTTTGGGTTGAAGCCACCCTCCAAAAGCAACCAAGAAGAAAAAAAAAAGGGAAGAGGAAAAAAAGAAACCAGAAGAAAAGAAAACAAGGGAAGAGCAAGGAATTAAAGTTAAGTCTTGTCTTATGCACAGTGCGTAGCGTCTATAAGACTCCGTGATATAGATGCCTGTGATCCTCTCGTCTAGACAAAGAACCAGATTGGTAGCGTAGGAGAGCTGAGGGGTTCACAATAGTGATGGTAATTGATTGTTAATCTCTTCGCGAACTAGGAACTGGGGTTGGCGAAGCTTTGTCGTGGTGCAGTGTAGAGGCGTTCAGTGCAAAATGCGAGATACTTTATCAATGAGAGGCTGGCTGTACGGCGTATGTGTTATGTGCAGCTGATAGCTTTTGCCAATGGTAATGGCGACGACCAGGAATGTGCTGCAGAGATGTCTCTGACAAGGAAAGCCAAACAGTTCACAAACAAGGTATTTAGTTAGACCACCTAATTTCTTGTTTTTTTGCTGTTTTATCTCTGCATAATTAGTGGCATGATTATTGGAAGTAGACGCCTCTTCTTGTATCCGAGGCGGTAACGATGCAGGACTTATGATCGTCAGTCTGATCGTTAGACAAATAATCCGAACCACGTTTTGGAGATGTTGGCTGCTGGCTATATGCAAGTATTTGCGGTGCAGAAAAGGTGGCAGAAAGGGTGGTGTCTGCCAGACCGTGTCTTTGGAATGTATACGTGACGCCTCCCCAAGGCGAGACTGTAGATCGTCTGTTATCCTTGGAACGTATCGATACGGCACCGAAATCGCGTTATTTGATGGTTGTGGAGAATGCTTTCGCAAGGGTTAAAGGTTTGAGTTTGCAAGTTCGTGAATTTGTTCACCAACAATATCCACCAGACTGTCCAATTTTTCTCAAAACAGCATATCCAATCGCGTAGCGGCATTCTTCGGTTGTAAAACCGCTGGCAGGTCCAACATCAAAACCGTTCGTTAATTGCTATGCAATATGCTTTGCTCTTGCAGTGCAAAAGCCAGGTGGGCGCAAAACGGTTCGCGTGCGTCTTTGCTTTTGTACAATACTTCCTCAGCACATCTTCAACTGGCGGGTAGGTTGTTCAATTGAGGGTTCAGTTAGGCGAAAGGGGTGGGGAGTTCGTCCCGGGATATTCCAGATGTTGCCAATGCGCACTTATCCCTTCAGGGAACCAAAGCATCGTGATCTGTAAGCCCCTGTCCTGCCGGCTCTTCACACGAAAGGATCGCGAGCAAGCAGGCAAGTGCCTTGGAGAGAAGGGTTAAGTTAAGTGGATCAGGCGGTTTAGGTCGCCGTATTGACTTGTTTGACGAATCATCTAACCTCCATCGATCAGTAGAGCCTTTTGGATACAGTGTGGGAAATGTTAGCAACGGTTTCCTAACTGTGGAAGAAAGTTGGACCGTCGAACGGATTTAAGTGTGCCTCCCCCTTGAAATGAGGGTGCCCTGCGGAGAAATATTATTCGCTGGATAACTGCTGCTAACCATTTTTGGTGGCTTCTTGCAGCAAGCAAGATCTTGAGAAGCCAGTTGAGATCGAGCATCCTTTCCATTTTCTCTCAATAAGGCCAAGTGCCGTCCCCAAGAGGGATGGAAGGAATCCTTAGCCGTGCATCGGTGCAGCAAAATCAACCCAACTTTTGCAATTTCGAACGAAGAGATCGGAACGATGGCTTGCGGACAAGTTCGGCTGCAGATATCTGCCAATCAATTCTGCTTGATCAAGCATGTTTCGTTTCTGAGCAAGAAAAAGCATAGCAGTCCCATTTGGGATTCTGTATTCCCAAAGAGGACACCATGCACTCAAGAGAAATTTCTGGTTCCAAAAGAGGATTTATCGGAGTCGGCAAATACGGAACCGTTGCACCCGCAGATCCTCTGAGGAATGCAATGAATATCATCATTAAATGCAAAAGTCGAGAGACTACCTAGGTGTTGATGGTTGAGCAGATGCAACGATCATACTTCGTAGTTAGAGCGTCGCAGTTAGTTTGCCACCCGACCGCCCCGTGCTTCACCAGTATTAATTCGAGATAATCTGCATGCCTCGGATTCCCAAAATAAGGCTTTGTGGCTGATGGGCTGAACAGATGGGCAATTTCCGGGAGCACCCCCGGCGACGTACAAGTTTGCCCATGGCTCGATTCTAAACCCAGGGCAACACCCCCGAGACTAGCTCGATGCTGATGCCACCTTTGACTCCGTAAACTGCACAGATCGTCGGTCTTAAAAGCTTCGCGTGTTAGTGGCCAACGATGCGGAGGGGAACAGTTACTTGTTTCGCCTCGTGACGGAAGGCAGTTCCCAGAGGCGGATGGAGCTGAAACGTCTCTTGGATCGAAAATCGTTAACAAATCTAGCGATAGCGTGGGAAGCTATCATCGGGTAGATTTGAGGCAAGCTCCTCGATAACGAGGACCCTTTTGAACATTTTCGATGGGTAGAGAGATCAGGGCAAACACCCCATATCGAGAAGTAATATGATCGTCGAATCCGAACTTGCCCGTATGAACTTACTCCCGTCGGTTGCTGACAACTTCCTAGTCACGATTTTTCCACTTACAAGGCGTCTTAAGCTTCCAGCTGACCGGTTCATAACTCCTCATCCTAGTGTGCTTATCCGTTCCCGCGTGAAAGACTTCTTGGAAGGAGGGTTCCTTATTTCAACTATTAAGTTTCCTTCAAGCATTAGGTGTTTGACTCGTGGGAACGATAGTTAATTAACGTTATTCATCGGAGGGGGGCCAAGCGAGTAATCGATTAGCGTCGCAGAATGCTTCCTAATTTGTGATATCCTTTAAGGGAGATTAGATCGCAAGGTGTCCATCACTCTCACCGTCGATGACCGGACCCACCTTGAAGCCAAAGTGTGAAGTTTAATGGCAAATTATCTATTTTCATCTGAGCCATCAATCAATAACCTTGATGATGATGAAAGTGGCGGTTTTTTTTTTTTAGTGAGAGCATCGTGATTAACGGTTCGCACGGTTACAAAGAAGCTTAACTACCGCCGCGCCGCACCATGGAAGTGCAAGTGCCCTGCGTAATACTGCTGTCGCCCTGTTTCAGCCTCATTTGAACCCTGACATTAGAATGAACAAGATTGATAACGGTCTCCATCACGTTTCTGTCCGAGCAACATGCATATCTTGTCTCCGATGACCATACCCATGGCGATTGTTTGTCGAGATCGAAGCCATTTCATTGGTACAAACGCCAGATGCAGTGGGTTCTGACAGGGAATGGCCGGATGCGAAACTCATCCAACACTCCATTCATTCGCTTCCCCTTGCTGAATCAACAAACAGAGCGGAGGGAGTAGGGAGGTATCTTTCAGTTATCGGCCGTAAAGTGTGCACGGAATGATTGGTTTTGTTCCTGCCGTCCGCGACCCTTGGCCTTGGGACTGGCTGAACGCCACACTCTAACCCAGGGATGATGATGGAAACGGCAAGTCTGAACTATACGCCGTTTTCACTAGACCTAAATAGGAACTATCGAGCTATACGCCGCTCCGAAGGAGCATTTATTAGCGAGGTGGGCCCCCGGGTGGAGTCTTGGGATGGGGGATTTGCTACCGGGGTATATTAGGCTCTCTTGTAATGAAACCCGACCGTCCGGGAAGGCATCTGGTTCGTTAAGATTAAGGAGGGCTATAGCGGTGGCTTGTTAAGCGGACAGCTGGTGATGCTGTCTATGATGTTCGCTTGAACTGGTCTACAATAAGTGGTGGCAGGTTGTGTTGGGTGGATTTGAGGCGCAGGCTGGTCGAGTTTGATCTTATCACTGATAAGCAACCGCAGAAATTGAAAATTCGACAACTCCAATTGCCGACAACCATCTCGCACAAGACAACGTCTAGAACCTGGACCTGACCTGACACTTCCACGGTCTCGAATATACTCGAACCGAACCCGCCACCTCGGAAACTCGGCCTCTAAAGCAAGCATCGATACCAAAAATATAATCAGACGGTTTTCCGATCCCAACGAATCAGCAGTTTTCGCCGTTTACCGGACCTTTGCCCAACATGCAGATTTCAGAAGAGACCAAGGTTGGTGGTTCTTATTTAGTCTTCAGCTGCTGCAGCTCTCCCTGCTTGCTAGCATTGCCCTTGATGGCTGTCTTAATAATGCGACATCTCTCCCCCCTTCGTGCTTGGATATATATTGGGGGCTGATTGAAATTGTGGTCTGATCCAGGAGCGAATAACTCGCATTATCGACATCTCGAGAGTCGTTGTCCATTAGTAGGTGCCTGCTATAGGTCCTGCTTCCGCGGAACTGGAATTGCGCCTCCGCCAAAGCCCACCTGCCATGTCCTTGGGATGCTAATAGATATCTCGTCTTTTTCCCTGAACAGTGGTTATCTCCCTTTGATTCTCTATATCGGATACACCCATAGCGAACCGAAACCAGCCTTTATCAGGTACGACGATATTATATTTGATGCAACCCGATTATTGACTCCGAATGGACGGTTTTGCTGACAAAAGCTTCGAATGTCCAGACTCCTCACCCCTCTGGCTTGAACGAAACCTCAAACATCGAATCTCCTCTCGGTATTTGGAATGCTCGCTGTCCAAAGACATCCAGCTGTATCACCATATGCACGCGGTGCTCCCGGTGGATAACCATGGGTAACGTGCATCTATCTGCAGCTTCCAGGGGCCACAATCCACCATAATTGATATCAGGTCATAGTTTGTTTCAACTGCGAACGAATCTGTAATGTCACGTCGTCAATTATATCACTGTAAATATGTAATAATAACAACAAACTATTAATTAACGCTAACAGGCTTTCCAAGGCCATAATATCATACACTGTATTATTATTTATTATTTTGCTGTGATTGTAATTTGTAGATATCATGTGACGTAGACGTCGGTTTAGCCGCCAAGCGATCCAAAGAAGCAGCTTGCAGCCATCCAATTTTTTGACTCACCAAAACGCCTAACTTCAACACATCCCACCTCAATACCATCACCTCTCCTCATACTTCTTCCTTTACTGCAGAACCAATTGACCGGTGTTCCCTAAAATTACCACAATGCCAGGAGAACCAGAAGCTGGAAGCTCATCGAGCAACGTCCCAGAGCCAACTCTAGAGGACGGTGTCACCAATCTCGCTGTCGAAGAGAATGTCCCGCTTGGGTATGCCCCACTACCCCACCATGGCGAATTCAATGGTATCCCCCACTAACCTCGACACCTAATATCAAATAGCGAGGACGGCAAGCCATTATCTAAGAACGCACTGAAGAAGCTCGCGAAAGACAAAGAGAAGGCTGAAAAGGCCGCGAAACGAGCCGAGCAAGAAGCTGCCGCAAAGGCCGCACGTGAAGCTGCCAATGTCGATACTGCCAAAGAAAACTACGGCAAACTCCCGCTCAACCGGTCCACCGAACGTACAGGTGCTACCAGGATCGCCATTAGTAGTCTTACGGCGGGAGGTGAAGGGAAACAAGTCTTGCTCCGGGCTAGGGTGCACAACAGCCGTGCCCAGGGTAACAAGATGACCTTCTTGGAACTTAGACAGCAACACCAGACCGTGCAAGCTCTTATGATGGTCCAAAATGATGGCAGTATCTCAAAACAAATGGTCAAATGGGCTGCTTCGATCAGTCTGGAGTCGATCGTTCTCGTCCATGGCGTTCTCGCAAAGCCTGATGAAGCGATCAAGTCTACTACAGTCCAAGACGTTGAAATTCACATCACAAAATTATTTGTGATTTCTGAAGCTGGTCCTCTGCCCATCCAGATCGAGGATGCCTCGAGATCAGAAGAAGAGGCAGAGCGTCTTGGTCTTCCCATTACCAATCTAGCTACAAGACTTGATAACAGAGTTATTGATTTCAGAACCGTTACAAATCAAGCCATCTTCAGAGTATCAAGCGGTGTTTGCGGTCTATTTAAAGAATTCTTGTCGAACCGTGGATTCGTGGAGGTCCACACTCCAAAACTCATCGGTGCCCCAAGTGAAGGTGGTGCCAACGTTTTCGAAGTTACCTATTTCAAAACGAAGGCGTATCTTGCTCAGAGCCCACAGCTATACAAGCAAATGCTCATTGCCGGTGACTTTGAGAAAGTTTTTGAAATTGCTCCTGTTTTTAGAGCCGAGGATAGCAATACTCCTCGCCATATGACTGAGGTATGGTTTTCGCATAGACTGGGATGACGGTACAATGGCGCTAATCTACTTTTAGTTCACCGGTCTCGATCTAGAGATGGCGTTCGAAGAGCACTACCACGAAGTCATGGAGTTGATAGGAGAAATGCTCATATTCATCTTTAATCAACTGAAAGAACGATATGCAGAAGAGATTGCAACTGTTCGAAAGCAATATCCAGTAGAAGAATTCAAGATTCCAAAGGATGGCAAACCGCTGGTTTTGACATTCGCAGAGGGTATCAAGATGTTGCATGATGCAGGTCGCAATGTTGAACCGCTGGAAGATCTAAGGTATGCTGGTGTAAAAAAGCCATTTTGGCAGAAATTGTGTTTGTTAACTCTGTGTAGCACCGACAACGAGAAATTCCTCGGACAGCTCGTTCTCGAGAAGTACGACACCGACTTTTACATTCTCGACAAGTTTCCTCTAAGCGTTCGCCCGTTCTATACCATGCCTGACCCCACCGACCCGAACTACTCTAACTCTTATGGTAGCTATACTCCTCACAATTTTTACTCCCGCTAACTATAGTGCTAACTCATTTTTAAAGACTTCTTTATGCGTGGTCAAGAAATTCTCTCCGGCGCACAGCGTGTGCATGATTCTACTTTGCTCGCAGAGCGCATGAAGAGCTTAAACGTAGACCCGACGGGACCAGGATTGGTCGACTACGTTGATGCTTTCAAGTATGGCGCTCCGCCACATGCTGGAGGTGGTATTGGTCTCGAGAGAGTTGTGTTCCTTTGGTTGGGACTTGGAAATATTAGAAGGGGTAGCGCATTTCCACGTGATCCGCAGAGATTGAGACCTTAGGAACGCTATATTGGCTTCGGAAAGCTGATTGTGTTGGGATCAAGCAAATTTTAGGGTAGTATGTCGTGTAGGTTGATGATTTTGCATTGGGTGCTGCGTCACCAGCTAGCACTTGTATATAGCATTAATAAATAGGCCGTTGAGTGCTATTATTAGTAAGAGACTATCCGCCAATCCGAGAAGGGTCACGAGAAAAGAGACCCGTCGTTATAGCCCCATATCTCTCTACAAATAAAATCTGGAGACTAGGCTAGTCAGGCCTGCATTAGGCCTAGATCCTGTTCTTTGTCAGACTTGCATCCCAGGCACGCCTGAAACTTCACCTTCGCTCATCTTTTTATGATTCATGCCTCCTAGAAGAACAGGAAGTGCTCTCATGGGAAGCAGATTATTTAGAGGCATATATCTCTCCAGAAAAATCTACTTCCGAGTATCCAATTCCTTTCCTTTCCTTAGAGGGTATCAGATTGGGCCTTCACTGCGCGGTCTGCGAACTAAGATTTCAAAATCCAACATTCAACGCATATTCTCATCTTCATCCGTAACAACAACAACAACAACAACAACAACAGAGAACCAATCTATTTTTTCAACTTTTTCAAAACCTTTAATCCAAAAACCTACCATAAGCATCTCCATTCGTTGCCTTAGGGCTCTACACACATCTTCCACCATGTCTACAGACGACAAAGCTCTCTCTCGCACCCCAACTCCCACACTCCTAAACCTAACCCCTGCCGATAACCCTTTTGACGCTGAAACTCCTACAGCCACAAACACAGATGCCTCCGAAAACGAGGAAGATGACGATGACGATGACGACGACGATTATGATGAAGGTGGCGACTACGACCCGACCGATTATTTCCTCAACAACGCCCTCTTCAACCAACTCATTACCGCTCTCACCACAATCACAAATTCCTCAATTGATGCGTCAATCAGCCCATCCACTCTTTCTCTACGTAAATACTACTCGTCAAAACTGACGGAACTTTCTAACGATCCGGCGTACGATGTTCCGCTTACCGATCCTCCGTGCCCATACGTTGTTCTTAAAGCCGTGGATCAGGTTCGCTACAGTGATAATTGCCAAATATCATGTCCGTGCTGTTTACCCAAGAATCTGCCAAAGCTGAAGATTATTGCGGAAGAAGTTGAAGGTGGTGTTGTCACTCATAAAGTTATGGTGGAGAGGTTGAAGGGGTGGTTGTATGGTGAATATACTGTTGATGGGAATGTGGTTGCTGATAGTCCTTCGGAAGTAGTCGTGGAGTTGGCGAAGGTCGTGGATGGAATTGAAGCTGGAGAATCCGGGGTGATGGATTGGAATTGTATGAGTTCGGCGAGGAAGGATGGGAATAGTAGTATTATGGGGCGGGAGTTGTTTTTGTACTTTGCGAAACCGTTGGTTGGAGGTGGGAAACATAATAGTCACCGGGATGATGACCACGGGGGCTGTGGGAGGGAGTAGATTTAGACGACGAAACTTGTATATTTCTATTTACAGATAGAAGATATTTATAAATACTTAAGTACATCCTTGGAATCTCAATATATCAGTATATGTTCCTAATATCAAAGAGAAAGAACCTTATTGTTCAAGTCGCCTTCATCTATGGTTATGATCTCATCTGATAATTATACATTTGTGAACAATAGTTATGTCAATCGAGAGAAAAGGCCGTGGGTGGGTTTGTTGGATTAATTGTAGCTGCCATTATTAGCATTTTATCTTTCTTCTCTTCTTGTTCGTAGCTATGTTCGTAATTCCTCGCCGCGCCGATTGAGTTTTATTCCTTGCATTAACGTAATCACTAAGAGGAGCCTTGGCTTTCTCTTGTGTAACACGGAAAGCGCGAAGCTATTGCAAAGAAAGATAGAATAGAGGCCAACGGCGGGCATTTTTCGAGGGTGTCTAGCTTGCTGAATCTAATGTTTCGAGCCACCATGCGCAATTCGGATAGCCGACTTTTTTTTGGTTAGGTAGTTCCGGGGGGAAAATGGTAGATGGCCTTAAATAATCGGGATTTGTGGCGTATGCATAAGAAAACCATTTCTCGGACTTGGGAATCCTTAAATCTAGTCGCGATGCCTCCTTTCCCCTGCGCTATACGGAAGCTAAATCCCAATATTGAATGGTCGACTGTGGCAAACCTCCAAAATACACCGCTAGTTGGGCTTCGATTTCCCCGTTGGCGTCTCAGCCGCAGCGAGTTATCAAAACTTTTGCTTGGAAAATAATAATATTTTCGAAATGGAAGGGGATTTAGCAAATGTACTCGAAAATAAACTTTTTGAAAAGGGATATAAAGCCATTCGGTCACGCCATAGTTACCAGATGGCGATGTCTTCTAAGCGGTCAAGTTTCCGCCAGCAAAGCGTTTCATCGAACGCACCATACAATGTTTGTACTGGTCGGACTCGTATATTTACTAGCAGTCCAGACTGCGACAGCCGCTTTCCCAGCAGCTGTCCTGGGCGAGCGCGCGGCCTGCAATGCGGACAACTGCCTTCGAAACCTTCGAGATAAAAGATACAGTTCTGCTGCCAGTATCTTCTGTTCCAATTGGTTACAGTCTACAACAACGAAAACTGTTTCCGTGATTGCAACAGTTTCCACCACTTCCACGTCTTCTCCAAAGCCGGTTACGACCACTGTCACCGATCTTACGTAAGTTCCATAGTACTAAGTCGCCCGTCCGTCTCTTTGTTAAACTCGACTGATGTTGTGTGATCCAGAACCATGGTCGTTGCAACGAGCACAGTGACAGAGGGTGCGGCCAACCAAAATGGGAAGAGAAACGTCTTTCAATATCCAACCTGGCTTTCTGCTTCCTATCCTGCAAGCAGAGTTAGCAGCGCTTGCTCCTGCTTCATTTCGAACATACCCCCACCCGCTTCGCGAACATCGACTGTAACTACTAGTACTAAAACTGTGACTAATACTGTTAGTTTGTTCAAGTCATTCAAAACCAACATCAGAGACCCACGTTGCTGATATACTCTGTGATTTTTAGGTAACTCTTCCAACGATAACGAATACGGTAACGACGCTGCGAACAGTTCAGAGGACACTCACAGTAACCACTACGACGATCGCAGGCGGCAATTCAATCCCCCCTTCATGCCAGGGTTTAGTAACAGCAGCCCTGGTTTCACTTTGTATTATCCTTAATGGCCTCGATCCCTGTTCCATACCTGCTCTAACCAGCCTCACCAGTCTTCAAGCCTGTGGTGATGCTGGTGGAACGCTCCCAGCTGTTTTGGCAGGCTGTATCAGCGCTACTGACCCTATTAACTGCATCATCAGCTGTAACGGAATTTTAGATACTGCGGCCCTCGTCCAGAGCTGCAATGATGCTGGAGGCTCTCCTCCTAGTCAACTCCTTAATTGTCTTGATTATGGACCGTCAGCGACTCTCCCCGATCGCTGTATTGAACTTGGTGGTGACGTAAGTTTACTCTAGAAATCCGTTGCAAATGCTTCTTACTGACATACTGCTTTCCTAGAATCCATGCTCCAATGCCAATTTACTCCTCCTTCCGGACCCCAGTTTCACAGGTGTCCTTAGTATTTGTGTGTTTGGTGGATATTCAGACTCAGCACGTACAGGCTGCATATTAAGTGCTGCATCCGCCCCCGCAAAGAGAGCCTGTCTTAGTTGAAAACCGCATTAAAGATCAAATAGTTTCCTATTTTCCCTGTTTAAATTTTCCCCAAAAAATAAAAATAAAAATAAAAAATTATACTCCACTTTTCTAAACAATATAACCAAGTACTGACTAACTAAATTTATTTAAATTCTATGAAAATGTAATTCATGCAGTACGAAGATTGAGAGTGGATTCTCAGAGCATAGCCTTGGGTCTCACAATATGTTGTCCAATTGGCAAGACACACACCATAGTCTAGAACCAGACGGACGAAAGCAGCCCCCGATATGTATCTTATGCAACCGATAGGGCCGTAGCATATCGGGGAGCTTGACCACGCTATATAGGAACAAATATAATACAACACAGGATTGATTGCACAAGATCATTGCCTTGGGATTCTAGAGTATGTGTTATCTCACGTGTGAGAAGGATTAAAACGGAGCATAACACCAACGAACCCCCAATATTCTAGGGTTATATTTAGTTTAACTAGCAATGAAAGAAGACCCGTATTAATACTTAACAAAACTCCAGACGCCGTTGAGACCTTCATAGCTATCTCCGAGCAAAATAAATAAATAACATACTCCCAAAGATATAGTAAAAAGTTCTTCATCGCAGCTTCAAAACCCCATCCTCTATCTGTACGCCTCGTCGATTTGAAGTCGAGGGTCCATCTGAGTTGCCAACAGCTCGATTACCACCATCCACTTGCTCGTCCCCATCTGCCCCGAAGGAGTCCCCGGCTTTCATCAGCCACTCTTCTACTTTCTTTGATGCTTTTTCGATCGTTTTGTCTGTATCCAAGATATTCTTCACCGGGGCCATGGCTCTGCTCAGTTGTGCTCGCAGGTCCTCATTTGGACTCCCAGCCTCTCCAAATCCGTTATCACCGCTTTCCAACTCTTCAACTTCTCCTCGCGGGATAACGTCTTCATCTTTCTTCTTAGGAGTCAGGAGCTCTTTAGCCTGCTGCTTAACCTTCTTCGTCGCCGTGTTCGCCTCTTGGATTCTTTCTGCAACCTTCCCTCTCATTTCCTTCAATTTAGTCTCTGCCTTTTTTTTCAATCCCTCCTCTTCTTTTTCAATTCCTCTTTCTCGAAGAATAACATCTTCAGTATCTATATTCTTCATCTCAAACCCTCCTTCCTTGTAATTATAAAGCGCTGCACTCCACTCTGCCTCGTCGGGCAGTATGAGCGAGACCATACCTACAAAACCAGTCAATCCGCTAAGTAAGAACTTTAGGAAGATGCTATCGCCCAAAAGAACCGAGACCGAGAGGATGAGTGTTAGGTATCCCGTAAGGATTTCCGAGAAAAGTTTGATGCGAACATCACGCCTCGTTGGGGTGGCTGGCTTTCTGGCATCCGTATCGTTAGGGGGCCCGTTAGGGGGGATTGGGACTCCAATCGGTTCTGTTGGATTTATAGGAATAACAGGGCCTTTGGGTTTGCCGGGGCCGATGCTTATCATGTAGCTGATGAGGGAGGTATTCATGAATTAGTAAGCGTTCAACACCAATCTAAAAATCTTGTTTTGGGTTGTGACTAACCTCCTGTACATCGCCATCCCGATCTCTATAGCTATAAATGCTGTTATAACGACAGCAGCAACCCACACGAGTTTTTTCGCTGGAGCGGTGAGAAATGAGATGTCGATTTTTGGCAGCCTCGCAAAGAATTTCTCAATCTCGAAACGTATCCGCAGGATGAGTGGGTTGAAGTCTGCTTTTAACGCCCGCACTCGCGACACCTTATTTGTCATATCTACGGAGCGGTATACGATCGATGATAACGGAATTTCCTGTGATTTTGCTGCGGTCTGGGTGGCTATCGGAGCTGTCGAAGTAGTTGTCGTAGATACAGCAAGGTCAAGGTTCCAATAGGGATTTGTCCGCCAGTCTGCCATTTTTCTAAAGGGTTAAATTGTGGCGCCGGTCTTGGTAACGATTCAAATATATATACGAATTTAAAAAAAACAATGACGGTGGAGGTTTTACAAAAATCTGGAGAATTTTCCCTCTTAAAATAAATGAAAGAGAGCGTGAAGATTTCGTAGTCATTTTTGAAACCCTTTGTCATATATGCCCGTTAACTTTGCGTCGTAACAATCACAGGGCGGCCTCAGCTGCGTTGCAGTAGTGGCCATAGACTATTAGCACAAGCCTCAGAAAACGTCTCCTATAAGTAAAATATTTTATGAGAAATGTTCATTTTATATATCTTTATAGACTACAAGGTTTGAATGAAGAAGTACTTGGGTGGTGCGCTGGGATATGCTGGTTGTTGGTGTCACCCGTCGAAGGGTCACTTTGTGTTGTCATGTGTTATGTTTGGCAGGCTGTTGCAGTCAGACCCTGAGGGCCTTGATCAGGTGCCTTCCTATCAAACGACTTTTAAAACTTAGTAGCTTCTTTATTTAGAGGCCATTAGCTTTATATCAAATGCTTAGAAGTCTTAAGTAAACGAAATTAAAAGTTTGCAGAAGTTCTAAAGCCTGGAAACTTGGCAAGAGCTAATACATAAATGATGAAGTAAATTCGCTGATATCTAATACTATCCACATATCTATATTCCAAAGTCTGAACCATACCACTCTATTAATCCCCAGTTTAGCGCTAAGATTATAAATTATATATATAGCTTATACCTATATCTATACCTCGAACTGTTTATTTTCGTTCTCCATTTGCACGAAGTATAGCCTCCCGCGCCCCTTCCCACCTTCGCCTCCCCTTCCCACCTCTCCCCTCGAATAATCTCTGCACGTACGAGGTATCAACTCCGTCCATCAGCAAATAATACAACTTTCTCTCATTCCACCAAAATTTCCAAGCCTTCCATCCCCAAGCGCCGCATCCGGCCCCGAGAATTTCATTTACTTCGTTCCCCGAGGCATCATTCAACCACTTCTGCAACTTGCCGCTCTCGCAAGCAAGCTGCTGCGTACGCCATCTCGCAATATGTTCTAGCGTATTATGGTAATGCGCGTCGCACCATTTATTCATCTCTTCTTTGGTAGGGGCCGGATAGCTACCTCTCCAAATTTGAGCGATGGCGGCTGTTGCGAGGTCGCTATTGGAGAATGCAGAAAATGATTGTCCGCGATAGGCGCCAATAAAAGCTAGTGATTCTGGGTATTTGAGTGAGAGGATACCCCAATAAAGTCTAGGATATCGCACAAGTTGTGTATGTTCCAACTTATCCCACTCGGGTGTTGAATATGTGGTCGGGTCTGCTTCGGGACCAAGGTATGAAAAATCGTAATCATACCCCGTGCAGTATATAACTGCATCAATATTCCTAAGAATCCTTCCATTGTCTATTCCATCGCCCACACTATTAGGTGTCCCGCCGTCCAACTCGATGGAGGTGCCATCATCCAAATATCTTTTAATCCCATGAACAGATTTGATTTGGCCGGTGTGGAACATATCAATAATGTGGTCGTTCATGACCGGGGCAACATTGGGTATCGGCGGTGCAGGCAGTAGTCTCCATTCATCTTTAAGCTTCCCTTTGAACTTTGACTTCATCCCGAGTTCAAGTAGTAGTTCGCCTATTCTGCCCATCAAACGTGGGAAGTACGGGGAAATGCCAAGAATGATCGACCCGATACGCCGAGTAACCTTATGGTCCAAAGGTGGTTTATCCTCTGGTCCCCGTGTTCCTATTCTTGCACCGGATCTGTGAGAGACGTATATCTCTTTGCACAAGCCCGCGTTCGCAAGATCTACGGCGACATCTCCGGCGGTATTACTAATCCCCACAACCACCACTCTCTGGTTTGCAAACGCTGCAGGGTCTTTGAAAGCTCTCGAGTGCAGAACCCTCCCCTTGAACTGGCGCATGCCTTCATGGGTTGGAAGCAGAGGTCGATTCTGTGGGCCGGTGCAGACAAAAACTCGGCTGTACTGTTCCGTCGAGACGTTACTTCCCGCCGAACTATCTCTTAACTTCAGATCCCAAGCCTGCCCATCTTTCGATCGCTCTAGCTTTTCTACGGTAACACCCAGGCGACAGTGCCTAAGCAGGTCATAATGCGCCGCGTAATCTTGAATATATTTGGCTATGTCTTCCGCCAGCGGATAATTTGCCGTCAACTCGGGTGGGTATTCGAAATCCGAAAATGTGAACCTGAGCCTTGATATATTTGTTCTCGTGGATTTGATGACAGACGTTATGTTTTCGTTCGTGGTGTATTGCCAGAGACCACCGACGTAATCGTTACGGTCGAATCCGACGGCGTCGAAGCCTGCTTCCCTTAGATTTTTGAGGGCGGTGAGTCCTGATGCCCCGAGGCCCAAGACAGCAACCTTCTCGCCCATAGCGTTATAGCTTTCGGTTGAGATGAGATATCAGCAATGAAGCTTCAAGGTGCAAATCTCATGCAGGGAGATTCAATCTAGTTCTAGTATTTATATTCCGTTGAAAACGCGTAAGTTACTAAGCGTGGCATGCGACTTCAAAGGTAATCCTCTCCGACGTCATCTCAGTGATATGTTAGAACGATGGAATTTGTCAGGGTGAACATCGGCAGTTGGGTCCGGGCCCAGCACCCTGTTCAACCCTGCTTCCTCTCAAGTCTGCGTTGATCATGCTGTGTGACAAGCCATATTCCATGATGTATGATAGATAAGCATTTCTATTGTCGGAATACTTGGGAGACTTGGAAGATTGCACGAGGAAAATTCGAAAGCCAATGGTTGCTACAGAAAGCAATGTTAGTGGTACGTGTAGTTCGTATCCATTAGCTAATTCGCTGTATGCGGTGTGAGGCAAGAGCCTCAATCTTTCCTTTTATAGCCACATGTGGCTAGTGGGAACCCCTCCACTTCTGTGGCGGTGCGACAACTCGAAGACGAAAAAAAGTTAAAGAAATTTATGTGTTAAGACCCTTGCCCTCAAATATCTCGAAACTTCAAGTTTTGAATATCCTTCCATTCACCATCCCACCGATCTCCTACGATTGAGAAAGCCATATTACGGCGAAAACTTCTTACCTAAGCTCTATAAAACACACGATCTGAAGGCCGGAGCAGTTGCGCATCTTCGTCAGAACGCAATTCCCCTCCTTCCAGTTATCTCTTCACAATGTCGGACCCAGAGGAACCACAGCAGAAGACCGTCATTGGCATAGCCTTTGGCAATTCTAACAGCTCTATAGCCTTTACTGGAGTTGTGAGTAGATTGGAGATCCATCTCTTCCAACTGTTTACTAACTTTGCAACTCGTAGGATGGGAAAGCTGAAGTCATTGCCAACGAAGAAGGAGGTGCGTTTGAGGCTATCTAGCATCAAAAAAAAAAACAATAGTGTTTTAGCCGTCTAACTATGATATTCTGATTAGATCGTCAGATTCCATCGGCGCTATCATATATTGGCGACGAAGAATACCATGGCACTCAGGCCAAGTCGCATCTCATCCGAAACCCAAGGAATACTATCGCATACTTCAGAGATTACCTAGGGAAATCGTATGCCAATTTTTCTGTATTCTATTAGATATATGAGAGATTATTGTTCTAACCACTTTTAACCTACTAGGTTCGCTGATATCGACCCTACAAACGCCCACGCCTCCGCTCATCCAATCCAGCACGAAACCGGCGTAGCGTTCTCTGTAGAGGAAAAGTCCGAATCCGAGCCTTCTACCCTTACAGTCACCGAAATCACAACCAGGCACATCAAACGTCTCCGAGAATCCGCCGCCGACTTTTTGGGCAAGCCGGTCGACGGTTGTGTGATTACAGTTCCAACCGACTTTTCCGAATCGCAACGAAAACTCCTCGCAGAAGCCTCGAAAGCTTGCGGTCTCGAAGTTCTCCAGATCATTCAAGAGCCCGTGGCGGCTCTTCTTTCCTACGCTGCCCGCGAGGAAGCCTCTCACCCGGCCGATAAAACTATTCTCGTACTCGATGTTGGTGGCACCCGTACCGACGCTGCTGTTATCGCTTCCCGCGGCGGCATGTTCACCCTCCTAGCCACTCAGCATGACTACGAACTCGGCGGCCGCCATTTCGACGATGTGCTAGTTGACCACTTCAGCAAAGAGTTCATCAAGAAGCACAAGACCGACCCTCGAACCAACGAGCGCTCCTTGGCGAAATTGAGGCTCGAAGCCGAGAACACGAAGAAAACGCTGAGCTTGTCGACTTCCTCGACAATCAGCATCGAGAGTTTGGCCGATGGCTTTGATTTCCATTCTACGGTTAACAGAATACGTTACGATCTGTTGGCGAAGAAGCTTATCGACCAGGTCGTGGGAGTCGTAGAGACCGTAGTCAAGAAGGCACAAATGGATTTGACCGATATCAACGAGGTAAATTCTTTACATTTAAAACTCCCACATTTTCATTCATTCATTCGTTCATTTTTATTTATCAAAGTACTGATACAAAAATACCATAATAGGTTATCCTCGCTGGTGGCACGTCTCACACCCCAAAACTCGCCGTCAGAATCCAACAATTGTTCCCACCAACAACAATCGTGCAGTCACCCGCTACCAACGCCACAGCCCTCAACCCTTCCGAGCTATGCGCCCGCGGAGCCGCGATCCAAGCTTCTCTGATCGCTGAATTCGAGGCCGAGGATATCGAGCAATCGACTCATCCGGCCGTCACCGTTACCCCACATCTCACCAAACCTCTCGGTGTGGTCGTTACTTCGCCAACGGGAGACGCGGGTAAAGCCGAGGATAAGGTTTATGTATTCCTTGAAGCCGAAACCGCGGTCCCAGCTCGAAGAACCGCTACGTTCGTGGGTACGAAAACCGGAGGAGACGTAGTGATTAGAGTTGTGGAGGCAAAGAAGGAGAATGTGGATGTTACTCCACCAAAGGTGGTTAAAGAAAAGGTTAACGGGGATGACGACGACGAAGATGATGATGACGATGACGAGGATGAGGAAGACGATAAGGTGATCAAGAGGGTTACAGATGTAGAGAGGGTTATCGCCGAAGCGCTGTTGAAAGACGTGAAGAAGGGACAGAAAGTGGAAGTTATGTTGAACGTTGCTGGCGACCTCACTTTGACCGTTACAGCAAGGGTAGTAGGTGGAAAAGGTGGTGTAAGAGGCACAGTGCCGGGACCCGATGCATAAGAGGCAAATGGTAGTTACGCTTCCTTCCCGAGCTAAGACAGTGTCGTAATCAAGAAAACTCGGAAGGGGGAACGATTGGGAGGGTGATGAGGCTGTGTGGAGTATGTATGGTGGGTGCGTGGGCATTGCTATGTTAATACAAATTTTTGGACACATTTCACTTCTATGTACTTTGTTCTCTCATTGGGAGATTTACATGGAGTTACTTTTGTCAAAAAAGGATAGGGTAGAAGGGAGAGGGTGGCGTCCGTTTACATAGGTGCATCGTGGAATGAAAGTGCATGATGACGAAGAAGATAGATATAGATCCTATTTGTGTGTGCGCTGTACCATGCCATGTTGGCCCTTTAGATGCATAGATTCGAATTTTAAAAAATAAAAGTTGGTTGATTTTCTTGCTAAGTAGTAAGAGAGTATGAGACTAAAGTACAGGGCTCAATCTGCTCCAAAAAATGGAAAGAACAATCAATACTCGCGACTTGAACTCTGATTTTGTCGTGATCATAAAAGATGGCTTCATTCATAGAAACGCTTGACAGCCGATAGGAGGTAGAAACAAAGGACAGTGACCATGTGGGCTTATCCCAAGCCCGAGCCCGCTAGATAGACAGTAGATGTCCACAAAACAAAAAAGAAAACCGATTCAAAGATTCTGGATTCTGGATGAGGATAGATAACGCCATACGCTACAGGAAAACTCCACCGGATGAAAACAATACCAAAGATAACCATTCCAGCCGAGCCTCCCAAAATATTCCAGTATACCAGTATTCCCCCATTGTGACACCTAAGATAGCAATGAACAAAAGAGAGGAGAAACTCAAAAGAAAAGAGAGCTACATTGTCCACCCGACTGGAACCCTTAGTCCTAACAGCAGCCCAGTCTTCCAGCTCCCCTTCCGCCTCCTCTCCGCGTCGTCGATATGAAGCTTCATAGTAGCATCATAGACCGCTACTTCCTCCAGCTGTCGCTTGATAGTATCTTCCTGTAGACTATTACTTCTCTTCTTCCTCCTCGTGCTCTCCATCTCAGAAGCTCTCCTCAGTAAGCTCGTTGACTTCCCAGACGGAGGACTTATCAAATGCCCACGCACGTCCGTTGGGGAGGTTGGAGCCGAGTTTGCGAAGCGTAAGCTATCGCTGAAAGAAGAAGAAAAGAGAGAGCACGGTAGCGGAGATCGGGTGCTTTTACGGCGGGAAGATCTACGGATATCTTCAAGGTTGACCAGGGTTGCGATTGTTTCAAGAGTTTGACGTCGACGTTGCGGGCGGGATGGGAGGTTTAGATTTGAAAGTTGAGGAAGAGATGTTATTTCCTCCATTTTTGATATGGTACTACATGTTGTAGTCCTAGTGGAGATTGTGACTTCGATATGATCTTCGGAATGGTGAGAGTCGAGCATCCAAGATAGCATGGCGACCGTGAAGAGGAAGAATATGATATTGGCGATTTGCCATGGCGTGAGGCTTTGAAGCGAGATTGGGATGGTTACAGCAGGTATTTTGAAGGATATAGATTGAACAATATTGAAAGAAAATGGCAATTGGGAATTGAATATCTGGTTCGTATAGACAGACAATACTGGACTCAGCGAGGCTGATGAGGCTGGGATGAGGGTCGGGAATGTGTCAAGGGAAGAGATGGCGGAGGTGTACAAGTTGGAAACTACGGTGCAAGAGTGGGAGAAAATTGAAGCCGCCATTGTGAATTGTATTGAAGCAAGCAATATACCAGAGGGCAGATTGGTATTGATGCAATTGGAATAAATATGGAAGTCGAAGTCGAGATAACTGTCGAGGGGCTAATGTGTTGCCGTTGCAGTTGGCTAATCGGGCTGCCTGTCAATGCTGATAATAAAGTTGGCAGGCGTTGTTGTGCTACTTCAATTCCGCCTTCTGAATTCGAATTTAAACGTTCAAACGATCACAAACTCGCCCAATTGCTTTGATGTCGAGTGTAAGGTTATATATAAATATTATAACTCAAGAACAAGAGCTACAACTTTAACGGGTGCTCGATTGTGATTTTCAAATATTTCAGGAGGTTGAAAGATAACAGCCGACTGGTAATGGCGATCCGAGGAGTAATTATATCATTCCCCCCTGGGCGAAAGGTATCAAAGCGCAGTAAGAACTGTTTTTTGCCTGGCGTCGGTTAACACTGGAGGAGAGCGAGCAAACCGTTCCTTCCCGAGAAACCTCCCAAACGCCTACACTCGTAGCGAAGCACGAAAACAAGTAATTAACCCTTGATGTTGGCTGTTGGAAGGCACAAAGAAGGCTAGAGAATTAGGTAAAAGGATGATAGAAATCGAAGAACTTAATGGCCGAAAACCGAGAATCTTCCGCCTATCCGTTCGTTTCAGTGCAGTGAGGTTCTGAAGGGTCCCTTGTCGGTTCGAGGAGGCTAACAGCGAAAACCACGCAAGCTGCAACTTTTGCAAATGCAAGTTAACTGCGCAGGCCGTTATGGATCTTTTTTTGGTCCTTTTCGCTTCCAGGATAGCGGTAAGCGGTACTTCGAATCAGACCGAGAAGGGAAAAGGAAAGTGCTATCGTCGAACCAAGTTATTATGGCACAATTGATTACCTTGAGGTTTGAAGGAACTCCCTTCCGCTAAATATCGTATCAACTACACAAAGATTGAAAGATTCCCTAGGTTGCGACTAAGGTATACGAGCTCGAAGAAAGGAAAATCTCTTCTATCTGTCCTTTGTTTTTTTTTTTCCTTTGTTGTTCAGAGTGTGGCCAATTGACTTTGAATGACTCTTTTCTGGCTAGGTCTACGATAAGGTACTCCTGATCTAACTCCTTGGATGGACGGGCCCTTAGGGTCTCTTCCGAACGGAAAGTCGAGCCCTACTATCGCCCAGGTTTTTTTTTTCCTTCTTCTCAGATGGTGTGGTGAAAAACGTCGATTTCGCGATTGTCAGGGAATAAAGTATACTGGTACCAAACCGTTGACGGGCGCATATATGCATAACGCATGCAAGGACGGTCAGATTTCGCAAGGGCTGGGTACTCTGGCGCTCACTCTATCTCTGCGTGAGAGGGCTGTATATATACTCCTAAGCTTCACATGGAACATGTACCAGTACGCAGGAGCCTCTTATTGTCTATGCCTGTGCTTGCACTTGCTTTTCGCGATGCAATGCATATGCATCAGAGTCGTTAACTGTAAAGAGCAGGAATGTGGTAACTTCCGGCTTGACAACTGATGGAAGGTTTTGTGGTATGTACGGTAGATGAACCCGTCGGATTTTCTTTCTAACTACGTGAAATGCTGGTGATTCTTTCTATCTTCGTTCTGCTCTTTGATGTTAGTAATTACCAAGCCAAATTAGCGAAAAGTTGCCCCTCCAAAGCTATAGCCCGCGAATCAGAGGCAAGGGATTGGGAGGGTGATTTCACTTGTATAAATTTTGAACTATGCCCCAAAAAACACCTCGATTCGATTGTCAAATTAGGAGATCTCTCTGGCTAAAATTCCAAAATCGTGAGGTCTTTTTCCCCCATTGTCTAATTTCAAAACAAAAATTTATAACTTGGAAACCGGTATTTCACTCGAAGCCTTTACGCCATTTTTGACATTTGCTTCATTCCACAGCGCTGTTTGCGAAACCACGAGTGTAGACTTTGAGATAATATAGCTCTGAAATGCGTGGGGGGTGTTTCTTTTATTTATTAGATAGCTTCAATTCCTAAACTCCAAAATACGAGGATGGGGCTTTACAAAATGTTTCTATCTTGCGACGAGCTGAGGATTGGAAATCAAATACCACTCAAAAAGCTCCGATTGAGCCCAGAATCCGTAATCCGTACATGTATGGTACCTCGTCGATTATATTCAATATGAAACAATGAGCCACACCTCACCACCCCAGTCTCCTTCATGCCGTCAAGTTACAGTGACTAACTGGAAAAGATTGCCATTGCAGCAGGGCTTTGTCCAATGCGTGGTTGTTCGCTTCACGTTGGTGGGTCCGTTCTCTCGCAACAAAGCTGGCAAACAGTTGCGAGACATGAGCAAAAAAAAATAAGCTACTTCAAACTTGGCGTGCACTTCGGTACAACTTTTCAGAAATATCTCTATCTTTGGACCTCAAATCAATTGTGGATATCTCAGTGTATATACGAGCTTGTACATGCGGCTTTTGGGTAGTCGATGCATGGGAGTCGCAAACGGAGCCTGCAGTGGGGGGTCCAAGCTAAGAGCTCTTTGAAGGGAAAAAGAGGAGGGGTGATATATCAGCGCTGCTTCAATTAATTTTTCTCGGAAGCATTCTCGTTGCCATGATATCAAATGGATCCCACAAACATGTAACGGTGTGTTAGTTTCTTTGGCTTCCTGAGCCCGCAAACGGCTGGCAGCCTTATCATAAGGAAACACTAACAGAGGGGCTGGTGAAGAAGCTAAGCAGTTATAAGAGAAAATACTACGATTTTCGAGGTTCTTCCTTGTCTGTTTGCTGCATGAAGCTCCCAAAGACTTGCACACCTGCAAAAACTGCTACTTAGGTTCTTCAGGCTTCAGGCTTTCCCCGTCCGTTCCAAGCCAAAGGAATATCGGAAGCCGTGATATTGCATTTGACAGGACAAGCTTCGAAATTTTGTTAACGAGCGAATACAAAAGCGAAAGGACGCACTCGCTACCTGGCGATTGCATGCAGATTCGTGCGTTTGGCCTTCAACCAACAAGTTCAAGTGATTGGCTTGATATCAAGAGTCGAGGTTGAAAGTTGGCAAACCCGTAGAGGGTCAATGCGGCTAGCTCACAGGCTGGTTACGACACTCGCTAGGCCCAATCGCCCTCAGAGATTGCACCACATTACAACACAACTTCGTTCCTCTCTTGCTCGAATTGGTAGCCGGCAAGCTCTGCCGTAGTCCTTCTTCGTAGCTGTACATATAGCAACATTTGGCTAAAATGACGTTTACGTATACCTAAGCGTAAACGTTGCTATTAAGCTTACTTGATGAATTTTTATACGTAACAAAGTCAATTGCATCTCAATATCCGTAAAAGAAAACGCTCAACATCAATCAAACAGATAGAGGATTTATACACGGCCCGGCACAGGTAAATACAGGAATACGAAGTGCTAGCGCATGCAAGATACGACATATCAATCACTGCACTTCGGCTCGAGCACTCTAACTAGCATCAAAGTTCAGAACGGAATCTCGCCATCCTTTTTCCGAAACAGATAGAAAAATATCGGGAGCAGCTCTCACCCACTTCCATCGGCTGTTCACCATTGAAAGGTTTTTTCTTTTCTCTTTCGGGTTTCCAAATTTATGCCGGCTCGCCGGAAGGACCCGTAAGAGTCGAGGAAAGCGATGGCGGAGATCCAAAGTTAGGGGTGCCATCAGAGTTCCAGTTGACCTTCTGAGCCATCGTGTATCTGTTTCCATCACAAGCACCATTGGAATTGGCGGTGGCGTGATAAACATTCCAAGTTTCCGAACCGTCAGGGCTGGTGAAGAAACTGTTTGAATTACGCCCGTTAGAACCGGTATCTGATATAGTAACAATGAAAGAATTGAAAACATATCAACTTACCCGTTATGTCCAGCACCATAGTTTCCATTAGCACCCTTAAACACCGGTCCTTTCTTGGTCCAATTGCTGCCCGTAAGCGGATCTCCAGATCCCTTATAGGTCAACATTCCAAGCTGGTAGCTCGCAGTCCAGCAGTACGAAGCCGAGAACACAAGCATCGTCTTGCCCCCACCGTACAAAGCCGCAGGGCCCTCGTTGACAGCACCGCCAACAATTTCCCACGAGTTCGTCGGTTCGGACAACAAGTATGGCGTTCCAATCGTGTACGGATTGCTCATCTTCGCGATATACAATGATTGCTTGCCCGAAGGTGAGAAACGAGACCAGACGAGGTAGTAAGCACTTGGGAAACGGAGGATGGAGCCGTCGATGCCCCAGACGCCAGACTCGAGTGCGCGTTTATAGGCGTATTTATCGAGAATGTTGGCGCCTCCCTCGAGGACGTGCATACGTTGGCCGCCGCAGCATGCTGTTGTTCCAGCGGTGTAGTAAATCCACCATTTGTTATCAAGCCAATGGACCTCTGGAGCCCAGAAGTTGCCTGCCCTAGACGCCGTGCTGTCAGTCCAGACGGTAGTGGGCGATGCAGTCTTGAGGCCTGCGAGAGTAGTAGCTCGGGTAACTTGGATGTTAGTCCATGTTGTTGTGAGGAGGTAGTAGTAGCCTCCTGTGTAGACCATGAAGGGGTCCGAACCGTTGGGGTTCTTTAGAGGGTTCTGGAAGTTGCGAGCGTCAACGAAGGACAACCCGGCGGCGAGCCAGACGGCTGCCGTGTACAGAGATTTCAACCCAAACATGTTGAAAAATACCGATTATTTCTTTTACCTGTCTGCGTTTAGGCAGATGATAGAGTCATGGAAGTAAAGGCTCGTTCTTATACATGACTGCGTCACGAAGGCCGTCGAGCTATTTGCCCTCAATGCCCGGTCCCTTGCATCTCCGTTCCGTTAACCCCCAGATTTCAGCTATAAAGATTGTTCCATTTTCGGTATTCGTCTCATCCCCTCCTGTCCATCTCGGTCGCCTAGGAGAAATTCCACCGCCTAAGCGTACGGGTAAAGTAATTCGGACCATAGGAAATATAAAAAGAGTTAGGGAGCGACTCGATCCGAGAGCATCTAGCCATATTAATTCGATGGCATTACTTGCTATTCGCGGAAAATTAGTCAAAGAGACTGGGGGTTCTGGTTAATGCCTTTTTTTTTCGTCAATAAATTTGCAAAAGTTTAAACCATGGATTCGATGATCCACCCTGCGGGTATCCTTCCATAGTTAACGGATTCTGTTAAGGTTCTTCGTCTCCCTTGGTTCGAGCTGTGGGGATATTCGGGAAACATGTTCTTTCGAGATACTGGATGACGAGAAGTTAGCCCTCGGTTAGTGCCTTGGAGTGGAGTTTATGTGCGACAGCTGTGGGGAAAGAACCCGGAGACACGGTCCGTTCCCCTGCAGCGAATTTAGCATGAAAGCAAAATGTCCAAAAACTAGAAACCGATACGCCATTGCTATTGAACTGATATTTGAAAAGAGTTACTCGTAGCACCTAATCCATTGAGTATGAGCACGTGATGCCACCATCGATACATCTCGATTTCCCTGGTCACGAAAATGCAACATCTTCAACACATGTATATATCGAAGCAGGATATGCTAGATCCGAGACACATGAATGTTCGTATTAGATGTGGTGATATCTATTCTAGAGCCAGAGTTTCTAATCTATCACTATACTATCCCCATAGTTATATACAAAATTTACATATCTTTTCCAAGATGAAATATTTACATTAAAAACTTGAAGGATCAATTGTACAAGTCCCAACCTCGTCTTACTCATCACCCCACAAAGTCTCCCTTCTCACTCTCAAAAAACCTCACCTTCGGCGGTCTAAACTCCTTGTTGTTTTTCAGCGACTTCCTATAAGTTATATGCTTGCTCTTCCCGCCCTTATTACGCTCCACCCACCCTTTCTCCTTGGCCCCCTGTACATGGGTCTTCCTAGCCTTCAGCTCTCGTTTCCTCATTGCCTTCTCCTCCCGCGTAATCCTCTCGCGGTCCTGTACCGCTGATTTCTTCACCCTCAATACCTTCGTCTTTGCTCCGAAAACCCAAAGATCCCCCCACCTCGCCTTCCTAGCGTCTCTGTACGCCCTCTTACTAAACGACGAAGGCACAATCCACCGCTCCAAATCCCCATCGCTGGTGCAAAGGTCAAAAGTAACATGATGATCCCCTTTCAACGGTCTCAATATCACCCTAGGTTGCATATGCATAAACTTCCTCTTCTGCTCTTCGTTATACTCTCGATCCACTTTATCCAGATCCAAAGGTATAAGTTTAACCTTCACATCTTCCCCCCGTCGCTTCGTAACCATCGGCTGCGCCACAGCCACGCTTTCGTCCTTCGCTACTCCCCGCTGAACGGCTAGATAGCTAAAATAGCTGTCGGTGTGATTTGTACGGTTGCCAGGCATCACCCGTTGAACGATGGGGCTTTGCTGGTATCGCTGGTAGACCTTGCACACGTCTGCGGATTTGAAAATGGTCTTTTGGTTGCCGTACATCGGGCAGATTTGGTGGTTTGTGCACGGCGCAATGATCATGCCATCTTCGAGTTGGGATTCCTTTTCTGCTGCCGCTTCGGCGGCTTGTCTGGATTGTAGGTCGTTCAGTCCTAGGACGTCTTCTTCGATTACGTCTGTGACATCGCCGGTATATTCTTCCGCTTTGTCTTCTTGCGACTTCTTCTTCTCTGATAACGGCGATTTGATCCACTTTCGAAGAAGTCTGTGTCGTGCGTTTGCAATGCCCGTGAAACCGACAATGTTGCCCAACTCGACGAGACAGAGAACTCCGCCGGGGTTTAACAGCTGCCACAGGTTGTCGATGTGATGTTTGAACAAGTTTTCCTTCTTGATATGTTCCAGCGTGTAACTCGCAAAGATCAAATCGTAGCTTCTCTTCGGTGCTACCGGAGGCTGCTTCTTATCTTCTTTAGCAGACGACTCTGTCTCCTCTGCTGCTGCTTCAGCCTTAACCCCAGCCTCGTTTGCGTTAAGATCCACATTCTCAATATCCGCTGGCCGGCCACTTTCCGTAGTCTCCCATCTCACAGACCCCGGCGGCGCCTGAAAATACGGTGTCCTGGGCAAAAACGTAGTATTCTGCAATATCTTCGAAGAATAGTTTCTCACGTGTGAACTCGCCGTAACAACCGTAGCCTCAAACTTATAGTCCTCATCAACACTACTCGCCCTCACCCCCTCAACTCCGTGACCCCAATCCCACGTATCCCCGTTACCACTCCTCTCCATCCCTCCCCCGTCCTCTTCAAACCCACTAACCTCCTTCCTCTCCCCTTCTTTCATCCTCCTCTCCTCCCTCGCCATATTCTCTGCGTTAACTACATCTCCCCAAGCAATAATTCCGGCTCCACCGCCGCCAACATCCAACACTTTCTTCACCCCCAAAGCCCACTCCCCACCCAGTCGCCGCCTGATCTCTGTCGCAACTCCCAAATTGACAGCATATACCTCCGGCATGACGATAGCTAACCACACTGCCGCATCCAATTTATCACCCCTATGCATCTCCGGGTTTAAATTAGGATGATAACCCATATCTCCCCTTTTCTGCTTCTGACTGAATAACGGCGGCGGATTGTAAGCTCTCGCGCGCTCCTTCAAATGTTCAAACTTGGTCTCCTTCAGAAGCTCAGCGGTAATCCGCTGTAAATGTTGAGGATAAAATACCGTCCCAGGGTTCGTAGCGAACCTACCACGAAGGGTGAGTGGATGGGTTCTGATATATTCTTCTTCTTCCTCCTGTGGCTCGTACTCTTCAAGGGAGCCCCTTCCCGTCGCCGCCTCTGATTTGTCAAGTTCTGCGGCCATTTTGGCTGCTAGTTCGGCTTGTAAAACTTTTTGGGAGAACGGTAGTTCCGGATTACGATCGACAGGGTAGCGTTCATATTCGCTTTCTTCCTCCTCAGCGACTTCCACCCCTTCTGAAGGTTCACCCGTCACCCCTCCTTCCTCCCCTCCTTCGCTACTAGCAGCAGCAGCAGCAGCAGCAGTTTCTTCCGTTTCCTCAGTACTCCGCCGTAATAACGGCCTCCCTTCTTCATCCACAGGTCCGTGGTACGTAATGATCCCATTCTCAACCGTGTACCTCCCTTCTTCCACCCCCTCAGGACTATTAATCTCATCGATAACCATAACGGCCTCTTCGAGCAACAGCCCATCGTTCATCATCTGTTCGATCTGTGTTGTTTCCTCGGTCGACCACCGACGTTTGGGGGGTCCGTAGAGGGTATCCCACAGCCGTTGGTCGGCGTCGGAGAGAAGTGATTCGGGAAGCGTGTCTTGCCATTTTACCCGCGCGGCTTCAACAGTGGGGAGGGAAGACGCGGCGATGTTGGATTTACGAGAGGAACCGTCTGCTGCGGTAGTATTGGTATCGGGACGGGCGCAGGTGGTGGAGAATTGGCGGGTTGGATGTTTGTACGAGTGGGACGGGGAAGGTATCCTGGTGAAAAGAGATCTATGGCGAGAGATTACGCGGGCATGGGTAATGTCGGGTTTGGAGAGGAGAGAGGAGAGGCGACAGAATAGACATATCGACTGCGGGGCCAAGCGGCGGGCAGTCGACATGATTGGGCGATACAATTGAAGCCTTGCGGTTGAAGTTGTTTGAAGCGGTCGTGCTTAAAACTGTGGAGAAATTTGTTGTTGTTGTTGTATGGTTGAAATCGAACGTCGCTTATTGGCTACTCAATCTGCTTCACTGTTTTCTACTTGGTGGATCAGGAGATATAAAAGATAACACCATTGAAAACTATGGACAAGAAGGAAAAGAGCGAAAGCGCAAGCACAGGTAGCACAGGAACAGCCATCGTCTCATCATCACCGTAGTATAAACAGTAATTACTACTACTAGTCGGTAAGAAGACGAAAGGAAAGCCCAGAAAGAAAGAAAATAAATAAAAGGAAGAAAAAAGTATATATATCCACGAAAGAAGAGATTCAAACAGAAGAATGAAAGAAAGACCACACTTTTTTGTTATGATAGCCAAGTGAAAAAACCAGTCCCATCCTCCTCCCCATCTTTCTCCAACGCAATAAGAAACTTCTACAACTCATCTTTTGGCGCCGCTTCTTCCTTTGGTGCCGGTGCCTCCTCTTCCTTCGGCGCTTCCGCCTTTGGAGCTTCCTCCACTGGTACCGCTTCTGCTTGTGGTGAGGCTTCTTCTGCGTGGACAGTAACCTACATGGACGTTAGCAACATATCAATACATAGAAGAGAGTGCGAAGTTTATAAACTTACAGTTTCCGTCGCATCGGGGTCATGAACAGTCTCCGTTACAGTCACAGCTTCAGCGGCCTGGAACGAAATGTTAGTCAGAAAACCAAAAATAAAAATAAAAAATAGAACCATCAACTAACCTCCGTCTCAGTCCACTCGATAACAGTAGCCAACCCATCATCACCGGTAATTACAGACTGCATCCTTTCTCCAGACGCAGCTGGTGGATCAACCCACTCAACCGCGGTCGCCTGTCCATCTTCACCAACCGAAACAGAAATTCTCGAAGCATCGGCTTCTGGCTTAGCCTTTCCGGCGTCCTCAGCTTCTAGCTTGGCCTTTCCGGCGTCCTCCGCTTCAACATTCTTACTCTTCTCCGCATCAGCTACAACTGGCTCTACAACCTCAGCAGCGCTCTCGCCCTTGGCAGTCGATGGCTCAACGACTTCGGGTTCGGCAGCGACAACCTTTGGTGGATCATTAACAACCTCGACGTTGTTATCATCAACCATGATTTCGTTACCATGTTGGTCGATGACTCTGGTCTGGGTAGCATATTTGGTCTCGAATGAAACACCTTCAGCCATGAGCTTGTCAACCTCTTCCTGGGGAAGGAGGTTTCCGTCTTGGTCTCTGTATTCGACCTTTTCCTCCTGGCTGACGACGGATCCTTGAATCTTTTGCGCGTCTTCAAGTCTAGCTTCTTCGGAGGCCAGAGGTGGCTCCTCACCGGGGCCTGAAGGCGCGATCTGCTCGTGGACTTGTTGCTTTTCTCCAGCCTTTGCGGCAGCACCGGTTGGTCCTGCGGTGCCGGTGGCACCGCTCTTTGCCGGGGTGTACTTGGAATATTGCTCATAGTTATCAAAGAAAGTATTGCAATCCCAGTCCCACTTGCCGAGAAGTTTGACACGCTGGCATTCGGCCTTGGTCCACTGGTTTCCGTAAGCAATAGGGCTGTAAAGCCAGAAAACGACAATGCTGGCACCGAGATATCCAACAGTAGCGAGCATACCGATGCTAGGCTTATCCCTAACACCAACAACCTTCAACCTGGTAAATACAAAGTCCCAGACCTGGCAGACGGCAATGATACCGAAGAACAAAGCGGGGAAGTAATGATGCAAGAAGAGCTGACGCTTCATCAGGAAGAACGGGAAGTAGTGGAAAGCCCATCCGAGCACGTTGGCACCGATCTCAAAGTCGAAGCGGCGGAAGTTCTCCTCTTCGTAATCCTGGAAGCCACGTTGCCATCTCAAAGTGGCGATACCCTTGAAGACAACGTACAAGACGATGGCGGCGGTAGTGCTGAACCATATGAGCGGGTTGCCCATCAAGTAGATTTGACGATGGTCTTTGCCCCAGAAGTTAATGCCGCGCTTCAGCGTGGGCCAGGCCTCAGGTCTGGAGTCCCACGCGTGGGAATCGACCAAACCAGCGTTAGTCTTCCACATAACCTTTTGCAATTCCCAGAACTTCCCGAAGAAACCGGGGTTCTTGTAGTTGATCATCTCGACATCTGGACCGGTCAAGTGAGGATGGACGTTTTGTTCGACGAACCAAACGGAGTTTGGTAGGGTACCGCCCTTAGCACAGGTGACTTCCTGTTGCTCGTAACCCCAGCTCGGGAGCTTAACTTTGTGCGAGAACAAGACACAGCCGGTCATGACGTGGACGAGCTTGAAGCGAGTCTCGATGGTCCTGACGCGTTCCTTGGCAATGGCGCCCTTGGACATGCTCTTAATAATCTCAATACGGAAGTAGTCATTGGCATCACCGTCAAAACCTTCGTAACCGTAGGCAGAAACCTCATTTTGCCAGTCGACATCGGTGACTGGTGGGCGAACATCGTGGGAGTGGAGTCTGCGGTGGGTGGGGTTGTGGTAGAGCTTGATAGTATCACCATCCTTGAGGAGGATTGGTGGGACAATGGCGTCGAAGCCGCTGACACCGACACCTCCCTCGGGCTTGGTGGTATTTTCGACGGTCCAGAAGTTGTTGTCATCCTTGTGGGGGTAGAGAGTGATCTGTTGCTGCTTGGAGCCGCTTGGGTACATGTGGTTGTGGGAGTGGAGGTATCCACCCTGGGTGTTCCAGTGGCGGAGGGTGATCTTACCACCGAAAGCAACATCGGCGGGAACAGCCTTCATTTGCTTGGTGTTCAAAGTGGACTGGAATTGAGCGGACATGAAACCATCGCCGTCACCGGGGTTGGTGAGGCAGAGGAAATGGATCCAGAACATGAACATGTAGAAAGCGAGCGGGAGGGCAATCAAGCAGAGGGCACGGGCAGCAACGTGCTTGAACCAAGATTGAACAGACACGTTCTTAGCGTCTCCGAGCAAGAGCCACAGTTGGAGAACCGTGATGCTTCCAACCCAGGCGATGGTGAACAGGCCAACCCACTTGACGCTGAGGGTGGCACCGAGGCCGAGACCGCTAGCAGCCAACCAAAACCACCAATTTGGTCCAAACCAGGCACCGGGACCGAGGGAGTGCTGATTCATGAAGGAAGTCCATGATAGCGCGGTAAGCGCGGTGAAACAAACAAGCGGGGAGTCCAAGAGGATCAATCGGGACTGGGTGACCAGGCCGTTTTCTTTAAATTTTTAATTTTTGTTAGTATGAGCGTAGAGCAGTTAGGGTGATTTCAGAATATACGCACCGAAAGTGATGAATCCGGCACCCAAGAAAGCAGCAATGGTAGAGCATCCGGCAGCTTTGAGGGTCAAGAAGGCGGTGGGGACGACAAAGATGCCCATAACGGCAGGCAACAACCTCATGGCGACATAAGGAACGCCTGGTTCAAGGTAATCCTTGCCAATTTCCTTGAAATCGAAGGAGCCATCGAATCCGGCCATAAAACCAGCGAGAGTGATAAGAAGCTTAGCCAGCGGGGGGTGGACGTCCATGAAGAACTTGCCCTTGATGTATTTTGTCGCGAAACCGCCAAAGCTGTGATGATATCATGACAAATTAGCTTCCCAAAAACACGCGAATTTTAACAAGCTTTCTTGTAGATTTTGAATTTCTACTTACTGCACTTCATCAAAAACGACGCTTGTGGGCTGGTGTATTCTGAAGAGACGGACAAAGACAGATAGCACGGTCAATCCGATGAGTATGGACCAGTCGCTGCTGGGAAGGTTGAAGATGTCATAGTCTTTGGCGAAGCCCCAGCTGGACCAGTAATTGGCCTGCGACGAAGCAGCGGCCTTGCCAGACTTTCTCTTAGCAGTTGTGGGTGTAGAAGGGGAGGCGGGAGTAGGAGATCGCGAGCGAGACCTGCCACGGTCTGAACCGCCCGCGGTGAGGGATTGATTTGTCTTCTTTTTTGTCGTCATTGTGACAGCCCCTCGATGACGAGGATGTGGAGAATTGAGGAGACTCTCTCAATTCTATGTCTTCTACCAATGTCTTTCAGAAAACAAAATAAAAATAGGAGGAGAAGGTAGAATTTTGTGAAGGGGAGAAGAGGGATGACAATTGGAGATGGAGGTGAAGAGGAAGGAGAGAAGAACAAAATAGAATGGTGGTTGTGGTGGTGGAGGTAAAAAAGGGTGGTGTTATGGGTATCGTGTCTTCAATTGTTGGTTGCCGCAACGTAAACCGCAATTTACGATAACGTGAAGATGTTACTATCAGAAAGAAAAGAAGAGGACCGGACCCTGACTAGCTTGCACTTACGCCCTGGCAATAGAAAGAAGAAGCAGCCTTAATTAGAAGGGTGTTCCGTCGAGCCACTGGCCGCCGAACCAATAAGCTAAATAATCCGGTAATCTCCACTTAAACTAATATTAATATCATAGGCTCTAATTATCGCGAAGTGGTGTTCTCGACACCTGGCCTGAATAATATATACCATACTACTGCCCCATGCGGCTGATCGCAGTATAAAACCGGTTACTCGTGCTCTACTATCGTATTATCCAGATAAATAAATGTGATATATCCTAACACGATAACGACTACTTAAGTATTTAACATACAGGTGTTCTGGTGACGGAATAATGTATCTCCCAATCGACCAATATAGATAAAATACTCTTCCTTAAGTCTCCTTCATATCTGTTTACATAAATACAAATAAATATATATAAAAAGTCTCTATACATAAATATATGGGGAACGTGATGAAGCCAGATAGACGTTGCCCCTATTGTTATCGTAGACGTCAATCGTGCATATCCCCCGTCGCGCATCGGCCACCATCAGCACCACCTTAAAGTTCTCAAACCTCTAAGCCCTTTTCTTGTATTGCCATACCAAGTCGGTACGCAGTACTCAGTCTGTAGCAATGTGGAAATTCAGGGCCAATGTCCTCCTGGATGCAGACCGCCCGCCACGATGTATCGATAAGATAATGCCGAAACCCAATGTTGGCTCGTGGGATGTTTCCCCCTCGCATTGTTTGCTCGTGTTCTTATATGATATCATGCACCTAGTAGGGCACTTGAGTCCTTGGAGTAAGTTTACGCGAATATCCTTGTGCGACAAAAGCAACTCGCGTGAACTCTAGTTGACGAGTTACTGCAGCTAGGTACCGTCGCGATGTGTCGACTGCCCCGTGCCGAATCAATGATATCCTTGATATTTGCGATTTTGGATAACTACCATCGATAGTTAGCAGCGATAGTAGTGCTATATCGTGATATAGTGATATAGCAATTTGATGATATAGCGAGTGATAATAGAGTGGGTCCGATGCAAGTCGAGTTGAAAGGGCACGCGCTGTCTCCAACCTCTCCTTCAACACTTCTTCTCCTTCTCCTCCTTCACAATGCCACCACCCCCTCAACCTCCTCCTCCCCAATCGTCCCCCCGCAAAACGACCATCGTCATCCCATCATCCCCACCCCTCCCACCTATACTCAACGCCCAACTTCCTCTCACAGGTCAGAAGCGCTTCCTCGATATCGATCTTTCTTCCGATGACATCCCTGTCTTCTCCAGCGACGATCTGCCGCCGAACGAGGTCTTTGCGAACCCGTACCATGCCTACCAGAGCACCCCTCGTACTGTCAAGCGCCAGAGGAGCAGCACACTCCATTCCATCAGCCTGAAGCATAGACCCCGAAGGGCATCCCTTCCATCCGATCGTTTAGATGAAGATGGACTGCCGAGTAACTCGAGCTTAAAGTCAAGGTTGGATTTGCAGTACAGCGAAGGAGACGAATACGATGAAGCGAACACCAGCATGACCACGATCCGTCCACCTAGAAGCCAAGATGATTTGAATAGTCAAGATATCCTCTTGAGCGAGCTGGACGGCGATATCTACGACACCAAGGCCAACTTTATCATCCAACAGGCTATCGAGCAAGGCTCTCATACAATTGATCTATCGTACGTTCACAATGGCTTTCGCTCAATTGATAAGGTTATCAGCTAACCGATTAAACCATCTGTATAGCGATTTATCACTCGAACAAGTGCCCAGCGACATATCGTCCCTTTCCTCAGCTATCTCGCAGCCAAAAAGTGATTTCTCCGCTTCCAACAATGTCCCTTCCCCTGCAGTGCCCAAATCATCCGCCGGCCTCCTACGGTCCAGCTCCGGCATCAATCCTACGGTCTCGTCCCCGTACACCTCACTACGCCCGGAAATTCACATCCATCTCACCTCGAATTCTTTAACTACCCTCTCGCCCTCCCTGACTAGTCTGACCAATGTTGTTGGTCTTTACCTTCGCAAGAACCAACTACGATCTATCCCTCACCACATCTCCTCCATGACCTCCCTCAAAGAGTTCTCTCTCGGCGATAATATGCTGGCATACCTCCCCTTCTCTATCCTAGATATTCCAAACATCAGGTTCAGCGACGGCGTAACGCTCTCCCCCAACCCGTTCTTCGACTTCCCGTTCCTAGAGAATTCCCCGCAATTTAAAGCCTTCAACTTCAAGAACATAAAGTCTTACTTTACCATCTTGAACATGAGAGATCCCTGCTTTTATGCTATGAAACCTCCCAACAAACCCCAGCCTCTGAACGATTCGCCGTTTACCCCATCGACAGCATCTGAGTACAGTGTCAATAACTTTGTAGCTTCGACTCCGATATATGCCTTCAACGACATGGGACGCTTAGTTTCTTCGCCTTCGTGTCCTTCTATATCCGAGCATCTCTCCTATCCGTCAGCGTGGCCAACTTCCTCACTCACCAGTCCACCAGCGATCCTACCACTCCTCACCTCCCTCCAGCAGAAACCGACCGAGTCAGCAGCATCAACACTTGTCTCCAAATTTCCCACTTTGCAGGAGTTATGTTTGAGGAAAATGGCAACGGACACGATGTACACCACGCTTTCGACCCCGCAACGGGACGAAATATACTCCGTTCTTCCCGCCCATCTGAAACGCAAAGTTCAAGAAGTCCTCGAACACCCGGGCATAGCGTTGAAGAAGTGTTCTGTCTGCGAAGGGGTGTATGTGACAAAAGGGGCCGAATGGATTGAGTTTTGGTATTCCGAAGTCCGTGAGTTGAGCAGTGCTCTCAAGAATTGGGAGATAGAATACGTCAAGCCGCAGGCTATCGATACGACCTTGGAATTTATGAGCAGGGATGTCGAGGACGATGATGATGATGATGGCAACGGGATTGAGAAGGCGGAGGAGGCGAGGCAGGTAGCTGTTTATCTTAGGGGGCTGTTTGGGAGTATGGGGCCCGGGAAGGCGTTTTTAAAGTCCTTTTTAGGTAAGTTGTGGAGTGTGAGGATAGGGTCGGTGGTACCGTTGTTAAGGGAGACGTGTAGTTGGGAATGTGCAGAAGAGTGGATGGTGGCGAGGATGAAGGCGGAAGATGAGTTGAGTAGACTGGAGTGATGTGTCTTTTGACTAATTTTATTGGAGGTTTCGTGCATATATTCTCAGTAAGAACGATGTTAGCTACGTATGAAGTAATGGGTATTTATAGAGGTTTGGTTTGGTTTATGGGAGGGAGGTTTTAGTTTTGTTTGTACACAATAGCAGAGTTATTTAGACAAGTTTATTGCTATCAATTTCATTTATATTTCATCCTCTTCTCTTCTCAAGAGGAAGCTTTCTTAAAACAAAGTTCGAGTCGTTCATCTATCGCCCGTAGGCTTGGAACTGATGGGAAAGGAAGAAAAATATAACTATCAAAACCAATGCATCCTTTTACACCTCCGCCTCCGCCAAAGCTATGCCCATTCCTTTTTTTTTTAAAAAAAAAGCCCAAATCCCATCCTTATAAAAAATAAAATAAAAAAGATAATCACTCAGTCCTCCTCCTCAACAACCCCCCAATCCGAAACCTTCCCCTTCCAATCCGCAATCTTCCCACCGGCAACCTCAACAATCACAATACTACTCCCTTCCTCCCCTTCAACATAACACTTCGCATCCTCAAACTTATTCGCCTCCATATGGACCGCCTTGTAATATTTCTCCTCCTCGCCCCCAGCCTCCAAAATCCTCGCGTATCCGCGAATGGTATGCGAAAAGCTCTGCAACTCGCTGCTATTCAGATCGTGCAGGAACTGAGCGAGAGGGGATAACGTGCTCTGCGTGGGACTGGTAGGGGATTGCGCGGTCGCCTTGGGTGGGCGTTGGGAGATCCAGTCGTGGACTAGGAGGGAGACGTGCGGGTTCGCGGTTAAGTTTGACAGTTTCTTAGAGGTAGGGGAGAGGAGCATGATGATTACTCCGGGACCGGAGGATGAGGAGACGACGGTCGGGAGGGAGGCGGAGTGGAAGGTTTTGGTGGGGGGGATGTAGGTGTAGTTCATCAGGGCGATGTGGGGGCGGAGGGTGGAGTTGCAGGTTGCGAGGTGGAGCTGGGGGTGTTGTAAGGTTATTATTAGTAAGGGAGTTTACTCTTGCATTTAAAGGTTCTTCGGATATAAAGTTATAAAAGGAGATATAGGTCATCTTTGGGAAGGTCTGATACATTGAAGATGTGTATGTGGGGGGGTTACGGAACGAAAGGAATGGAAGCCGACGGGATACTCACGAAACGGGCGTTACCGAGGCAGGAGAGCACCTCTGGTGGGAGCTGGCCTGCATAGACAACTCTTTCTTCAGAAGTAGCCATGATGATTGATGATGGTTTGTTATGAATGAATTGAAGTTCTTAGAATGGGCGTAGTAGATGATGTAGATGATGTAAGATGTTCAAGATGGAGGACATGACATGGTGTTGATAACGAAGATGTTATCGATTTGGGCAGTGCCAAGCGACGTGCTAACTCAGCATGCAGGAACCATTGATCAATCAATTCATGTCAGTCCCGTAATCTCTTATACTCACAGACAGTCTAGACTCGTAAATAGAATATACTTACTTAGTTGGCTACCACCCATAGATTTTATGTACTATTCAAGATAATCTCGAGTTCTCTTGTATTTATTCTCATTCATTTACTTCTCTGTTATCGGTCACCATCGATCGCCAGTTGCCCGGCCCACGACGTCATCCCCAACACACTTCCAACACATCCCAATCAGCTAATTAGCGTCGCCTTCCCCACAGCTTCCCCAGATTTAATAACAAAACTACCTTCCCGCGACAGACTACCCTTTTCCTCCCTCTCAATCCCATATCTCCTACACGCTCACAGTCACCATGTTTCGTCCTACCACAATCTCCACCTCCCTCCTCTCTCGTCCCCTAACCTCCACTCTACTCCGCGCCACCTTCTCAACCGCCACCCCTCTCCTCTCCGTCAAACCCCTCGCCCCCTCAATCGGCCAGCTACCCAAGGACTCCCAACAGCAATTCGACAACAGCCTCAAAGCCTTCCGCGAAAAGCAAACGGCACAGCATGAAGCGGCGCTGAAAGAAGCGGCGGATGCAGCAGCTGCGGCGCGTGCTGCCATTTCCTCTGGCGACCCAGCAACGGTTCCGGCCGAAGGCACGCCGGAAATCAAAACCGGCGGGGTATTTTCCAAAATCCTTCACGGATCCACAGAGGCCCAACATGACACCTTCCAAATCCAGGAGTCGTTTTCGAAGGTCTTGGCCAGAGGCAAATACGTGCACGAGCTGGTATTTCATAGGATCAGGCCTGATAGGGTCGACGAATACGTCGAGTTGATCGGTAGCGAATATCCTAGGATAGCCAATGATAAGAAGTCAGGCGTGAAGCTTGTTGGTAGCTGGAATACTGAAATTGGAGAAGGCGATGTTTTTGGTATAGTCCCTTCATGTCCTTTTTTTCCCTCCAAATCTCAAAGAGTCCCTACTAATAATAATAATATAATCGTCTCGCAGTCCATATTTGGGAATATAATGGTTACTCAGGCTACCATGAAACCCAACGCTACCTCGACGCCCAAGCCCAAACCCAAAAGTACAAGAAGGAAGTCCGTAAATTCCTCCAGTCCCGCTCCAACTCAATCGCCCAAGAATTCTCGTTCTGGCCAACCACGCCACCGAGATCCCTGGGCGGCGTGTTCGAGCTCCGTTCGTATACTTTACATCCGGGGAATCTGCTGGAGTGGGAAACACATTGGAGGAGAGGCCTAGTCGCGCGTCAGAGTCAGGGTATGGAAGGTGTTGGTGCGTGGTTCACGCAGATCGGAGGGTTGAATGAGGTGCATTACCTTTGGCAGTTTGGTGATCTAAAGGGCCGACAGATGTTGAGAGAGAAGAGTTGGCAGGCTAAGTACGTATATACCTTCTCCTTCCCCTCTCTCGTTCCTAATACATAACGCAGCATCGTTTTGGATAGTTACTAACGTGTAGCGAAAACTACCCAGGGACTGGGCTGATACGGTCCACAAAACAATCCCGTTGATCGCTAAGATGCAGTCGAAGATTTTGCTTCCTCTACCTTGGTCACCCGTGAAATAGAGTTCGCGAGATGGTCAAGCCTTGAGGATGTAAGAAGTGCAGGAATTGTATAAAGCACATCTCATTACTTGAGAAATATCTTTACTTCAGATTTCCTTGACAACGCGTTACTGTTAATTATTCTTTGACGGCCAATGCATTAATTTGGTTAATATATCATTATTGGCGGAACTTTATACCGTGGTTGGTTTGGACTAACCCATCCATTTTTTGTTATATACCGGATGAGCGTGGTGGGAAGGCATAGCCTATTTTTGAGGAATTCGGAGTGGTTTTTATTTTCGATTTATTCGTCCTGAATCCCACAGGATCTTTATTTTAATTTTTTCTTCCTTTTTTGGTGTACTCGAAGGAGACCTTATGGTTAGATTTCAGTGGTACTAGGCATTCGGAAATCAATATATATACTTAATTGCCCATATGCAGATTCGTATACTTTGCCGAGTCTTAGATAATAATGTACATGTATATCCGTAGCACGCATGACTTAATATTGTACAAATAATCGAAATGAAATAGTCAACGTTGCCCTGCACTTGTACTCAAATGAACGGATGGAGGGTTAGCTTGCAGGACTAGTTCACGGATGGAACCAAGAAACCAGTGTCTCCCGTAGCCTATTCGGGTGGGCGCTTTGCCTTTACCCTAATCCTCATCTCTTCATATCGATCGAACTTTCTGAGTGGTTGCACTTTTAGCGCTTAGCAAGGCTTCTCAACCTCTCGTCCGCAAACCCTAATCAAATAATATCTCATCCCCACTTTCCTCAATGTTCATGCTCCTTCGTATAAATCTAACGCGGAGCATACTCCTCCACTATACCACTATCCTCAAAGTCGAAATTATATTTACCTGCTAATTCTAGCACTTCTTCGCTGGTGATTTCTTTAATTTTCGCACAGCCCAACCCTTCCGCCATCTTGTATACGACTTCATCTTCTATCTTTTTTTGATCTCCCTTACGATCTATAGTCCTCTTTAGCGATGGCAATAAAGTCGGATCAGCCACCCCTAGCTCCGACAAACTCCCTCGTTCGTCTGCTTTTTCTAGTGCTTCTATCCTGTTATCAATCTCCTCCTTTATGGACGTCATCTTCACCCCTTCCAACCCACACGGCACGATATTATCAAAATAGTGCAATTTCACACGAGTATTCAACGCGATTCCATGACTACTAATCCACCTCCTCAAGTTGACCCCGACGCTCGCGATCTTCCTATTCTTCCCGGTCCACACGCCCGGTTCATCCGTCGTATACGCCTCGATACCATACTTCTTCAACACTTCTATAATCGAGCTCTCCAAGAAGCGTATATAGCATTTCGGCGAGAGTTTGTGCGCTTTCAAATTGATAATCGGATACGCAACCAACTGTCCCGGTCCGTGGAAAGTGACTTTCCCGCCGCGAGGCGTATATGCTAGATCGGCTTTTCCCTGTGCGACATATTCGAGAACTTGCTTTGGTGGTCGTTCGTTATTCTCGCGACGGCCGTAAGTGTACACTGGGTGGAATTCAGCTGTGATTAGGTACGGTGGCGGCGGGGTGGTGATTATTGGAGTGGCGGGTGGGATGTCGGATGGTGGCGGTTTGGAGGATGTTTGGGATTTGTAGAGGAGATGGTAGCGGAAGAGAATGGACTGAAGCTTGGCGGCGTCCTTGTATAGGATTAATGGGAGGCGGAGGTGGTGGAGAACCTTGTCGGAGAGCATGTCGGACAAAGTTATTGGATGGATTGATCGCGCATTCTGTATATGGCCTTTGCATATGGCTTCGCTGAAGCCTGCATTTCAACGTAGAAATGTGTTGCTTGTCGTTGGCTCTTTTCGATCACGTTGTCAGAAAATCGTTTGTTGATACTAAAACGCCGTACCAAACTTTTTGCTGCCCCTTGATGTCAATAAGTCCGAGAACGGATATGTGTCTCTTCTCTTGATATACAGCCTTCGGTGCTGGATTTAAGTCAATTGATTAGAGTCCCAGTAATCTGTCTCGAGACATACAAATGCTTAAGCAGTAGAAATGTGATTACTGAATTTTCTGACCCTATTAGCTTCACAATCCGCCACAGGTTGAGGAAGGTGGAATCCAAAGCCACGGCAATTCTATTCGCAAAAATGGCATCTAGCGCAATTCTCAGTCCGAAAATTCCATCCCAGAAAAGCTCCTATAGCTCAGTTGGTAGAGCGCGACACTAGTACTCGTTTCAATTCGTGAAATGTCGAGGTCTACGGTTCAAATCCGTATGGGAGCAATTCTAATTGAATATTTTACTTTTTGAATCGATTTCTCCTTTTTTTTGCTACGGATAAAGAAAAGCCACCAAATTTTAATGCAATGCTGCCAGGCACTAGTACGTAAATGGACCATCTAATGGCGGGGTTAACGAGAGCTTCGAGACTACACGGTAGATCTATCATATGATCATGCAATGCAACGTTGGTGTCGATTTATCCAAGCGTTGTATAGATTTTTGGACCACGTGATTCATAATATTTATCTCACAGTATTATCCCACTGTAAATAAATATAAAGTCGATGGATATGTACAGTTACAACAATTATATAAGTAGACCATATACTATCCTAAGTAGTGCCGTCGCCATTTGTGAGTCAAATTCTAAAAAAATAACCTCTTCATTGCCCCTTGGTTGGTATTGTCGTCGCCGATGACAGCGTTACTACTAAGACTCTGGTGTTCTCGATAAAATCAAATTTTGTAGTAGTAGAAACAAGGACAGTGTATCCTAACTGTGATGAGCAATAGCTCCGCAAGCCGTACTCTAAAATGGTATTGTACGCTTCAGCTACTCTGTCCGAGATTGAGGTTTGAGAGGCTGTAGGCGCTACCGTTGTGAAATCCAAACTCTCCCAATTATCAGGAATGTTGCTAGATCCAGGATGCGCCATGTATAGGGTATATAACCCTGACTCGGAGTCTGAGAATGAATCGCGGTAGTACTGGTATGTAACCCCTTCAGACGTCAGGTACAATTGAGAGCCGTGAGATGATATTCTTTGACAATATCATTTGAGCCTATCTCAGAGTCTGTACCGTAAAGGACTATCCCCGCTTGACATTGCGCGAAAGAATCCTCACGCACCAGCTTCCGTGCTCGTGGTAGAGAAGTTATGTATGGCCGTAAAAATATAAAATATGAAGGGTTGTCCAGAAGCCGCAAGCTTCCTGATGCTTCAAGTTCGAGTAACGGCGCGTCTTCAGGTGTAGATACTGAACCTAAAAAACGATCCCATCGCTCCTAAGTTACACAAATAGAGCTTATTCGCCTGGGTTTTCTGTCATTGTAGTCTCCTAGGATTCAGCGGCGGGCAGAAGAATCCCCCAAAGACAAGCTATAGAAGACCAACTAGGGGCCTTCTTAGGATAAAACTTCATTTTAAACCAATGACTGCTTGTGATCCGGCTGGCTAAGAAAATAGAGTAGCCATAGCGATAGGAGAAGTAGGAGACCCCCAGCATCAACTGAGTTTATATACGCCCTAATACTTATAAGTGCACTACTGATCGACACCTCTCGATCTTGATAATCTATTCGGGGTTGCACCGATTTAAATACTCTCTAATATTGTAATATTTTAAAAATTGTAATACTTTTAAATAAAGAGCGTGGGAACAATATTTAGCAAAAGCTAGAACGATCTCGAGATCTTCCCTTCCATTTTCTGCATAAGCTGCAAACTAGTATCCTAAATAATATAGAATAATGCCTATCGTGATATTTATAGAAACTAAATATCTCGAGCCATGTGCAATTTATTGCTCCCTCTCAAGAATACCACAAGATCAACACATACCCCTTCTACCTCCATCAAAAACTATCAAGAGCCTTAGTTCTAGGCAGTTCATTAATCCCAGTTTGTCCCCTGAATGCTTGCGATCGCAGTCAAAGTTGATTGATGCATCGTGGTCGAAACCGGATTGCTATTAAAGCTGCACGGCACAACGCCGGGCGTCAAAGTCGGGGGCGGATATCCGGAGCAGTATGCACTACATGTAGTTCCGTACCCGCGTGGACAGATCAAAAATGTAGTGCAGGTCGAAGTTGTAACGCATGTGACAGGGGTGGTAGTCGTCCGAGTCCACTCACTAGTTGGCGGTGGAATCGTGGGAGGCTTTGCCGTAGAAGTAGTGGTTGTAGTTGTAGTCGGAGAACGAGTGCTCCCAGGCGCTGATGGGGCGGTTGCAGTACAATAGGAGATGTAAGCGTTTATCGTCTTACACGTAGATCCGGGATGGCACGTTGTAGGGATTTGGTAGCGGATTCCGCCGCACTACGGACATATTAATTTAGCTGCATGCTTTGTAGACGTCTCAGCTCAGGGGTAAATTATTCTTCGGAAATTAATTAGTGCAACAGAGTTCTTACTAGCGAATTTGAGAAGGGCCATTGTGCAGCAACTTGGCTGACGGTGGCGGCTACAATGGTGAAACTAATAATCTTCATCTCTCGATTCCCAGATAGATTTTGCTTGATTTGAGGTTTACAAAGGGAAATAGGTACTTGTATTGAACCTAAAGGCTAAGTGAGGTCAAGAAGCAATCCATCTAGAGGCGCCAGCAGATTTCTTCGAATAAATACCTTAAGTTATTACTTGGATCTAAAAAGATGGCAAGGCCTCATTATGCCTAAATGCGTCGTGAAAACCAAAACTTAACGTTATACCTATACACCTTGCAGTGTTGCCGGCCATATCTTGATATGCCTAGCTTGGTTAGAAGATATATCCATTGTTAATTTAAGCTATTAATTAGGAGGTTGTATTTTGTTTCTTAGTATAACGCAACCGCTCCAGCATACTATCTACTCAATTACTGCCCCCTATCTTATCGTTGGCCCAGTACGACCGTTCTTTCGCAAGATGATAAAATTTACCACACATATAACGAAGCCAGAATATGGTAACGTTATTGAACAAGAGTTGCTCTGAAGTCCCTGGATTCCGTGTTACCAGGTCGGAACCCCTCTCCGGAACAGCCCGTCTGTGTAAACGTGGAGAGAGGACCAGTTTCCCGTTTGACGCATGGTATTTCGGCTAATTATACAAAATCCGACCACGGAATCCCTTTTAATAATTTCAATGAAATTTAATGTAGTTCTATATCTAGAAGAGCCTACACCAGGAGCTAAGAGCCTCTGTAACATCCAATTGTGGCGGCTTGGTTATAGCGGGGGCGCCCAAGTGCCGCAACGCATTTTTACGCCTCTTGCATAGATATCAGAAGAACACAACAGCGGAGGGTCGCGACTAAGATATCAGCTCTACTTTCAGAATATAACTTGGTCTTTGCTTCAGTGTAAACGCATGACTCCGAGATGGTGAGCTAGCTTATCTAAGATTATATTGTCGGCTAGTTCTTTTCGACGGATGTATTACGCTCGCTCAAGACATGTGGGAATTGCATGGATATCGTCGAGAGGCGCCGTTCGGGATCTATCAATAGAGAGAATTTGCAAGCAATTCCAATTTCCCGTATTTACGCCTTATCAAGACCTTCCAGCATGTGAACAACGCGCCGGTGAAACTCTTACTCGATCGAATGAAAAAGAATATTTGGAAGAATAGCTAACGAGGGGGTAGAAAATTTTTTATACGGCGAGCTCCAACACAAATCCTTTCATTCCCTCTTTCTTTTCGCTTCCTAGCGCTGACAAAATGCAACATGGGTAACCCGATCTTCAGGAACAAAACGGCTCGCCTTCATTGCCACCCGGTTATCTATCAGTTAGAAACCGGGATATGCCGGTCGCGCCTTAAAGGGTTTCCCGAATATGTTGCCGCTGGTTCGGCTTGATTTTTTTGAACGGCTGAGCGCAACTAGAAACATCGGCTCCCGGTAAGGCAGCCAAGCATTCGAGAAAGTGCTCATGGGCTCAATTGATCAAACGGCAGAATTTTTTACCCTCTTTTCTTCTCAAATTTCACAAAATTGATATAGGTGTTACCTTCCTCGATTGGCAGTTTGATGGATTCACCTAATTCTATGCCAAATTTCTGGCTCACTTCCATACAGCATCGTGACGAGCAGCCCTGTAAGGTCTGAGTAGTCGACATTTCTTAGATAGCAAAATTGCGCAGTCTTTAAGTGCGAACATTACCATCTATACCCGAGACACCGAGAGCTCTGGCCCACATTGATCAGCTACATATAAGCAGAGAAAATTGTCGCCTGAGCGCCGTTTTCCATGTGAAAATTTTTCACCATGGCGGAAAGTTTATTCCGTGGGCTCCTTCGAGACGACGCGGAACCCTAACGTTTCTTCCAGGAAGAAAAAGTTCGAGCCGAAATAGTTTCTTCTAGTCTGCAAGCTTGAAGCTCTGAAAATCCTGAATGAGGTTATGAGTAGAGCTATGTAGAGCTACATGAGTAGCTACATAGCATGTATAACTGCAGAGCTACAGTTACAAAGCCGCAAACAGCTCGTGGTAGCTCCAAAAGCTTTCAAGGGTATCTGCATACATGTGCTATCCCACTCAAAAATTGCTTGCATCGTTGCCACAGGAAATAAACCATGGGAAATGCCGCTATCCGGTACCTGAAAACAGCTAAGTGCGATGCCAGACGTAGTGCAACGGCAACACATGGTTGGGAAATCGGTTGTTAGTCAGTAGTTAATGCAGCTAAATTAGCTAAATGCACGAACGTTCACGGATTGACGAGAATTGATCGATAACGATAAATGCTGGAGCTAGTAAGTAGCTGCAGGTATTTTTCTGAGCTAACTGCAAAGTTGTGATATGAAATCGCAAAGTACTCAATTATTGTACGCGTCCGCGCTGGCATTGTACCGAAGATCTTTTCCCATGTGAAATATAGCATTTGAATCCTCAATGCAACCATACAACTGCGAAGCTGAATATCGCAAGCAGCCTCTAGCTACTCCGATCCTGCAGTCATACCCATCCATCCCCAAGTTGCTAGCACGACTCCACAGGTCGCACGGAACACACCGCGCCTAGGTACACCTACTTTCCAGCATAACCACCCGTCTAGTATCCCAGTAGTCCCAATACATCCTAGGACGATATCAACGCCATGATACATACGGCGGGAATATAGTACGTAGATCGATAGCCCGAGCGCCACCGTGCGTATCGCTGATACGGTGAAAGCTTCTTGCGCGTCTTTGGAGTTTACGAGACGAGGTGGCAGCCCGAATTCGTTCATTGCGTATGCGGCGTTGAAGAATGGAATCGCACCGCCAAAGGTGAACGTTGTGCCTATGACGAGGCCTGGTATGTGGCGTGGCGAGAAGTGATTTATAATATTACTCATGGCTTCGGATGCTGGCTTTGATGTATCTTTTCTTCTATCGATAGCATTCTTGCTAGATTGTGCAGGAGGAACAATTCCCTCAACTAACTACGTGTCGAACGAACATGTCTTATACATTGTTGATAGATCGAACCATGACAGTTCGGCAGTTGCGACCAAGTTTTTGGGCCTACAGTTCAACGGCTTGGCGGTCATGAGGCTCCCATCCCAATGGGTCAACTCCAACGTGAACTCAACACCAAAGTTTCCTTGGAAAGTGCTCGAACTACACGAGCGCATATACTGAAAAAATTTACTGTCTACACCCCTTAAATGCTGTTGATATCTCACGGCTTAGCCACGGCACAAAATATTCTTCCACAAAGTGAGCCACTTTCCGCCACACATGGCACGTACCGATCACCGATCGATTTGCGCACAGTCGTAGAAGCTGAAAGGGCTGACTTCGAAGTAGGATTTGCGCATAAGCTAAAGAAATAGTTCCATTGAAATCTAGACAATCGTTTTTGCATGCGCGAATATGCAGGGGCCTGTTGAGATAGAGGTTGGTGTTTAACTCCGATGGTGGAAACTCCTACGCTGATGAAATATCGATAACTGTGCATACAGCTGTGGAGCTTCTCGTCCAAATTGTTGGGCCAATTCGTTCTTGTATCAATCTCATAGGTGTCAGTCTCCTCAGCCCTCGCTCCACAAGTTCAATCGGAGCTAGGAGCTAGGAGCTAGCTATCGGAGCTGTCGACATTGAATCCAGGCAGCCGCAGGAGGAAAACTCTCCTTGCTTCGTAATTTTACAATCCGCGTTCGTGTCAGATTGATCAATAATGGTGACATCAAATCATCGCTGTACTCCCATCGGTAAAAGAACTCGTGGTTCTAAAAAAGCCTAGGAACCATTTCTCCCTACGAAAAAGAGCATCCCGCTTCCACGCACGGGTGCCTTTACTTGTGTTTCCAGTCAATTGGGTTTCTTGTAGTACGCCGAGATGTGACTGTGATATAAATTATTGCATGTGCGGAAAGCCAGGCAAAACCAATATCACGGGATTTTACGCGAAGATTGGTTCTGCAGGCAGCTGAACACGAAAGTCCACTTCACTGGAGACACGAAAGCGCAACGCGGGATGGATTTTTAAGCATTATGAGTCCTGAGATAATAGTCCGTAGGGAGTAGGAGCTCCGAATTGGTGAAGATTTTTTCTACCGGTCCTGCTTCTTTCGGAGGCTTCTGGATTTTCCATCGATTTATCCAATCCCGGTTGAGGATCCGGAATGGAAAAAATCTCAGGCCGATACTAGAACCAACATGACAAAACCTTGAGGTTTTTTCCTACTGGTGAAAAAAGGCCTTTGAAGGCTGAACCTGACGGCTGCTGCAGGTTCTTTCAACGGGACCAGGGCTACTTGCAGTTGAACTTCAAAAAGCGCAAGGAGGGGAACCGGGAAGTCTAGATCCTGTGTTCGGCGCAGACGAATGGGAACGATCGAAACTCCCGCACTGCTTTTCGTAAGCCTTGAGTTTCGTCAAGATCAATGCCCGAACACATCATCACTTCTGTTCGTCGACCGGGGAGTCAGGTGAAATGCAAGAAGGAATTGTTTGAACAACGCTAATGCACAGACGTGGACTTCTTTCAAGAAAGAAAATAATATCAAACGTTTATTGGATAGGGGAAAAGGAAGTCCCGGGTACTGGAATCTAGCCCCACTCTCGCCAACGCAAGGTACGAGAAACAAGGAACCAACAGGTCCCACACCACGCACACCACAGTTTGCTCGAGCAAAAAAAAGGGCAGTCAAACGTATTGGGCAAGTCAAGTCGGTCTTCCAAATATGCACCATTCGTAAGAGGCGCCGCAGTCTATTTCCATCAGTTTGCGCATTAAGCACCGTCCAGAAGCGTTGGATTATTTGCGACGACCCACTATAAAATAGGAGATATGGGTGCCGTTAGGATCGCACAAGGTAGGAGAGCACGAATGTGTAATTTTTGTGCTTCACTAAATGAGAATTGACAAATGCGATCTTGAAGAAGATGTCAAAAGAGTCGCTGAAAAGTTTCCAGCTAGAGGGAAAAATTAAAACACAAAAACTCTATCGGAAGGTGTGGGAGGCTTTTTTCGTTTTCTGGTGCCAGCACAGCATCTTCTGCGTACATACATGTACAGTACATGTACATACGTAGGTCGGTATCGTCCATCCATGCGAATCGCATCATTCATGCAATGGAAAGCAGGGAAGGGAAGGGTAAGGCAATTACTGATCTTTCCGCAGCTCTATTGGCTGCGCATGTGTTCCTGCATATATTTCCCGTTTTATTTTGCTTATGATTCCGGAAAGCTATGTACTCAGCCGGCCATGGCCATCGATGATGCCCTTTGTCATCGCGGAATCCTGCGCGGCTCACCATCGTCGCTGTAGTTTTGGTGGGGGGCGAACCAGTATTTTTCGAACAGCTCAGTCGCAGGCGGTCGTCGCCGTTGTGAGGGAAAAAATATTATATGTGGCCAAGGCGGCGGGTTTGCATTGGGGAAATTAAACGTATGCAAGGCACAACTTTTTTTCGCTGTCTGCCTTTTTGACTGAGTCGTAGCCGACGAGAGACAACACCGTCCACCACAGACGCCCACCACAGACGCCCACAACAGCCTCGTCCATCCGAGACCGTTGAAGTCCAAGACTCAAGAGCACATTTCTTTCCCAACAAAGAAGGAAGCGCCTTTGCTTATTCTAGACCTTTCGGAGCTTACTCCTTGTGGTCAAGGATATTTTTGCACTTCATCCTACCCCTTTCTTTTCTTTTTTCTCCTTTTCCCTCAGGTGCATAAACATGAGAGCAGGGGTAGGTGTTCGAGCTTACTCAGACCGAAGAGACAATAATGGGTGGGCACGAGCTTTGCCGTTTTTGTTTCCAGATCTCAAATCCGCGCCATTGCGACAGCAGGGAACCAGTATCCTGGCGCGATTTATCCACCCTCGTTCTCCGAGAAGTATCCTAACCAAGGCGCTCGGAGGGAGGAGTAGCACAAAATCGCTGGACAAGAGCTAGATAGTATGGGAAGAAAAAAAGAAACTACCACCCTTCCCGCTACTCCCTTCCTTCCATGTGTCTCTCATGGTCTCTCGCCTTTTTAGCACCAATGGTTCTTGCCCTTCTTGCGAAAAGCATAAGAACCCCCCGACACCCCCTCCGATGTCTTCTCGCTTGATAGTAGATATCCATCACATACACGTGCAAGATACTCATCGCTACCTGAGCAAGCCACTCGGTATCACTTTCTCTTCACTTTCCTATACACTCTCATTTGAAGACTCTCCAGTCTATCTTATCAAGCTTGTCTCGCTTTAGCTTCTAGCTATATATCAAACAATCATTCAAAATGAAGGCTTCCACTCTCATTGTTGCTGCCACCGCAGCCCTTGCTTCGGCCCAGGAGTACTATGACTCGACCACCACTTCGACGTCGATTTCTTACACCACAGTCACTATCTACCAGACCAAGACGACAACTAGCTGTGTGAGCACTGTGACTTCAACTGGCTATGCTCCGGATAGCTACGAAACTCCAGAGCCATACTTGACTAGCACCAGCACTCTACCAGTTACCGAGAGCTCGACCTCATATGTTGCACCAACTACTGTAAGTAATCCAATCGGTAATCCCTTCCCCCTCGTATTAACGATGGCACAGTCCTCGTCATCCTCCTCTTCGTCCTCCTCTTCATCTTCGTCTTCATCTTCGTCTTCGTCTTCGTCTTCGTCTTCGTCTTCGTCTTGTCCACCCACAACCTCTGAATCGTCATCTACGACTTCGACTTCAGTTGGAGAGGTCTCTACTACCTCATCCACGTCGACAATCAGCGAGGCGACAACCACTCCTGTATACTACCCTCCACCTAGTACTTCTACTACTGTGGTAATTCTCACTTTGATATTTGATTTTGTAATTTATATGAAGGGTAAATACTTACAAGTCCCGTGAATTCTGGACAGTCAACCTCAACTACCAGCAGCACCAGCTCTTCCAGTTCTTCTTCGACCAGCTCTTCCAGCATTGTTTCTTCCAGCGTTGTTGTCTATTCTAGCGTGGCTCCTTCCAGCACTACTGTTTCTTCAAGCAGCATTGTTCCTCCCAGCACTTCTGTCGTTTATACTCCACCTGCAACGACTTCTTCCTGGACTACTCGCACAACCAAAGCTCCAACTCCTGCTTACACTCCTCCTCCTCAGTACACGACATATATCGCCCCACCCAACAATGCTACCAGCACCAGCTTCCCGGTCGCACCGCCAACTCCGTACCCAGGTGCAGCCTCCTCGGTCTCCACTTCCTGGATGCTCGCATCGGTAGCCGGTCTCCTCGCTGTCGTCGCCGCCTCCCTCTAAATGCCATGAAACTGGCCACGCTTACGATTATTGCATGACGATTTACGCTCATCACCTTCCCCTTTCTCAATTCTCTCGTTTCAAAAAAAAATTGCTCTTACCTGCAGCAGCATGCTGTTGTTTCAAAACTTTGACTGTTTCACTCTTTTTTATGCCTCACTAGGCGCTTTGTTGGTGTTGTCGGTTGTTGAAACTTCCCCTTTTGGACGCTTCATGCTTCCTGATTGGCTAGTTTCTTGAACAAACACTCCAACAACGCAGCAACACATTCGTTCGTCTACGGCGCAGTTGGTCAGCTTACTTTTTACTGATCACAACCAACGTTACGCTACCCCTTTCACCGACACTTCGATTCAAGATGCGTCGACGATATCCAACTGATCTGGCTAGAGTTGCTGGACATCCACCGACCCCGACGGTCACAAGCTTCCTTTCATTGTATTATATTTTTTCACATTCGTTTCTATATTCCCTCGCTTATTGTCCTTTTAAGATTTCGGTGTCCGTACGGAGTTACGAAATATACCATGGTGGTTTCTGGCTTGTTGTTTCATTTCGGAGTTGTATAAACAGATAGAAAAATACCCTTACTTCGACTTCTCTATAGCCTGGAAGGCTACCCTTTTTTATTGATAATGTCTACCTTGAAGGTCTTTCAGTGCGATTTTCGCTTCTACAGCTGTATTATACTTTACTTTTTTATACCCTTTTTTTACTTCTTATTCACTCACTATTTTTTTTATGACCGGGATTTTCACGACTGGAACGAAAAAACGATGGGAACCAAATGGAATGTTTTAGTTTATTTTTTATATTTTTTTATGTTTCTTAAAATGGGTTATCGGTCTTGGCGTCGTTTCACGATTATGAGGGGGGAAATTAGAGGCATATGCGCATATGCATCTTGATGATGACAATATGCAACAAGCTTGAGGCTTGGCTTACCTGTACACTTTTACCTTTTTCGCTTCTTACCTCAGCCTCCTGTCTTCGACCTCTTCTTTATATTTTTTCAAGACGCTTTGCTTCAAATACCTTGCTTTGAGAGCTACGATTGGGACGAGACTTGCAGGACCATGGAGCCCTGAGGAAGCAAAGATGCATTTCTTGAAAGAACTGGGTTTAGAGAAGGAAGAAGACCTGGATCGGGGGCTTTTACAATAAATGAAAAAACAACGTTGACGATGATTTATATAATTCTTCCTTGTATATTTAATGTGACCATAGATTTGACCACAATGAGAAGGTTCTCTTTGTGAATATAATTAAAAATTATCGAACTTCTATCTTTTGCCTCTAAAGCTGGGATGTGGATCAAATAAAAATTATAATCTTGTCCTTGGATCCACAAAGAAAACAGACTTATATCAATTTCATCACAATCGGAAGAAGAACAGAAACAATGATTTAATTGAAGGTAGCTAAAGCTAGAAGCTGCACGAACCTCGAGACTCATTCATTATTTTCCTCCCTCTTAGTTTTATCATTTGGTTGAGAAACCGTAACTTCAACGCCACTATTTTCCGCTCGCTTCCTTTTCTGGGGGAGCCTTCGATTCCCAAATAAATGTTTTCCATACCCCGTACCGAAACTACTAACTCCACCGGCTAACCTGTCTAGCCAATTCCAGGATGTGCCTTCAGTTTGCGCTTCAACATAGTACGGCTCGGCTGTCCCAGGGACTAATCTTCTGTTATTTGAAGTCTGAAGACCCGAGTTGAATAGCGGAAGGCGTAGAGGTTGGTTATTCTCGTCACGGGGCCCCCAATTCCATTTCCAGTCCTTGTGACCAAGTTGTACCGAATGTGGTATTTGGTTGAGAACATCCATATAATCCTTTGCGGAAATGCCTGCGGAGGGTTGCGGATTTCTAAGTTCTGCGTGACAGTAGCAGCCTTTTTAGTTTTGTTTTTGCCAAACCTAGAGTTAGTAATAGGTTCTAGAGTATTAAATTTCTTTGGCTGGTACCATTTTGTATGAGATAAAAGCTTTAAACTGCCATTCCAACATGAACTATGTAGGTATATATAGAGGGGCAATTTTTTGCGGGTTGTAGTGGACTTACCGAATACAAATACGCAACGGTCAGTATATTGAGAAGTGAGGCACGTATATCGATTCCTTACGATCCTTCCCTCTGGTGAACATTTGCACCTCTGGCAACCCCACTGAGCCTCATAAATATAATCGATTGCGGAGTCCCAAGTTGGATATCTGTCGTTGGGAAAGTTCTCTATCGGTCGACGATATTGTTGACTGACTCCTTCCAATAAAAGCTCTTCCTTGAGAACCACGCTTGGTGGGAGACATTTTACTTGCATCTCGTGCAAATAAAAAAAATCGTAAGGTATATTTCCAGCACGTTTTAAGCTCGAAGCATGTGTAGGGGTTTCTATCGAATATTTGGACGGGCTGAAAACGGACTGGCTTTTTTGCAACTGACTGGTTGGCTCTTTGCTTTGGAAATACCCCGAGGCTGGACTTGTCGGCAAAGGGCTTTTGGTACCGACCTCAACAACTAAATTCTGATCTTCACTAATAGTTGGTGCTGTTGATAGTGGTGGGTCTAAAATAGGAACACCTATAATCGGGTTGAAAAGCAGATATTGAATTACTAGTAGGAGACTTGAACAATACATACTGTGAATCTGAGAGGGCTCGAGGAATATTTGGACAGCGAGAAGAGAATCACTCGGAACCGGGTTGGTAGGGCATTTAGTCTAGAGGGTTTGAGGGAGGATTGCCTTATAATGTATTTAGCGGCTTTTTTGACCTATCCTAATGCTGTGATACGAAATTGAGCATGGGAGGATCGGTTTATAAGGTGCAACGTTGGCGTTTTAAATTTTGAAGTCCATCAAGTAGTCGAAACATGCACCCCATACCTAACAGCCCCCCCTAGCTCCGTCAAAATAGTTAGTTTTACAATCACACTGTTTATCGCTCTCAATAAATCTCGCTTCAAACTTTTTTTCTCTAAGCACTAAATTGGTAAAACCAATTCTGTTCTAACATTACAATCCTACAAGATAGCCATTCGATGAAATAGCTAGCACCGGCGAACCATGAATGTGCGCAGTATTATCACGATCAACACCCCTTGGATGGTACATAGTTAATACGGAATGATGAATGTTATACACGTGCTGGTTTAAGTCTGGCCGTGGTTGAAATTGGGTGGAGCTGCCCGGCTAAGTTTGATATAATATTTCTGTAAAATGTGTTAACTCTAGTGTATATGTACGGCTTCTTTTGTACACCATGTGTACACATAATCCAGCACTCTGTTAACCAGATATCATATCCTAATCAAGAGCCCCAATCGATCCTTCAGCATCCACCATTCAAGATCCGGGATTATACGGATCGTGCAATAGAACATTAACATGGATCTTCTTCGAAGGATCTGGTGAGCGAACACACCGACGTCGCAGCTGATCAGGCGGCGTCTGGTCGAAGCATGCAAACCCGCTCTGCAAACGATTCTTCTCCGCCAACACAACATCTCTTGCCTCCTCCACTTGCTCCTTTACAATCTCTTCCAACAGTTTATTCCTTTCTGCCAAATTTCGGACCTGATTCTCGCGAACGGCGAGCCGCCTAAAAATCTTGTCCTTAACCGCGTCTAAAATCTTAGCAGCGGTTTTGCTTTCTTTTTCCAATTTTATCTCTAGTTGTATTTTTTCGAGATTGAGCCTGTGTAGTTCGATTTCTTGTGCTCGCTGTGCCTGTTGAAATAGCGCCTTTTGCGTGTACATATATTTAGTTTCCAAGACCTCGTTTTTATCAAAACGATTTGTGCTGCTTTGGGGGAATACTTACTTCGATATTTTCTTGAGGCTGGATGTTCGGAAGAGGAGGTGGATCGAGCTGTTGAGTCGCATTCGGACCCGCTGGGGCCGTTCTGAGATCTGGCTCACGGCGGTCATCTTGCATCTACAATACACCATCACGAACACCCTAAGCACTAGCACCTACAATAGTAAACCAAAATCACAGTTCCTAACACAAACTTACCCTTTCTTGCTGATTGTTAATAAATGAACGAGGCTTTCTTCCCATCTTGGCCGCCCCCCACCCTGGAGGGGGGTCTTCCTCTTCCTCCTCTTCCCCATCTTCCTCCTCCTCCTCTTCCTTCTGCTCCACTTCTTCTTCCTCCCGCCCCCGCTCCCGCTCCTCTTCCTCTCCTTCCCCTTCTTCTTTTTCCTCTTCCTCCTCGGTTTCTTTCTTCTCCATTATTCCCGGTTCCTGTCGATACTGAGGAAAGCTGTAACCAAATGACCCATCGCCGTAGTACTGAACTCTCGTGACCATATCCGGCCTGACAAGCAAATTTGTCTCCGTTCCCCGGAAGAATCCGGTAAACGGGCCCAGTGGAGCCTACGTATAAAAAAGACAACTGGGTTAGAGATACGGTGTGTGTGTGTGTGTTTTTGTGGTCTGATTACAGCTAAAGGTTTTATAAAAGCCGAAAACTGTGGTAGAAAAAGTTATAGATATACGCACATTCTGACCTACGGGACTCGTATTGGGATTTTGCTGAGGTCTATTCGGTAGGCTGGTATTGGGGTTTTGAGCCGGTCCGGTGGTATGTAGCAACCCAGCCGGTGACGTCGGCGCCGGTGGAAATCTCAGATTAACCTGAGGGATGCGGGTTGGTGCTTCATGATCTTGAACAGCGGGTGCCGTTCTACCCATTGTGCATAAGATTGAGGACAGAGGTGAGTATTATTATTAACGACTAAATTAAAGGAAGTTAGATTATGTGGCCCTCCTTAGACCTTTTTTTTGTATTAAAAACGGTGGGAGATCAAAAGATGGAAAATCCGATGCTATATGGTTTCCCTGCAATTTCGTGGGTCCAACAGCCTTGTATATATATCTTTACAACCACGACGGTCTCCTCCTCAGTCCGAAACTCCATTGTAAATATATTGGTACGATACTCTCCATTTTAAGCTTTTTTCCTCCGCCTCAACCTAATCTTTCCCAGCTGTCAGATAACTAAAATGTATATGATTCGTCGGGCCTCCTCGTATGCGGAGCCTCTAACACGACAAGCATCGTTTACGCCGGCCTTTCGTTCAATTTACCATTTTAGAAGTCTGAAAAGAAACAAGAAAAAAAAGAATATCTATTCGCTGAGTGTACAATCATACAAGCTATAGAATAACAGGTCTATTGGAACAGACTTTTGCTTGCCTCTTCGGCTGTTGACCATCAAATGGCCGATAACCAGAGCAAACAGGTTCTTAAGTTTTTTTTGTTCCCTGGTTATTTAAAAAGGGCAAACCGGTTCACATGCTCGAAGAATGTACACTTCTCAACTACGTGTAATCTTTTCTACGGAAGGTTTTCTTTTCCGTAGTATTGTATATCCAGATTTTGGAAGACGTGACCTGGCTAGCAGAAACCATTGGCTTGTTGGATTATATGCGTTGCCAGTAGTGACGATATCTAGCTTTACTATGAGAGAGAGCCGGACTTCCAACCATACCACAGCAGAAGGAACAAAAGAATTAAAAAATCTTCATCTCAATCGTATAATTAAATTTTGACATAAAAAAACACCCTAAAAACTATCCAGCATATAATGAGCGAATAATACAAAAAACCGAACATATCGCAAATAGAAAAGGAAAAAAAGGAAAAGGCAATGATGTAGATGGTATCAAACCCACAGAAAATTATAAGAAACCAAAGAGGGGAGATCTTGACACAAAAAAAAGGTTCGAGTAAAAAGGAGAGGCAATGAAAAAGACCCAACAAGAAATATGATTCAAAGAAGCAGTGCTTATCAAACGCCGCTTCAAGGAAGAACTAGAAATAAAGGGGGAAAAGGACTGTCCATTACTACCACCCATTCTTCGTACACTTGGTTTCACCGTTCCCATACTTTTCAAACTACTTTTAAAGCTTTTTTATAAACTCTTCTTATCCACGCCGTTCGTATTTTGAATCTGTTGATCCGATCCACTCCACTCGTTCAACTTGTCGAAGAACTTTGAGAACACCTCCGCCTATAAAAAAAAGCAATTATAAATTAGCATATTCATCTTCCCTCGTCCCTTCAACTACGAAGGAGAAAAGAAGGAGAAAAGAAGGAGAAAAGACTCACCACAATAGTCTCATTCGGCTCCTCCGTCTTCTTGTGCTTAATCGTCAAACACCAAATATCCAAATAATCGCAGATATTCATCACAACATCGAACACAAAGCTTCCGTAAACCCCATAGGCACACCCGAGACACAAAAACACAAACGGAATCTCATACTCGGGTCCTAAGGGACTCGGCCATCCGAAGCCGAAATTCTCGATCAAAAACGGTCCCAGAGAATCCATCGTGCCCAAGAAAATAGGGATGAGCAGGACGTTAAAGTACGGGAATGCGGACTTGGTCAGGTGCGCGGTAATGATCAGACCCACTTGGTAGGCGAAGGAGGCGCCGATAAAGAACATGAAGGGGATTAGATGGTTGTGAAGGATGACGGGTTGGACGTAGAGCCAAGTGGGGATCAGGACCCAGAGGGCAAAGAACGGGGCGAGACCCAAGAGGGCTGGTCGCACGCGGAGGCCAGCTGCGCGGCGGGCATTGATGACGTTGACCGAGCTGGATAAATCAAAGGAAAGCCAGTTAGTACATAATTGACATAAACAAAATAATGATAAAAGGAGGAAGGTATATAAATCACCTTTGGTAGATACTAAACCCCAAAATCACACTACCGTAAATCAAATAAGTCGTAATAAAGCTCATCTCATACAGACTCTCAGGAATCCAATTAAACTGCGGCACCCCCAAACTTCTCATCAAACTCCCATGCCAATAATAACCCCCCGTAAAAGTCGTAATCGCGTACACAAAAATCACGGCGACGATACCTTCCACGGGTCCGGACACGGGTCCCAAGTACAGTGTGTGAGTGTGATATTCCTCCCAGGTAGTCAAGTAGAACGAACACAAGCTGGCGAAGAGAGTTATTATTGTTTGCCAGGAGTAACCCAGGTTCACGGCGCCGGCAAAGATGACGACTTCGAGTGTGGTATTGCACGCGTCGACGCCGTGGTCGAAGAGTTCACCTAGAGGGCCGGACTGTTTCGTCCTTCGCGCCTGACTCCCATCTACAGCGTCAAAGCTCTGGTATAAAAATAATCCCAACGCCCAGGACGCATACACCCATGGCGGGCAGTTTTGGTCCAGCGTAGGATTATACCAGAGTAAAGTCGCCAAGTTGATGATGACGAAGAAGAAACCGGTAAGTGTGATCAAGTTGGGAGCCATGTTCATGGGGAACAGCTTGATAAACTGGGTCCAAAACGGCTTGAGAACATATTTGGAGACGAGAGAGTGATCCACTCCGGAGTACTTGTACTCCTTGAGATGTTGGAGTTTGGATTGGCGGATGTACATCGCGGCGGTTGTCTTTTTGTTCGTTTCCCCTTTTCTTCTTCTTATCTATCGTAGGATTGAGAAGTTGGTGCCGATGATGAGGGGAATGGAAGGGTGGGTGAGGTATATAAATATATATACTAGTGGGGTTCGGCGAAAATGAAGATATTTCTGACCTGCAGCTATGAGTAGCTCCAGGGTAGCTCCCCTGGCGACTTTGGTCAAATTAGGGTTAAACCAAAAAAGTCCGAGATCGAGCCAACAGGCGACCGTAGTTCTGGTCGGCAGTCGATCAATGCAGTAGTGCGATAGAGGTACTAACCAAATAAACCAGAAGCGAAGCCAGCGATGTTATACAACTTTGGTTGGAAGGAATGGCGAGATACTAGGAGAAGAAAAAAAAAAGCGCTGTGATGACCAGCCGTTTGATCGTGCGGAAGATATACCTGCCAGTGACGTCAAATTCAACGTCAACACCAAGCGAGAAAAAAAGATGACACGTGAAGATTAAAGTCACGATGTTGGTCACAAGCGATTTCGCGCCACGGCTCCAAAACTGACAGATGGACCCTTATGGACCCTGAACCTCCCGTTATTAAACCCGTTATACATTTGAGTAGACGTTCCGATTCTTAATTTCATTATTTGAGAACTTTTTATTAATATTTCTGTCACCCAACTCGCGCTCGCGTGAACGAAAGTATGTATCTGTGTACCTACGAGTGTATATGTATATACAAAACCAACAGGCTTCAAAGAACAGGACAAAACCCAAAAAAACAAATATAATAAACAAGAACGATAGGATTTTTAACAAAAACAAGAAGAAGCGAAAAGAAAAGGGAAACCAAAGAGCCCTGAATTCAAAGAGAGACCCAGAAATCGTCGACGGAAGTTGGAAATACGACCACGAGACCACTTTTTCCCGCCCAGTTCTGCGATACAGGGTTCCATGACGTGACTCTCTTTCACAAACAAACGGAAGTAAACTCCCCCAAAATGAAAATGACAATGAAAATCTCCGTAAAACGTACCCCAGCATCCAAAAAAAATGTAGAAATTAAACGAAAGACGAGTTGAACGTTCCGAGTGTGGCGGGTAACCTAAGCCAGTATGCCATAAAAAGTGGAACAGTCAACCATTAATCAAGCGAACCAAAAAAGTATCCTGATTATCTGCCACGAAGCGAGTGTGGTATATAGCATATGAAATAGAACTCAAAAGTAAATATAAAAAAAAGCTAGAATTTTTGTAAAGGAACACGAAAGGAGGACAAGGGCACAAAAAACGAGAGCCTCAGAGTCAAGATCGATAGGCAATGGAACCCAGACTGAGATATAAAATCGCAGGTAAAATACGAAGGAAACAGAACACAAAGGAAAACCCATCCATGGACAAAGGAGAAAGTAAGGTGAATCAACCCCAAATATAGATACAGAATAAAATAAAAAGTGACAAAAAAAAGAATGCTCCGAAGATGGCATTTGAATTAGAAGTAATATAAATCATCCTTCGTTGAATGGTAGTAAGAAGAAGTAGGTAGCAGTTAGTAGTAGCTAACGGTGACATTGGAGGAGGTTCAAAAAACAGCCACGGAAACAACAAGGGGTAAATAAGAAACCAAAAACAAAAGGATTCTTAAGCATCATCCTACGGCTTTTCGCCCTTGGTCCAGCTGTTCAACACCGCCATCACGGCCACACCCACAACTACCACACCGATAAAGCTCGCAAACGGTGTTCCGTACTCGCGTCGGAATTCGCTGGCCCGGTCTTTCGTCGCCAGGGCTGTCATACCCGCTGTTCCGTTCTCGGATTTTCCGGTCTTCTTTTCGCCGTTCTTAGCGGTGGAGTGGAATCCGTTAGGGAGCCTTGGGGTCTCCTTGTTTTGTTCTTTCGCCTTCTCGAGGGCCTTTTCGGCGCGAACTCTGGCTTCTTCTTCTATCTTCTTTTCTTCGGCGAGGCGGGAGAAGGACTCTTGGGCGGAGGATTTTTCCGTCTCGGAAAGTTGGAGAGACAACTTGAGACTCTCAATTTTAGCTGTGGCGGCGGTGAGATCGGCCATGAACTTGTCCAGCCTTAGTTGCATGTCATTGTCAACTAGTAGCAGTGATATATTAGCATTGGGCCTTGCAGTTGTATCGGAATGGTTAAACGAAAAGAACATACCAATAGCTGGCTCCGGTGTCGAAGCCTTTTCGTCACTCTCACCAGCATCGGGGACGTCAGGAACCAGTCTCCGAAGTTCGTCCTTAACGACCTTGGTCGGTTCCCCAGCACCGTCTTCAGACTCAGATTTCAGCCCGGTCTGTAGGGCGATAGTCGCCAGCTCTAGCTTCTCAATCCGCCCCTCAGCGTGTTCTCTCGCAGACCGCTCCTTTACTAGAGAATCCTCAAGCTCTTTGACCCTAAGAGATTTAGCCTCAAGGTCTCTTTTGGTATCTGCGAGCACGGCTACGAGGGAAAGAATCTGCGAGGGAGGTTTGGTCGGGAATTTAAGCTGTGTCAAACTCTCGATCTGTTCTAAGGGCATTGGGAGTTCGGAGTCATCGATAGGAGAAGAATCTTTCGATGCTTCCGGTTCGGCGGCATCTTCCGAGGGTTCCGCCCCTGATTCGCCATTGACGGCAGGTGCTGGTTTCGCATCGTTCTTTTGCTCCTCCGGTTTTGTCTGTTGTTGCACGAGGACCAAATCAAAAAAATCGTGCGCTCTCTTGAGTTCCGCTTGTTGCTGGCGAGCTTGTTGCATTTCATACTGGAAAGACAAGAGAGAAAAAATTAGCTTGTCGAATAAATGTATATAATACATGGAAAACTCGGGAAAAGTTTACGTACGTTAAGGCGCTTAGCGATAGCTTCGATCGTAATTGGCATTCCCGACATCAACTGGTTACCCTGTCTCTGCAAGCCGACGAGCCCGTTCGGCAGAAAAGCCATCGGACCTCCCCTGGAAGTCTGCGAATTACTCCTCCCTCTCCCGGTGACTCCCGAAACGGTCTGCACATGGTTCAACGGCGGTGCCATCAACCCACCGCCGACCGTCGGATCGATGTCTCCAAAGTTCAGGTCAAAGTTCCCTGCATTACCTCCATTACCTTGTATCTGATGAAACCCAGCGTGCTGCACTCTAGCCGCGACTTTATGATGTACGATGGTCTTGTTGTCTTCGCCGACAATGTCGATACCCAGCTCCAGAATATCCTCGGCACGTATCTCATGCGGCTCGCTATCACGGTTTTCGGGAGATAGTCTTGTTCCATTGACAAAGGTTCCGTTCGAGGACTTGACGTCACGGATGAAGACCCTGCCGGTTCCCTTCTCGGCCCAGACTTCGGCGTGCTGGCGAGAGAGGACCTTTGAATCGAAGAAACCGTTGGATTGGGTAGGTACTGTCTTAGCGTTTGTCTGACGTCCTATTCGGAGGACGTCTGGGTAGAAGGGGAGTGGGATGACTTTTCGCTCAAAGGTGCCGTTCAGAGGGAGGAGCATAAGAAAGGAGCCTTCCGTATCATGTTAGAAGAGATGAATTATAGAAAGCGATATCACGGGTGGGTAAAACTCACCACTGCCGCTGCTGGAGATGGCAGCGTTCAGGGCACTGGCAGCGTTTCCGCTGTGCTTCATGTTGTTCTCGCGATTTCCGACACCATTCCTAGCTGCCTTCCTCTTCCCTGCACCCCAAGCCTGACCGGCGTTTACGGTATTTGTCGCAGAGTTGATAGGTGTATTGGGTTCGGAGTTGTTGGGAGAAGGGTTGGAGGAAGCGGGTGTAGAGTTGGGGTTTGAGCCGGGCATGGTGCCCGTAGACGAGGTAGATGAGGCCGAAGATGAATTAGAAGCGCTGGAGGATGGTCGGGGAGGTAGCTGGTGATGTTGTTGTTGCTGTTGTTGCTGCTGTTGCTGCTGTTGCTGCTGCTGCGGTTGTTGTTGTTGTTGTTGGATGAGCGAAGGTTTTGCGAGTTGAGCTGAGGCAGAGGTCAGAGTTGATGTGGTCGACGTTGATGAAGTCGATGATGCTGATGATGATGACGAGGATGAAGAGGAAGATAGTGAAGCTGTGGGGATAGCATTCTGAGACTTTGAGCGAGGAGGCATCAACAGTCGGGAGACCTCGTCGGGGGTCATTTGGGCGTGCATTGAAGAAGCGCCGTTGGACCAAGCTGACCGCGGAACCGGTTGGTGGAACGACGGCGGCGACGCTGCAACGGCAGTCATTTTTATTTTTTATTTTTTTTATTTCTATTATTTTATTATTGTATTATTTTCTTTTGTTCTTCCTTTTTTCAATATAATATTGGGAGGCGGAAATTCGAAATTCGAGCTCGCCGGTTCCAGAAGTCGAGGATCGGAACCGTCCAGAACGAAGAATTTGGGGAGAAATTTGCCGCCGGACGGCTGTCGGTCCTCGATCGGACGAGTGCTGTCGGAAGTGGTGATAATGGCGGTGATGGTAGTAGTAGTAGTGATAATAATGATAGTGATGTAGTGATGTCGCCTATTATCCCCTTTTCGTGGCCTGTGCTGTATTGGTTCGATCTCTTCCGAAAAAACCCAAACTATCACCAAGCTCAGATGTCTGTTCCCAGTCCTTGTATATCTCTATCGTATAGCTCGTATCGTCCCAAATAAAACAGCACACGGTAAATATAATAAATAAGACGATGATGTATGTTTGTCGAGCCAAAGGTGGTCCTAAAATGTCGGAGTCAACCAGCCCAAAAACACCCGACCAGGTAAAGCGTCCAAAACGTCTTAGTTGTTCTTTCGCCTACTCGTGCCTTAACCAGTCTCTATAACCAGTTCTTTCTCTCAAGATCCCGGAAGAGCGCTGGGGGATAGGAAAATAAATAAAATATAGTAAAGTCGTTATCGCTTAAGAGGGGGAGGGGCTCTTGTTCTGTCGTTAAAATAAAATAAAAGTGGGTATCTTCGTTACGTTATTAAATCCAGCGTGGGTCTCCTTCCAAACGTTGTCTTTTTGCGGTCTTCGGGGAATGTTGAAAGAGAAATGGACGATGATGATGATAAAAAGTTCAAGTTTCCGGCCAGACAACACAAATAGAATAAGGAGGACAGGACAGGACACACCCTCACTCCCACACCACCTTTTTTCTTTCTTTTCTCCACCGGGGGCGCCAAAAAGAAAAAGAACCAAAAATAAATAAATAAGAATAAAAATAAAAAATAAGACGGGACTGCTAATATATCAAACTTTGATCCCAATTAACGGGAGAAAGAAAATAGAAAAGAAGCAGGCAAGAAAATAGTCCCGTCGAGAAGGGAATAATAAATAATAATAATTATCGAGGGGCGAAAAGAGGGATTGATCACGCTCCCACTCTCCTCTTTCTCTCCTTCCGCTAGTTTCTGTTTTAAAAAAATAAATATTTTAAAAACTCGAAACCTTACGTCGTTGGAGTTTAGTCCCGTCTGGATTGTTTAAAACTAGTGCTTCTGGTCAATGTGGTGAGATTTCCAGTTTAACAGCCGCTTCTTTTCTCTTCGCCTTGTCAAGCTTGCAAGATGTCAGTCAGTTTGCAGTCTGGGTTCTTTTTGCCCCTCGCATGAAAGTAAAAAAAACCTAACAACCGACTCTCAGGTACCAGTTCTCACAAAGACGAAAAACTTCCGGAAACAAGAAATGAAGAGACGAATAGGATGGAAGATATGCTCGGTGATGTAGACCTGCCGCCGTTCCCACCGCTTCGCTGGGTAACTTTTGCAGGACAAGGAAAAGGGAAAAGAAGGAAAGAATTTTTCTTCCCAAATTCCCAAAAATAGGAGAAACCTACGTGCCTCTCGCCCAATGAAAACAAACACCGACAGGCAGGAAAGAAAATCCGAACTAAAAAGCTGTCTAACGAACAAGTCTTACTGGCTGGAAAGCTTGGGTTGAACGAGGATGGAAAAGAACAGAAAAGATAATAAATAAAAAATTTTCTCGCTATTGCATCGAAGCACACTAGAAGCTCTCGTATCTGATGAATCGGAAGAAAGGCACACCACACTGCTAGTGGGGAAATAGACCAGGTCTTCCGAATGGTCGATGGAAAATGATGACCTTTTTCTCAGCTTATTCGCTGCTTGCTACTCCAAAGGTGCATGCACCTCACCTGGCAAGCATATGCATTCTCCCCCCGTTTTTCTCTATTTAAGTATTATCTTTTTGATCATAACAAAAAAAAGCTATACTCAAGTCGCATGAGCGCCTGCATATTTACCCTAGGAAGACCATCTACGACCAGTACTCAAGTCCGCTACCCCAAATACACCACTAGCCCCGTCGTACTTTTTTTCACATTATTTCCTCTCTTTTTCGCAAAAGACCTTACCCTGTTTGTTCGTGCGCATGTGTCGATTGCAATTTTTCGAGGGGGGTAAAGGTGGTTTTATTTTAGCAATCGGTATAATCCGCAAACCACCCAATATCTGTCTCCAACTATTACTATATTACCCCCCGTGTTATCTGGGGAAATTAAGGGAAACCCTCCCATACATCTGTAGCCTACACTTACATGCACACAATTTTTGACTTGTGTGGGATGATTTTTTGATATACATGTACATGTTGTGGCTCAAGCCCAGGATTGATGCTTACTTTCAGCCGCGATCCCACCCGATACGGTAGGCTCAGCGCCATACATTTCGTTTATCCGAAACTACCACCTCAGGTTCACCAGTATATTACCCAAGGATCCTGAGAATTTCTGGGGAAGCCCACCCTCAAGAAGCGAAAAAAGAACCCAACTTTGGGCGAAAAAGCACGAAATGACCAGGGGGAAAGGTTGCAACTGTAGACGGATAGCGGGGGTCATATGGGATCAGAAGAAAGGGGGCCGGAGCACCTTGCAACACCAGATCGAGGGGTAAACCCGAATAACACAAAGATCCTCCGACTTCAGCAAAATTCACATGTGATAGAAAGGCAAAAAGAAGAAGGACAACAACAACGTCAGTTGAACGATGGCACGCATACACGTCCAGTTGTATTGTTTACAATCGAGGTTTCGTGATCATAACCTGTGTATCCAGATGGCTTCACAAGAAAAGAATGAGTAATAATAATAATAATAAAAGAAGCTCGTATGCTCTCCGCACACGAACTTACGACGTGACCGCTCCTCGCGCGCACAGAGCCTGTCCATGATATATACATATACTGCGAGCAATCATCCAAAACCAAGCAGCCTCCCGTCGCAAGAATAATTGAAAAATACATGAAGAAAAGGGGAAAGGGCATGAAACAAGGATTCAAGGCCGCTCCAGCGGCAGGGCAGCCTTACCCCGTTATACCGCATCGACGGGAAGAAGCAGGTCCTCTTGTGCGACTTGTATTCTATGTATAAGCTTTTTGGACGATCGGAGTTAGGAAGGGATTTGGGCGTGTTTGGAATTTCGGGGACAACACAGTCTCAAGTCAAATAATCTGCTAGTACTTCGTAGCCATCACCTCACGCGAGATCCAGCCGCGTGCTGTCAAACCACTTCACTGGGGGACCATCAACCCGGGAGTTCGCGGTTCGTAGGTCATAAACTACACAAAGCTTAAGCAATAAGTGGTTTTGGCCCCCAAGAGACGATGGACGAACTAGATAATCTACTCGACCAGTGCGTATAAGAAAATTCAAACGTTAACTATATACATTTATATATACCCCCGGTCCTTCGTCTAACCTGTAACTTCTCCAAGGTACCGAGATATGATAAAGAATATATCGAGACGCAACCACAACATGGAGGCGTTTTTGCGCAACTCACGGTCGAGATTTGAATTTGACATGCTTCTACCTCTCAAAGTCTGCAACCCTGGCCCCGACGATCCCGAAGAACCAATAAATTTCCCTGGCACTGTTCGGAAGTTTTTAAAGATGGACGGTAAGTAATCATTATCCTTATATCTCCGAAGGAAAATCCCTTCAAGATAATAGCGCCTATGGTTCGTATGTATAACCGGAAGAATATATATAGTTGACCAAGTCATCTATCTCCTCAAATTCTACGACATCCCCGTCGTGAAAAAAACAGATACGGAAGACCAGGTTGGATTCCTGGATTTGGATTCCACACCGAACCCACTTGTTCAAGCTGAAATTCAAGCCAACATTTTCTTTTGCTTACATGAGATCGCTAGGTATATCGGTCTCGAGCTTTTTGAAGTGAAGTCCAAGAGGGTACAAAGTATGAGGGATGCGTATGAACAATGGTATTTTTAAGCTTCGGAGATACTGGCTTGTGAGACAAGATATAGGCTATTTCTGATGGTTGGCCCGTTCCTATAAACATTCGATTTTATAACAGTCCTCATGACTTTACTCTACTGAATAGAAAGGGTAGCACTTCGGGTGATACATAAGAGTTAGGGAACACTTAAGCCTCATAGAAAATCATTTACAAATTAGCCATTGTTAGCATTTATCTCTTCTCTTATTACAGGTGGTTTAATTTAGGATGATTATCACGATATAGACCCTAGCAATACGTAGGGTATAGATTCAATTGGTTCTCATATGATTGTTCTCATATAATTAACTTGTAAAATCATTCATGCTATTCGGATGTCTAAAGCGACTGATTCAAAATATCAATACCCACTTGCTCTTCAACTAGCCAATGTGAAAGTGGATATCATCTTCACATGATTCAAAGAAGCTCATTCTGATATCCGCCCCGCACTATCTTTTCTAAAAATGCTTCATGACATCAACCTAACCATATATTGCCGCCGAGGGTAAATTCTCCGAGACTACATGCAAGTTTATATATGTATGCAAGGAGTCACCTTAAATTTCTGGACTTGGCGAGACCCCGTCCTCTTGCCTCGGAAGGAGATCTCGATAAGAAAACGTCAACGCTTAATGCTACCTCGAAACTTGATACAGGAACTCAGGTAACCTTGCCATCCTACTAGCACTAAAGTTTAACTAATGTTATAACATTTTTTGACCTCGAGATGCGGCTCTCAAGACCTAGAAGCAACTCGTGTTGGTTCGGATGCACAAAACCAATATCGCGGTAGCAGACTGCGGGAACCAAAAAAACTTCTTTATAAACCTCTAGTCTGTCAGATAATTCCGTTGAAGAGATGTAAATGAGCGAACCATATAATCCTGGGCCTTGACGGATAATCATATGAGAGATTTGAGCAGAGACGCTAGGCAATGCAAACGACGTCGCTTTTATACCTTTAAAGCTACGGTCATATTGCCACGCAGACATCCTCACTTAGGCTGTATTTTTCTATCGACAAATGCACAGCCACACCATCCGACCTGGAAACCTCGCTTGTATACCGGTACTAGCAATGTTGCACAAAGCATCGGTTATAATTAACAAATGCTGTGTCGGAAGGTATGTTGGCCATATTTTCTAAGCACTTCTCAGAGTACTCAAAACATTCCGACGAAATTATCTTGGAGCCGTACGATTATATCTAATCGCTCTAGTCGAAAAGAATTCGCCGTTTTTGCAATTGATGCTCTTGATATCTATTAGTACAGAGTTCCCATAAAGTTTCTGGATACCATAACATATGTTGTAGAGATGCTACATAGCTCCTCGCTCATGTATGTTTAACTATCGCCCTTTTCTTAAGTGTTAGAGCATCAATTCATAGGGCCTTTAATCTTAATAAAAATATAAATATAGTATAGACCACATAGAAGATAATTTTCACCTCAGACCGGGAGGGCCAACTACCCGTATGCATATATGGTCTTCCGGGTACCGCAGTCCATCAATTCTACCAATTTACTTTTCGTTGAATGCCTTGAAGAGATACAGAAGTTACCACCGGCTGCAGTTGGAATTTATATAAGTAGCAGGAGCGCGAGACCAGGAGGAAGAAAATAATGAAGAGAGTAGCACTAACACGGAAGGGAAAGGAAAAGTAACATGAGAGAAAGGGGTCGTGATCCTCGAAGTGAAACTCCGTGACAACATAGAAGAAGCCCACATGACGCAGAGGAAGTTTATCACGACCTACAGAAACCCTGCTGTAACCCACAGAACCCCCAGCACAACCTACGGAAACTCCACGAGATAAAGAAATTATAGGCGCAAGCGCAGCAGGTATTAGAAGCTACGTGGCTTTTTGCTTGGCTGATAGATAAAAGGGCTAGCTCTACTAGCATTAGTTAGATATTAAACTTTTAACTTTAAAAGATAGGCTTTCAGGTTACTCACCTTTGGTAGGTTTTCCTTCACCCACCCACCTGCAATTTTCCGTAGGTTGCCTCGCAGCAGCTTGATAGTTTTATCGTGGCCACCATATGATGCTGCCTGGAGCGCATTGCCGTATTTTCCACCTTGAGCGTTAACATCGGCGCCTTTGTTCAACAGCAGCTTGACAATCGTATCATAGCCATAAGATGATGCTGTATAGAGCGCATTACCGTATTTTCCACCTTGAGCGTTAACATCGGCGCCTTTGTTCAACAGCAGCTCGACAATCTTATCGTAGCCACAATATGATGCTGCCTGGAGTGCACTGCCGTAGTATCCATCTTGAGTGTTAACATCGGCACCCTGGCTTAATAGTTCCTTCACAGCATTTCCCAAGCCTCCAATTGATGCGTAATATAAAGCTGAAACCGCTTCCTCCCTCGTCCAGACCCCAGTTTTCCAGTGCATATCTGGGCTATAAAGATTATAGCAATTTCTGTACGGGCCTCTGTCATAGCAGAAAAACCTGTTGATGACAATTTGTAATTCTTTGTCCGTACTCTCAGCTACTGCGGCGAAGGTTATCCAATATCTAGCACAGTAGTGCGCTAATGGAAAGTCCTCAGTGAGCTTCTCAGTCGGAAGGTCGACGTTCAACGACAACAAATACGAGAGGCAGATTTTTGCCATTGATGTTTGAGCATCGACTTCCCGAAAGTTTCCCGCCATGTCATCATTAAGCCGGTCTGACATTAGATATTCTTTTACTGAGAAATGCGCTAACCGAAGCTCCGTAGCGTCATCATCCAAGGGTTCTGTGGACACCGCAACCACTAAGCTAGAACAGTAACACAAGATCTCATTCTTATCAGGCATTCTGTTTTCCGGATCAAAGCTTTTTTCCGAATTTATTGCAATCACGTCAACAGCTTCTTCGATCCTTAATGGCCTCTCGGAGTATGCCAAAAATTGAAGGATCCTGATAGCTTTATATCTATATTCCTCAGGGATACCATCCAAGATTCTTGCATAGGTTTCGTCCAAAGTCTTTGGTAGAGATCTGAGAGCATTGATGAGACTGGGCTTGTCTAGGCAAATTTCTAAGGAATCGAGCTGACATGCAGCCCATCTAAACCTGCTAACTCTCAGTATCTCTTAAATCTCTTATACGCAGAGGGCCAATGATAAAATAATTCAATTCTTACATTCCATTTGCCTTTGTTCCAAGTACGTTCTCAATCTCATCCTGGACTTTCGGGTGCGAACGCCATCTTTTTAGGCCATCAACTTCTCTGACTCTTGAGCGGATGTAAGAGAAGATATCACCGGCGACGAGGTCATCCACGATGGGTACAGTGCTATCGGCACTAGTAAACCCCATTATTCCAGATTCAATGTCTTTTTCTAGTCGGCTTGTGACAAGAAGGTGGACGTTCTTATGCTCTGAACTTACTAGAATTTCTCTCATCCATAATAATAATTCTTTCCTCTCTCCTTTGCTACATTCATCGAGTGCATCTAAGACAAGCCAGACTTCATTGACTTGCTCTACCATGCGCAAGAAAATGTCACAAAGTGACTGGCACCTAGGTTGTTGATGCCCATCCCTGCAAGAAGAAAAAAGAGAGTCTAGAGTCTGCGAAGTCTCTCGGCACTGGCCATAGAGCTGGCCAATAAGAGCACGGATCATGTTTTCAAATGTCTGCTTGCTGTTATCATTAAAATCGAAGTAAAAGTAGACAAGAGGCTGATTGAATGAGAGTTTCTCAATAATCGTTGAGCTAAGGATTGTCTTGCCGCACCCGGGAATACCGTAAAGCCATAAAAAGGAACTTTGACGCGTCTTCCATTCTTCGAAAGGTTTACCTTCTAGAAACCAGCGGCCTGAGCCTTTGTGGCGTTGCTGGAGAGCCTTGTTGTAATTTATTGAAGGGTCTGGAGACGACAGCCACCGGATTATCTTTTCTTGCCTTTGCTCGAATTCAATATGTTTGATACCCTCGCTCGTGCCTTGAACATAGGGAAGTATTTCGTTTATACTTTCGCCAACTAAAAATTTATAAGCAAATACTCTCTATAGTCCATCGAACTGTAACTAACCAGCAGAGAGAATCTCAGTGATCTTCCTCTCGTCTTCCGCCTTATTAGGAGCGATTTGGTAGAGAAGATCTTTAGCGTATGCGGCTGCTGTCATAGCCGCATATCCTTGCCATTCTTTATTTTTATGCGAATCTGAGTAGTCGCATATACCGCGAATGACTAAACAAGGAAAGTGGTTCATTAATCCCGCCGCTTCCATTTCGAAACAAAGAATATCTTCTTCGGCCGCAAGTTGATCCCGGAAAGTGGCGTCTTTCATTAATTGATTTGCCGAAGCAATTCGGCCATAATGAATTGCAGGGTTGTCCTCGTCTTCAGTTCGTCCAGGTCGAGATACTAAGCTTGACAAGCTATCTCCACAGACCGTTGCACAACCTAATTCGTTCTCTGAAGGATGGATAGTTCCGGATTCATATAACATGTCACTGCTTTGGTTCGGCCGCTTATATTTCGACCGCATCTTTGGGTACTTCTCGAGAACGCTGTTAATTGTCTGTTCAATTTGATGGCCTTCCATCTCATATTGAGCCTTAATTCCATGTATTGCGGTCCGTAGAAGCTGCGGTGGCTGGTTCAAGAATCCTGTTGGCTGAAATGCCTGGCTTTGTAGTTTTTTGCCAAAGTCGTACTGAACTACAGGTGCCTTTCCATCTCGAGAAGCAGCACTAACCACAATATCACCCAGACGAATATCGTGTTTCGAGCTTGGCGCACCGCCGCCAATACCGACCATCAGGCCGATTCTAATATTGGGAAAGGTGTGAAGCATATCTCTCGCAACACTTGCCGCGGAGGATGTACCATATTCTCCATTGGGCAAGACGGCAATGACAACATTGTGTTTCCCAACTTTGCCCAATGTGTAGTGGTTGTTGTCGTTAGTGGATACAAAGTCCGGTGCTTCGTGTTTTTCGTCGAGAAAAGCTCGGGCAGCAACATACTCCGTTTGGACGGCGCAGATCCAGCCAACAGTGTAGCTCGTAGCATTGCACGTACTCGTGTGATCCGACTTCTTTGAACTAGGTTCGTGCTCTGGTTTTGCCCTCTTTGACTCGCGAGACACAAGTTCTTCGTCGCCACTGATATTTCGTTTTCTGTTCGACATATTTACATGGTTACCGATGAGGTCAATAGATTCGTGTTGAAAAATATGGTTTCTGATGGAATCTGTCGCAGCCTTTCGACGATCCTTTGTGGCCCAAAAGTCGACAGCCTCGCAACAGAAAGAGGGGTAGCGCATGAATAGCCAATCATAATCCACCATCTGGCGCCACCATCTTGATCATTCTGGCTGCCTCCCATTCCTTCAACCACTCTCTAGATTGTTCATAAGATATGTGTCTAGGCTTCTTTATGCTGTTTCCCTCAAAAATCTCAGCCGTATTTTCAGTATTACCAATGCCAAACATGAAGTGTAGTATTGGCAAAGGTTGCTCTCGAAGGCTAGGCCTCGCAGGAGTTAGCTCAAGCGTGGAAAAAAGAATTAAGGGACTTCTAGCTGCCTCTAGTATGGGGTTCATGACGGCACCCACTACCCAACTTTAAAAAACTCGTCGGGCGGCACTGCAGCAAATGCTATGAATAACAAATTAGCTTACCAAGTCGCAACCACAAACATATTGGTACCGAAACAAGAGTATCCACTAAATTCAATCGTTAAATACGCTATCAATTAAGCAACTGCCCCAAAACAGACGATACTAGTTCAGAGAAGCGAACAAAATTGGAATTTAAGGACCGAATTCGCAGCTAATGTGGGTTTGCCAAATTTGCAACAAGTTATGAGAATACGTAAAACATTACAACTTATAAAGACACTACTACTTTCAATATCTACTAAAATATCGCAGTAAAGTTGTTTTTTGACTGATAATTGGTTAGTTTTAAATATCTTTTAGTAAATATGGAATATTAATCGAAGTTGGTGTTGCTACTGTTGCATTGTTGGAATTTATCATTGCTCCCGTATCTATATTAAAATATAATGTTATAGCTTTAATATCCTCAAAATATTTGCTTACTCTGGTTTCTTGAGCTCCAGTGAATTTCTCGATTTCCATTTTAAAGTTAGTAATATCTTTTACAACTTAAGTTTAAGTTGAAGGGGAGTGTATTTGGGTTGGGATAAAAATTGGGCCTCGAATCGGGTGAGCTTAAATCTTGGGATGGGGAAGGGTCAGTGAGATAAAGTGACTGATTGGTTCTATATATAGATTGATGGCAGCTTCTATCATAGACAATCATCTCGGATCAAACATTAGTTTGGATGAATAAGGGACAACTACTTTGAATTATAAAGTTTTAAGAAAAGATAAGTATCCCTAACCTCTCACTAATTAGGAATAATTGATTTCTTTTTATAGTTCTATAATCTTTGGTAATCTTTGGTAATTTCTAATGATAGCTTGGTATTTGGGGGACGAAGGAATGATTAGCAAAGCTCTCTGGGGGGAGAACAAGAAGAACAAGAACAAGAAGAACAAGAAGAACAAGATGAAGAAGAGAGAAACAATGAGGGAGAATTACTGCCCGTTGGCTTCTGCTCTCCTCACTCCGAGCTCACAGTCGTGGTAGACTCCATAATCCTGGTCCGACCCGGTCTCGTTAACCAGAAATATGGTTAAGGAAGGTCGTGGTTTTCGAGACCAGTTCAACCTCCCAAAGATGTGACGTTTCACTAAGACAACAAGAAATCGCGATGAAGCTGCCGTTGTTGTTGTTAACTGATTGATTGATTGACGATGTGGTGAAGTTCTAAAAGTTCTAAGAATACATGGAGTAGTTAATTTCAACCTCACAGGTGAGGTTTGTGTTGCGCACAATTCGGAGGCCCATTTTTTATGGGACAGTAATTAATAAGCTCGGATCCCAGTGTCAAGTAGGAGACGTCCCGGGCTTCCAAATACCACTAACCAGTGAGGGTCTTGCGTTGTGTGTGGTCATTACTTGAGTTCCTCTTACCTCCGGTTGCGAATTTTAACCCCGAGCGCCCCACGTTTTGAACTTCAATCGGCATCGAACCCTCTTTCCAGTCAGAGATATTTTTCAATCGCGCTACTTAAAATCTTCACGACAAATCCTTAGGTTTCTTTCCTTCACCCGTCTGGGATATACCCCCTCCGAGCTAGAAATCACAATGCCAGTCCCGGTCAATATACCCACTGGTGGCAGTGGCCCGCAGGGCCCCTCCACCCTCGATAAGAGTATGTCTCCCACATCCGTCGAATACAATTGCCAAAAAAAAAAACATGCTAATCAAAGTTTGTCTATTGTAGTGAAACTTGGTGCAATGATGGGAACCTGTATGTTCCTCCTTTTGATTTTGAATACCTCAGCGCGAATCCCACCACCCATCATCAGAACTAAAGACAAAAAACTGACCATTCTTACGATATATAACCAGCCGTCGGCTTGATAATCGGTTTCATATTCGGTGGCTTTAACATATTCCGCTACGGCGCAGGTCCCAATGGCGTATTCAGATCGCTAGGACAGTATATGGCCGGTTCAGCCGCTACATTCGGGTATACCCATTGTCTAGTCCCATCTGTTACATGAAATTACTAACTGGGAAACTTCTTGTTCTACAGTTTCTTCATGTCGATAGGAACTGCCATCCGTACACAGCCATACGACGAACGGAGTACATATGCTTTTGCCCAAGCGCTGCGACAACAAGAAAAATACGGATTCGGAAGGCGGCCAATGGTGGTGCCGGTCGAAAGGATGGAGAGGAGACGATGGGATTGAATCTATCTTATAGATCAGGTGCGAAGGGATTGAAGAGCGGGTGCACATAGAAGCATATGGATAGATCCATTAGCAGGAATGTATTCGCCCAAGGTCGACATGACCCTTGAATCTCGAAACGGTCCACGAAAATCTCCTCCATAACCGACCTCTTTTGCCAGAGTTCTACATATTTTTCAGATGATAGGGCATCTTTTAATACTCAGATAATAGCATTGTAAGATGAGAGAAAAAGGAAAGAAAAGTGAGAAGGATGCTGCACAATTGTATTCATCTAATATTGTACATAAACACCATCATTTATTTTATCCAGGAATGCCACAATAAATACCAAAAGAAAACTTATTCGGACTTTAATGGATATATTATCTTTTATTTGCCTGGCTTAACGTGTATATATCAAACTCGCCTCACAAGAATGATATTGTATTGACACCTACTCAACCTACCTCTTCGACTTGGCTTTCTGCTGTATTCCAGCCATCATTTCTTCCTATTCGGATATTAGCAAGGCTGTCTCAAAACAGAACATGAGAGGAATAAAACTTACCCTCGTAATCAAATGATCAATCCGCTCCAACAGCCCCAGCAATCCCTTCATATTCCCACTCCACTCGTTCAAAATATCGTTGCTATCTCTAGGCTCTTTGAAAGTCACGACTCTCGCTGGTCGATCGATTCTCGCGTACACAGTTTTTTGTGTCACGAGCTTGCTCAAGTAACTCTCGCTCTCGTCTTCGCTTAGATCTAATAGAATTCGAAGCCTTTCCATCGTGATTCGGGTGTAATACTTTGCAATAACGCGGACGTTGTGCTCAATCACGCGTTTCCTGAGGTCTTCCCATCTTGTCTGCGCTTTTGGATCTTTACCCCCTTCGATGGAGAAGATGTCGCCATCGAGTAATTCTTCAGAGTAGGTTTCCTCAATCCACTTCCATCGCATTAGTTCGGCCTTTGTAAAGAGGGCGAGAAGGTCGTTTTGCAATGGTACACTTTGCAGCTTGGGTAGCTGCTTGATGCGGTTTAATAAATCCGACTGTTCATTATCGTAAGGGGCGAGTAAAACATAGTACACGAGTCTCTTCAGGACGGCCTTCCATTTCTCTGGGTCTTCCTTGACTTCCTGCGTATCATATACCTCCCAGTAATGTTTACACGCGTCCAAGTATTTATCGTCGTTCTTGGCCAAATTGATCTGTTGCTCATAGAACCTTAATTTCAAGTCCGCGACGGTCTTATCCTTTAGGAACTTGGTGGATATCTTGCGGGAGAGGATCGCGGCTTGCATCCAATCGCCCTTTTCGATACACAGGCCAACTTGCTCGAGGATGAACTCGGTCTTCTCTCGACGTTCCATAGAACCGAAGGTTTCGACTTGGAGTTCGCAGAGGATTTCGGTGGCGGCGGCGAGGTCGCCTTGTGATTTCTTGATAGCGGAGAGGATGCGCGTTACTCGTGCGCGTTCAACTTCGACAAAGATCTGTTATCATCACCATTAGCCCCAACTTTCTAAGATAGCCTCTTTCTTCGCATTATTAAAAAAGAAATGGTCGAACCTTTCCCTCAGTCACATTCCTCAAAGCTTCGATAACGGACAGCTTTGTGTCGACATCTGGGGTATCATCCAAAAACCCCATAACAGTCTGCACCATCTTTGTAACAGCCTGTTTCAGCTGGCTGTGCTTTTTGGCTAGCAACTGCACATTCTCGTTCATCACTTTCCATTCTCCAGCATTTTTGCATAGCGTGACGATGAGGATTAGGAGTCGTGATGTGGATTTCAGGTCTGAGGATTGGCGGGTCTGCTTTTCGAGCGCGAGTAGCTTTTCTATGGCAACTTGAAGAGTAGACTTTAAAATGGGAAGAAAGGTCAGCAAAGACTGTAAAACGTTTGAACGGTGGGTACATCGATGCGAGGGGGACGAACCTTTGCAAGGTGCTCTATCTCTGGTAGCTGCTGATCTAGCGTTTCGGTCCAGTCTTTCTCGGGCTTTATGATACCGTCTTCTGCCGACATCGTGTGAGTTAGGAGCTTCGGGAGAGGGCGATATTGTAGAAGTTGAAGAACTGGTTCCGCGGGTACAGTGCCGGCTGCGATGAAATGGATAGTATCGAGATAAGATGTGAGAAGTTGGTTGGTAGGCAGGAGGATGGATGAGGTGGTGGAGGGACGACGCGGAGGGTAGCTTTGGATGGCGTAGTTGCTAAACCTCAACAAGCTCACCAGCCACAGTACGCAACACTTCTGCTTCTCCTTCACCTACTCTTTATACGATGCAAAGCTAGAAAGTAGCATAAGGATATATCCAGTTTACGCGACTAACCAAGCTCTTCTATGCAACATATCGAGCATATCTTCGAAAATGGCTACATTAAAGCAGCTTTACGAGCTCCAAGACCATCTTGACTCCCTCATAGTGTCATATCTCTCGCTTTTCGACGACTACCAAGCCATCCAAGCAGATATTACGAAAGGCTTCTCAAGGGTAGTTCTCCCCCAGGTTTATTAGCCGTCTTTCGTACGCGTATTAACACACCAGCTTAGGGATTCCTCTGCATCGCTGAAGCAAACCGGCTAGCGCCTCATAGAGTCCGCTATGGCCAGGACTTCTATGATGGAAGGATGGCTGCCTTGAAAGGAGTGTGTGTATTCTCATCCTGGACCATATACATATAATGAAAATGAAAAATATACTAATATATTCTCCAAAACTTTGAAGTGAAATAACCAATGCAGAAGATAAACTAACATTCGCAGCTAAGGATTTGCTATCGCAACCTACTAATACTACGCCCGAGGTCTCGGACTCAAAAAAAGAGAGCGATATAAACACCTCAGGCTTGCGAAATAGAAAAAAGGCGGAGGCTTCGGGAAAAGATATAGCAGAGACGAACTCTGGCGAAAAGGAGGAAGACGACGAGGAAGAGCGGCCGCGGCTTACTGTTCAAAAATTGAAAGACCCAATCCGTTGGTTTGGGATACTCACACCAACTTCATTGAAAACCGCTCAAAAAGAGTTTAAAGAAAGTCTACCGCACCTGCTATCGCTCTGTGGGGCAGTGCAAGAAATTGATAGACAAGAGAACGAAGTAAGAAGAGTAAGAGAGCAGGTGAGAGCATTAAGGAAGGAGCTAGGGATTGTTATCAAACTACCAGACGAAGATGAAGATGAATCAGTAGTTAATATTGATCAATAGTTGGTGGATAAAAAGATTATACTAAGTATCCCTTGTTGAGGAGTTCATATTCCACGAATCCTAGCAAGGATTAGATATCGTATAGCCTGTAGATAATATATCGTACACAGTACAAAAAAACAAGAAAGGAACCGATCCTCCAATATATACCCAAAAAATAATAAAAGAAAATAGTTGCAATGTTATACAATGGTATACCCCTAAAATCCAGGAAGTAAAAAGACAAGGGAAATATATAACAGCTCATATACAAAACGCAAACATCATTATTAAAATGCCGATTGTTGATAAAAAAAAAGTATCTTTAATGAGAGGAAGAAACAGATTGGTGACAGGTTTGTGGTTTGTGAGTAGATGTTGATTTTAAACGCCTTTTTGTCGTCCTCTTCAAGGTCTTTGTACGACATATGTTTTTGATTCGATTCAAAGTGGATTCTGCTGAAAGTGCCTTCGTTGTACGTAGTTCGCTAAATGAAAGGAGGGAGGTGAAATGTATCGAGATTATTTTGGAAGGATGCCTTTTCACCACACCCCATCGCGTATTTTGTGCCTCCGAACCACATGCGCACGCATCTCTTGTGGGATTCTTTGGTGAAGCGTCCTTTTCGATTTAGCAGGCCCACCAACAGTTTTTTGCCCACTACCGGTGCTTATCTGGAGTTTGGTCAAGTCAATCGCGATTGTATTGTCAACGTCAATGGTGCCATAGTCTGTCCCTGCAGCGAACGCAGTACCAAGGGACTCTCTTGCGTCGACAGACTGCCTCATCCCGACGGTACTTGCGAGGTATAGAACTGCTACTCTTCCAAAGTCGACAACATCCTCGTCTAACGCAAATCCAGTCGAAGATGATGGGGCGCTCCCGTCCGAGTCCTTAGGTTGAGGGCTACTCCTGCCATCGAGCGTAACAAGGGCGTTTTGTAAAGCGCATGTAGTATTTGACAATGCAAAAGTATTCGAGAGTGCTGATGAATCGATGGGTACTCCGTATTTGGATTGTGTGATTCCGAGTAACCGTGGAATTGCAAGGCCGAGAGTAACATTTCGGCTGGCTGCTTGGCCGTTTGAGTTGTCCGTGATAGTGAAGGTAGTGCATGCCGGGTCATTCGACTGTGCGCATGTCGGGCCAACGAATTGGTTGGTACAGAAACAGATGCATTTTCCACCCTCCGCATTCGCTATCCCTCCATTCAGACAGGGATTCGAGATCGCGCATGAATCTGCTGTGATAGCACTAGCCTTCTTGTTTTTGTCTTTGTTTAAAGCAATAAGTTGAACTGGAATAATTACGGCAGCTGTCACTACAACTATGCCGAGGAGAACAATGACGATGAATGCCCATAACGGCAACCCACAGATCTTGCGTTTTCGTCGAATCTCGGATGTTTCCTCACTTCGTAGGTGGTTGAATTCACCTGGAAGGGGCCAGGTAGTCCCCCGGCTGGAGAGACGGCGTGATGATGCTAGTGGTGGAGGGAAGGAAGCAAGGATATCTGAAAGGGATTCTTGGTAGCGATTATGACCATGATAGTTGGAAGTGTTTGTGCTCATGAAACTAGGCGCTCTGCTGCCTTCCCATTGGCTGTTAGGTCGTGCACCAGTTTCTAGAACTGCAGCAAGCTTGGTAGCTCGCCTTATCAGTTCGGGTAAACTGGTGAGACTGCCCCTTGCTTCGGCTTCTCTAACTGCATCGATATTTAGCCTTGGTGGGCGAGGCCGTAAGTGAGATGGTGGGGGCATAGGTATATTAGAACCCATAGGCCTGTAGCTAGAAGCTACAGATGGGCTTTGGCTCTCTTTGCGGTTGTGTACGTAGTTGTCTTCTGGCGAGCTTTTACCGCTCTGTAACCGTAAAGGCTGAGGAGTAACATCCGAGGTATTGCTCTTGACGCTTAGCCCAGACAATCTCTGCCAAAACCCAATTTTAGGCGGTGGTTGTAGTTCGTCTGCAGCTTCCATTGAGTTACTTATTGGTGGGAGACCTGACTTTTCTAACTTCCCAGTATTCTTTGGCTCAGGCTTCAGCGAAGAGGCTACACTACCTCGCCTTCCCTGACTTTGAGAACTCCTTGAACCTTCGCTTTTCAAAGACTTTGACTTTGTATCAGACTTCTCCGACGGTGCCCGCACCTCTGTCAGCTTTGGCTTGGTTTTTCGACCCATACTAGCCTGTCTAACAAGTGTGGTACCCTCGTCGAAGTCTTCATAGTCATTGCTTCGACTTTTGTTACTGCCTTTGGATATCGAAGAGGCCCCGTCACTCATGAGTTCTTCGTTTGAGCTAGGTATCCAGAGGCTTCCAGCACCGGAACCCCAACTCGAAGGTATTACATGTGAGGATGCGAAAGAGCCATGACGACCGTAATCTGAAGATTCTTCGGGGATAGTAGAGACATATGACGCTTGTGAATAGTGTGAAGATACAGGATGGCCACGTTTTCCCGCTGCAGCAGTGTTGGTACTCGATCCCGATGTTCTCCTGCTATTGGTTGGAAATGGTGCTAGATTTTGTGGTTGAGCAGGTACATTTGGTGTAGGTTGAGTACGAGTAACGGGTGAGGATGCCTCGAATCCGATCATTATAGATCGTGCCCTCATTTCGTCTTCGGCGTCTTCGTCTGCTTCCAATGGAGGGCTGTACCGACCAAGCCCAGGACTTGTTATGGTTTGACTAAGACGGCTCTGTCTGGAATAACTTTGGAATTGTTGCTGCTGTTGTTGCTGTTGTCGGTAATATTCCATTGCACTTGAAGGATTAACAGGGAATCGAGGCTTCGAATCGGCTTGAGGGCTAACTTGAGAGGATAGTTGTGGTTGTGGCTGAGGCCCAACTATGAGAGACCTTCGAGCGTTACCTGCCCGTCCACGGGCTGAAAGGCGCCGTGAACCAGGTACAGCAGTTTGCTCTTGGGAATCCCGCTTTCCTGAAACGTCAGGAGCCGCCCCACCTTTACCATATACTGGAAACGTCGGTAAATTTCCATATTCTTCAGTGGACGCTAGAGGTACAGAGTATGATGTATCGTCCTCGACATAACTGCCTTTTCGCATATGTCTAGGCTCTATGCCCCCATTGACCACCCGAAGAGCTTGGGCTGGTTGGTCCTCGTATACAGGATCCTCGTCTACAGGGACTAGGGAGTTTCTGGGTTGTTCGTAAGAGCGTCTACTGAAATTCTGCATTTTGGGAATTGGGAACTAGGATTCGTCCTAAAAAGATTTGCGCTGAACCGGGTAGACCAAGCGGTCGGATAGAAGGGTGACACGCAGTCGACGGGATGGTGCAGCCGTTTGTTGGAAACGTGGGTGTCAACTCAATATCGATGTCATCATAAGGGAAATCTGTAGGAGTTATGATTTAGTTGAAGCTCTATAACGTCATAAAATAACAAGCAGTTGGTAGAAAATGGCAATTTGACAAAAAGATCTCAAGAAAGAGCCAATGGTAGGCCCAAATAATACCATGGTAACAGTAGCGAAGCGGTTCACGATATAGGAAAGTGAAAGTTGAAACATTCAAACAACAGGGGAATGGTTTTGTGTTGTTTCGGCCGTGGGACGCCGACCCATAGAAACGTATAAACTTGACACACTTGATGCTTGAAGCAAGTGCAAATGCAAGAGAAGTGTAAAAGATTGATGAACTAGTTGAGACTTTGGGGCTGGCTTACCATAAATCTATGAGACTGGTTTGCAATGCCACTTTGACCACTACTTTTCGAGATACCTTTTACTAATGTAGGTAACTCGATGGTATCAAGGTGACCAAATACTCGAGCTCCTCAGCTGAATTCGAGCGACTGTATCGGGAACAAAAAATTCTGGATGATTCGATTCCGGGAGAGTCAAATCAGTCGAAATTAAGGTATTTCGATCAAACTTTTCGATTATCCAAGCACGAATTTTGATCAAAGCGTCCAGGCGATTGTCGAGAGATTTCGCGATGTGTTCGAAACTCTTTCCCAGCATGGTTTCCCAAAAGGATATATATTGTTTTACGCGATCCTTTTCGATTGCCGTCGCGAAGTTCGATCTTTTGCAATATGTAGCCGGTCCCGTGTAGTTAAAAATTTTCTTCTTTCTCGAAAAGAAATCCTCCAAACTTTCTTTCGCAATGGATCGTAGAGGCGCCGTTCCACAGCTCCTTTTTTTCCTTCACCGAAGCGATATATCGGCGTACTCAGTACGTAAAGAAAACAAAAACTCGAACGAGAGTTGCAAAAGGATAGTTAGTGAACGACAGTCGGTCAGGAACCACAGAAAAGAATGTAATGTATTCTATCCAAACTCAGGGACAGAAAAAAAAGAGAGACGATGCAGAGAAAACAGGCTTAATCAGAGATCAAACGGACAATGTAGTTTTGTACAAGCCAAACGCTTCGATCTGGCTGCGCGCCGATGGGGCACTAGAGCACCGTGTTACCGCCTTCACTCCTTATCTGCACCCTCCAAATGCGGCTGGCGACGCTAACTAGTCCCGATTTCAACCCCAGCGTTAGCTAATACCAGGTTCAGTCCCAATATTTGGCTATAAAAGTGTCCTTAAGTTTGCTCGGTTCCGCAGCCTGCAGATTTCTGAGGTAATATGGATAAGGGGTGGCGTCCCTTCTTTTTCGACACAGCAGGAGTTTCGAACCCTTTCCTTTTAGCAGGAGGTCCCTTGTTCGCAGCCGTGCCAGCCCATCGCCAACATCGGAGAGATCTGGCGAGCATCGATGAAGGCTAAATGCTAAAGCCTCTTGAATAAGGCATCTGTACTGGTAGACGTAATTAATATTAGCGCAGGGATAGAACCAACCCGATGCAGGAAAAAAGTATTGTTGGACGCATTCCTGAACTCTCATCATCACGTTTTTTGACGAGGTTTCCCAAACACCGATCTGCGAGCTCTTGCGTTAGACCCTCACGTGTGACGCCAATGGGGTCAGCCTCTCATCTTTAAGATTCCCGTTCTCCATGGGACCCACCATTTGACTTGCATGTTGCAAAAATTGACAGCCATGTTCCAGACGCCATCCCTAAAATTGGTGCTGCCGGTTTTGTCGATGACAGACGAGATGACCAGTAAGAAGATTTCTCATCATTCGCCCCGCTTTTATTGTCGCGGCGACTTTGGAGCACGACCTGCTCCAAAAGCTCGGTCCACTTCCTCTAAACCGTCGAGGGATTGCTTCACAAACACAAATGCAGGCATCATGAGAACTATCATCCACAAAGCTGCGACGATCCAAGCCAACTCGAAGGCGACTTCTTTGGGTTTTCATTCGAGGGTCCAGGCCGCCCGGGAAACCGACAACCGAAATGAGGAGGCGCTTGGCAGGGTCAAAAAAAAAAAGACCTGCATCTGCATTGAAGGCCTGACCTCTGATTGGCCAACCATTTGCCTATCTACCCCTGTCCGCGTGAAGGATGCAACGAGGAGTCTTAGTAAGGAGCCAGATATAGACCCCTCCGATAGATCTCTAAGCGTTCGATATCGTGAATTTGGCTTTCCTTGATCTTCTGTTCAGATTGCTGACTCGTTGTACAATGTATACATTATGATGTTGAACTACAGGTAAATTCTCTCAACACAATTTTTGATCGCCCAAGTTTACGCACGACTGGCCGTCCTCCAGTTACGATCACCTTTTAATACCAAACTAGTCTATTTGCATTCTAGATTCTATAGTAGTGTATTGAGACACGGCAACTTAACCGGCCCGTTTCTAGTACAATTTATGTGTAGTACGCAAACTTCTCATATGTTATAGCTTAGTCGATAAGGGAGCGGAGCTCGAGTAGCTAGTAAGAATTGTTAGTCCCTGTTGCTGAATTAGCTGGACTTGAATAGCTAGTTCTATAGTGCTTTGGCCATCCAAAAGGCTTAGATACGGTATGTTTTCGCACGGTCCCGGACGGCACGTCATAGCGACCACGTTAAAAATAAATAAAAGCCATAGCTAATCTCTCTACCATGCGATGCTTTGATACCACCACCAAAATTGTGGAAATGCTATGATTCCGGGTCAAATCAATTTACCACCGTGCTCTTCTATCCACTACTGATCATTAAGTATTGAACGATCTTAGTGCTACCTCGGGACAAGAGGGTTTTCACTACTAAATTATAAGCCCGGCTAACCTACCTAAGTAAGCATGATCGATCGAAGCATCTCATGGAACGGGCTGGAGTGTTCGCAAGCTCACAAAGTTCACCGGAGCATTTCCAAAACTCCATACAGTACAAATTTCAAAAGTATTTATGGCGTATATGCGAATGATTGATCGTCTGTTTATTTGTTAGATTATATCATGTTCTAATACTCTCAATAAAGAGAAGATATAAAGCTCATATTATCAACCAATGAACATATCCCACTAGACAAAGAACTCCGATCGCCACATCTTACTTTTCAATTTTAAGTAGAGCACGGCCACTTGGAGTTAGATATGTTCCTAATTGACTGTCGGATGGTTCTCCCCGTCCAGCACACAAAATAGAGGCGCGGCTGGACAGACTTCAAGGTTCAATTCCAAACTTACAAGAAGCTGTATCATCCTGATTATCATCCCCTCTGGTTCCGAATTCATACTATTCAAAGTGAGAAAGTCCGATTATAGATAGCCAGCCTTCTGTTTGCTCTAATGGCGACTTTATGACCGAGCTTTTGAGAAATTTAGACTAGAGGCATGTACACTATTCAGGCTCCCAATACAATGCAAGATCCGCAGGATCGTTGGGCAATCAGTCTGCATCTCGTAGAACGCGAGGACAAGATCGTCACCTAGCGTAGTGAATACGATTTTATCGAACAGCTAATAGTCTATAACCCAAAAAATAATACCCAAAAAATTGTGTTTCGATCTACAAGTCATCATCTACATCGGAATCCCATTTAATAGTGCCAATATTTGCCGGAATATCCGCATCAAAGTTTGCTTTCTCAGTCGGTTTCTTCCATTGGCGCTTTCCCGCTGGTGCAAACGGATTCTTTTGGGGAGTCCCACTATCTGTAATTTTCATAGTTGTTTAAGTCAGGTGCTCGTAATGTGTGTTGCACGTTGCATTATAGAAACCAACTTACTGCTATCCACGTTCATTCTATCCTTCTGCTGCGACGAAGGGGTACCTAGTTTCGACCGGAACAGACCAAAATTCGGTGTTTTTGGCGGTTTGCCGATAGAGAATGGCTCTAGTCTGACGGGGGTATCTTCTCGGGGTCGAGTCCGCTCGACGGTCGCACTCGATGGCAGAGTTTGTATAGGTGGTGTGCTCAAGGAGGCAGGCGAAGCAGGGGAGGCAGGAGAGATAGGGGAGGCAGGGGAGGCAGGGTCCTGAGATTTGGTGTCTGCATCTTTGGGAGAGAGTTTGGCGGCCTCATCGGCGTTTTTGACATCCGTTTCCAAGTTTTCTTTGGAGTCTGCCATTTCTGCAAAGTTTTCGTATATATGATGTTATAGGATTCAGAGAAGGAGAGATAGAGCAGGTAACAAATTTGAAGCCTCCTGCGTTAAGCAACTTACGGCCGAGATTTGTTATACAATTAGTTGACGACCACGGCGAAAGCTGTTAAGGGAAATATAAAGACACATATATATCATAAACTAAAGTCAAGCCGACGTACACCAGTCTTTGATTAGTTTGATTCTGCTAGATGAAAAACCGAATTGCAGCAGTTGGGGAACGAGCCGCATGCCTTGCAAACTCTTCAATAGTACTATCTGAATCGGAACCGTATAAGTCTAATGAAGGTGCAGGCGAGCCTTTTACGATTAAGGAAATTGCTTGGCTACACCAATCCCCCTTCTCGGGCCAGAAGTTGTCACCATACTTGATGTTTTGGGAGGTATACCTATATGGGTGTCTTCGTTCTCAGGTAAATATTTAGCAAATATCAACGCTTATATACGCGAAAGGTAAATTCTGGTTTCAAACATATCTTTCGGATTGCGTACCAAAAGATTTACGCCGCCCCAACTGTTCATTGTATTTTAGACCCTCATTCGAGCCTCCAAAATTTGGCCGTGAAGGTGGGGTGCCAAATCGATGATATTGACGTTTAGCTAGCCACTTAGAAGCCCTAGCCCTCGAACCTAGAGTATGTATAGTTCGCCTTCGTTCTAGCTTGAAAGTGGACGAACCGTATTGTATTTGTCTTATAGTTGGTGATCCGATTGGTGGTATATATGGGGGCATTATCTGTGATGGAGGCGTCGTCGGCGTTGTTGGATTTCGCTTTCGAATTCTACTCTGTGGCGTCGACTTTAGAATCACTGGTTCCTGGCGGAATCGCCAGCGCTTACCTCTCAGGATTAATCCTATGTTTGGGGTTTGCTCGTGCTGTCCCAATGCATGGCTTCGTAGTCTCTACATCATCGTTCAATTCATTTCAAATCTACAGAATTTGAATATTGGCTTCCTCTAGAACTCTTCTCCTAAACGGGTGGTGTTTCTATGTCCGTTGGTTAAAAAAATCGGTGTGCCCATTATAGCTGCAACAAATTTTATGCTATCACTATGAAATCCATCTTGTATACTTTGGTTCATTGTTCCGAACACGTTGCACTAGATATCGATTCCAATCACGAAAACAATATGCGACTAATCTACGAATTATCTATGTGGAGTTTGGCTCTAGAAACAATAACGACCGTATCTAGTCCCCAAATTTGTCTAGAGGAGCCAAATGCAATAATAGTACGAGGGAAATAACATATCCATCAAAAATACTTGAGTACACGGAGAAAAAATTATTAAATTAAACGTCGGTGTAATTATTTACCACCAGCGACGAAATTATACGACGGAAGAAAGCAGTGGCTTTTTTTTTTTTTTTGTGCGCAGTTGATTAAAGGATTTAGTAATATATGTGTCATTCCATTCGACCGACGACTGCCGGATTTATACTCATGCATCCGGTATGTTCGTCAAGCTGATAAAGTACAACTTTGCAATCATCCAAGAGGCATGTAAAATTGGACGGTGCTGATTTACTAGGATATACTTATCTTTACTATTGTATATATTTTTGGTTTTCGTAGCAGACATCAAGTAAGGGCGCGTATACGTACATACACCGTCTGATAGCCAAACACTCGACACGAAGCCACCCGATACGAGATATATCGTGTCGAACATTCAACTTACGACTCAAACACACCCGGAGACCCACGTACCAAGTTCATACCCCTCCAAAAGCGTTTAGCCTAGGAATTATACTTTAACCCTTAAATTAATACCAGATATAGCGCGTGCGTACATATCGGTAGACCGAATACGATGATGACAACCCGATTTCATCATAGCATAGCTCCAACCTTTAAAATGCTTATTCGAACCAACCGAGGTTATATATTATACCGTGGTTCGTACTTGCAATTAGTTCGAGCGTCAGTCTATAAAATTGGGAAGCACTGCAACTGCTTAGGCTCCATTGTATGCCTGAGTCCTTTTTATCAAGTCTAGTTGCGCAATTGCAGGCAAATATCTTGCAGCTTCGCGAATTCTATCGGAAAGAATTTGACCTCGGGGACAGCCTAGCCGAGAGATGAACAGTTAACTCAGCAATTGTATTGCATTGACCGTTGATCTCCCATGGTAAGTAGCCGTGCTTTGCATTTTGTGTTTCAAAAAGTATGGTACCGGGAAGGGGTTCCGCCTTAGCTATCCTTGGCCATCATTGGCGCGCATAAACCTTGACAATCAACAATCTTTAGTCCAAAATCTTACCAAATGCCAAAATATTGTTTGCAACCCCACAGTGCGAATGAGCTAGCGAATCAATATATATTCAAATTTATTGAATTCTGCTTGGCTTTAGTGGGCGCAGCGAGTCAGACCACACTGTAGAGCTTAAACGGTGAGTTTAGCGATTGGTGGAACTTTAATTGAAATTCTGACTTGAGATCCTAAATTAGTGATCGAGACAGTAATATTTCATAAAATCTAACAGGATCTATGTATTCAGGATCGATACATTTTAATATTATAAGAGCCTCTTATTTTGAAAGGCTCCCCTGTTCTTGTTATTGTTCACAGATCGAATTGATTCGAGATTCAACAGTCCCGCAACGCACATTTCCATGCATGAGAAATCCAACATATGACGCTATGAGAATGTTTAGCGAATACGAAGTATGATGCAACAGATAATAAATAATATTCCCGAATTAACAACAGCTCTCATGCTTAACTATTCATGATCTATTATTTGACGAGCTCGACTGTAGAAAATATCTAGCATTAAGCGCGGAAAATAATCAGATGGTGCCAAGCGAGCCCCTCAGGTATATTAAGCCAGGATCTAGCTTGACGAGAGCTTCCTTGATAATCTTGTCTGCCCAGACGCACATACTTTTACCGAATTCACATGCGCGGTAAACCTGCATCTTTGACCCTCTAGGCCCACGAGGACAAAACAGGAGCGTCTTGGCGGCTCCAAAGAAGTGGCGTTTTGGTAGACGGAAAATAATAATAAAGTTTGCCCGTTCCATGGATCCACAAGCCAATATTTGCGGGGAGATCGAATTCGCACTCTCGCCCCGAGAAAGCCGTTATTACGGATCCGATATTTTGAGGGCGAACAGGGTCTGAGAATAAAATTTCTTGGACCTGTTAGCGAAGAATATATAAAGGCTGTGGCACTCTTTGAAAGTGTCGTTTTCTTCTTTAACCCAGGTTAATACATTATCCTAAGATACCAATCCTTAGTCCCTTTCTCAAAGAAGCATACCTTTTGATATACATTCGAGATGCAATTCAGCACATTGAAGCTCGTCGCCCTTGCGGCTTTCCTCCCTTCTACCCTCGCCTGCCTGGGTTACACTGGTGGCCTCCCAAAGGCAACTTCAACAAAGACTAACAGCAAAGTCATTGAAGTCGCTGCCGGGAAAGTCTTCGACGGTGGCTGGGCCAAGTACGATCGTGGCAGCGGCGCGTGTAATGAACAAGCTGAAGGAGGTACGTTTAAATATCAAGCAACATCCACAAAGAACGGCACGATGCAAATTACTGACTCACCCAACTAGGTGATGCCGATGCCGTATTTTTGCTAAGAAGCGGAGCTACGTTGAGGAACGTTATTATTGGCAAGAACCAAGCTGAGGGAGTTCATTGCGATGGACCCTGTACTCTTGAGTTCGTTTGGTTTGAAGACGTTTGCGAAGATGCTATCACTGTCAAGAACGACAAGGCGGGCCAGCAATCCTGGATTGTTGGTGGTGGCGCCTACCATGCCTCTGACAAAGTCGTTCAGCACAACGGCTGCGGTACCGTAAACATCATTAACTTCTACGTTGAAGATTACGGCAAGCTCTATAGGTCCTGCGGAAACGTGAGTTCATATAGATCTCCCAATTTTTGTTCGCGCTGTGATGGAAACTTACATAGAAATTTTTTACAATAGTGCTCGAGCCAATGCAAGCGTAATGTTTACATCGAAGGTGTCACCGCTAAGAACGGTGGTGAGCTTGCCGGCATCAACTTCAACTATGGAGATACCGCTACCCTCAAGAACGTTTGCTCCGACGCTAAGGTTAAATGCCAGGGTTATACCGGCTGTGCTGGTGGTTGTGAGCCTAAAAAGGCTGGTACCTGCTCTGGTTAAAACAACACCAGGTAGTCTAGATGACTAAAATCCCCAATCCGAGTGGTTTGGGTCATCCAGTGCACGTGTACAAACTTGTGAAGCCCGAAGCAAGCGAAATCTGAGATTTTAGCTTTATAGCTTCAGTATATATTTGTTCATTAGGTTTTTGAGATGTTTATTGCATTGCAGACTACAATTTGATGTATATAACAAAAAAAAAGCATTCATTGTGCATTGATTACGTGCGTAAGCCTATGGAAAGCTAAAGTGACCACGTTAAGATCAAGATATGACCAAAGAAAATGGTTACAATTGGCCTCGTGCTCAAACTCATAAGAACCTAAACCCACATAATCACAGTTACAACCGCGATCCATGCTATTATCGTGCTTAATTTGCCTACTTTCGTCGAGCGACCCTCCGCTATTATGAGTTTTACCACCAAAATAGACAAAATCTGGTATCAAATGATAAATTATTGTTGATAAGGATCTAATGCCAAGCACGCTGTAATTTTTAAACATTAGCATAAGCTATGAGTAGCGGTCTAGCTCTCAGGTATAAATAATTAAGGTTTCTTGTTGTTAGTGTTGCAGGTTGAATTTCGTGGCCCTGCGTTGGGTTGCCGTTAAGATCCCTGCCAGACCGTTACACCAAACTCCGTTCTGTGTGGTTTGATCATGCGGGTAACGCGCGACTGGTGCCACCCCACATTGCATCGATCGAGCATTCAACATGTCGAAATCTCTCTCCATCCTCCGTCGTTCTTTTCTCCGGCTGTCGCTCACACATCTCCAAATATCCAGACGCTATAGCTCCAAGCCGCCTGACTTTGCCTTCGCATTTGAGTGAGGAGTGTATTTCTCCGTTTGATTATTCGCTCGCTAATATCTATTTACGCATTTATAGTATCGACGGGGTACTACTTCGTGGCCGCACTGCCCTCCCCGGCGCTACAAAATCCCTCCGCAAACTGCAAGACAATCATATTCCCTTCATACTCCTCACTAATGGCGGAGGTAAACATGAGTCTGAACGAACAGAAGAATTATCTCATCTGCTCGACGTACCTATAACGGAAGATATGTTTATCCAGTCGCATACACCGTTCAAAGGACTCGTCGGTCGCTACTCAAGTGTTCTCGCAGTGGGAGGAGAGGAAGTTGGAGAGGGTGAAGGGTGGAAAGATGATAGAATCGGGAAGAGAGGCGAGGGTGGAGTTAGAGAGGTGGCTGAGAGGTAATGCTGTTGTATTACCTACCACTTATGCTCTTACGAAAACTGGCCGGGATAACTGACGTCACGTCATGATGAACAGATATGGCTTCAAGTCTGTTCACACACCACACACGCTGCTTCACCACCATCCGGAGATATGGCCGTTCGGATGTCCACAACTCCACAATAATTTGCACCATCCCTCTTCTCCATCACATCCACACCACACCCCGCCACCTCTTAGCCCTATAGATGCGATTCTTGTCTTTAATGATCCGAGGCATTGGGGGCCAACTCTACACGTTATTATCGACCTCTTGCTCTCTGCCCGGGGCGAGCTCGGGACCTATAGCACTACGAACGGTGTTGATGTTCCAGGTCAGGGGAAATACCAGAATAACGCCCAACCCGAAGTATGGTGGTCAAATAACGATTTATGGTGGCAGGGAGAATATCATCTACCACGGCTCGGACAGGGAGGGTTTAGAGCTGCCGTAGAAGGAGTGTGGAGCAAGGTCACAGGAGGGGAAGAACTAAAGGCTACAACGATTGGGAAACCGTTCAAGGAGACGTATGAATATGCAGAAGGGGTGCTGAACAATCTGTTAAGAAAAGATGTTGGAGAGAAGGGGAAAGTCAAGAGAGTGTATATGGTTGGCGATAATCCTAGGAGTGATATTATGGGGGCTAATGGGTATGGGTGGCACAGCCTCCTAGTGGAAACCGGAGTTTTTAATAGAGATAGGGAGGGAGGGGAAGCTGCTTTGAAAGGCGACTTGTACCCGAACAAGATATTACAAAATGTGGAGGAGGCAGTGTACTTCGGGATGGAGAGAGGTGGGGGATCCTGAACATCCATCCGCAACCGCGTCTGCCTCGGCTCCCATGTACAAACTGTTTTTATTCGCGTATATATACTAGAAACCACAAACCATTCAACATACACCCCAAAAACGGAAATTGAAGAGAATTTTGTGAAATATTCCTCATGATTTTTTTTGGTCTGGTACAAGGTCGGCCCATTTTTGCCAAGAACTAGAGCCCCACGCATCTTCTATGGCGAAGAAACCTGTCTACTAGCATTAATTGGTAGCTACCGCGTAAACCTGTATATCAAGCTCCTCTCTAGAACTTCGGCGCCTACGAGAACGACACTAAAAAACTAAGTGACAAGTACTTAAATGCTATCTGGGATATCATTCAAAAACCAATTAGTACAATGGGATTTATTAGAATATGTGTATGATTAGGATGTTTTGACCATCCCCAATCTAGTTATGCGAAGCATATATATTACATAATCCGTATAATCCTTTGAGTCGTTTTTATTATATTCCAAGACCATCTGCTGACAAACTTTGACCACTTTCGGTTTTCTCAAGTGAGTTCTCATTAGTCAGTATTGTATATATCTTGCGGATTGTTTAAATAACAAATAAGGGAGCGACTGGTGTACGGGCAGAAGTGCCTTCAAAACCCACATTCGAGTAATGCCTGACACGCTGAGAATACACTTCCGTGAATATTGCACGCTATTACTTTTGCTTCGTATGCCGATTGGCATTCCACAACTTTCAAGGGTTGACAGGCTACCGCACTATTTATTTTTTTATCAGACCACTCGTTTGGATCAGCAAAATCCTTGCAGGCTTCGTTTTCAGAAATTTTTGCTGTGTTTACACAATATGAACTTCTGGCAGGATGTGGTGTAAAAATCTTTGTATTTATCGGATTGACAGTTGAGTTTCACGGAATTAGGAAAACTCAAAAGGATTTATTTGATTAAGTATATATATTAGAATCAATAGGATTATAAACAAACTTACTTCGGGGTTCTTGTGGGCGTTCTGGACCCAATGGGTTAGTTGGGGTACTTGGCTCCCATGTTGGGTTATCTATGCCACCTGGGCTTCCATCGCCTCGTGGTAATGCGATGGCTGCCAGCAAGGGCCCAATGACGATGAGGAGGAGGGTGGTATTGAACTTCATAATTACGATTTGATCGGCTCCGAGTTGATATTTATGTGTGTATATGTATGGATTTATATATGCATATTTGGATGGGAAGTAGAAGTATATGCGATATACTGTTAGACTAGCTAGTAGTGAACGGTTTGTTAGCGTTGAGTCTCCAAGGCTAGGTAATCAATCTCTCATTAGTAGCCTCCAGGCTCTGGAAGGGGAATCAGATTTCATTCAAACACCTTGACGGCTTTCGGCTTTATCATTCAGAGTGATAATACAAAGGGATCGATATCTCGATATTGGATATCTCCCCGATCCGCACTTGCATGTTTGATCGATTCCGAAGACTTTGAGGAATTCGAAACTTGCAAGCTATCCTCATTGGGGATCGATCAAAGTTGACTATCAATAGAGTCTTTGATCTAAATCTCAATTATAAATAACTCTTGTCATGGGACTACAGTCGGTGTATCGGTCTAGTTAGTCAAGTCGAATTCCACAAAAATGCCAAGCATTCATTCCCCAGGATGATATCCAGCTTCCGAACTGCTCCTCCCGGCTTC